>OU342733.1:108913861-109513861 GCA_910589765.1 Avena atlantica | reverse complement strand
CAGTATGGCCACTCCAACTGTCCATAACCGCGGACGCGGCTATTCGAATAGTTTGACACTCTGCAGAGATTGTACACGTTCACCACAACATTTGATACATCCGTCAGGAACAAATCCTGAATTCACCATCGGATATGGCTCCTTAACTGGTAGTACGCGCTAAAGACACCAGATCATTTTGATAGAAATGAGGTAGACTGGAAGCTGAAGCAAATAGACCAATGGAACTAATCAATCACTTGCTTTCCCGAACTGGACAGCAGGATTTTATCAGCACTGGACTTGAATCGCATCAGCCCGGGGAAGCTTTATGCCATCCGCTCTTTTTTTGACAGGAACGGCAGATAATAAGGCTGTCTCTGGTCTCCCCGAACGAGAGTGGACCGAGTCAATCTAGAAATGAGAAACAGAGATGCTGACGTGGATGCACTATTCTATTTGGAAATTCGCTAGTAATTCACTAGTTTTATTAAAGATGTTCGTCGCTACCCTCTCTTTTTCAAAACTTCTATGTCAGCGGTGACCTTTTTTATTCGATTGCCAATCAACAGTATGCGGATAATCAATCCTAACCTTTCAATTACACACCCTAGTATAAGCACCTCTCCTGTGAGTTTGGCCTCCCAACCATGACCTACTGTCATCTTGGGTACTGCACAAGTGGACAATCTTCACAAGGTAGCCTCAGCTCAAACCTTGGCCGTGAGGGAACCAATACTAAGGTATATAAGTTTCCGGTTAAGCCCTACCCAATCTTGGGATATTGTGGTTGTACGGTAAAATTGGAATGGTATCGCATCCAAACAACCATCAGTTTTATAAAGGGCTAAGGCTCATGCCTTAACATTTCCATCATCCAAATCATCTGGTGTTCAGAAACACATGTCAAAACATCTCAATAGAATGATCCATCATTCCAAGGTTTTCATAACCATTTTCCACCAAGTATTCCCATCTAAAGTTGATCCAGTTTTATGCTTAGCACTAGCATCTACATGTGGAGGTAAGTGCTAATGAGGGGTGGTAAACTAGTGGAGTTTAGCTAAGTTCAATCTCTTGCCTTAGGATGACAACAAAATTATCTAGCTTAGGCCAAATTTTATGCTCTTTCTGCAACCTTCAATTATCTTTCTAGAATCTACCATTCACTTAAGTAAGCTCTAAGTAATAGCTGTGATAAAGAAATAAAGTAGAAAGCTTGCAAGTAAAACTAGGATTGGGTTATCAAGTGAGTGTGATCACATATGCTTAAGGCATATGGTTGGCATGGTAACACGCAAGTATTTGCTTGCATCAGTGTCAGTATAAGCTTGCTAATTGAATAGCTTGCAAGTATTGGCTTGCTCAATCAACTAGTAGTATTAGGCTTGCATAGGTCAACTTGATTAGTAAGGCTTGCATAGATCAACTTGATTAGTAAGGCTTGCCTTGTGCAGAGCAGTGGTTGAAGTTCTCCTCGGCTTCTTCTTCGTAGTATCCTCCTTCCTCCTCGTATCCTTGGTCGGTACTAGCGTCTATGAATAAATACGAGGTACACAATCACCAAACAATACTTAACTACTTTCAATCATCACACAAAGGTTTTCTATAGATGATCTAACATCATCACTAACATTACAAGATTAAAGCACTTGCATTATTTATTTATTTTTAGAAAAGTAATTTCTACTCATTGAAAAATTACTTAAGATTTAATATTCTCCAAACCAAACATGGGATCATGTTGACAAATGCCATCACCACATATTTCAGTATATGGGAATGTAATTTAAAGTGGTGTCACAATTTAATAAGGTTTAACCTTTTTATTTTAAATAAATAAAGTGAATAGAAATGCCTATGTGGCATTCTTTTATTACTTGGACATTATTTCTGTAAGTAAACTCATATGTTTTTTATATATTCTGAAACGTATGATCAAATGTGATTTTTGAAAAATGTTTGAATGCAGAAAAGCTTCTGCCTTGTTATTTTTACCAAGGTTGATCTATAGATTCAAATGATGTGAATCCAACGGGCTTGGATTAAGCATTTCAATATCTTTCTAATAAAATTGGTTTCATTCAATTTGGTGCACTGAATCGAGGTGGGTTGATTTTTGAAACTAGGTACAGAACTATGTTTGAATAAAAATAGAAAAAGCTAAATTCAAACGAGTGGGCTGCGCGGGAAAGGTTAATGGGCCGTCCCAGTGTCACTCCGCAGCGCGTGGCGCAACTGACAGGGGGGGGTCTACTGGTCAGCGACTCTTAACATGCGAAGCGGTACGGGGAGATGTGGTGCGTTGGATTAGAATGAAGATCGACGGCTGAGGGTCGTCGTCGATGATGAACTAGTCACCGGCGAGATCGAACCCTAGCGGCTCAGTGGGGGTCGTGGGACGCTCACCGGGGCTCAGGCGAAGGTCGGCGATGTGGGCGAACGACGAAGTCAACGACGGCGAACTCAGGGGTGGTCGCGGGAGCTCCTGGGGTGGACGAAATCGACGGCTTCCTTCTCCTCCAGCAGCGGCGAACTCCGGTAAAATTCCGGCGATGCGCTGCTCGCCTTGATCCGGGGATGAGGTAGGATGGTTCTGGGTGAGATGGGAGTGATATGGTGTGCTTCAATCGGCTGGGGGTGGCCCTCCTTTTATAGGCTCGATGGCGAGACCGAGAGGGATGGGCAGGCGACGGTGGCGACACGGCTACGGGCGGCTAGAGGCATGGACGAGGGTGGCGATCTATCGGTGGTTTCCTGGTGATGCTCTAAGGTGTAAATGCGCTTGTTGGGGCGGTGGCAAACAGTCGGGAACACTCGGTGCTCTGCGAGGCAGAGGCGGCGAACTCTGTGGCGAGCGGTGGCTACGGGGTACGGGCGGTGAAGTGGGCATGTCTGGCGGTCTCCTGGGACGGTGGGGTGCATGCTGGCGAGCGGCAAGGGCCCGAGGTGGTCGGGTTGCGTGGGAACGGCGCGTGCTCTGGGGTGCGCGTCAGCATGGTTGACAGCGGCACGGGCGCGGCGTTCCTGGCGGTTTTGGTTGCTGTCTGCAAGGCAGGGATGGTCGAGAGGGGGCGGTGAGGCATGGGCTACCTCCCAGACAAGGTTGGCACGGCTAATTCCTCTCGTACCTTGTTGTCCATACTGGGTGACATGGGTGCTCTCGGCCTGTTCACCATTGATGATATTGGCAAGCTTACAGTGGGGCTAGAGCTTAGTTAAGGTTTGCTAGATGATCTACTGAGGCTAGTGTAACCAGAGAGGGAACAAGTTAGGCCCAAAACACTGCTCAACATAGTGTTTTGATTTTGTTTGTTTTGTATCTGCAACCTGTTTGATGAAATGACCGCATGAACTCAAGTTTTGAATTTTGAAAAGATTTTTGGTGGGTGTGCTAGGCATGTGTTGAGGATTTTGTGGATGCTTGGGTTTTGAAAATTGATCTTGTTTGAGTGGTTTTTGAAAAAGTGGGATCTTCCCATATGAAATAGATTCAATTTTAAACTGTCACTTAAACTATGCATTTGAATGTTTCTGGATGATCACAAGGTGGGCGTTGGTTCCTTGTCATGAGTACTATCAAGGGGTGTAAAGATCCATACATGTTTCTGTTAAGTTCTGGAAGTTAGAGATAGCCAAAGTAGGCATGGGAGTTAAATTGGCCAAAGTGACCATTCACTTAAATTAGTTGTTTTTGATTTGTTTTTCTTTGGGAAAAGTTTGGGGATTGTTTAGATGATGTTTATTTCACTTAAGAATCATTTTACAAGCAAAGAAACACATAATCATGGCAATTCAAAAGAATCCAAATTTGGATATATACACATATGAATGCTTTCATATTTTAATTGGAAAAGTTTTTGTTAACCCTAAATCTGGTGATTAGAGTTTGATGATTCTAGTTTAATATTTTTGGGATGTTACAAACCTTCCCCTTAAACAAAATCTCGTCCCGAGATTTGAAAAAGGACGAAAAGATTACCTAGGATTTGAAGAGATCGGGAAACTCCGTCCTGATGTGATCTTCGCGCTCCCAGGTAGCTTCCTCTTCTGTGTGGTTGCTCCACTGAATCTTGAGAAACTTGATGCTTCGGGTTCTGGTAGTTCTAAAAGCTTCTTCCATAATACAGATGGGTACTTCAGGATAGGTCAGGTCATCGTTAATTTCTATGGTCCGGTGATCGATATTATTGAACACTTCCGTCATCTTCGGAACTTTGAGACACTTGCGAAGTAAAGAGATATGGAACACATTGTGCACGGCTGACATCTCCCCGGGCAGTTCCAATTGATACGACACTTCTCCTCGACGGTTTAGAATTTTGAAGGGTCCGATATATCTGGGGGCTAACTTTCCTTTGAGTTGGAAACACTGCACTCCCTTCAATGGCGACACTTTTAGATACACAAAATCTCCTATGTTGAAGGCGAGGTCTCGACGTCTCTTGTCGGCGTAACTCTTCTGTCTGGACTGGGTGGTCTTGAGGTGCTCACGAATCTTGTGAACCTTCTCTTCTGCTTCTCGTAGGATGTCGGGTCCGAAAATCTGACTCTCTCCTACTTCCGACCAATTTAAAGGGGTGTGACACTTTCTTCCATACATGAATTCAAATGGGGCCATTTGCAAACTAGCTTGATAACTGTTGTTGTATAAAAATTCTGCAAACGGCAGACAGTCTTCCCACTTAGATCCATATTCACATGCTCTCAGCATATCTTCGAGTATTTGATTTACTCGCTCCGTTTGTCCATCGGTCTGAGGGTGATAAGCGGTGCTGAAATCTAGGCGGGTTCCTAAATATTCTTGGACTTTCTTCCAGAATCTCGAGGTAAACTGAGTTCCTCGATCCGATACAATGTTTTTAGGGACTCCGTGCAAACTGACGATTCTAGCAATGTATAACTCCGCTAGCTTCGAACTCTGATATGTGGTCTTGACGGGTAAGAAATGGGCGACATTGGACAATCGGTCCACTATGACCCAGATAGAGTCATTTCCCCTACTAGAAGTAGGCAATCCAGTGATAAAGTCCATTCCAACGGAATCCCATTTCCATTTCGGAATTTGCAATGGTTGCAATAATCCAGCGGGTCTTTGATGTCCTGCCTTGACTCGCTGACATATATCACACTGGGCGATATGGCTTCTGATTTCTCTCTTCATCTTATGCCACCAAAATTGCTCCTTCAAATCTTGATACATCTTCGTTCCTCCGGGGTGGATAGAATAAAGAGTATCATGAGTTTCCTTCAGAATAGCTTCTTTCAATTCCGAATTTGCTGGTACACAAAGGCGTCCTTTGTACCACAGAACTCCTTCTTCGTCTTCGGTGAATCCGGGTACTTTGCCTATACCGATACGACGCTTGATTTCGTCGATACTAGCATTTCCCTTCTGCGCCTCTTTGATCTGGCTGATCAAAGTGGGTTGAAGTTCTATGCTAGCCAAAAATCCTTCACTCACTAATTTCATTTGGAAATCTTCCATCTCCTTGTGCAAGCTTGGTTTCTCCTTCAAAATCATGGAGTTCAAGAGGCACGACAATCTGCTAAGGGCATCTGCTGCCACGTTGGCTTTACCAGGGTGATAGTGAATGTCCAGATGTAATCCTTGATTAGCTCAATCCATCTTCTCTGTCTCATATTCAGCTCCTTCTTAGTAAATATATACTTTAGACTCTTGTGATCCGAATAGATCTCACAACGGTTTCCTTTCAGGTAATGCCTCCATGTCTTCTGGTCTAGAACTACGGCTGCGAGTTCGAGGTCATGGGTGGGGTAATTTTATTCATGTTGTTTCAGTTGTCGAGATAGATAAGATATAACTTTGCCTTCTTGCATTAGAACACATCCGAGACCGATCTTGGATGCGTCACAATACACGTCGAAGGGCTTTGTGATATCCGGCATGATTAAGATTGGGGCTGAGATCAATCTCCTCTTGAGTTCTTGAAAACTTACTTCACATTTGTCGGTCCATTCAAACTTCTTGTCCTTCTTCAGCAATTGGGTCATGGGTCTGGCGATACTCGAGAATCCTTCTACGAACTTGCGGTAATATCCCGCCAATCCGAGAAATGCACGAACTTGGGTTTGAGTGGTTGGGGCTTGCCAATCTTCGACATCTTTCACTTTTGCAGGGTCAACAGCAATTCCTCCGGCTGATACAATGTGGCCGAGGAATCCTACCTCCTGTAACCAGAATTCACATTTGCTAAACTTGGCATACAACTGATGCTCTCTAAGGGTTCCAAGAATGGTCCTTAGGTGTAGCTCATATTCTTCTTCTGATTTGGAATAAATTAGAATGTCATCGATGAAAACAACGACAAACTTATCCAGGAAGTCCATAAAAATCTTATTCATGAGATTCATGAAATAAGCGAGGGCATTGGTTAATCCAAAAGACATGACCGTATACTCGTATAATCCATATCCGGTGGTAAAGGCAGTCTTGGGAATATCCTCTGCGCGAATCTTGAGTTGATGATAGCCTGTTCTAAGATCAATCTTAGAAAACACTTTGGCACCAGTCAACTGCTCAAACAGATCTTCTATCTTTGGCAATGGGTATTTGTTCTTGATAGTGACATCATTCAACTTCCGATAATCCGTACACAAACGGTTACCTCCATCCTTATTGTCCACAAATAAGACGGGTGATCTCCATGGTGACGCACTTGGTTGAATCAAACCAATTTCCAACATGGAATCCAGCTGCTTTTTCAGTTCTGCTAGTTCAGACGGGTTCATACTATAGGGTCTCTAGGCTATGGGTCCGGTACCGGGGATTAGTTCAATGATAAACTCGATATCCCGATCTGGGGGCATACCGGGCAAAACATCTGGAAATACATCGGGGTATTCACAGACTATCCGGACTTGGTTAACGGTAGGTTGGGATATACTCTTGTTGCACTTTAATTGACGAGGTAAGGTTTCAGATACATGCTCGACTGATATTCCGGCTGTACTGTTCATGGTTATGGCTTTCTTGGCATAGTCAATTAATCCTTTATGTTTGGACATCCAATCCATTTCTAGTACTACTTCCAAACCTTTAGTTCCGAGTACTATCAGATTAGCATAAAAATCTATGCCATGGATTCGGATAGGGACGGCTTTGCAAATTTGCCTAGCTTTCGTGGTTGAACCGGGGATTTGAACAATCATAACATGCTTCAGTTTGGTTGGTTGAATCTTACTAATGAATGTGATGCACCAGAATGAAACAACACTCGAGCAAGTACTGAATTAACAGAAAACATACCCAGCACGACGTCTGGCGCTTCCTGGGCTTCTTCAGCATGCATGAGAAAAAGACGGCCATTGCAGTTGAGAGAATTCCCTGGGGAAAACCTTCTTCCAGGCTGAACACGACGCTGCTGCTGAGCTGGGGCATTTGCATTGGGGGCTGCGGCATTCTTCTTGTTGAGGCACTTGTTGGAGTAGTGACCCTTGTTTCCACAGTCATAACAAGTCACTTGCGACTTGTCCTTTGCTGCAACAGGCACAACATTGCTTCCAGTCCTCGGGGCAGTGTTGGTGTTGGCGGTAGCATTGTTGTTGTTGAACTTGGGTGGTTCATGGTTGAAATTGTTAGAGTTGCCGGGGTTGTTGTGATTTCCTCCGGGCCTCGGGTTTCCACGGTTGGGATAGGTAGAGCGGTTCCTCGGGGGTCTGTTGGTTCTCGGGGCAAATCTGGGAGATGGGTTAGGGCGATATTTTGGGGTTTGATGGGTTCCTGGCTGATGCATCATGCGACGCTTGCGGTTCTCATTGGCTTTGTTGATCTTTCCTTCCATCTGGATGGCAGAGTCGACAAGGGCTTCAAGATCAGCAAAAGGGATATTGACTAACACCGTCTGCATCTCATCATTCAAACCATTCAGAAATCTGTCTTTCTTCTTGGCTTCGGTGTCGATCTCATCCGGGGCATACCTAGCTAATGACAAGAATTTTTCACGGTATTCCACTACGGTCATCCTTCCTTGCTTCAGTTCTATGAACTCGTCTCTTATCCTCTTGATCAAACCCGGTGGCACATGGGTTCTGCTAAACTTGACCTTGAATTCCTCCCAGGTCATCATCTGTCCTCCGGTCATTGCACGGACACTGTTCCACCATGCTCTTGCATCTCCGGCTAGATAATGGGTGTCGAACAGAACTTTCTCGTTGGCTTCCACTCCGGCGACTTCTAGGTTATTTTCCATGGTTTGTAGCCAATCATCGGCATCTAGGGGCTCTTCTGACTTAGTGAAAATAGGTGGGTTGGTGTTCTGGAAATTCTTGAGCTTAGATCTATGGTTGTCCTGGTTTCCATGGCCTTGATTGTTGTGGGCTAGCTGGGCTATCTGTTGAAGGGTGGCTAGGTTGGCTTGACGTTCGGCTCTTTCAGCTTCACGGTTAGAAACCAACATTTGCAGGATCTGCAACATCGGGTCCGGGGATGAACCACTTCCTCCGCGTGACATCTGAAGATTGAGATAGATCATGAGAAAAGAGGGAAATTTCTAAGGTTCAGGGACTTTGAAAAGTTTTTAAAGTTTGACTCAGATTTTCTAGCAACTTGCTTTTCATTCATTCATTCATAGCACATGATATAAACACACACCACAACCAAGGTAAACAGATGGTTTTAAGAACCATTCTAGAAACTAGGATAAAGTGGGACCGAATACAACTCACTACGCTAGTGCTCAAGTGCTACTACTCCTCGGAGTCGATGTAGTCGTCATCCTCATCATCATCGTCGTCATTGATGAAGGCGAAATCATCCTCATCGGTGAACAAATCCATAGCCTGATCCTCCAGAAAGTCATCATCATCATCGCTGAGATAGGAGTAGGGGTCTCCACAAAGATCTTCTCCGGCATTCGCCCTTTCCTCCAACTGCATGTCTCTCTCATGGATGGTCTCCTCCAAATCCGAGATACGGTGGCGAAGACGGGAAAAGATGCGCTCCTTCTTGTCAAGCTGACGGCGGCGATACTTGCGATCCTTCGCTAGCATGGCGATGGTCTGATCCTTCGTCTTGATGATGGCGGACTTGTGGTTGGAGTAGCCACGGCAATTTTCCAATTCCCGCTAACGATCATACATCATGAAGCTGAGGTGGTCCAACTGAGTCTTCAGCTCGTGGTGGTATGGGGCTTCCAGTGGTTGTCCATTAGCATCACGCCTTGGACAAAACTCAAAGCGGGTACCCTTGATCTGGTTGATACTCTGCCCACACAAACGGGCAAGAGCTTCCTGCATGGCCCTGGCAAGTCCATCGAGCCAGTTGTTCTCTCTTAAGGTGAACTGAATTCCCTTGGCAATGGGGGGTCGACTTGCAACAATTAGCCACTACAGATCCTCTCCTCCTTGATCATTGAGCTGAGCTCCGAAGAACTCGGGGTGCGGACGCTCCAGAAGTTCCGAAAGCTGGTCCAAATCCCGCTCAAAGATAAGGTCTCCTCCATTCCCCAACTGATAAAACTTGCTGTACTTCACATCCATCTATAAGAATATAGGATGAGTAGATTAGTAGAGGGATCAAGTGTGTCAAATTTTAGGTATTTTGCAAGAGTTTTTGAGGAACATGAATTTTTATGAAAGAATCAAGGTGATAAGAATGGGAATAAGTTTTTGTAAATATTTGCTTCCTTTGGTTTTGAAACTAAGTTTTTGATTAAAACGTCCAGTCTAACTAGGGTCTCCTATGGTCAGGATGGCTCTGATACCAACTTGTCAACACCCGGATTTTTAATCCTAGATGCCTGTTATGCCATACATCGCAATCCCAGGATTACCATTTTTGCGAGACATAACAGAATTGGATACCACAATACATCATCCATTACAAACCATACATAAGGTCTTACACAAATAAGGATCTCATGATCCAGTTCTTAATACAACTCAAGCAGCGGAAATACGTAATAATAATGGTAGCATAGGTGAAGCTCCATCTTCGGGGTCACAGGCAATGCTGACGATGGGAGATGATCCTAGTTGTCGTAACCTTCCTGGGGTCCATCCTCCTGATACTCCTCTTCATAGTCTGGCCACGGGAATAGCCAGGGAGAAAGCCATGAGTACTCTTTAAGTACTCGCAAACTAATACTAACAAGTGAAGGTGTTTTTTTGTAATAGGACACTAAGCTCTATGGTTGTTTTGCAAAAAGCCAGATTTACCTCTTCTAAGTCCAGAAGCAAAGAAAAACTAGTTGAAATTCTATAACACCTAAGTGGGAACATGTATTTCATATCACAATTCTGTTGTGGTCAAGTCAAAGTCTCAATTCATTTCACAAGTCATTTTGAAAACATCTGACGGGGGAACAGTATGGCCACTCCAACTGTCCATAACCGCGGACGCGGTTATTCGAATAGTTTGACACTCTTCAGAGATTGTACACGTTCACCACAACATTTGATACATCTGTCAGGAACAAATCCCGAATTCACCATACTAGTATGCGGATAATCAATCCTAACCTTTCAATTACACACCCTAGTATAAGCACCTCTCCTGTGAGTTTGGCCTCCCAACCATGACCAAGTCGACGATGGCGAACTCAGGGGTGGTCGCGGCAGCTCCTGGGGTGGACGAAATCGACGGCTTTCTTCTCCTCCAGCAGCGGCGGACTCTGGTGAAATTCCGGCGATGCGCTGCTTGCCTTAATCCGGGGATGAGGTAGGATGGTTCTGGGTGAGAGGGGAGTGATATGGTGTGCTTCAATCGGCTGGGGGTGGCCTCCTTTTATAGGCTCGATGGCGAGACCGAGAGGGATGGGCAGGCGACGGTGGCGACACGGCTAGGAGCGGCTAGAGGCATGGCCGAGGGTGGCGATCAATCGGTGGTATCCTGGCGATGCTCTAAGGTGTAAATGTTCTTGTAGGGGCGGTGGCAAACGGTCGGGAACGCTCGGTGTTCTGCGAGGCAGAGGCGGTGAACTCTTTGAAGAGAGGTGGCTACGGGGTACGGTCGGTGAAATGGGCATGTCTAGCGGTCTCCTGGGACGGTGGGGTGCATGCTGGCGAGCGGCAAGGGCTCGAGGTGGTCGGGTTGCGTGGGAATGGCGCCGTGCTCTAGGGTGCGCGTCGGCATGGTCGACAGCGGTGCGGGCGCGACGTTCCTGGCAGTTCTGGTTGCTGTCTGCGAGGCAGGGCTGGTCGAGAGGGGGCGGTGAGGCATGGGCTACCTCCCAGACAAGGTTGGCACGGCTAGTTCCTCTCCTAGCTTGCTGTCCATACTGGGGTGACATGGGTGCTCTCAGCCTGTTCACCGTTGATGATATTGGCAAGCTTACAGTGGGGCTAGAGCTTAGTTAAGGTTTGCTAAATGATCTACTGAGGCTAGTGTAACCATAGAGGGAACAAGTTAGGCCCAAAACACTTCTCAACATAGTGTTTTGATTTTGTTTGATTTGTATCTTCAACCTGTTTGATGAAATGGCCGCATGAACTCAAGTTTTAAATTTTGAAAAGATTTTTGGTGGGTGTGCTAGGCATGTGTTGAGGATTCTGTGGATGCTTGGGTTTTGAAAATTGAGCTTGTTTGAGTGGTTTTTGAAAAAGTGGGATCTTCCCATATGAAATAGATTCAATTTTAAACTGTCATTTAAACTATGCATTTGAATGTTTCTGGATGATCACAAGGTGGGCCTTGGTTCCTTGTTATGAATACTATCAAGGGGTGTAAAGATCCATACATGTTAAATGTTAAGTTCTGGAAGTTAGAGATAGCTAAAGTAGGCATGGGAGTTAAATTGGCCAAAGTGACCATTCACTTAAATTAGTTGTTTTTGATTTGTTTGTCTTTGGGAAAAGTTTGGGGATTGTTTAGATGATGTTTATTTCACTGAAGAATCATTTTACAAGCAAAGAAACACATAATCATGGCAATTCAAAAGAATCCAAATTTGGATATATACACATATGAATGCTTTCATATTTTAATTGGAAAAGTTTTTGTTAACCCTAAATCTGGTGATTAGAGTTTGATGATTCTAGGTTAATATTTTTGGGATGTTACAGTGGGTCCCTGTCCAAGTTAGCAAATAGCCCCTGACATGTGGGTCCCGCTATCAATTCGGGATATCAGTGCTTTTTGCAAAAAACTTGGTTTCGATATGGTAATTTTTTGCGATCGAGACGTCAACCGGCACCATTCAGGAAATTTGCCTATAATTGTGGTAGTTTTATGCTCACGGCAGTTAATGATCGTGTCGGAGAGGCGTCAATTGGGTGACACATCGACCTAACAGGTGGGTCCCACTGTCAGTTACCGTGTCAATTCGTGATCAAATAATAATCGGTCCTTTTTGCCACAACTCGTTTTCGATTTGATAGTTTTCTATGATTTGAAGGTTGACTGGTACATTTTAGGAAATTTGGCTATAATTGTGGTATTTTTATGCTAATTAACAACTCCACTATAAAGGTAGTACTACTAACATGAATTAGTAGTAACACTCTGTCATTACACTCAACAATGGATTAATATCTCTTATATGCATGCATGTGATTGAGCTACTAGAAATTGTTTTTTGTTTATACTTGTGTGCAAGAATACTAGTCTAGCTAATGTACTAGTAGTACTACCCGAGTACTCCTCATCGGTAATTATAGTTACTTAGTTAGCCTATGATACTATGCTAAGAGACTCCCATTGTTGTGATTAAAGGCCTAAGGCTAATAAGAGTGGTAACTTAGATTATGCATATGTTAGCGGGTACATACTACTACCTCCGTCCGAAGGCTTAAGGTATATAACTTTTTTAAAAGTAAAACTACTTAAAGTTTGACCAAGTTTTTAGAAAAATATTAATATTTACAATACATAATCCATACCTTTTCGAAACATATTTTCACATGGTATCTATATAATATAATAGTTTTTGATAGTTTTTTCTAAAAGTTTGGTCCCACATTACATGGCTTGACTTTTCAAAAAAGTTATATGCCTAAAGCCTTGGGATGGAGGGAGTAGTATTTTGTACATACTAGTATTTTGTATGTACTAGTATTTTGTACACTAGAGACATTTTGCATTGAAAAGTGCGATGTGATGTTTCTTTCTAGTAAGTTGCGCAATTCCATAGTTCCATCCTGGAGTACTACTAGTAGTTTCTCAGCCATAATTCCATGCAGGAGTACTACTAGGCACCAAAAGCCGAACACTAATACAAACAAGAGTACTACTAGTAGCATGTATAACGTTGGTTGTGTCTAAGAAAAAACTTAGACACGAGTCTTAGAAACAAAAAAGTGTTGCAGCATGTATCAACTCTTAGGAACTACTCATGGGACCCATTGTTAGAATTTTTTAGTCTATCATTCTCTCCTACCGATGCTTATTGTGATATAGTAGCTAGGTGAACCTATATGGTTATAGGTGTCAACGCTATACTAGACACTTGGACTAGAACTAGACTCGGGTCTAGTAATTTTGTGCTTATCTACCACCGATGCAGTATTTATACCTATGTCTAAGGCCTCTTAGAATCAACATTTGACCAACACTGCACATTACCATAGTTGCTCAATTCCATTGTTCCATCCAGGAGCAATAGTGGCTAATATAAGTATAGTACTTTTTCATGAACCTTCTTGGTTCCTAGAATACCTCCTGGTCACATAGGAGTAATACAAGTTCAATGAATTTCATATCACAACCTAAAATTAATCGGGATACCTATAAACAGGTTGAGAGGAAATACATGTGGGCGTTCCTTGAACCAGAAGATAGCCATTTTGCGTTCAAAGAGCTCCGCGTCTGTGACAACATATCGCCAGCTCCTAGGAGTAGTCATCACCGCACGCCAGTCATCGCCCATGGCAATCACGACTTCATGATAACCTTTCTACAACTCATTGGTCACACACACATTTCTTTTTTCACGCAGATGATTCTTTAAGACGTTCTGACTGTAATCCAGTGACATGCATCGAAACCAAAAGAAAATAGTTATCCAAAGTTTTGGGCTTGTTGATTGGTGAAATAGTAAAAAAGATGCCCGCTAGATTCGAAGTATGACAGAAAAAATAAATGTAGGATTGTTTGATTTCCTTCGAAATATAGTGAAAAGGAATCCTTAGAAACAATTCCTATGGGAATCAATCCTACAAATGTAAGAACCATCTTGATAAAATTCCTATATACAGATTTAATGCTACAAATTTAAATCAGACATTCTCAGACGGCTACTTACCATCCTCCCCTCCTACCTCGCCGTGTAAAGAAGAGGTGAGCTCGCAGACATAGAAATGTATGCCAGGTTTGATCTGGGAGACTTTATTCTCGAGAAAATCCCACCTTCTATATGATAAACGCACATTATTGCCATGAACGATGTAACTTTCGAACCAATCTTTGCGCTCATAAGAAGGACCTACATGAAAGAAAAATAAATCTTAGAGAGGAGTATAATTTCTGCATAGTCTAATTAATTTCACAATCCAAGTAAAACTTTACCCCTATAGCCGCAAGTTCTTCCTCATCACTATCAGTTACATAAAAGTCAGTGTAGAAGATCTCATCATTGTTGTAACTGTCCATGATCTTCTACCTTGCTTGGAATCAGAACCTATAAATGGCATTACAAGAAACTTATTATAGCACTAAAATGCATGGAATTATAATCAATTCACATAACAAAATGATATCCCCAGCAGCAAGCAACGTGTTTCGTCAAGGATTCACTTTGAAAGAGTACATCAATCTCAATATATTTGAATTTATGCACATTTAAAAGATTGCGAATGAAATAGAGGGGAATGAAAGAGATCCACAAAATCGATTTAGAGACAGAAAATGGAATAAGTACAAAAAGACGAACTGTGAATGTTTTCTATACAAGGGATATATTAGATCATACCTCGCTGTTATGGGTCGCAGTTGGCCTTGCGGTGGCAAGCACATTGATTTGCACAGCGCTAGAGATGATGGCTGTGGGGGATGGGAAGAGGTGGTGAGAGGAGGCGGCGGCGAGAGGATGAGCTTTTTTGGGATGCTGGTGGACGGATTGGGCAATGCAGAGGTGCGAAGATGAGTAAAAAAGAACAGACTTGAGTACCAACATATGTCGGGTCCATGTGAATGAATATAGGAAGGCTGGCTAGGTCCTGATGAAGTGCATTAAAAATGTAAGTTGGAATATTTTAAGAATGAAAGGATGGATAAGACGTTCCATGATGTGCATGTCAAGCCGTGCCATGGCTAGTGGAGGGAGGATGACGAGGCATGTCGTGGTCACCTTGGAGGCACCCCAAAATTATGACTATGCCCATCGAGTGCGAGAAGAAGAGGCAGCGTTCCGTCCCATCGGCTTAACCTAGTCATTGTAATCCACATTTTCCACATGCATCAGTTTCTTCAGTGACATTGATTTCCCCCTCGGTTTGGCTAATCTACCACATTAATCTCGGATCACCTCCTTCTTATTTACTACTATTCTCTCTCCTTCACCATGATCCCAGAGCACCAAAGCATATCCAATTCCAAGCTTCCAGCAACCGTCTCAGTCCTCGTCAGTCATCCATGGCCACCTTTCGGCTGCCGCCCGCGGTACCGGAGCGGAAAGACATCGACGTCGTTGCACATGAGGACAATGCCCTACACATTTGGGCCTTCTCCCCGTGGATAACACAGTGGCAGTTGGCGTGCGCCTTCCTCGACGCTGGCTACGGTCACCGCAAGTACCGTATGTACGGCCTCCACAACACTTAGGACGACGGGACATTAATGGTCAAGTTCGTCAACTTTAGGGACACCCGTCTCCTCTACGTCCAGGCCTTCCACTATGGCTGCGAGATGGTGATGTTCACTGGTGCCAACATATTCACCAACTACTTGGACAAATTCCCCAACAATGGCAACTTCATCCACAGGGTCGTCTCGGAGCTGCCAATGGCACAGGAGGTGCCACCGGGTCAGGAGCCGGCGGTGGCGCTGGATCTGTCATTGCTGTCGGTGTCTAATGAGTTGCCGCTAGCGGCGCGAGACTAGGTGTTAGGAGGCGCCAGACCTTCACTAGTTCAGCAACGAGTCCTATATATGTAAACTCATGTTGTTATGTTAATGGTTGAATGAAGTTTCTTTTGAGATTATAACAAATGAACCTTAGCTAACGACGGATGTAAAAAGAAATAAAATGCCTCGCTAACCACCGGCGTCCGCGACAAGCATGCAAGGAGACGCAACAGCCACGCGGGCGCTTGCACGCGAGCAGCGCAAGCAGGCATACGTGGAGGTGCAGCAGGCACGCGGGCGCTTGCACGCGAGCGGCGCAAGCAGGCACACGTAGAGGCACAGCAGGCACGCATGCGGCGCAAATATTGAGAACGCGGCGGCGGCAGCGCAAGCACGTGCTGGCGGTTGCTGCTACTCCCTCTGATCCAAATTAATTGACGTGGATATGTCTAGATACGGTGTATTTTAATTTTGGAATAGCTATCCATCGGATTTTGCCTCAATTGATCTGATTTGTGCCTTGATTCATTCGATTTGCCTTATGTGTATTCCGATTTTGATACAAGATGATCTCTGTTCAGCCGTTAGCTACTCAGTTTTGGACAAAAAAGTGAATTATGACTAAAAATCTAGCCATTCCGTTCCATGTTTTTGTCCCAACCGAACATAAATCGGAACCTTTTGTGCTCATAGTCTCTTTACCCTAATACTCCTACGGAGTAGGAACCAAGTATAAATACATTTTTCATTTTACCACTTACTTTTAGGTTAAAAATTTACATGAGTAGTGGAAGTACATTATACATCAAGGACCTATAAAAGGTAAAATTACATCCATGTCCATACATTTAGCATAAAGGACCCTAAAATTAGGCAAGAAAAACATTTGGGTCCGCTTCCAACTCGAGAGAGCCATACTCTTCATATCACTACTTCCTCTTCGATTATTTTTAAAATATGGCCAAATTTGTCAACATGCAAATTATTTGATATCGGATCATCAATATAAAGTATGATTTAGATATGGCCATGACCTTGCTCGTTCGGCTTCAAAAACCTAGGATGTTCATACTCATTGACAACTAAGCTTAAGTTCGTTTAGATTTTACCACCTACTTTTAGGTTAAAATTTTACATGGGCGGTCGGAGTTCATTCTTCATCAAGGACCTAAAAATAAGGAAAATTACATTGAGGTCCTTACATGTAGCACAAAGGATCCTAAAATAATTATGAAATTAAAACAGGCGGGTTCGTCTCCTTCTCGATAGAGGACCTGATCGAGCCATACTCTTCATACCACTTCCTCTTCAAATGTTTTTAAAATATGGCCATATTTATCGGCATGCAAATTCTTGGATATGGGATCATCAACATAAATTATGATGTAGCTATGGCCATGACCTTGGTACGTTCGGCTTGAAATCCAAGAATGTTCATACTCGTTGTCAACTAAGTTTAAACTCATTTAGACCTTACTGCTTACTTTCATGTTAGAATTTTACACGGGCGGTGGGAGTACTTTTTAAGCCAAGGACCTAAAAAAGAGGGAAAATTACATCGAGGTCCATACGTTTATCACAAAGGACCCTAAAATAATTAAGGAAGTAAAATAGTAGGGTTTGCCTCCTTCTCGAGAGACCAACATATAGAGCCATTCTCTTCATGTTACTTCCTTTTCGATTGTTTCCAAAATATGGCCATATTTGTTGGCATGCAAATTCTTGGATATGGGATCATCAATATATGATGTAGATATGGCCATGACCTTGGTCATTCGGCTTCAAATCCAAGAATATGCATACTCATTGCCAACTAAGCTTAAATACCTTCAGATTTTACCACTTACTTTTGGGTTAAAATTTTACCCTTGCGGTGGGAGTACATTTTACATCAAGGACCTAAAAAGGGGAAAATTACGTCGAGGTTCCATACATTTAACACATAAGACCCTAAAATAATTAAGCAAGGAAAATAGTCGGTTCGGCTCCTTCTCGAGAGAGCGGCTGGTCCATGCATACTCTTCTAAATACCACTTCTTGTTCGATTGTTCTAAAAATATGGCCACATTTGCCGGCATGCAAATTCTTGGATATTGGGATCATCAATATAAATTATGATGGAGATATGGTCATGACCTTGGTTGTTCGACTTAAAATCCAAGAATGTTCATACTCGTTGATAACTAAGCTTAAATTCGTTTAGATTTTACCACTTACTTTTAGGTTAAAATTTACTTGTGCGCTGGGACTACATTTTACATCAAGGACCTAAAAAGGAAAAGTTACATATAGGTCCATATATTTAACACAAAGGGCCCTAAAATAATTAAGAAAGGAAAACAGTCGGGTTCAGATCCTTCTCGAGAGAGCAGCCGACCGAGGCATACTCTTCATGCTACTTGCTCTTGTTAAAATATGGCCAGATTTGTCGGCATGCAAATTCTTGGATATAGGATCATCAACATATAGTATGATGTAGATATGGCCATGATATTGGCTATTCATCTTGAAATCCAAGAATGTTCATACTCATTGAAAACTAAGCTTAAATTCGTTTAGATCTTACCACTTACTTTTAGGTTGAATTTACAAACATGGTGGGAGTACATTTTATATCAAGGGCCTAAAAATAGGAAAATTACATCGAGGTCCATACATTTAGCACAAAGTAACCTAGACTAATTATACAAAGAAAACTATCGCGTTCATATCCTTCTTCTAGAGAGACTAGCCGATCGAGGTGTACTCTTCATGCTACTTCCACTTCAATTGTTTACAAACTATGGGCAGATTTGTCAGCCTACAAATTCTTTAATATGGGATCATTAATGTAAAGTATGATGTAGATATGGCCATGACCTTGGTCGTTCTGCTTGAAATCCAAGAATGTTCACACTCATTGAAAACTAAGGTTAATTTTTTTTAGATTTTACCTCTTACTTATAGGTTAAAATTCTACACGTGCAGAAGGAGTATATTTTGCATCAAGGACCTAAAAATAAAATTACATTAAGGTCCATACATTTAGCACAAAGGATCATAAAACAACTAAGCAAGGAAAACAATCAGATTTGGATCCTTCTCGAGAGAGCAACTGATCGAGGCATACTAGCTCTTCATGATACTTCCGCTTCGATTGTTTTCAAAATATGGCTAGATTTTTCGGTATGCAAATTATTTGATATGGGATGATCATCAACATAAAGTAAGGTGGAGATATTGGCATCATGACCTTGGTCGTTCGGCTTGGAATCCAAGAATGACCATACTCATTGACAACTACGCTTAAATTCATTTAGATATTAGCACTTACTTTTAGGTTAAATTTTACACGCACAATGGGAGTATATTTTTATTAAAAGACCTAATAAGAACCAAAAATACATCAAGGTCCAAACACTTAGCACAGAGGTCCCTAGAGTAATTAAGCAAGGAAAACAGTCGGGTTCGGCTCCTCCTCGAGAGAGATGATCATCGAACCATACTCTTCAAGCCACTTCCTCTTCCATTGTTTTCAAGATATGGCCAGATTTGACGCCATGCAAAATCTTGGATGATATGGGATCATCAACACAAAGGGAAATGTAGATATGGCCATGGACTTGGTTGTTCGGCTTGAAATCTAAGAATGTTCATACTCATCGACAACTAAGCTTAAATTTGTTTGGATTTTACCACTTACTTTTAGGTTAGAATTTTACACGGGCCGTATGAGTACATTTGAATCATGGGATTACATTGAGGTCCATATATCTAACACACATGGACATAAGATATTTAAGCAAGAAAAACAGCCGGGTTTAGATCATTCTCGAGATACAAGTCGATCGAGCCATGCTCTTCATGCTACTTCATCTCTCAGTTGTTTTCAAAACATGGCCACATTTGTCGGCATGAAAATTCTTGGATATGGGGTCATCAACACAAAGTATGATGTTTGATTTCTTTCCTAACAAGGACACAAAAATTTACATGCAAATTATTAGCAAGATGTAAAATATTTCAAAAAGAACCTCCATGTTTTTCAATATATATAATGCTTGGTGGGTACTATCGTCAAAAGATATTTTATTTTTTGAACTTTGAGAGAAATATACCACATAATTTTAGGTTAAAATTCCACCTAAAATATAGACCAGAGCTTAAATTCGTTTAAATGGGAGAACATAGCAAGGAAGCTTAAGAACTTGTTAAACTTGGTGTAAACGTAAGTAAAACATGGTCCAGACTTTGTCTCGAAAATGGGCTTGTGGTATTCGGAGCCATATTCTTAGTACTTGCTTTAATTTAAAGTATAACACATTATTTTTACAATGAAAATACAAAAATGTTTTTCCTAAAAGTTGGAAACTCCCATTATTGGCATCATTATGGTTCACCATCCCAAGATGCACCCATCTACCAAACATCAGAACATTTCCATAGTGTATCATGTAAATATATGGCCATATATTCACCCATGTTGTTCGACTTGAAGCCTAAGAATGTTCATACAATGTAGGCCATATTGCCAAGCAGATCTATTTTTTCCAAAGTTGTGAAGACTAGTGATTGTCAACATGCAAATGCTTAGCAAGAAAACAAATCTTTCAAAAATCTCATTGGGTTCTACCGTCAAAACATAACTGTAGAAATTTAAGAGCAATCTACCACTTACTCGTATTTCAAATTTTACATAACATTGGCAAATTGGCTTAAATTTTATAGGATGGAGGGAGTACTACTACTTGCTTGGCGAGGCGAAAAAAGCACTCCTCACTTTTAAACCAGCTTGCTGCAGGTCTGCCTAGTGCTTCCTCTTCCTAGGGTGGAATGGATGGAGGTGGAGTATTTGTGGGTAGGATGGCTGGTCAGATCATAGTGGTGTCCCCTGCAAAATTAAAAATTAAAGATCATAATGGTATGCATCCAATGCGATAGGATAACCCTTGTCCACCACTTTAACTAGTACTAGTACCGCACATGGCGATCTTTTGACTATCCTTCACCCCTAAAATTTACTAGTTACTACTCATTGTATGTGTACCTCATGTCAGGAACTCATCGCAGCTTTGCTCTGACATTGCACTGCCTTCAAATCTTCCTCTTCGCTACTCTAGCGCTGCCGCCTCTATGCTCTCGGTCCCTTCTCCCTCCTAGTTTTTTTTCAATAGGGGGAAACTCCTAGTGGAAATATTGTTTACCACGACATGATTTTCGCACCACTTACTTTTAGGTTAGAATTTTAAACCGGTGGTAGGAGTACCTTTTACACCAAGGACCTAAAAATGAGAAAATTACATCGAGGTCCATACATCTATCACAAAGGACCATAAAATTACATCGAGGCATGCACGTTCTTGGATATGGGATCATCAATATAATGTATATGATGTAGATATGGCCATGACCTTGGTCGTTCGGCTTCAAATTCAAGAATGTGCATACTCATTGACAACTAAGCTTAAATTTGTTTAGAACTTTAATCCGGTCATGGGATTACCTTTTACCCCAAGGACCTAAAAAGGAAAAAAATTACACCGAGGTCCATACATCTACCACAATGGACCCTAAAATTACATCGAGGCATGAAAAATCTTGGATATGAGATCATCCATATAATGTATATGATGTAGATATGGCCATGAGCTTGGTTGTTCGTCTTCAAATCCAAGAATGTGCATACTCATTGAGAACTAAGCTTAAATTCGTTTAGAATTTTAAACCTATGGTAGGAGTACCTTTTACACCAAGGACCTAAAAAGGTGAAAAAATACATCGAGGTCCATACATAGATCACAAAGGACCCTAAAATTACATTGAGGCATGCAAATTCTTGGATATGGGATCATTAATATAATGTATATGATGTAGACATGGCCATGACCTTGGTCGTTCGGCTTGAAATCCAAGAATGTCCATACTCGTTGACAACTAAGCTTAAATTTGTTTAGATCTTACCACTTACGTTTCGGTTAAATTTTACACGTGCGGTGGGAGTACATTTTTCTTCAAAGACCTAAAAAGAACCAAAATTACATCGAGGTCCATACACTTAGCACAGAGGGCCCTAGAGTAACTAAGCAAGAAAAACAGTCGGGTTCGGCTCCTTCTCGAGAGAGCAGCTCATCGAACTATACTCTTCAAGCCACTTCCTCCTCCATTGTTTTCAAGATATGGCCAAATTTGACGCCATGTAAAATCTTGGACGATATGGGATCATCAACACAAAGGGCAATGTAGATATGGCCATGGCCTTGCTTATTCGGCTTGAAATCTAAGAATGTTCATACTCATCGACAACTAAGCTTAAATTTGTTTAGATTTTACCACTTAATTTTAGGTTATAATTTTACACGGGTCGTGGGAGTACATTTTAATCAAGGACCTAAAAGGGGTATTACATTGAGATCCATATATCTAACACAAAGGGCCCTAAGATATTTAAGCAAGGAAAACGGTCGGGCTCAGATCATTCTCGAGATACGAGTCGATCGAGCCATGCTCTTGATGCTACTTCATCTCTCGATTATTTTCAAAACATGGCCACATTTGTCGGCATGCAAATTCTTGGATATGGGGTCATCAACACAAAGTATGATGTTTGATTGCTTTCCTAACAAGGAGAAAAAAATTACATGCAAATTATTAGCAAGATGTGAAATATTTGAAAAAGAAACTCCATGGTTTTTGATATATAGAATGCTTGGTGGGTAATACTGTCAAAAGATATTTTATTTGTAGAACTTTGAGAGCAACCTACCACATAATTTTAGGTTAAAATTCCACCTAACATATAGAACAGAGCTTAAATTACTTTAACTAGGCGAACATAGCTAGGAAGCTTAAGAACTTGTTGAACTTGGTGTAAACGTAAGTGAAACATTGTCCAGACTTTGTCTCGAAAATGGGCTTGTCGTATTCCGAGCCATATTCTTAGTACATTCTTTAATTTAAAGTAAAACACATTATTTTTACAATGAAAATATAAATTTTTTTTCCTAAAAGTTGGAAACTCCCATTATTGGCAGCATTATGGTTCACCATCCTAAGATGCACCCATCTACTAAACATCGGAACATTTCCATAAAGTATCATGTACATATATGGCCATATATTCACCCATGTTGTCCGGCTTGAAGCCTACGAATGTTCATACAATGTAGGCCATATTTCCAAGCAGATCTATTTTTTCAAAAGTTGTGAATACTAGTGATTGTCAACATGCAAATTCTTAGCAAGAAATCGAATCTTTCAAAAATCTCATTGGGTGCTACCTTCAAAAGATAATTGTAGAAATTTAAGATAAATCTACCACTTACTCGTATATCAAATTTTACATAACATTGGAAAATCAGCTTAAATTCTATAGGATGGAGGGAGTACGACTGCTTGCTTGGCGTGAAAAAAAGCAGTTCTCAGTTTCGAACCAGCTTGCTGCGGGTCTGCCTGGTGCTTCCTCTTCCTAGGGTGGAACGAATGGAGGTGGACTAGTTGTAGGTAGGAAGGCTGGCCAGATCATAGTGGTGTCCCCGGCAAAATTAATAATAAAAGATCATAATGGTGTTCATCCAATGCGACGGGACACCCCTTGTCCACCACTTTAAGTAGTACTAGTATTGCGCATGGCGATATTTTAAATATCCTTCACCCCTGAAATTTACTAGTTACTACTAACTGTACATGTACCACATGTCAGGACCTCATCACAACTTTGCTCTGAGATCGCACTGCCTTCAAATCTTCCTCTTCGCTGCTCTGGCACTGCCTCCTCTATGCTCTCGGTCCCCTCTCCCTCCTAGTTTTTTTAAATAGGGGGAAACTCCAAGTGGCAACATTGTTTACCATAACGAGATTTTACCACCACTTACTTTTAGGTTAGAATTTTAAACCGGTGGTAGGAGTACCTTTTACACCAAGGATCTAAAAAGGAGAAAAATTACATCGAGGTCCATACATCTAGCACAAAGGATCATAAAATTACATCGAGGCATGCACATTCTTGGATATGGGATCATCAATATAATGTATATGATATAGATATGTCCATGACCTTGGTCGTTCGGCTTCAAATCCAAGAATGTGCATACTCATTGACAACTAAGATTAACTATTTTTAGAACTTTAAACCGGCCATGGGGGTACCTTTTAAACCAAGGACCTAAAAAGGAGAAAAATTACAACGAGGTCCATACATCTAGCATAAAAGACTCTAAAATTACATCGAGCCATGCAAATTCTTGGATATGGGATCATCCATATAATGTATATGATGTAGATATGGACGTGAGCTTGGTCATTTGGCTTCAAATCCGAGAATGTGCATACTAATTGACAACTAATCTTAAATTCGTTTAGAATTTTAAACCGGCGGTAGGAGTACCTTTTACAACAAGGACCTAAAAAGGTGAAAATTTACATCGAGGTCCATACATCTATCACAAGGGACCCTAAAATTACATCGAGGCATGCAAATTCTTGTATATGGGATCATCAATAAAGTGTATATGATGTAGACATGGACATGACGTTGGTCGTTCGACTTGAAATCCAAGAATGTCTGTAACACCCTCAGAATCGACCCTATGCAAGTTTCAGCGCTTCCCGCCAAACCCGCATAGAAACGATTCAAAGGTGCCCACCAGGCACTTTCGTGCGGGTGGAAAACGAAGTAATAACATTACACAACAGTCCTCGATGGGACCCACAGAACAGATATATATACAACAGCGACTCAATGAGTCAAGAATGCAGATATACAGAACAAAGATCCAAATCACCTTGAAAACAATAGAGCGTCCAGCTACGGACAAGATGCAAATGGGGCTAAGAGCCCTGAAGAATAACCAATGGCGTCCATAACCCTGCCCAGGCCAAGCCGGAAGGGTAACCCTGCTAACGACGTCGAAACCTGCTAAAACAAAAGGGGTGCCGACAAAGGGCAAAGGAAAAAGAGGAGCGTCAGTACTGAGGCCAGTACACGGCGAGGCTAGAATTCGGCGGTCCTCGCCTACATAGGTATGGTGGACTGAAGCGGCAGCGCAGCATGCACTAAACACCCTATAGAGACTCGATACAACGGTCTGCTATCAGAGAGAGATAAGAAAGACCTATTCGGAACCAACCTGATACTATCACCAAGCATACCCATCCTCGTATTTCCCCCTCGAGACCAAACGAGGAAGTCAACTGAGGAACTCACACAGTTGGCAGTTTTATTTATTCAGTTATCGTTGCAGAAATTACTAGTCAGGTATAGATAGTCATCCTGATATAATAAGCAGTGGGCAGTTTTAGTTAACCATTCCGTTGTAGTTGCGACACTTACTAGTCAAATACAATTAGCATGAGATATCCCAAACCCAGCAGTTGTTGGTACTTTTATTTAGCCATTCCGTTATAGTTGCAATACTTACTAGTCAGGTACAATGGTAGCAAGCGGCAACCCAAACAAGCAATTGTTGGCAATTTATTTAGCCAATCCATTATAGTGAAGCTGATTACTAGTCATTATAAAGTCAAATTTATAGCACTACTTTAGTTATAGTTGTCTATGATCGAGATACTGTGCTCCAAGTCGTCCATAACCGCGGACACGGCTTTCAGAAAGTTTTACCCTGCAGGGGTGCACAAATAGCAACACACACTCGATCAACCTCGGAAAAACCAAATCAAAACCCAACGAGGCCTTCACGACAAAGCAATCACAAGATTCAGAAATATTTCAGGGGGCCACCCCATTAAGTATACCCACAACGAAGTTAGCTGACTTCGAGACGGACTCAAGGTTTGTGGGGCCGGCTGTAAACTACTGGGAACCCGAAAGTGTGACTGGGCTTGTCGATACCGCAAAAATGGGTCACGATCCTAAAAAGTACAGGTGCTCCTCGCACAATCGTAAATAAAGCAGTACAGCATGGCATAAGTACAGGATAGTAAATAAAACCTCAAACTAGTTTGTGGCCCCATGAAATAAGAATGAATCAAGCTCTGGCTTAGGGGGGTCCCATAATCCTCCCGGATGTGGATAGCGCGAATATTCAAGGAACATGTATCAAGTACTCGGGGTCCTACGGGACACAAGTGGACGGTTAACAACCAAATAACATCTATTGCCCACCTGTGCCTCTGCATTTACCTACTTCAATTTTAGTTGTTAAACAGTAGTTAAAGTCTTGATCATGTCCAACAATAAACACGCGGCAATACTCCAACAACTGTGGTACTTGACGACACACAACAGCACTTGAGCAAGCGACTACGACGCGCAGGTCCAACTATCTACCAAACAACAGGTAATAGGAGGTGGCCAAGGCAATATAAGGCTGCAAGGGATTTCACGGGTACGAAAGCTAGAGCATCGCAACACATATAGCAGTAGATCAACAGGAGGGAATAAATACTATAAAAGTAAGATAGGTAGAAAGGGGGAGGTGCTCGCCTGAAAACATTGCCGAAGGTTCATCCGAAGATCGGGTCGACGCTCGCATCAACTCATCGGCCTAATCCGCAAAGAAGCAAAACACTAGCACAAACACCGGATGCACTATTTAATACTATGGCAAAAGATCGGGCATGATGCATGTATGATGTATGGCATGGCAAAGGTGCAATGCAATTAGATCATATTAAGCGGAACCGGGGTCCCGACATTTAATTAAACGGTTCAAGTTATTTATCTACCCCGCAATTAAATGTTGGATTAGCAAGACCAAACATGGCTTCGATTCGCTACACAAATTTAAATGGGACCAATATACGACTAGATTTGCCCGCATATGGGCCCCATATTTAATTATATGGTGAATCGGCATAATGCCCCCAAACACCCACAAATATGTATGCAAGCATGAACAAGTTGATATGCAACAATTCATATAGGTATTAATTTATAAAAATAGGGCTCGGGAGAAAGGGTCACACATTAGGGTCGAAGATCTTGGTTCCGGGTTTCGGGGTTCGGTCTCGGGGTTCGACGGGATCGGTCTCGGTCGAACATTCTCGGACAACGGAGTAGATCTTGTCGCATCCGGGTAGAAGGACTTGGTTCGGCGTCGGGGGTACATCGGACTCGCCCTGGTCGGTGTCGATCTTGTCGGGCCCGCGTATCAGGTCGGTCTTGGCGTCCGGGATGAAGAACTTGGCGTTCTGCGGCGAAGTGCTTGGCATCATTTGGTTCCATGTTGACGGTCTTGGTGTCCTTGATAGAGAACTCGGTGTATCCGTGTCGGCGGCCTTGGCGGTTATCGGGTTCGGTCTTCGGATCCGGGTGTGGCGTCGATGGTCTTATGTGGACCGATGGTTCCACGTAGGAGATCCCCGGGTACCGCGGCGGAGTTCTCGGGGTTTCGATGAAGATCTTGGCGAGGGGTTCGGGGTTCGGGCGCCGGGATCGGTCTTCGGAACCGGGAACGGGTCTTAGCGTTCCGTCTTCGATGTCGATGGCGAACTTGGGCTCGATACCGGGGGTCCATCGGATTTATCTTGATCAATGTCGATCTTGTCGAGGCCTTACAACACGGTGCAGATACCGGCACAGCGAGGTCGAGGTGAAGCTCCCAGGAGGTGGCGATGTGCAGGAGGAAACATGGTGGCGTCACGAGCTTGTAGGGGTGGTCAGGGCCACGCAGGGGTGGAGCTCACGCAGCGCTGAGGCGAGGCGAAGGGCAGGGGCGACGGCAGACGCGGCCTGAGGTGGAGCACCGTAGGCGGTGACGTCCTGCAGAAGGGCACCAGCGACGACGATGACGGGGCCGCGGTGGCGCAGGAGGGCGAGGCCGACGGGGAGGCGAGCTCCAGCGAGGTCCCGCAGCGGCAGGTGCTCGGGACGGGGAGGAAGCGGGCCAGCGGCGAGCTTGCAGAGGGCGGCGGTCCAGGCGCCGACTTCACGGAGGTTGATGCAGGGCAGCGAGGGGCAGCCACTGCAGGCGGCGGGGAGGCGACGGAAGCCGAGGAGGGCGGCCATCGCGCGTGCATCGCATGAGGCATGCGACAAGGGGTGGGAACAGGACGAGGGAGCGTCGGAGGTGGTCGGGCGGCGCCATGCTGCCAGGACGGGGAAGGGCGGTCGCGTGTGAGCCGGATGCAAGCGGCAGAGGGAGGACGGCGAGCAGCGCGGGGCACTCGCAGGCTGCAGAGGCGCGCGAATAGGAGAGAGAGGGGCGGTGGCGGGTGGTTTGCGGAGGGGAGGAGAGAGTAGAGGCGGCGGCCGCTAGCGTAGGAGCTTGAGGGCGGCGGGAATCGAGGCGGCCGGCGGCGGCCTTGCAGGATCGAGGAGGTGACATGGAGAGGCAGGGCCACGGGAGGGGGAGGCGGCAACGGGCTTCGGCGACAGGATCAGTGGAGAGCTAGGCGGCGGCAGGGGGGGGGACAGGGCGATGAACGGCGGCGGGGAGGGACGCTCGCGGAGGGGCCCGCCGGCAACGGCGGCGTCAGGGGAAGGAGGGAGAGACGGTCGAGCGGGGAAGAGACGTGCGGGTCGGGGTGGGGTCGGTATCGGGTGGGGCGGGGCTAGCGCGGGTTGGGGAGGTGTGTCTAGGGGCGGGCACATCTCGTGCGGGGAGCGGTTCTGGGGTGGGGTCCTCGTGGTGGGGCCAGGATGGCGAAAGGGGAGTGGGGCGCTAGTGGGGCTTGCAGGGTGGTTGACCGGGTTGGTGGAGAAGAGGTGGAGGGAGGGGATTGGGTGGAGAGAGGGCCAGGCTGATGTGGCGCAAAGGGATAGGTTGGGGTGAGGTGGAGGGGGGCTGGGTAGATTAGGTCTGGGTAGAAAAGATTTAGGTGGTCCGATTTTGTACTGGGGGTGGCCGACTGGGTCGGATCGGCCCGGTTTGGCTGCCCCCTAAAAATAATATAAAATTTTATGTATTGTTTAAAAGACTTGTGCAATTTATTTTTAGACAAACAAAATATCCGGAAGGGTCCGGGGATTATTTTGAAATAGAGAGGGATCCTTGTAGAAAGCAAAAGTAGGTTTGAACAAACTAGTTTTAGTCAATGAGATGCATGATGATGCAATGCACAAAAACAACGCGATTTTCTAGTAGGGGTTTTGCGGGGCGCCACAATGTCCATACTCATTGACAACTAAGATTAAATTCGTTTAGATCTTACCACTTACATTTAGGTTAAATTTTACACGCGTGCTGGGAGTACATTTTTCTTCAAAGACCTAAAAAACAAAAATTACATCAAGATCCATACACTTAGCATAGAGGGCCTAGAGTAATTAAGCAAGGAAAATACTCGGTTTCAGCTCCTTCTCGAGAGAGTAGCTCATCGAACCATACTCTTCACGCCACTTCCTCTTCGATTGTTTTCAAGATATGGCCAGATTTGACGTCATGCAAAATCTTGGATGATATGGGATCATCAACATAAAGTGCGATGTAGATATGACCATGGCCTTGGTCGTTCGTCTTGAAATCTAAGAATGTTCATACTCATCGACAACAAAGATTAAATTCGTATAGATTTTATCACTTACTTTTAGGTTAGAATTTTACATGGGCGGTGGGAGTACATTTTTCATCAAGGACCTAAAAAGAAGGAAAATTACATCAAGGTCCATATATTTAGCACAGAGGACCCTAAAATAATGAAGCAAGGAAATTACACACATTGGTTTATCAGTGACTAAGCAAGGAAAAAACAATTGGATTCAGCTCCTTCTCGATAAAGAAACTAATCGAGGCATACTAGATCTTCATTTTACTTCCTCTTTGATTATTTTCGCAATATGGGTAGAATTGCCGGCATGCAAATTCTTGGATATGGGATCATCAACATAAAGTAAGATGTAGATATGGGCATCATGACCTTAGTCGTTCGGCTTGAAATCCAAGAATGTCCATACTCATTGACAACTACGATTAAATTTTTTTTACATCTTAGCACTTACGTTTAGGTTAAATTTTACATGCGCGGTGGGAGTACATTTTTCTTCAAAGACCTAAAAAGAACCAAAATTACATCGATGTCGATACACTTAGCACGGAGGTCCCTAGAGTAATTAAGCAAGGAAAATAGTCGGGTTCGGCTCCTTCTCGAGAGAGCAGCTCATCGAACCATACTCTTCACGCCACTTCCTCTTCAATTGTTTTCAAGATATGGCCAGATTTGACGTCATGCAAAATCTTGGATGATATGGGATCATCAACACAAAGTGTGATGTAGATATGACGATGGCCTTGGTCGTTCGGCTTGAAATCCAAGAATGTTCACTAGGAGTTCCAGTGTTTCCCAATATAGTTCTAGCAATAGTAGCATATAGGAAAGGACCTAATGGACCACTCTTATCAAGCACAGTAGAAGTAACATCATGAGCATCAGAAGCAATATCAGATTCAGCAGTAGTAGTAGTGTGTGTAGCATGTGTATGTGGTTGTGGTGTAACAAGCTTACTTATAATAGACGGTGAATCAAGAGCAGCAGAGGTGTTTAGGACTATACTTATTCTTGTAGTGGATGGTAAAATAGGAAACTTTCCATCACAGTACTTCCCCATGATGAAAAGGATAGCAGCAAACAATCACAAATCCAAGTGAACTTACAAATAAAGCTATGCTCCCCAGCAATGGCGCCAGAAAATAGTGTTGATGACCCACAAGTATAGGGGATCACAACAGTCTTCGAGGGTAGTATAATCCAATTTATCGATTCGACACAAGGGGGTCCAAAGAATACTTATAAGCCTTAAAAACTGAGTTGTCAATTCAGCTGCACCTGGAAATAGTATTGCTCATAGAAATTTATCAGTAGAAACAGTTTTGTAGTATCAATAGCAAAGTAACAACAGCAGTAAAACAAAGGTAGTAGTAACAATAGTATCAATAGCGAAGTAACAACAGCAGTAAAACAAAGGTAGTAGTAACAATAGTAGCAAATAGGGAAGTCTATTTGAGTGCGGTAGGCATAGGGATGGATGGACGGGCGTTGCATGGACAAGTCTATTCATGTAACTTCAAACAATCATAAGCATGTGTTCCATATATATCCATACATGCTCGCAACGAGAACTTTCACAATATCTTTTGTCCTGCCAGCCCGTTGAAGCGGGGCCTCAAGGGAATCTACTGGAAATTAAGGACTCCTTTTAATAGAGTACTGGAGCAAAGCATTAACACTCCGTGAACACATGTGATCCTCACATCACAGCCATTCCCTCTAGATGTCCCAATTTCTGTCACTTCGGGGCCTTTGGTTCCGGACAATGATATGTGTACACAACTTGCAGGTAAGATCATAAACAATACTATCATCATGAATCAATAACATGTTCAGATCTGAGATCATGACACTTAGGCACTAGTGACAAGCATTAATCACAATGAGTTGCAACAAAGTCAAATAGCACTAATAAAGATACTAGTCACCATGCCCTAACAATCTTATTTGATTACATGACAGAACTCATCCAATCCCTACCATGCCGATAACCTACAGCTGGGGATTACTCACTCATGGATGCGGAAACATGGATGGTTGATGGAGAGGCGTCGGTGATGATGATGGCAATGATCTCCTCCAAATCCCCGTCCCGGTAGGGTGCCAAAACGGAGGTTCTGGTTCTGAATCACGGTTTCTGGTGGTGGCGGCGCAGCGGAACTCTATCTAGAAAAACTTCGAACCCTCCTGGATTTTTAGGTCAGAAGGCTTTATGTAGGCGAAGAGGGAGGCCGAGGGGGTGCCCGAGGTGGCCACACCCCTCCAGGCACGACCTGGGATGGCCCACGCGGCCAGGGGGTGTGGGCCTCTCGTGGCCCTCATCCGTCTCATCTTCTGGCTCCGTGAGTCTTCTGGTAAAATAGGAGTTTTGGCATATTTTCTGGGATTTTTCCTGAAAGTTGATTTTCTGCCCAAAAACTAGAAACCAAAGCAATTTTGCTGAAAAAGCGTCATTCCGTGTTACTTGTATCCAAATCACACAAGTTTAGAGGAGAAACAATTAGGAAAAGTGTTCGGGGAAGTAGATACGTTTTGGACGTATCAGAGACAGGTTAAAAGGCCGCACGATAGGGCCCGACTATTAGTTGCTGGTGCGACGAAGGAGTAAGGAGAATCCCTGGCCCTCGGATTAGAGGGGAAGAGATAGCGGAGGCTTATCGTCTTCCTCCCGATCACCTTGGTAGCCTGGAAACTCTAGCGTGATCGAGAAGGAGCGAAGCGGCTCACCCGGGGGCTGGGAGGTGACAGGAAGGCGACAGGAAGGCGACGGGGCAGCACGACATTCAAAGAGGAGCAGATCGATGGGCAGCTTGGCCCTCTTTGGTGAAAGCTGGCATCTTCTGTATGGGCACCAGCGGAGATTCTCGGGAATGCGTCGGAGCTTCCCAGGGAGGCATGCATGGTAGCAGTGGGGTTCAAGAGAGGATGCAGTGGTTCCGGGAAAGCATAGGGGTGGTCTAGGAAGAGCATGCAGGGACACGGAGTTGACAATCTCGATGGAGGAGCTTGTTCGGGAATGAAAAGTGGCTGCGACTCTGGTAGTCCTGCGTGCAAAGAAGGGCAAGGGGAGGTGGATCAGGTCTAGTGGATCCAGATAGAGATAAGAGAGGGAGCTGGGGTGTTTTGATACAACGGCATTCTTGCATGCAAGCATGGACCCAAATGAGCCTTCTCCTTCTCCATGGCAATGGAGAGCATGGAGGGCGAGATCTGGGGCTTGGGGGTGAGGTAGGTGTGGGTAGGAGAGTGAAATGAGTGTGCAGGGGCGAGATATGATGTCCTCTTGCCTTTTAAACAAAGGGAGAGGGTGTATGGTGGAAAAATTGCATGGGTGAGCTTGAGGGAGAGGTGGGTCTTGCTGGTTGGGCCTCATGGGCGATGTAGGGGTCGTGTGGGACCCACTGGTGTTGTGGAGAGGGCAGAGAGGGGCAGGGAGGTTGCTGCAAGATGGAGTAATGACATTTCTTTGGTGTTTTTATTTGTCTCCTCATAGAAACGCACAAAGGACAAGGTATGGTGTGATTTTATTGTTAGTCTACAGTGTTTTTGACCAGAAGGAGTGTAGGGTTCGCAGCATAGAAAACAAAATTTTTCCTACGACGGGAACAACTATGTACCAAGATCTATCTACTAGATACAAGCAACGGGTGGAAGTACATCCATAGAATACATACCCTCGAAGGCCGAATAGCGTTAATGAGGTTGTACTCGTGGATGATGTAGACGAACGCTTGTTGATCTCAAGATCGTGTTGAAGTCCATCTGGTCCAGCCGGTCCAGCACCATCAAGTCCAGCACCGCAAAGCAGTGGTGCATCCGTGATCGCACACACGTCCGGATATCCCAACAACCTCCACGCCTCGCTCCAGCGAAGTTGTGGAAGCAACAAATCCTTCCAGAAAAACCACCGTGAACATGTATCTCGCTGATCCGAGACCATGGGGAAATTCTAAAGGGGGGAGAGAGATCCTTCGCGAGGAGTTGTGCTTTGAGAGGATGAGAGGGGGCCTTTTATAGGGAGAGGGGGGCACCCCAAGGGGCATGGCGCCCAGCCATGGTGGATTCCCCCACCTCTTCCACATTCATGTGGGTGGAGATCCCACTCAAAATGAAAAGCCTCCACTCCCATTAAAAATCCTCCACTCAAAAATCCACTCACATGCATTAAATTTCCACCAAATTTAATGCAATCTCTCATTTAAATAAAACTCTTTTATTTATTTATTCAGAATTTTTTAATTACTTTAATTAACAAACATTCACATAAAACCCATTACAACATTTCAATTTCACATGCAGAACCAGTTTCAGCAATTTCAACCGAAACAGTTTCGGTGTCTAGTGAAATAAATTCCTGCGCTTTCCTTTTTCTTTCTCTGGCATATTATTTGCTCCGAATGGTGTCGGTATCCCTTAAGTATGTCACCCTACAGTTTGTGAATAATGTAGACATGATCGAGACCCCTCTCCGATCAATAATCTACAGCGGGACCTGGAGATCCATACTGACTCCAACATATTCAACGATGACTTCTGTGATCGCGTGAACCTTATATGCATGTAACTCAATCCCTTTGTCTCATAATATATTACATGTCCGAGATTCGATCATTAGTATCCCAATACCTAGTTTGATATCATTACCGACATGCACTCTTTTCTCGTTCCCATGATATAACATTCTAGTGACAAATCACTTGCTTGGAAGCTAATCAATGTGATATCACCGAGAGGGCCCAGAGTATATCTATCCTTCATCGGGATGGACAAATTCCACTCTTGATCCATGAGCCTCAACATAACACCTTCGTAGCACTGAACCCATCTTTATAATCACCCTGTTACGGTGTGACGTTTGATGTTATCAAGGTACTCTTCCGGTGTTAGTGATTGACATGATCTCATGGTCTAAGGACTAAGATTACCTCGTATGATGTTATAGCAATATAAACTCAATGACTTTCATCGTAATGCTACACTTCGGATGAATGTTCATCACATCATTACACTAATGTTGTGACCTCGTTATTAACAACATCCAATGTCCATGATCAGGAAACCTTTCATCATCTTGTTAATCAACGATCTATTTTATAAGAGAGGCATAACTAGGAACTTCCTTTTTGTTTATTAAACACACATGTATTAATGTTTACGTATTAATACAATTATAGCATGCAAAATAAACATTTATCATAAATAAGGAATACAATAATAACCACTTTATTATTGTCTCCCACTTGCACTAGAGACAATAATATAGTTTGAAAACTTTGCGTACTGAACACCTATGGCTTTCTGGTGTTCCATATACGCAATTGCAAGTGGTTAACATAATCTACGGATCTGACGCTTTCAGGTCCGTGTGTATTTGCAAGTCTTTGCGTCTCCACGCATCACTCATTCTCCAATGAGATGGCATTGTATAAATTTGGTCTTTTGGTGAGACCTTTAGTTCCTTGGGGTGAAATCATGTCGATACTATTGTCGTACAATATATCTTTAGTGTTAGCCCATTGCGAACCACACCTTAGTTTGATAGCAAACTACTTGACACAAATTCCCTCCTTTGATGCTACTATAGCAGTCATATACTTAGCCTTTTGTTGTAGTATTCGTCACAATGTCTTAACTATGGATTTCATCCAAATCCATCATGGTATCTCATTTCCATTATATTGTGCCACCCATAGTTTAAATTGAGATAAACATAATTTGTATCTTATGAAAAAACTAGTATCAATGTAACGCTTTACAATGAACTATTTATAATTGTTTGTCACATCTACACAAATATATTCTTAGTTCTTCCAAAATATCATAAGAATATCCTTACTATCGTCCAATGATCATTTCATGATTCATTCTTGTATATGCTCATAACACTTAGAGCATAGGACATATCTGGATGTGTACATATCATGGTATGATTGATCAAAATATTCTTGTGATTTCACTCATCAAGTGTCAAAGCACTTGAATCTTTTTTCACTTATCGAGTGTCGATACACTTGAATCTTGATTCAATTCCTTTCCATGAGACAAGAACCGTTTCTTGTTGTTTCTATATTGAACTCATATATGTACGTTTGGCACAACCATATTAGCGTCACAGTCTATCCACTATAGACATTCATGCTAAATATTCGGGTTTTGCCTAAGCTTTTCATCGAAATGAAATTCTTAACCTTTTTCAATATAAGATACATCATTTCCAATCAACAAGATGTCCTCCACATAAGGTATTAGAAATATGTCTCAGCGCTCCCACTTAATTTCTTGCAAATGCAAGCATCTTCATCGTCTCCTGATGAAAAACTCCTTTTCATCACGGTGAAGATTCCAATTCCGCGATGCTTACTTCAACCATTGAAGTTTGCATGCCCCTTTTTAGCATCCTTTTAATTAACAAAACCCTTTGGATTGTGTCATGTACATGTCCTAGGTAACCATTCTATTAGAAGAACTTTGTTTTGTTTATTCATCTACCATATACCAAATTATATGTAGTGGTTGCTACTTTAATCCGTCCAGACCAAATATCGCTATGAAAGATCAAATCTTGTCATAGTCAACTCCTTGAACATTGTCGTAAAATACTTTACGACATGTCGACTATTTCATAGATGTAAAACATCCATGTCTGTTTCTTTATAGATCCAAATACGACCGATAGGTTTTTACACCTTTGTAGAGGGTCTTCCAAGTTCAAAACTTGATTTCCCGTGTATGGAACTATCACGGATTTTATGGCTTCAATCCATTTGACGGAGTCAGGGCCCATCACCGCTTCTTTGCATGTAGTCGGTTCATCATTGTCAAATAATAATGATTTAATCTCAAATCTTGGCATTTGATTGTTTATCCGACCTACTTGGTTCAATAGGAACTTAGATCTCCATGACCACAACCTTTGAGGCACATAAGCTATGAGCATTCTGGCTGCCTCCGGAACATTTTTTGGCGCTACGCAACTCAACACATTTAGCTAAGGTTCATTAAACTTATCAAAGTTGTATTGTCCTCCCACTTAACTTTTGCGAAAAATTCCTTCTTCAAGAAACTTCACGTTTCAAGTGACAAACCCTTTTTGTCCTTGGTGTTAAGGAGGAATAACCAATTGTTATTCGAAATAACCTATAAAGACATGATCATCCGACTTTGGTTGTAAACATCTTACTTATGCTTAGCATACCAAAATTTAAGAAAGGACAACTTGGGTTTTACCCCAAAACCATAACTCATATGGTGTCATTTCGACGGATCAAAATGGAGCTCTTTTCAGTGTAAAAGCAGTAGTCTCTAAAGCTTTAATCTTTTTAAAACATAATGGCAGTTTTATAAATAACACCTTTGATCCAACCATGTCACACAAGGTTTCATTACAAATCTCAAACACTCCATACTCCTATGGTGTTTTGGGAGATGTAAATCTAGGTGTTTTGCTAAACTTGTAACTCAAATAACTCCCTTTATGATGAATCATAATTCATTTATTTTTCTTGTTACACCTGTAACTCAAATAAATCGCTTTATGATAAAATCATAAATCATTTGTTTCCTTATTACAATGATTTTCCACTTCATCTTGGAAGTCTTTGAATGTTTTCAAATATTTCATAGTTCTTTCTCATTTAGTGAACATTCACTCAAATTTTAGGAGAAAGCATATGAAGTTGAAGTCCATCTCATATGACTATACATAATGGACTACATACATCGATATGTATAAATTCCAATAATTTAGTCGATCGTTCTTCTTTGGCCTTTGAACGAAGTTTTAATTATCCCGAGAAAAGTCTCACAAGCGTCATTTGATCAAATCAAGGACTCCAAAAATCCATGAAAATGGAGTTTCTTCATGTTTTCTTTCCAATATAATTTAAATGGAGATGTCACTTCGTAAGTGATCTTCCAATCATTTGTCTTGCGACATTTTAGCATTAGTTTTTATGGATGTGATTTCCCCAACTAGATTTATAAATCATCCATCTTATATGGAATACGGTAATTATTTGCACAACCTTTGTTCTCGTAATACCTGATTTAAATAACTATTATTAAAACAAATCTTGAAGGCAAGCTTCGATGTCAAAGAGAAATACCAACAACGGTTTGTTTGTTTTCGATGAACATCATCACATATTCTCTTGCTATTTACTTAGGATATTGTAGTTCATGAATTGCATCGTTCTGTATGAAATTTCATACCAACTAATTTGGTATCCAATACCCAAGAACCACATTGTTTAACAAGCAAAGAATACAACCATAACATGTATATTATCTATATACCTAAATTGGATATTTCCAATTTTTTCTCCCAAATATATTTTATAGATTCTCATTCAACATTTCCTCTTTCTTTTTAAAAGAATCTATCAACATCTGCAGTGGCGCCATATACATGACACATAGTCCAAATCGTGTATATTCAAATAATAATACCTTTGGACTTGCACTTTGAAGTAGATCACCATCATCAAAATGATCGGCATTCTTTCAAAATCCATTCTTTAGTAATCTTTTAGTGTAGTAAACACTTTACATACATCTTCTATTCATCCTTATCATGACGACTTTCATGATCAAGCTAATGTAGCTTATAAAGACGAATCGTGAATATAGCGTTCCTTTCCAAAACCCTTTTGGATGATTAGGATGTCTAGCATCTCCAACCTTTGTAAATTCTCATCCAATATGAGAATATATATTATACTCTATCATATTGCAACCAAAACATTGTTTCAGATATCGTTATATCTGCCACACATGATGGTTTCTGAAACAATTCTTTCAACTGCTAGATAAACTTGATATTAAAACAATCAAGAATCATGAAGGCAAACATGATACTTAAGATACTAACACTGGAATTGTTACAGTCGATTTAATACTAATTACTCCCTCTGATCCTAAATAAGTGTCGCCATTTTGAACTAACTCTAGTTCAAAATGGCGACACTTATTTAGGATCGGAGGTAGTATTAAACTTCATGGAGTAAACAGAGTTTGCTGAAAGTTTGCAATAGGACTTTAAACTTTAGATTGACACTCAACACAATAAGATACCAGTTTGTAAAGTAAATATCCAAAATTCTATAGTTCTATTATCTCAATTACAAGTATGCATAAGGCGGTGAACGAATGCCAATGACTACATCAAATTATGCAAATTCACTTTGATTTAATTTATGATAAATTGAGTTCTTCTAATGCAAATTAGAAATGAACTCCCACTCAAAAACGACATCCCTCGTGCCTTTTTGGTGACTACATGAACCAAATCCACTACACCAAGTCCGATCATCACGTGAGTCGGTGTAGATTCAAAGGCGAGCATCCATATGGTCATCATATCAAAACATATGACTCATGCTTAACCTTTCGGTCTGTGTTCCGAGGCCATGTCTGTACATGCTAGGCTCGCCAAGTAAGAACCTTAATGTTCGCGTGTGTAACTGTCTTACACTAGAGATATGCTCGTGGATTCAAGTACACCCGATCATCATGTGATGTCTTGAAGCGACGAAACATTGTCGGTGCATACTTAAGGAAGAACACATTTTTATCTTGATATCTAAAATGAGGGATCATCTTATTATGCTAATAAAACGCCAAACAAGCAATATAAGATGCAACAAACATCTCATGTTAATAAGTGAAATGATATGGTACCCGCATATGATCTCCATCATGTGCACCGTGGTATGATCTCTATCATACCTCTATGTGTAAGGCCAAGGTCTATGGAACCTAAACGTTATGCGTGTTGTAAGAGTATCATCTCATACTTCTACTTACAACATCACCATATCATAACACTAGCCCAGCAACAATCTAAACTAGACGCCTCTAATTTATCCATTGCAAGTTTTACGTGGCTTAGGGCTTTCAAAGATAGAATCATTCCTACCTACAAACATGAACCACAACAGGATAACCAAATTGTTGACAACTCGTTGCAAATTAGATATTGACTATAGTAGGAGACACAGACACCCGCTAACCACTTAAGCAAAACTAGTTGCATGTCAAGCGTGGAACAGGTCTCATGTGCGAGGACATGTAAAGTTTGTCCAGGCCGCATCATCCCACTATGCCACCAATATCCAAAGTACAACTAATAAGCAATAAAATGATCATCATAGCCCGCATACTCATATGTGTACTACCCGTGCAAAGCATCTACGCATAGATCCGGCTCTGATACCACTTAAGGGTTCGCAGCATAGAAAACAAAAAAATTCCTATGATGGGTACAACTACCAAGATCTATCTACTAGATCCAAGCAATGGGTGGAAGTACATCCATAGAATACATACCCTCGAAGACCGAATATCATTAACGAGGTTGTACTAATGGATGATGTAGATGAACGCTTGCCGATCTCAAGATCGTGATGAAGTCCATCTGGTCCAGCCGGTCCAGCACCATCAAGTCCAGCACCGCAAAGCAGTGGTGCATCCGTGATCGCACACATGTCCGAGTATCCCGACAACCTCCGCGCCCTCGCTCCAGCGAAGCAGCGGAAGCAACAAATCCTTCCAGAAAAATCCATCGGGAACATGTATCTCGCTGATCCGAGACCATGGGGAAATTCTAAAGGGGGGACAGAGATCCTTCGCGAGGAGGTGTGCTTTGAGAGGATGAGAGGGGGCCTTTTATAGGGAGAGGGGGGGCACCCCAAGGGGCATGGATCCCAGCCATGGTGGCTGCCCCCAGCTCTTCCATATTCATGTGGGTGGAGCTCCCACTCAAAATGAAAAGCCTCCACTCCCATTAAAAAGCCTCCACTCAAAAATCCACTCACATGCATTAAATTTCCACCAAATTTAATGCAAGCTCTCATTTAAATAAAACTATTTTATTTATTTATTCAGAATTTTGTTAATTACTATAATTAACAAACATTCACATAAAACCCCTTACAACATTTCAATTCACATGCAGAACCAGTTTCAGCAATTTCAACCGAAACAGTTTCAGTGTCTAGTGAAATAAATTCCTGCGCTTTCCTTTTTCTTTCTCTGGCATATTATTTGCTCCGAATGGTGTCGCTATCCCTTAAGTGTGTCACCCTACGGTTCACGAATAATGTAGACATGATCGAGACCCCTCTCCGATCAATAATCAGCAGCGGGACCTGGAGATCTGTACTGACTCCAACATATTCAACAATGACTTATGTGATCGTGTGAACCTTATACGCATGTAAATCAATCCCTTTGTCTCACGATATATTACATGTCCGAGATTCGATCATCGGTATCCCCATACCTAGTCTGATCTTGTTACCGACATGTACTCTTTTCTCATTCCCGTGATATAATATTCTAGTGATCAAATCACTTGCTTGGAAGCTAATCAACGTGATATCACCGAGAGGGCCCAGAGTATATCTATCCGTCATCGGGTTGGAAAAATTCCACTCTTGATCCATGAGCCTCAACATAACACCTTTGTAGCACTAAACCCATCTTTATAATCACCCTGTTGCGGTGTGACGTTTGATGTTATCAAGATACTCTTCCGGTGTTAGTGATTGACATGATCTCATGGTCTAAGGACTAAGATTACTTCGTATGATGTTATGGCAATATAAACTCAATGACTTTGATCGTAATGCTATACTTCGGATGAATGTTCATCACATCATCACACTAATGTTGTGACGTCGTTATTAACAACATCCAATGTCCATGATCAGGAAACCTTTGATCATCTTGTTAATCAACGAGCTAGTTTATAAGAGAGGCATAACTAGGAACTTCTTTTTTGTTTATTAAACACACATGTATTAACGTTTCCATATTAATACAATTATAGCATGAAAAATAAACATTTATCATAAATAAGGAATACGATAATAACCACTTTATTATTGCCTCTCGGGCATATTCCCTTCAAGGAGGTGGTGTGGGTGTTGTGATGAGTGTTTGACAAGATTGGATGAGTATTTGGATAAGGTTTGCTAGTGGTTTTTGTAGTATGATCAAGTTAGCCATAAATTGTGATTAGGAAGGAAATATTAAAAGTTGATCTTTCCAAGGAGAGGTAAGGCTGCTGGTAGATATATATCGTCATGAGACACTTCTAAGAATTTTGTGGGTTCTTATGAATATTTTAGCTTCCTTTTATATCCTTTCTTCAAATAGTGCTGAATTGGCTTTCAGGGTTTGGTTTGGAATTTTTGAATTGGAAAAAGTTGGTTTTTGGTTCGAGATGGTCCCAAATATGAATATACACTTATGATAATTTTCCCAAGATTTATTGATGAATAAAAGTATTTAAAACCATTAGTTTTCCATTTCAGACATTTAAGGAAAAAGGGCAAAAAGAATTATTATAATACTTCGAAAATATTTATTTTTGAAGTGGGAAGATAGGTAACAAGATATATGCCTCAAATATGTATTTAGTTGAGGAAGTGATTTGGATAAAACAAAGTTTCTTTTATAGGTGGAGTTTTGAGGATTTTTCAAAAGAAGTGATTTAAATAGTTTTAGGGCCCAAATAATTATGGACTAAATTTGATAAATTATTATATTTAAAGTATATGACGTCAACATGACATATCCATCATTTTCAACCTTGGTTTATGTATAACAAACTTGATTTTAGGAGAAAGCAAGAGAGGGAGGATTCTAGGGCTGGAATATTTTTAAACCAGCTAAACCTTGTTGGATTATGGAGCTCAGAGCTCCCCTCGGGGAAAGATATAGATGCATGGATAGATCAAATTGGGTAGATGAGCGTGGTATAAATAGTTAAGCTTGATCATGTTTGAGGGATTCTAGGAATGATTCCAAACTTTGTTGAAAATAAGGCTACCAAAGCAGAATATCAATTAGCCTCTAAAAGTATGAGGGTTTAAGAAGCACAAGGCTCCAATTGAATTAGGGGAAGTGGGGTTTGATATACCACGGTTAGTAGATAAAAACCGTGGAAAGATCTGGTCGAGAGAAGGTAACATGGAGAAGTGAGTTTCTGCCAAAGTAAGCATGTTGATTAGATTTGCAGAAAATATTTTTTCTTGCTTGATAAATCATCAAGAACAAGTGGGTCAAAGGATGATTGATTGAAGGGAAAGTGTGGGATTTGTAAATCCTTATGATGGTATGCATGATGGTTAAAGTGCATTTCCAAAAGGTACAAGGTTTGAGAAATACAATGACTCAAAAAGGTGATGATGACAACTATTTTAGACTTAGCCATTTTGGCAGATTTAGGGTTTTAGACTAGATTACAAGAGTAGAGGATTTTGAGAGAAATCTAGGTTACATAATGATGGTCAAGGGGTTGATGTTGAAGTATAGATTGAGTAGATAGGATCCATGTTTAGATTTGGTCTTTAGTGAGTTGAAAACTATCAGAAAGGATTAGCCTTAGTGTGATCTTCTTAGGAGATGAGATGGTCACTCTGGTGATTAAAGAGGGATCAGGATGAGATGACTCTCTTAGTTTTTGTATTGTTATATTAGTTTGATCCTAGAGGATGAGATCCTAGGGTGGCTCATGCTACTTCCTAATCAATCAGCATTATAGCAGATCAAGTCAAATCATCAAATAGCAGATCAAGGCAATTCATCTTAACAATAATATCAAATACTACCAATATTAGCCTCAAGCCTAGCTTAAGGTAGAGATGGGTATTTTGAAGAGGTTTTGTTTTGATGTAAGATAACGATCTCTAGGTATCTCTACTAGGAGTAGTGTTCAAAATATTTCGGAAAACTTGGTGGTAAGAATAGTGGAAGGTTCTGTCTTGAAAACATAAGGATATTATATATTATAGATCTCCATAATTTTTATAATAGAAGAAAATAAAACATTTGTTTTGGCAAGGTCATCTTGTCTCAAGTTTTTAAAATGTTAGAACATTTGAGAATATGTAAAACAAGACAAGGTAGTTTTGTTAAATAGATTATGTAAACTGAGGTGGAGGTGAGGAGTACATCATCTACTACTCGGTAAGATGCATAAGCACAAAAAACAATAAAGCAAACATTGCATCATTAAAAAAGTAAAAGTTTTTGTTTCCCCTGATTTTTGCATTCTAGACAATAAATTAGGGTTGATGCAATTGGGATGTTACATAATGGTTAATAAAACTGCCAACGGGTGGGATGTTCTTCTGCCTTCTTGTTCGGTAAGCGAGGTGGAGGGCGAGCGATGTTTATTTATGTTGTTATATCTCTTGCATAATTAACTATTGTTTATTTAACGAGCGTCCGTCTATCTCTGGTTAGGCGGATGTTGTAGCGTGTCTCTACAAAACTATTAGGATTTATCTTTCGTTGCAATTGTGTCACCCTGATCAGGTTATCCCTTTACATGCATAAATACTTGCTGAGTACCTTAGGTCTCATACGATAAATATTGTTCAGATTTCTAGGTATATTCACATGGAGGTTACTGGGTCGATGAGGTTAATGATGGTGGCAACGATCCTCTTGCGTAGAGATTCCGGGGATGGGGATATCTATGATTTGTGGGTGGGAATGTGCTTATTTATGGGCATATTATGTCAATTTTCTTATTAATCCATACTCGGTTGTTGTCTTCCGCTTCCTCTTCATACTATGTCCATTTATGTAAGAGGATGTATCCTAAACTATTATATCTATCTATCTATCTATCTATGTATTTGGATCTTGCCATATGTGTTGGGTTTGTAGCATAGAAAACAAAAATTTCCCTACGATGTGAACGACTAAGTAGCAAGATATATCTACCTAGATACAATGAACGGGTGAATATACATCCATAGAGAAATTACCCTCGACGAGCGACAAAGCGTTAAGAGATTTGATCTCATTGGTGATGTAGTTGTTCACTTTCTGATCTCAAGATCGTGATGAAGTCCTAGAACCACAAAGTAGTGGTGCATCTGTGATCGCACATATGTCTGGTACTCGATCACCTCCGATTACTCGCTCTATAAAATCAACGGAAGCAGCAAATCCTTGCCCCAGAAAAAGCTCCCGGGAACATGTATCTTGCTACGCCAAGACCATGGGGAATATTCTATAGGGGGAGAGAGATACTTCGTAAGGAGGTGTGAGTGAGATGGTAGGGAGGGGTGCCTTTTATAGGAGAGGTGGGTAGCCCCTTGCCATAGACGGCGGCCAAGGTGGGTGCCCCCACCTCTCCGTGATTCATGTGGGTGGATCTCCCACTCACATAAATTCCACTCACATATGCATTAATTTTCCACCAAAATCAATGCATCTCTCAATTAATAATACCATTTTATTTATTTTATTATGAATTTTTTAATTACTTTAATTAACAAACATTCACATAAAACCCTTACAACATTTGAATATCACATGCAGATCCAATTTCAGCAATTTCTCCCAAAACAATTCCGGTGTCCATTGAAATAATTCTAGTGCTTTCATATTCTTTCTCTGGCATATTATTTCCTTCAAATGGTGTCGGTATATCTCAAGTGTGTAACCCTAAAGTCACATCCCAAAATTTTCCAAATTTTGTAATGTGAAAAATAAATAAACAAAATATATAATTGTTGAAATTTAGGGTGAAAAGAAACTTTTTGTTTCAAAGTGGAAACATCAAAACCCACCTTGAACAAACTTTGAATAAAATTTGAATCCAACTAAATTCAAATCAAGTGAAATGCATCCTTCATAAATGCATCTTGAAATTTAAACACTTGGAAAATAAACCAAAACTCCAAAAACCTAATGGGAGAAAATCATTTCCAAGATTACTCTAAGCCTATGGATTTGACCCATATAAAATTTGTCAACAAACATTTATAAATGATCAATAATGACAAATAGAAATATTATAAACCATAGAAATTGGTTTCACTTAATTTGGAGCCATAGATAAAATCTTATGAATTTAATAAGATAAGGAAATTGAATTTCCAAAGCTAATAAAGCTCCTATCTAAAAATCCATACCAAATTGTGAGCAATTAATCCTAAAGAGATTTAAAAGGATAAATAAATATTAAATAAGATTTTACAAATTGGAATCACCAAGTTTGGATCTATAGATAAAAAGATATGGATTTTATGAAATAAAGAGAGAAATAATTAATATGGACTATTTTAAAGAACCAAATTAAAACTTGACCAAATAAATGAGATGAAAGATTTTTGTTTAATAAATAGAGTGAAGGATTATTTAAATAAAAATCATAAGGATTTATTATATCCATTTTTATTTAAGTAAAGACATTTTCCCAATTTAAAATGAACACAAAACATATTAAATCATTTTAAATAATAATAATTCAAAGTGAAATTACTTTTGTATAAATAAAACCTACTGAAAAAGGTTTGGTAAAATTTAGAATTCAAATAGAGTTTTAAAACATATTAAAATCTTATTTTGTAATAAAGACAAATGTCTATTTATAAATATATAATAGACCATAGAAGAATAAAAGAATTATTCGTAAAATGGTATTTAAAATACAAGTTTAAATAGTATGGTAATATACTGAACATTTGAAAAAGGTTTGAATTCAAATAAGGTTTGAAATCATTTAAACAAAATCAAAACAGAAAAATGAAAACAGAAAAAGAAAAGGATTTAGAACAAAAAAAATGAAAGAAGCCAGCCTAGCCAGCAAGCCCAGCCCACTGGCCCAACTAGCCCACTCTCTCTCCCCCCCGAGCGAAGCGTTTTTTACTTAACAGCAAACCCGCAGAGCCGCTGACTGATGGACCCCACCACTCCTCACTCTCTCTCACTGACCAGCCAACCCCACCCCGTCAGACTTCGTCCTCACCCGCCGCGACGACCACGCCCCTCGCCGGCGGTTTCTACCGTTTAAAGCTCGAATCAATTCGCGTCAATGCCGCGGCCTTTACTCCCTGTGACCATGCTCCCTTAAACGCCCATGCCCCCTCTATCTTTCCCCCAGACACCGTCTCCTCTACGCCCCGAGGCCACCTTGATTTTGCTTCTAAACTCCACTGCCTCCGACGCCCTCCGGCGGCGATTCCGGCCAAGTCTCGCCTCCCCTTGCCCCTAGCCACCACGAGACTACTCCCCATCGCCAGGCGCACACTCCAGTACCACCAGCTCACTCGCACTCGCCCTGCAACCTCGACTGTGTCTTTGCCAAAGCAGCGCCGCCGTTTGTCTCCTCTCCGACGAGCTTCCTCGGTATTTTCTGACCGTCCCTTCTTCTCTCTGTGATGCTCCTGTGACTGTGACTCTCTTACGCACCTAACTACGCCCTCCGTTTGTCCTAGCATGCCATAAATCCTCGCCAACGACGATGAGCCGAGACGCCCGACACAGATAACAACTACAGCGAGGAATCATCGGTGATTCAGTGCGCCCCTCGACAAGCGACTGCCACGTTGAGATTCAGCACGTCTCAGAGAACCTGGTGAGCCTCCCCATTCTCTCCCTTGTTTCCAGTAGCCACCGCAGCGCCTTAGATCGAGCGCGCCGCCGCTCACCGTCGTCGCACGCCGCCAGTTGTTGGTCGTTTGATCAACGGCCGTAGGATCTTGATCCATTCGCTATGTTAGAACATAACTCGAAGGGGTATGATTGAACCTGCGATGCTTGATCTATTTTAATTCAACGCTTCACAGCAGCCGATCCGAACGAAACGGTTTGGAAAAATCAGAACATTCCACGTGGCTCAGGATTTGTTTTGAAAAAAGAATAGAATCTATTAGATGTTTGATTTTGTAAATTGCATAACTTTAAATCTACACGTCCAAATTTTGTAAATTTTATATCAATGGAATCACCAAAACAAACTCTATCCAACCATGCGCTTTGTTTAATGAATTGCTTCTGTTAAATTGGTTTTTTTTGCAGAAACTTGTGTAGGCATAATTTGAATATAAAATTTATTCTAGGAATGTTTTTAAAGTAAAATCTTTGGAAAATTGATTGTTTTGAACCTACTGACCATAGAAACCAACTGGTGGATTCAAAAACATATTTTGTGAAGTTAAAGAATAAATCTTTGAATTGGAACATTTCTAGTCAAATAAAAATGTTGTTTATGTGTTAAAAATGCTCTTTGAGTAAAACCTTTGGAAAATGATTGGATTTAAACTCTCTGACCCTAAACACAAAGTTTTATGATTTAAAAATATATTTGGTGAACCCTATAAAAATTACTACTTTGCTAAAAGCATTTCCAACAACATAAAATATTGTTTTGGTATAAAAATGGTTTATAGGTAAAACGCAAATGATTTTAATATTAAACACTTGACCAAAAAACACTAACATTTGTGTTAAAAATATATTTGGTTAACACTATAAATATTCCTTGGATTTAAATCCTTTATAGCAAAACAAAAATGATTTAAAGTGGCCATTTTTTCACTAACTTAATATCAAATGGTTTTACCACTTTTATAAATGACCAATAGGTGTTTTATAATGTTTATAGCCTATTAGAAACCACTTTTCCAAATAAAACAAACTTTGGCATGCTGGCATGCATTGCGTTGTTTTTATTATTCTATGTCATGAATTGCTTGAATGGTAGATTGAATTTGTGCCTTGATTGAATTGTAGTGAAATTTGAAGAGTATGTCTATTGCAAGATCAAGGAGTGAACTTATATTCTCCACCAAGAAGGCAAGTGATGCTTCACACTTTTGTCCTATTATTTTCACTATGCATTAGTGATATTTTAAGTAGGACTTGCATGGAATTTTTGCTAAGTATAAACTATGTCATGGGAAATCCTAGTAGATGAAACCTTAGTAGAATTTTCCTAAGTTAAGATTCCTACTACTATCATGCTTAGCCTAGCTAGTAGAAAACAAGGGTGGATTATGTTCATGCTATGGAATATTTCTAAGTCAAGGACTTGTGGAATGGAAAGAATGGTTTATGTTGAGTGGTTACACAAGTCCCATTTCTATGGTTTACCTTGTGTATCTCACTTGTGGTATGCCACCCAGGAACAAAGAGATTTGAGATGTCAAATGTTGAGAAGCTTCAAGTGTAGCCACTTGGCATTATGGGCTCTGCCTGGATCATATAGGTTGCAATAACTTAGCCAAATGGACAGTTGGTGGTAGGGGTTTGATAGGTTGGAATGCGTCCATTCTGGTCTAAGGGAAGGCTTCTGAAAGATCATGTCTTGGTGAAACCAAGTCTTGTGGGGAAAGTGCACCACCTCTGCAGAGTGTAAAATGTAAGTACTTAGCCATGTCCCTGGCAAAGGACAATTTGAGCATCAAGACATGGAAGCTATCAAGAATCTCCTCATCCCAATTTCTAAGTTAAAACTTGCGATAGAACAAGGGTGAAGGTTCACCAATTTCTATTGGTGGTTCCTTGGGTGATTTTGTCAAACAAAAACTTAGTGTTTTCAAATGATAAGGAAAATATATTTTGAGCAAAGCAAGCCTAAGCTCCACCTAGCCAAATGCATATAGGAGATAGACTCCACTATACTACCATAGTATCACTTGCAAAATACAATTCAAATGTATTGAACCTTGTGGCTGTAACTTATTATGTTAAAGGTTTGTTTGATGTTAGTGAAGTGTGTTGATTAGGATTACAAGTCTACAACCAAGATGATTTCCTATGGCACTTTGAAGTTGAAGGACTCCATGCTATATAGATATTTCGGCTGCATTGTAATGAGATAGCCAAATGAGTTATGTAAGATGTAATGAATTATTTTATTCCTGGTTATAAAGTTGTAATATGACCTTTGTTTCTTGATATTACATCTTAACTACGGATGCTAGTTATTGATCCAGGGACTAGCATTGTAAACACAGGGATCTCTACCTTATTAAAGGTTGGGACCTCTATAGATGGTATCAGAGCACTGTGTTGCCTGTAGGATTGTAACCCTACGATTGGACAAACCCCTTAGAAAATGAGAGTTGTATTTGTTCTAAAACTTATTTACAAACAATCTTGTAAACTCTTCCCTCAACCATTTGGTTTTGATTCTATATCTCTTCTATTTCAACTTGATGGATAAAGCCTCAACCATGAGCAAAGGACTCCACCAACTCAAATGACTTCAACTTCAACATCATCAAAGACTTCAGCTTTATTTTCACCAAGAACTTCAACTTGGATATCACTAAGGACTACAAGTGAGACAAGAAATATTACTCAAGACTTGAAGACTAAGGAAACACAACTTAGAAGGAATCATCATCACCTTTGAAGTTTTGTGACCAAGATGCAAGAATTTCTACAAGGATACAATGATCTTGTTCAAGAAGAACCAACTAAGAAGGATGGAATGATCTCAAGTGAACCATATAGTTGGACCACCATATTTAGATTAAATCAACACACCAACTTATGTGGTGTAGCAAAAATATTTTGTTGCCTAAAAATGTGTTTGAAACTTGTTGTTTGAGTGGAATGTTTGGTTGTGATTGCTTGCACATTGCTTGTGCTAATTGTTGTGTGTGATTAGAATTATTTTTTTACAAATCTTTTGCCTATTTTAATCCCAACCAACCCAAATAGATGACTACTCCAAGAAACTCCAACATCAAGGATGGTGACAACAACAACCAAGAAATGCACATGAGAGAACTAATAGTAACCCAAACCCAATTGAACCAAGTGACAACTCAGTTTTTAGCCAACAATAATGAGTTAGACCCAACCATGCAAAGGTTTTTGAAAACCCAAACCCAATTGATGCAAAAGGTGACAAATCAAATGATAATCATGGGAGACAACCCTTCCCAAGGAGTTTGTGGCAACATTGATGTCAAGGATGATATTATAGAAGGAACTCCAGCTTGAAATATTTGTGGAGACATGGATCACACTTCCAAGGAGCATGAAGATCAATGCCCTAATTGTGAACAGAAACATCCAACTAATCAATGCCCCACATCTCAAGCTACTTGTTTCCTATGTGAAGGAAATAATCATGTCCCTATCCAATGCCCCATCTATTCTATAGTTAAACAAAGGAAACAAGGTGGAGTGCATCAACAGTTTGTAAACTCCCATGAGGGAACAACTTCTACCAAGAAAGATGAAGACAAAGGAAAATCTCAGCTTGCACCTCCATGCACGATGACCCCTATTGAAGGACAAAAGAAGAAACATATGTATTATCCAAGAAAAAGATTAAGGTGACAAGGAGACTTTCCCATCTTTGAGGTGAGATATGAAGAGCATGAACTAGAAGAACTCCTAGCTTTGGAGAAACCCAAGAATAAGAAGGACAAAAGCCAAGTGGAATGTTGCCATTGCAAAGATATGGGACACTATGACAATGAATGCCTAGAGAAGAAGAAAAAGTATAAGGAAATTAGCCAAGTGTGGTGCAACAACTGCAAAGATCTAGACCATTATGTATTAACTTGTCCCCAGAAGATACGTGAAGATCTCAATCTTGTCACATGTTACAATTGTGGTGATCAAGGACATTATGCAAGAAATTGTACAGAAAAGATGAAGTACAAGACAAACAAGCCTATCAAGGATCTCATCCTTGTCACATGTTTCAAGTGTGAAAACAAAGGACACTATGCAGATGTCTGCCCAGAGAAGATTCATCAAGACCCCAAGCAAGCCAAGATGTAATCTAGTTGGAAACTTTTAAGGGTGGTAGTACCCTAGTTGCCTTGAAGCCAACTTGTAACCTCTAGCCTCCCCAAATCTCGGGACGAGATTTCTTTTAAGGGTGGTAGCCTGTCACATCCCAATTTTCCAAATTTTATAATGTGAAAAATAAATAAACAAAATAAATAATTGTTGAAATTTAGGGTGAAAAGAAACTTTTTGTTTCAAAGTGGAAACATCAAAACCCATCTTGAACAAACTTTGAATAAAATTTGAATCCAACTAAATTCAAATCAAGTGAAATGCATCCTTCATAAATGCATCTTGAAATTTAAACACTTGGAAAATAAACCAAAACTCTAAAAACCTAATGGGAGAAAATCATTTCCAAGATTACTTTAAGCATATGGATTTGACCGATATAAAATTTGTCAACAAACATTTATAAATGATCAAGAATGACAAATAGAAATATTATAAGCCATAGAAATTGTTTTCACTTAATTTGGAGCCATAGATAAAATCTTATCAATTTAATAAGATAAGGAAATTGAATTTCCAAAGCTAATAAAGCTCCTATCTAAAAATCCATACCAAATTGTGGGCAATTAATCCTAAAGAGATTTAAAAGGATAAATAAATATTAAATAAGATTTTAAAAATTGGAATCACCAAGTTTGGATCTATAAATAAAAAGATATGGAATTTATGAAATAAAGAAATAATTAATACGGACTATTTTAAATAACCAAATTAAAACTTGACCAAACAAATGAGATGAAAGATTTTTCTTTAATAAAAAGAGTGAAGGATTATTTAAATAAAAATCATAAGGATTTATTATATCCATTTTTATTTAAGTAAAGACATTTTCCCAATTTAAAATGAACACAAAACATATTAAAACATTTTCAATAATAATAATTCAAAGTGAAATTATTTTTGTATAAATAAAACCTACTGAAAAAGTTTTGGCAAAATTTAGAATTCAAATAGAGTTTTAAAAACTATTTAAATCCTATTTTGTAATAAAGACAAATGTCTATTTATAAATATATAATAGACCCTAGAAGAATAAAAGAATTATTCCTAAAATGGTATTTAAAATACAAGTTTAAACAGTATGGTAATATACTGAACATTTGAAAAAGGTTTGAATTCAAACAAGGTTTGAAATCATTTAAACAAAATAAAAATAGAAAAAGATAAGGATTCAGAACAAAAAAAATGAAAGAAGCCAGCAAGCCCAGCCTAATGGCCCAACTAGCCTGCTCCCTCTTCCCCCGAGCGAAGCGTTTTTTACTTAACAGCAAACCCGCAGAGCCGCTGACTGCTGGACCCCACCACTCCTCACTCTCTCTCATTGACCAGCCAACCCCACCCCGTAAGACTTCGTCCTCACCCGCCGCGACGACCACGCCCCACACCGGCCGTTTCTGCCGTTTAAAGCTCGAATCAATTCGCGTCAATGCCGTGGCCTTTACTCCCTGTGACCATGCTCCCTTAAACGCCCACGCCCCTCTATCTTTCCCCCTAGACACCGTCTCCTCTACGCCCCCAGGCCGCCTTGATTTTGCTTCGAAACTCCACCGCCTCCGACGCCCTCCGGCGGCGATTCCGGCCAAGTCTCGCCTCCCCTTGCCCCCTAGCCACCACGAGACTACTCCCCATTGCCAGGCGCACACTGCAGTACCACCAGCTCGCTCGAGCTCGCCCTGCAACCTCGATTGCGTCTTCGCCAAAGCAGCGCTGCCGTCTGTCTCCTCTCCAACGAGCTTCCTCGGTATTTTCTGACCGTCCCTTCTTCTCTCTGTGATGCTCCTGTGACCTTGACTCTCTTACGCACCTAACTACTCCCTCCATTTGTTCCAGCATGCCGTAAATCCTCGCCAACAACGACGAGCCGAGATGTCATGGGAAATCCTAGTAGATGAAACCTTAGTAGAATTTTCCTAAGTTAAGATTCCTACTACTATCATGCTTAGCCTAGCTAGTAGAAAACAAGGGTGGATTATGTTCATGCTATGGAATATTTCTAAGTCAAGGACTTGTGTTTTGTTTAATAAAACAACTAAGTGAATGAATCACCTGGGTGGAATGGTAAGAATGGTTTGTGTTGAGTGGTTACACAAGTCCCATTTCTATGGTTTACCTTGTGTATCTCACTTGTGGAATGCCACCCAGGAACAAAGATATTTGAGATGTCAAATGTTGAGAAGCTTCAAGTGTAGCCACTTGGCATTATGGGCTCTGCCTGGATCATATAGGTTGCAATAACTTAGCTAAATGGACAGTTGGTGGTAGGGGTTTGATAGGTTGGAATGCGTCCATTCTGGTCTTAGGGAAGGCTTCTGAAAGATCTTGTCTTGGTGAAACCAAGTCTTGTGGGGAAAGTTCACCACATCTGTAGAGTGTAAAATCTAAGTACTTAGCCATGTCCCTGGCAAAGGACAATTTGAGCATCAAGACATGGAAGCTATCAAGAATCTCCTCATCCTAATTTCTATGTTAAAACTTGCGATTGAACAAGGGTGAAGGTTCACCAATTTCTATTGGTGGTTCCTTGGGTGATTTTGTCAAACAAAAACTTAGTGTTTTCAAATGATAAGGAAAATCTATTTTGAGCAAAGAAAGCCTAAGCTCCACCTAGACAAATGCATATAGGAGATAGACTCCACTATACTACCATAGTATCACTTGCCAATACAATTCAAATGTATTGACCCTTGTGGCTGTAACTTATTATGTTGGAGGTTTGTTTGATGTTAGTGAAGTGTGTTGATTAGGATTAAAAGTCTACAACCAACATGATTGCCTGTGGCACTTTGAAGATGAAGGACTCCATGCTATATAGATATTTCGGCTGCATTGTAGTGAGATAGCCAAATGAGTCATGTAAGATGTAATGAATTATTTTATTCCTGGTTATAAAGTTGTAATATGACCTTTGTTTCTTGATATTACATCTTAGCTGTGGATGCTAGCTATTGATCCAGGGACTAGCATTGTAAACACAGGGATCTCTACCTTATTAAAGGTTGGGACCTCTACACCTACAGTTTGCGAATAATGCAGACATGATCGAGACCCCTCTCCAATCAATAATCAGCAGCGGGACCTAGAGATCCGTATTGAATACCACACATTCAACGATGAATCTTGTGATCGTGTGAACCTTTAATGCTATAACTAGATCCCTTTGTATCGTGATATATTACATGTCTGATATTCGATCATCGGTATCCCCATACCTAGTTTAATCTCGTTACCGACATGTACTCTTTTCTTGTTTCCATGACATAACATTCTAGTGATCTCATCACTTGATTGCAAGCTATGTCAATGTGATATCACTGAGAGGGCCTAGAGTATATATCTCCATCATCGGGATGGACAAATCCGACTCTAAATCCATGAGACTCTACATAACATTATTGGAGTATCTGAACCCATATTTATAGTCAACTTGTTACCGTGTGATGTTTCATGTTATCAAGCTACTCTTCCGGTGTTAGTGATTGATATGATCTCATGATCTAAGGACTAAAGTCACTTTTTAACAATGTTATAGTAATTTAAACATAATGACTTTGATCGTATTACTTACTTCAGAAGAATGTTCATCACATAATTCCACCAATGTTGCGACCCTCATTATTAATAACATCCAATTTCCATGATCAGGAAACCTCGATCATCGTGTTAATCAACGAGATAGTTCATATGAGAGGAATAACTAGGAACTCTTTATTTTTTATTAAACTCGTGTATTAATGTTTCCAATTAACACAATGATAGCATGCAAAATAAACATCTATCATATACTTGAAATATGATAATAACAACTTTATTATTGCCTCCCGGGCATATTCCCTTCAGTCTCGCACTTGCACTAGAGACAATAATCTAGTTTACATAGTGATGAATCTAACACCCATGGAGTTCTGGTGCTAATAATGTTTTTCCCTAGGAAGAGTTTTAGTCAACGGATCTTCCACATTCAAATTTGTTTGTACTTTACAAATCTTTATATCTCCATCTTTGACATGCTCATGGATGGAGTGAAACCGGCGCTAGATATGCTTGGAATTCTTGTGAGACCTTGGTTCCCTGGCGTTGGATATGGCTCCATTGTTGTCACAATAGATCACCATTGGGTTCAATGCACTAGGAACCACAACCAGTTTCGTTATGAACTCCTTCATCCAAACTACTTCCTGCGTCGCTTCTGAAGCAGCAACATACTCTGCCTCCATTGTTGATCCTGCCACCATGGCTTGTTTGGAGCTCCTCCAACTAGCTACTACTCCATTCATGAGAAACACGTACCCAGATTGAGACTTTGAGTCATCCGGATCAATGTTGAAGCTAGCATCGACATAACATTTAGCGATGAGCTCTTCTTCACCTCCATGCACGAGAAACATGTCCTTAGTCCTTCTTAAGTACTTAAGGATATAATTGACCGTCATCCATTGTTCCAAACCTAGATCAGATTGGTACCTGCTAGTAAAACTAATAGCATGTGCCACGTCCGGTCTTGTACATAGCATGGAATACAGAATAGAGCCCATGGCTAAGGCATAGGGGATCTTATCCATTATCTCTCTCTTCTGTCATAGCCAGACTTTGAGTCTTACTCAATGTCTTTCCTTGCAACATAGTTAAGGACCCTTTCTTACTTCCACCCATTTTAAACTTCTTTAAAATACAAGGTATGCACTTTTTGATATCCCAATTAGACGTCTTGATCTATCTCTATAAATCTTGATGCCTAACATGTATGATGCTTCACCAAGGTCCTTCATAAATTTTTTGCTGTTTAGATAACTTTTAACATCATTTAAAAGATCTATAACATTTCTAATCAACAATATGGTATCCACATATAATATTAGAAATTTCATAGAGCTCCCACTCACTTTCTTGTAAATACAATATTATCCGTAAGTTTGGACAAATCCAAACACTTTGATCACCTCATCAAAGCGGAGATTCTAACTACTGGATGCTTGCTTCAGTCCATAGATGGATCGCTGAAGCTTGCATACCTTGCTAGCATCCTTAGTATCAATAAAACCCTTTGGTTTTACCATATACAACTCTTATTCAATATTACCATTGAGGAATGCGGATTTGACATCAATCTGCCAAATTTCATAATCGAAAAATTTAGCAATTGCTAACATAATCCTAACCGACTTTAGCATCTCTATGGGAGATAAACTCTCATCTTAGTCAACTCATTGAATTTGTCGAAACCCCTTTGTGGCAAGTCAATCTTTATAGATGGTCACATTACCATTAGCATCAGTTTTATTCTAGAAAATAGATTTATTCTCAACTGCCTTTCGGTCGTGAGGTAAGTCAGTCAAGGTCCAAACATGGTTTTCGTACATGGATTCCATCTCAGATTGCATGGCTTCTAGTTTTTTGTTGGAATACGGGCTCATCATCACTTCTTCATATGTCGTAGGGTCATCATTTCCATCAACCATGAAATTCATGACAGGATTTCCGTATAGTTCAGGAGATGCACATGTCCTCTTGACCTGCGAGGTTCGATAGTGTCCTCTTTTGGAGTTTCATGATTTGTACATTAGTTCCCTATTCATTCTGTGCAGTCAACTCTGAACAATTTTTGGTGCTGCACCACTCGCCATTTCATGAAGAGAAGGTTCAATACCTCTTCGAGTTCTACCTTCCGAGTACTCACACCTTTCGTGAGAAACTCCTTCTCTAGAAAGGATACATTCTTGGAAACAAACACCTTACCCTCATATCTATGGTAGAAGGAATACCCAATTGTTTCTTTAGGGTATCCTATGAAGATGCATTTTTCCGCTTTGGGTTCGAGTTCATCTGGCTGAAGTTTCTTCACATTAACATCGCATCCCCAAACTTTAAGAAATGAAATCTTAGGTTTGTTTCCAAACCACAATTCATATGGTGTTGTTTCAACAGATTTAGATGGTGCCCTATTTAAATTTAATGCATTTTTTCCAGTGCATAACCCCAAAAAGAAAGTGGCAAGTCAGTCAGATACATCATAGATCGAACCATACTAATAAGGTATGATTACGACGCTCCGATACACCATTACGCTGTGGTGTTCCATCAGGCATGAGTTGTGATACTATTCCATACTCTCTCATGTGTGTACCAAACTCTAACTCAGATACTCACCCCCACGATCAGATCACAGAAATTTAATCTTTCTGATATGATGATTTCCACTTCACTCTGAAATCCCTTGAAATTTTCAAAGTTTTTAGACTTGTGTTTCATCAAACAAATTGTCACATCCCAAAATTCTCCTAATTTTGGAATGTGAAATAAATAAATAAGTTTGATTTATTGTTTGACTATGTTGAAAATTCTCAAAGAGAAGAAACTTTTTGAATAGAAAATCCTCTCAACCATGAATTCAAAATCTTATATTCCTTTGTTAAGACCTAAGTAGCCATATAGGCAAAAGGGCATGGATTGATTATGGATTGTAGAATTGGTGTGCAAGATTTCAAAATGAAAATCATGAAGCATTCATAAGCATTTCATCCATGCAAAGTTCTCACAAACTGAATCCAAATCCTCATATCTAAATCCTATAGTTGATTCGCCCAAATGTTCCTAAGGATAACTAAATTGACTTTTTAAACCCACTATTGCTAAGACAGCGATTATTGCTAAATTATAGCCTAAAAGGATCCAATTAATATTACAAAATTTTAGAAACAAAATTGAGCTCATTTGGAGCTAGTATGAAAAAGTTATAGAACAAATACAAACACATAAAGATATAAATAAAATGAAATATACAAGGATTTATAAATCCATTACTTCCAAACTAGTAAAAAGATTACAAATTTGATCCTATAATGATCTATTCGATTTTAGAAAAATTTAAAAACAAGAATCATGTCATTTGGAGTTCGTATGCAAAAGATATGAGGGAAACAAGTAAAAAAAAACGGGCCGGCCCACCCGGTCCAATCGGACCGAGCCAGCCGGGCAGGCCAAGCGTACGGGATCGATCGGGTTGCTCCAAAAAGCGTGCAAAATCTGTTTTGTTAAACCTATCTCTACTCAAACTACTATAACTTTTTATCTACAACTCCGAATCGACTTCCGTTTGTTTCTACTTGTTCTCTACTCCAAGGCCTATCTCTAAACCATCATAAACCTCCATATAAACTCGTGAGGCCACGGCTGTACGAGTTTCTATTCTCGAAATCCCGAATCTACATATGCCCGAATCTTATTTCGCTTTTTAACCCATCTAGACTTCGTCGTTTGCCTTCGGTAAAAAACGAAAGTTGTAGAAATCGTCGAAATCTTTCAATCCCGACAAACCTCACCTCTTTTCATCCACCACAGCCGGAGAATTTCGCATCGCAATATTTCAGATCTTACGGTGTAAATCCAAGATATACTCGCGCTCGTTTCTTCAAATCCAAATTCCTTTGGTGAGAAGGTAGGAATAATGATTCCCCACAACTTTCATGTTCTGAGTTTTTCAATTTGACCTACGGATTTGTCTCTCTAAAACAGATCTATTTCTTGTCTATTCTGAGCCAAAATCGGGTCAATCTCTTCTTCTAGCCATCGGATCCTATCCAGACGGTCGAGATCCAATCAAACCGGTGCGTGCCATGTCGTCATCCCCGTCATCTTCATCATCAACACCACATCAACGTAAGGTCAACATCTAGTCCCAGTCAGCATGCAAAGTCAACCTGTCTAGTCAGCGGAATATTCCCTGAAATATTCCGTTCGAATTTAAAATTGCATATTATAGATCTAACTTGTAAAATTCATTAGAAATTCATACCACGTCCAAAAATTGCGTATAATATATCAAATTGAATATAATTTCACGTAGAATCATCTTATCAGAATAGATCCAACTTTTACTATACGTGGTTACTGCAGTAATTTAATTAGTTTTAATGGTATTTTAGGTTAATAAATTCATAAGAAATTATCTGTAACTCCGAAAAATATGAATAATATATAAAATTGAAGCTACTGTAATGTACTTTAAGAATATCTGGTTGGATCTAGCCTTTGCAGATTATTTAACCCGTAGAAATTTAATTAGTTTTAATGGCTTTATAAATCATTAAATTCATAGTAAATTAATTGCTTGTCACAAAAATATAAATAATATACCGATAGAAAGTTGGTTCCATGTAGATCATCAATCTGCAAATGGTTCAGTAAAATACTATAAGGTTTCGCATCAATTAAATAAATGGTTTAATGGCTTATTTAGAGTAATAAATTCATAAGAAAAATAAATACCATTCAGAAAATTACAAATAATATGTCCCTAAAATCACAATTCCGTGGAGATTACAGATATAATTTTAGTTTGATTTTTAGGCAACAAAAACTGTATGAATCATTTAAAACACATTAAACACTATTTAAATCATATAAAAAGATCTATAACTCCGATTAGGGTGAATCCAACGCCTACTTGTTTGTATTAACGTCCTCTATCCAGTAAACCCAAGAAACAAATTTAATGCTACAGTTAGAACAGGCGTTACAATAGAACTATCAAAACCCTTATATTGGCAAGTAATCATTAATAAAAAGTACCCTATTGCATTGAATGAACTCATACATGCATCATATGATATATTAATGTTCATAAAACTAATTATAACCATTGTGTCATGTTAAATCATCATGCATGTTTTCGATCATCCTTGTTGTGTTTGCTATGTTTGCAATTGTTTTGATTGGAACTACCTTGTCCTCGTATTAGATTGTTCGGAGAGTGCGATTGCTGCGAAGAAATACAATCAACACCCATATTATCAACATAAGGCAAGTTACACCACTTGTTCATAATTTTGTCCCAGTTTTGATTCTATGCATGTGATCTTCAAAATTCTGTAGTATGCATGTGTAGGATGTTCTAGTAAAAATTTTCCTTAGTATTATTTTGCAAGTGCGATAATTTTGTAGTATGCCATGAGTAGCTCTATACTTAGGATTTCCCATCCTAATAGGTTACCCCTGTTTTTGCTAAGTGTTGCTTGCTATTCCATATATACAAAGTACTATTGGGGGGTTCGAAAGATAAAGAATTTTTTTCTAAGTATAAAGGCTCTCTAGAGAAAACTTTTCTTCTCAAATCCACTTCAAAATAAAATTAAGTTTTCTTCTGGGCGGAATGGTTGTCTGGTCAACGAGTGACATTTTGGTGGAGGACGGCCGCCCAGGATTCAAAGAAGTCTGCCATGTTTTAGAATTCAGAAGCTTCCAGTGCAACCACAATACATTATGGGCTCTGTCTTGGCCTAGTACTTAGTGGGAAACCTCACCTGGGTACCAACATTTGGAGGTTCTTGGCATGGTTGGATCCAGAAGGTAGAGGGGCTACTAAGGGAAAGCCTCGCCATGGTCTTGTCTGTAAAAGGACTTGATCGTGGATTGTGGGTAAAGTGCACAAACTCTCGAGAGTATTGCAATCTGATCGATCAACCGTGTTCACGGTAACAGAACAACAATGAGCGTCTGAAGGATGGAGCCTCTGAAGGATCTTCCTCTCTCTTTTCTAAAAACAAAGTTTTGAAACCCCATGGCGTGCGTAATATCGCTAATGGGTGGGAATTTGGGAACTTGGTGTGTAATATCCAAGTGACGCTTGGTGCGTAATATCCAAGTGTTTGGTTGTTTGGACACTTGGTGAGTAATATCCTCGTGTGCCATTCGACCCTATTTTTTCTAAGCAAATGTTTACAAAGTAGGGTAAAACTCTCCCTCTCTTTTCTCCATACTTAGAGAAAATTAGCTTTATGCAAATGAACTCCAAAGCCTAAACTAGCCTTGCATGTAGAGTTAGTCTTTCCTTCCTTGGTGTAATTTGCCAATACATTCAAAGTATTGACCCAACTTGTTGGCTGCACGTTTCATGTGCAGAATTTCGGAGATCTTTGAAAGGTGCGCTAGGATCACGGGTCTTCACTCAAGCTGCCTATGGCATTGATGGGACCCCAAGTTGTATTTATATCGCTTCTGTTGTAATAATGTAAACTCTGGATTATTCAATTCATGTAATAAATACTTGTATTTTACATGATATTTCATCGACTGTGAGTGCTAGCTATTGATCCAGGGACTAGCATGTTATTCACAGGGACTTAGGATCTTACTTGATCCGAGGTCGCTACACAAATATACCGATATCTACTCAAATCATCTGTCAACGTAACAAAATAACGATATCCACTTCGTGTCGACACACTCATTGGACCACATACATCAGTATGTTTGATTGCCGATAAATCTATCGCCCGCTCTATTGTACCGGAAAACAGGGTTCTAGTCATCTTGCCTATAAGACATGGCTCACATGTATTAAGTGATTCAAAATCAAGTGATTCTAAAAGTTTACCAAAATATAGTTTCTTCATGCGTTTTGCGCTAATATGACCTAGCCGGCAGTGCCACAGATATGCAAATATATCATCATCAAGTTTAATCCTTTTAGCATCCACATTATGATTATGTGAATTACTACCATCAAGATTGAAAAAAAATAAACCATTCATCATAGGTGCATGACCATAAATATATTATTCATATAAATTGAACAACCATTGTCTTCATATTTAAAGGAATAACCATCTCGCAATAAACACGATCCGGATACAATTTACATGCTTAATACAGGCACCAAATAATTATTATTTAGGTTTAAAACTAATCCAGATGGTAGATGGTGAGGCAGCATTCCATCGGCAATTACATCAACTCTTGATCCATTACCAACACGCATCGTGACCTCATCCCTTTCTAGCGGTCGCCTGTTCCGCAACCCCTCATCCGAGTTACATATATTAGCAACCGATCTAGTATCAAATACCCAGGTGCTACTGCAAGTACTAGTCAAGTACACATAAATAACATGTATATCATATATAGCTTCGTTCACCTTGTCGGGCTTCTTGTCTGCCAAATACTTGGGGCAGTTGCGCTTTCAGTGGCCCATCCCCTTACAATAGAAGCACTCGGTATTAGGCTTAAGGACAGCCCAGGTCTTCTTCTTAGGCGTAAAAAGAGCTTTGCCACCCTTCTTTAAATTACCTTTCTGTTTACCCTTCTTATCCTTGAAACCAGTGGTATTATTGATCATCAACACTTGATGTTCTTTCCTAATCTCCACTTCAGCAATCTTAAGCATAGACAGAAGCTCGGGGAGAGTCTTCCTCATGCCCTGCATGTTATAGTTCATCACGAAGCTCTTGTATCTTGGTGGCAGAGATTGAAGAACATGATGTATGCCTAAGTCAATGGGAACTCACCGCTTCCTCGCGATGTATAATTCATATTGTAGGGCGCGTGGCAGAAGCAAGATTTCTGCTTCCTCGCGAGATGTTGACTCACCGAAGTATTTTTTGCGTGTCGGTCCTATACGTTAGTGACTCTAGCGGACCAAACTTTTCGGTCACGCCTATCTGATTTGAACTCGATAACATTGTTGGATGCCTATTCCATTTAGTCAGGCTGCTGGGTCCCGCATGTCTGCCTCACATTAGAGGAATTGTGTGTGTGATGGAATTTTTTCCCTTCTTTGTTCCAAACTTGATAGCATCGTTCGATACATCTGCCGTTTAATCAGGCTGCTGGGTCCCACGTGTCACCCTCACACTAGAAGAAATGTGTGCATGATGGGTTTTTTCCTTGTCTCGTGCCTCCCTAAAATGAACTCGATAACGTTACTCGATCTATCTGTCGTTAATCACGATGCTGGGTCCCACATGACAACCTCTCATTACAAGAATCGTGTGTATGATGGAATTTTTTCCTTCGCTCCCGCTACCATGTTCCGAACATGATAGCGCTGCTAGATGCATCTACAGTTTAATCACGCAACTAGGCCCCACATGTCATCCTCTCATCAAATGAAACGTGTGCTTGATAAAAAAATTCCTTGGCTCGTGCCTCCTGATTTGAACTTGATAACGTTGCTCGAACTATCTGCCGTTAATCACGATGCTGGGTCCTACATGCCAGTCTCTCATTAGAAGAATCATGTGTATGATAGAATTTTTCATTCGCTCCCGCTACCCTGTTCCAAACTAGATTGCGCTGCCGTTTAATCATGTATCTGGACACACATGTTGTACTCTCATTAGAAGAAAAATGTCTATGATGGATTTTTTCCCACGGTCGCGCTACCCTATTCCGAACTTTATAGCGCTGCCAGATGCATAATCACACAGCTAGGCCCCACGTGTCATACTCTCATTAGAATAAACGTGTGTATGATGGAATTTTTGCCCTCGGTCGCTCCTCCGTGTTAACTTGATAGTGTTGCTCGCTGCATCAGCCGTTTATACAGGCTGATGGGTCCCATATGTCAGCCTCACATTAGAAGAATAGTGTGTATATGATGGAATATTTTTCTTCTCTAGCGCTACCATGTTCCGAAATAGATAGCGTTGCTCGACTAATCTGCCGTTTGGTCACGCTGCTGGGTCCCACATGTCAGCATCTTATTAGAAGAACGTGTGCATGTTAGACTTTTTCCTTGCTCGCGCCTACCTTATTCGAACTTGGCAACGCTGCTCGATGCATCACCTATATAAGGTCACTCTAGTGGGTCCCACATGTCAGCCTCTCCATAAATGAAACGTTCTATGATGGACTTTTTTCGGCCGCTTCCGTTGTTCTGACTTTGGTCCGTAGCTGGGTCCCAGATGTCAGCAGCCTCTGTGCAGGAAACATGTCTACGTTGGGTCCCCGATGTCAGTCTCTACTTGAAAGAAACGTATGTATGTTGGACTGTTTATTTGGGTTGAGTTCATTGTTATGAACTTGGCAACATTGGTGGATTTTTTTTGAGGGGAAACGTGCCTTTGATGTAGTAGCAGTTTACCTGGACCCCAGATGTCAGTCTTATACATTACAAAAAATGTTAATCTACACTACGATGCTGGTCCCACACGTCAGCCTTCTATGTACATGAAATGTGTCTATGTTGGGTCCCATATTGCAGCCTTCTCTATGCATAAAATGTGTCTATGCTGGGTCCCACATGTCAGGCACTATTTGAATTAAACGTGTTCCTGCTGGGTCCCACATGTCAACCTCTAGTTAAACTAAACGTGTGTATATATGTTAGACTATTTTTTCGCGTCGCGTCCACCGTCCTGACCTTGCCAACATTGCAAGATGCAGTAGCAGTTTATCTGGGTCCAAGATATTAGCCTGAGTGTACAAAAAGTAACTCAATATTAACACAAATTGCCTAGGATTCGAAATTGAGACCTCACCACCGGTTGACTGGGTATCTTGCCTACTACGGCAGAAATAGCTAATTGAATAGAATCGTTAAGACTTGCTATTATAACTTATTGACTTTTCTCCTTACAAAATACTTTTTTGAATATTTTAACTCGCATCAAATAATAAGGCGGCTCTCCTGACAGCTAAACTGAAAACTGCAGGAGCTGTAAAAAGATTTGCAGGAAGAGTTTTTTTAAATATTGAGAGGTGTGGGGCAATGGCCAAAGGCCGAATTAAAAAGAGTTTGGCTATTCTACTTAGGCTTCTCTACATGGGCTATACTCCATAGGCTATTCTCCATGGTCTCGTTTCTCAAATTTCCCTAGGCTGTGGTCAGCAGTCCCCTTATACCCCTAAAAGGCCGAATTAAAGTTTTTTAGGATAAAGAGGGGACGAATGAGCTAGATTTCTTCTCTTGGTATATAAAAATTGCATTTTGCTATGGCTTGGCCGGATTCGAAACAAAGATCTCAGAGAGGGACAAAAAGAAATCGATAATTATTTTTGGCAGATATTTATATAAACTCTGCAATACAGAATAAGATAGAAAAATTATCGAAAGATTAGCAGTTCACATTCTGCAGCACTTGACCAATTCAACATCATTTCAAAGTAAGTGATTCACCAATACAGACACTGAAATACATTAGAAGTACAGAGAGAACCTGTTCTTTTTTCATCTCTTAAAACCCTGTCACCCGATCACTTTGCCCTTTTCTCCAAACACACTCGACCATTGGAGCATGCAAAACTGACGATCAAGTCTGCTTCGAGTACCTTATTATCACATCAAATGCCTGTGCGACCCCCTATGCTACCCAAAATGCCCAAGTCTCATCTAGATTGTGCTAAGGCCATGTTTCAAAACAAAAGCAAGACTATCTACTGCCCTTGATTTAAACAAGTACCAGTACATCAGTATTAGTTCCAAAAAAAGCTTTAGTAATAGCAAGGGCAGAACAATTGAGAGATTCAATAGATTTCCTGCTTGAAATTCAATAGCAGTACAAAGAGAATCGGTTCTTGTCTAGCTAAAAAAAACCTTGGTGCATGATTAGTTTGCCCTGTTCTATGAACATACTTGATCATTGGAGCAAGAAAAACTGACGATCAAGTCTGCTTTTGTGTGAATACCTCCTCCTTACATCAATGCCCATGTGATCCCTATATGCAACCCAAAATGCCCAAGACTCATCTAGATAATTGTGACAATGCTAAGTTTCAAAAGAAATGCAAGACAATCTTCTCTAATTTATCTAAACAAGTACTCCAATTACACAACAGTTAGTAGTCAAAATATTGTACTAGTAGTAACGACAGAACATTTCACATATTCAGCAGTACAAAATAAGACCAAAAAATTATCGACAGATTGCCAGTTCATACTCAGCAGTACTTGACAGATTCAACAGTGTCACAAACTGACCGATTAGCAGTACATAGACAATAACCATAAGAATTAATAGATTCATCAAGGACTGATTGGAAAGAAAAACGAGATCATATTATGGACTCGACAGGTCGATCTGAACAAGTACCAGTACATCGTTATTACTGTAAAATAGATAAGAAGAGGAAGAACTCCATACAAAATACTCAGAACTACGTTAAGCCAGGAACTACTGTTCTTACTAGCATATGAAATATTCAGAAGTACAAAATAAGAAATAAAAATATCGACAGATACCCAATTTGTAATCAGCCACACTTAATATGTTCAGCAGCATTTCAAAGTGGCCGATTTAGCAATACAGACACTCAAATTCAATAGCAGTACAAAGATAATCAGTTCTTGATTCAGTTTTCCCTTTTCTCCAAACACACATCATTGGAGCATGTAAAATTGACGATCAAGACTTCTTTTATGTGCATACCTCGTTCTTATGTCAATGCATGTGTGACCAACACATATGCAACCCAAAATGCCCAAGCCTCCTCTAGATTGTGACAAGGCCATATTTCAAAAGAAAAGCAAGACCGGCCATCTACAACCCTTGATCTAAACATGTACCAGTACATCAGTACTAGTTCTACAAAATACTTTAGTAATAAAAATGAAAGAACATTTGACAGATTCACTAGCATTTGAAATATTCGACGGTATAGAATAAAACAAAAATATCAATAGATTCGCATTACACAATCAGTGGCACTTGATAGATTCAACAACATTTCAAAGTGACCGATTTAGCAGTACAGATAATGACCAAAAGAATTTACAGATTTAACAATGCAGACATTGAAATTCAATAGATGTAGCAAGGCCATAATTCAAATGGAAAAAGAGACCATATTATGGCCATGCTGTTCCAAAAGAAGAGCAAGACCATCTACTGTGCTTGATCTAAACAAGGACCACTACATCACTATTAGTTCTAAAAACTACTTTAGTAATAGCAACAGAACATTTGATAGATTCACTAGCATTTGAAAGATTTAGTAGTATAAAATAAGATAGAAAATTATCGACAGATTCCCAATTCATATCTAGCAGCACTTGACAAACTGATCAGCATTTCAAAGTGACCGATTCAGTTTGTATTTTTCTCGGAACACTCGATTATTGGAGAATGCAAAACTGGCGATCAAGTCTGCTTTTGAGTGCATACCTCCTTTTCACATCAATGCATGTGTGTGTGACCTCCATAGGCAACTAAAAATTCCCAAGCCTTATCTAGATTATGAGTTTATGAGAAGGCCAAGTTACAAAAGAAAAGTAAGAAAACTATATACTTGATCTAAACAAGTACCAGTACATCAGTATTAGTTCTATATAATACATTAGTAATAGAAATGATAGAACAAAGGCAAAGAAATACTATCTCATGCCCTTGATCTAAACAAGTTTCAGTATATAGTACAAAATACTCCGAAATACAAGACCTAATACTATACTAGTATTACTTTGCAGCCAAAATAGTTCAACAGGGTCGATACCAACTGAAATAACCTATTACATAGTATTACGAGTACTTACGGTAGCTAGGTTCCAATCCCGGGCATTGGCGAAGCTCGGGATGAACCATAAAGGAATCTCCGGAGATTTCCATACACCATTGCTTGAGAAACCAACTACTGCTTCTTTAGTACTTAGACTGAAGCAACATATTTCAGGAAACGGCGTATATCCAAGTCCTATTGCATGGTGGGAGGTGTAGACATAGTTGCTTCTCGTCAAATATCCTGGGGCAACATCTGCACCGCCTACTGCAATGTTAATCGGATAGTTCAATCCAAGGAAAAGGGAATATGATCCTAGGTCAGCGATCAGTATCCATGGCTTAGGTGGAAACAAGTAAGCAGTGTCCTTTGAGTACACCTTGCAGCCAAACCCAGTAGCATAGGTGCCAAAAGTGCGACCGTAGAAATCAAAACTATGATCAACAACAGTATTGCCATGGCCATAATAAGTACCGCCATAAAACTCCTCATCAGTTACGCCCTCATTATGGATAAGAATAAGGTGAGATTCATCTGCAGATATTGCTAAGAACCATAAACCAGGTTCGTACTCCTCATCATCTATGTCATCAAGGTTGCCCTCCACAAGATGCGCCCTAGGTGGTGCCGGGAGCAGAATATGACCTTGAAAAATAAATGACAGCCAAATCAGTGCCGGGGGGATAACCCCCGGTAGGGTCACGAGAGGGGAAACATAGCGCAGCTGGATTGGCTCCGAGTAAAAAATGAACCAGGCCGGGTAAGAACGGCCGGGAATGTTAAGCATGAGAGACGAGATACAAACTATCTCGGCCCGTATAGGACAAAGTTGTAACCCTTGCAGGTACCAACGAGCCGAGTCAACCGAGGAAGGGCCGAGTCAAGAAGGACACGTCGCACCTTTCCGAGTAAGGTTCGGGAAGGACCATGGTAAAGCATGGTCAAAAGAGAAGGGCGACGCCAGGTGACACAAAAGGAGTCGGGTGACGCCTAAAGCAAGCGCTGACATACAAAGTAACAGCGTGACGCCAAAAAGAACAAGAAGCAGCATAACAAAAGACCATTAGCTGTCAAGCTTTATGGAGCGGGCCTATGGGCTTAGGGCAAGCCCAAAACCCGGCCCATATTGTAGGGACCAATATCCAAACAGTAAACCCTAGAACCCAAAGGGGTATTAGCTAGCTAGCACTGCCTATATAAGGGAGGGCATAGCAGTAGTAGAAGGAGGTTGGACCAAGTAGATAACAAGTGCTGCATAATCAAGCCAATACAGCTCAAGGAGCACTTGTAATCTTTGGGGTATTGATCAAATTGTAAAGTGTGGAGAGTTCTTCTTGTTCTTCGTGCATGGATCGACCGTGCACTCCCTCCCCGATGACCACAAGCACCCATTCAGCCCCCAACTTAAGCCTACCCATGGCATCTGCCGTGCCACCACCACGACAGTTGGCGGCCACCATGGGGCAGAAGCAGGTGCTTGATGGAGTCTTCATCCGGACGGGCAACATCATCGCCAAGACCGGCGAGTGTGTCTACTCCGGCCTCATCCAGAGGTTTGGAGCGCTCAACTTCATCAGCGACAGCGCGGGCTGCTTCGGGACCAAGCCGTTCCCTAGGGGCGGTCTCTTCATCAAGTTCGACGAGCACCAGGTCTACGTTGCGGTGCGCATGGAGCGCGCATATCCTGAGCACGTCGTCCTGGCGCCAGATCCTCTAACAGCTCCAGTCGCTGGGAAACCTCTCCAACTCGTCTCCATGGAGGTAATGATGATATCCCCAAATCCCACAGCACCCCCAGTAGTTCCAGTAGAGAATGAGAACGCAGAGGAAGGAAATCGCGAGGAAACGCCAAGGGCTGCAAGAACAGCAAAGGCGCCGCTGGAAAAACCAGAGAGCATAGCTAGGAGAAAAAGAGCTAAGGAGTTGCAGGAAGCGATAGACAAGTTGGCAGAGCTAGTGGCACAAGCAACTGACCCCGCGCGTGTGCAAGCCGAGTTGGAAGAAGCCAGGATAAAAGTCTTGAAGAAATCAAAGGAGCTAGCACAGTTACAGTAGGAATAGATATCACTATCCGAGGGCTTAACTCGGCAAATCGAGTCAAGGGCGCAAAGACCTAGCTTGATGCAACGAGATTGAGAGGAAGGAACCTCAACGAAGAACTGGAAGATGCGACATCAAAGATAACACCAGAGAACAACAATGAGACGGCCATGCGTCCAACGTACAACACAACAACAGCTAATCTGCGAGCGGCAGAAGCAGCAATGGCAGAATTACACCACTTGGAGGGGGAAGCAAAGAAAAGGCAGCAAGAACAAGTCAAGGAGTTAGTAAAAGCAGTCAGCATGCTGAATGAGGCTTATTATAGAGAAAATCCAGGTATAGCAGGGAGATCATAGCTGGTTCACTCGGCGACTCCTGTCCCGGCAAGATCGGCTGGGCACACGACATCCTCACCCGGAGTGGCACCCAGGCCGAGAAAAGAAAAACATGTGGATTTTGGATGAAACAAGCAGATGGTCGCCTATGATCTGGCAGTAGTTCAAGGAAACCCGGCGCATGCGCAAGGGGCAAAAAGAAATAATCCCCGAGGAAATGAAAACCAGGAAAAAATTGGACAGAGAAATGACAACGGAGGGCAAAATTTTGCGCCTCAAACTCGGCGCGCAACTCACTCGACAGGAGGAGGAAATCTAGCTCCGAATAACGCACCAGCTCAGCCGGAAAGAAGACAACAAAGCGCGGGAAAAGCATTTCAACAGCCAGCTGACCCGAACGCGAATAAGTATAATGATGGTTACTCGGCCATGGTAAATGACGGGTATGAGCTGCCGGATCATGCATATCAAGCAATGGGAGTGAGATACGGAGGAAGGAACCTTCAACCGGATGATGCCAAGCTGAAGCTTGACCGCATAAAAATGGATAATCGAATCACAAGGTCCGCAGGGTCCACCATGCTTTGGCCCAAGGATCATGAAGGAGCCACTGGTGCCAAATTTCCAGCTGGACAGAGGGACAAAAACATATGATGGAAGCACAAAGCCAGAGGATTGGCTCATAGATTATGGAACCACTGTGAAGATCGTGCAGGGAAACTTGAGATGGGCAGTACGTTACGTACCGCAGATGCTAGAAGGACCAGCTCGGATATGGTTGAAGAATTTGCCACCCAGAAGCATCAACAGTTGGATTTATTTTCACGATGCTTTCGTGAGAAATTTCACGAGCACTTACAAGAGGCCGAATCGCCCACAACAACTAGCATTGTGCAAGCAAAGACCGAATGAGATAGACAGGGAATTCCTCACGAGGTGGTGTACGATGCGTAACTCTTGTGTAGGGGTAATCGAGTCACAAGCAATCGCATGGTTTGCACAAGGATGTAGACATGGGAGTGTGCTGTGGCAAAGGTTACAAAGAGATATGCCGGCAAGCCTGGCAGAGACGATAAGAATCGCCGACTCATATGCATTAGGAGATCCGACTCAGCCGCTGCTCATGTCGGCAGACGGGATGACTAAGACTCAGATCTATGATGCTGCCGGGTCACAAAGAAGCAAGAGAAGAGACGAGAGGCCGGATTACAGGTATGGTTCAGCTCAGGTTGCGGCAGTGAGTCAGGATTATCCAGATGCTGGAAGCAGTCAGCATCAAAGGACAAATGGACAGCAACAATGGGTGCCAAAGAATGACGGCAAAAGGCCATACGATTAGAGGAAACAATATCAGGACCGACAAAAATACACCTATGAGATGATGCTGGATCAGCCGTGTAAGTTTCACACGCCTAGTCCGAGTAAGACGGCAAATCACTCAACAAGGAAATGCACTTGGTTTCAGAAAGGAGACAGAGTAGACTCGCCGAATAAGCAGCTTCCACCACCTCCCCCTCCACCACTTACAGGAGGAAATGCTCAAGCAGTAGGAGCAGATAACAGATATGAAAACAGGCAGCCGAGATATCAGAATCAAGAAAGAAGATAAGCTGTGCACCAGGTGCACAATCCAAGAGGTGACGATGCTCATATCGTCCACGGAACCAGAAATGAGTACAGAGAACATCACCAGAGCTATGTTGTCTTTGTCGTAGAGCCAAATGACAAGAAGAGCCAGCAACGAAGAATGATGGAAGTGAATGCCACGATGCCGGCAATTCCCAAGTACATGCATTGGTCTGAGCAAGAGATAACTTGGAGTATAAAATATCGCCCCAAGATCATGCCAACAACTGGAGGATACGCTCTGGTCTTGGATCCAACATTCATGGGCCCAGATATCAATGTAAGGTTTTCAAAAGTATTGATTGACGGTGGCAGTAGCATCAACATCATGTATAAGGATACAATGCTCAAGTTAGGAATTACCATGAACATGCTGGAGCCGACTAAGACCACTTTCCACGGGATTGTGTCGGGATTGTCTTGTGAGCCAATTGGCAAGATCTGGGTCGATGTCTTATTCGTCAACAGGGAAAATTGTCACACTGAAGCTATAGAGTTCGAGGTGGTAGATCTAGTCAGTTCATATCACGCCTTACTCGGCAGGCCGGGTATGGCAAGATTCATGGCTACTACCCATATGGCATACTTAAAGATGAAGCTGCCAGGCCCATGTGGGGTGATCACAGTGGAAGGAGATTACAAGCGATTTATTGCTTGTGCTTCAGCCAGATCTTCACTGGCCGAGTCACTCGTCATAGAACAAGACAAAAGTCAGATATTGGAGGTGGCAGCATTGGCCAAAGCAGCAAAAATGTCCATGCCGGCACTCACCAACCCGCATGGCAATGTGTCATTTCAAGCTACCAAGGAAACCAAGAAGGTGCAGGTGGATGAAACTTTCCCAGAGCGCACAGTGACCATTGGGGATGTCCTTACATATAAATAGGAAAGCGAGCTCACCAGCTTCCTCTGTGAGAATCGGGACATCTTTGCATGGTCCGCTCAAGATCTGCAAGGAGTTCCGAGGGATCTGGCTGAGCACTCTCTTCATGTAAGACCAGATGCAAGGCCTTTGCAGCAACCCCTCCACCGTTTCGCCGAAGATAGGAGGAAAGTAATAGCGGCCGAGATTGCAAGACTTTTAGCTACTGGATTCATCATGTAAGTGTTGCACCCGGACTGGTTGTCAAATCCTGTCCTGGTCGAGAAAAAGAAAGATGACCCGAACGTGGCAGTGGTATGGCGCATGTGTATTGATTACACGAACCTCAATAAGGCGTGTCCGAAAGATCCGTTTCCTCTGCCTCGGATTGATAAAGTCAGAGATTCCACTGCTGGGTGTTAGTTGTTGTCATTTGTGGATGCATATTCAGGATTCCATCAGATTCCGCTGAATCCAAATGATCAAATAAAGACAACTTTTATCACCCTGTACGGGGCTTATTGCTATCGCACCATGCCATTCGGATTGAGAAATGCAGGCGCAACATACCAAAGATGCATGCAAAAATGCTTAGAAGATCAATTGGACAAAAATGTTCTTCTTTAATATGTTCCTTGTCCGGTCGGATGGATAGCCCAAGCCTGCTTCTTTTCCAGAAGCAAACACCCACTCGTCTTGAGCCGACATTCTCGCTTCCGCTTCGTCGACCCCCGCTTTCGCGTCAAGTATACGTCGATGATGTGGTAATAAAAACCAAACAAAGTCATACTCTAATTGAGGACTTGCGTCAAACATTCGCAAACTTGAGAAGATTCCGCATGAAACTTAACTCGGAAAAATGTACTTTTGGTGTCCCGGCTGGCAAGTTACTAGGATTCCTTGTATCCAACCGAGGAATTGAAGCTAACCCGACAAAGATCAGGGCCATCGAAAGAATGGAATTGCCAAAAACCCTCAATGATGTCCAGAAGTTTACTGGATGCCTGGCTTCATTGAGCAGCTTTGTTAGTCAGCTAGGCAAAAAAGCCCTACCACTATATCAGCTGATGAAAAAATCAGACAAATTCACATGGACACAGCAAGCTGATAGCGCTTTCCATGAATTAAAGAAAATGTTGGAAACAACACCAATATTAGCATCACCACTATCCAAGGAGCCAATGCTGCTCTATGTCGCTGCAACCAACAGAGATGTAAGTGCAGTAATAGTGGTTGAACGTGAAGAAAGGGGCAAATCAGTCCAAATACCAGTATATTAATTGAGCGAAGTGCTCTCTATATCGAAACAGAATTACCCGCATTATCAGAAGATGACATATGGGGTATATATGGCAGCAAAGAAGCTGAAATATTATTTTCAGGAACACCCAATCCGGATAATATGCGAGGCACCTATCTCGGATATATTGGGCAGCAAAGATGCCAGCGGCCGAGTAGCCAAATGATCCATTGAACTAGCACCATACACTCTACAATATGATAGACGGGATGCAATAAAATCTCAAGCCATTGCAGATTTCTTTGTAGAATGGATGGAGATGCAGTACGAACCACCACTGCCAGATCCAAATTACTGGAAAATGCATTTTGACGGGTCAAAGACTAGAATGGGTCTGGGCGCCGGGATAATGCTCACATCTCCAAAGAGATATCAACTGAGGTACGTGTTGCAAATTCATTTTGCTGCTTCTAAGAACGTTGCGGAGTATGAAGCACTTGTCCATGGCATTAAAGTAGCCAGGGAAATTGGTATCAAAAGGATCATGTGTTTTGGCGATTCGGATTTGGTGATTCAACAAGTGTCCGGACATTGGGATGCACTGGACGCAAACATGGTATTATATCGCTTCCACGTACAACAAATTTCGGGATATTTTGATGGTTGTGAATTTCATCATATTCCTAGAGCAGAAAATGAGGCAGCAGATGTCTTATCCAAACTAGGGTCATCTAGGAAAGCAATACCACCAGGGGTAGCATTGGAGTATCTCAGGAAGCCATCGATCAAGCCGTCACCAGAGTCCGAATCAATCAGGATCATCCCGGCGAGTCAGGAATCAGAGGCAGTGCCAATGGACATTGACTCAGGGGTAGGTTCGAGTCACTCGGGGACTGATCCGTTCAATTCAGTGGTCGCCGAATCACACTCGGGCACTCCTCAGGTTATGTCGGCGGAACATATCTCGGCGGAACCAATGGACATTGATGTTGAAGCAGACCCGGAACCACTAATACCAACGTGGGCACAGCCAATATTCAGCTATTTGAAAGATGGAACCTTGCCGAGTGATGAAACACTGGCAAGGAAAATGGCACGAAGGGCAAAATCATACACCATAATCAACAAGGAACTCTACAAGCGAAGTGTGGCAAGTGTACTGCAGTGTTGCATCAGCTCAGAGCAAGGCCACGAGATCTTATTGGATATCCATCAGGGAGAGTGCGGACACCATGCGTCATCAAGAGCATTGGTAGCCACGACATTCCGACATGGATTCTACTGGCCAAGTGAATTAGCACAAGCGCAAGAGTTAGTCGGGAAATGCAGTGGTTGTCAACACTATGCGTCCAAGTCACATTTACCAGCGTCTAAATTGAAGACTATACCAATCACTTGGCCTTTTGCAGTATGGTTCCTAGATATGGTAGGACCATTCAAACCAGCAAGGGGAGGCATGACTCATATCTTGGTCATGATTGATAAGTTCACTAAGTGGACAGAAGTGAAGCCAATCAAGAAATTGGAGGGTAAAGCAACTGTCACATTCCTAAGGGATATAATCCTCAGATATGGTTACCCGCACAGTGTGATCACGGACAATGGCACAAACTTTGCTGAAGGAGCTTTTGCTTGCTTCTGTTGGAAACACCGAATAAGACTCGATGTAGCATCAGTCGCCCATCCAGAATCAAATGGACAAGTTGAACGGGCTAATGGCTTAGTTTTGTCCGGGATAAAACCCCGCATAATGGAACCACTCCAGAGATCACCTGATTGTTGGATAGAGGAACTACCCTCAGTACTGTGGAGCTTAAGAACGACTCCCAATCGATCAACTGGTTATACACCATTTTTCCTTGTATATGGGGCTGAAGCAGTTTTGCCTGCCGACATAGAATATGACTCGCCAAGAATAAGGCAATACTCGGAAGCCGAGGTAAAAGGGGCCCGAGAAGATGGAGTAGACTTACTTGAAGAAGCAAGGGAACTGGCATTCTTCAGGTCCGCTATATATCAACAAAATCTCTGACGCTACCATAGCCGGAAAGTGCAGCCTCGTGTTTTTCGAGAAGGAGATATGGTTCTAAGGCTGGTGCAATGCACAGCTGGAATGCATAAATTGTCACCTCCATGTGAAGGTCCATTCATTGTAAGCAAAGCATTGCAAAATGATTCCTACTATCTCATAAACGCTCGTGAAGCGCAAAAGAACAAGACGAACAATTCAGGAGATGAAACCAAAAGGCCATGGAATGTGGAACAGCTTCGTCCCTTCTATACTTAGGAGAAGCAGTGCATGTATCACTCGAACTCTCATATGTCGGATGTGTTTGCCGGCTATGTGCTAATAATAAAATGGTATGATTCGAAAAACTGACGTGGGGACTACCCCTTAGGATTTCCATTTCAATTATTTTACGTCGGCTGGCGTGATACCCGAAATTTATCTCGGAACAAGTAGTGTTTACTCGGAAGAAATCAACTCTTCGACTATGCTGTTGTCCGAAAACACGGCTTTTTCATGGCAAGCAAGAGAAAAAGATCTAAGACGGGTAAACACGAACGCCGGATAAGTACAAGGGAGAAACGTGACTCGGCTTTAGTTTTTGCCTAACTGTCTGCAGGTTGTGTTATACTATGTGTCGAGGAATCTCGGCCAAGTTATCCAAGTTTCATACCCGCTAACTATATCCTTCGTACTTTGAGATCCCAATGTCGAACACCGAAAAAGGTAGACAAGGGCCAAAGGCAAGTAAAGGTGACACGGCAAAATGAAACTCCGGGACTTGTCCTTGAGTAATTCACACTCAAAGCATATCGCAAAATATATAAAGCCTATCACAAGGCACATAGTCAAACTTCAAGTGCAATGTACGTTACATTTGTACCCGGCATACCGGGGATCTAATAAAAGTTCGAGTATTTGTTGGCCTAAGGATCAGGAGAACTCGGAGGAGCATTCTCGAAGCCAGGAGTGCTTGGAGCATCGGCCGGGCGAGGGGCATCTGCGGCCGAGTCATCGGGATCATCTGACTCGGTCTCCTCGCTATCGCCACCATCTTCAGCAGGAACTTCGATGAGCGGGTCGCCAAGGTCGAGGAAGCTGGGCCCTTCACACCAAGCGTGCACCATGGTGTACTCGATCATGGCGTAAGCTCGCTCCTGGCGCTTCTTGATCCGCTCCGGGTCGTTCAACCATTTGCCATCTCCCCTTATGCGAGCAAGAACATCAAGGTTGATGTCCTCGTACCATGAAAGCACGAAGGAGAGAGCCTTGTCCGCTGCAGCTCGGCCGGCCGACTCACGCCATTGATCCATCCGGTCTTCAGTAAGGAGCAATCTATCAGCGAGTGGCTCGATGAGTTCAGGTGGGTCTTCATCCGGCCAGAGCATGCGAAACGCATGGATAGCCGCTTTGAGGAAGTCCACACCGCAGGATCTGAGGGTCTTGACCCGTTCAGACACCGCTGCAAGGAGCTCCTCCATGGACACCTCGCCGTCAGCAGCAGCACCAGCTTCGGCTCCCACTTTCTTCATGGCTCGAATGGCAAACATGTTGGCCTCAGGAAAGTTCTCTGCAAGCAAAAAGAGAAACTTAGCAAATAGCAAGGGCAGATGGAAGAAATCCAGCAGGACTCGGACAATGCGTAAAGAGTAAGAACTCACTACCGAGAAAGAAGTTGATGGCAACGAGCTTGCTATGCCAAGTCTTGGTCTTGGCTTGAAGGGCATCGAGGTTCATATTTGTCGACTCGACCAATGAGTCGGCCTTGTCAAGCAGCTTCTTAGTCTTCTCGGCGCTAGCAGCCTACTGCTCGTTCTTCTCGGAAAGCTCCTCCTTCAGCCCTTTCACCTCAACCAAGTGCTTCTGCTTCGTCTCGGCCATTAATTCCTTCAGCCGAGTCACCTCGTCTCGCTCCTTCTGGAGTTTGGCTTGGTGCTTCTCTGCTTATTCAGAAAAAATATTTGTCAGTACCAACAGAAAAAATTCAGCAATAGACTTAGGGAGGTAAGAAATTTACTCTCGGCCTCGCTGATTTGAGAGTGAAGTTCATTGATGGTGGACTGAGCAGTGGCTGTGAAACAAGAGTGAGAGGAAAAAATGAGAAGATGGACTGAGGCAAATTTCACCAAATAGAAAAAGAGGAAGAGCAAAAATATTACCTTGCCGAAGGTGTCAGTCTGTAGCTTCTCCTACGCAAGTTCGAGCTTGCGATGCGCCAGGACGAGTGCTTGGTGCACCTTGGTGCGCTCGTTATGCGTAAGCTAATCAAAGAAGACAGATATTAAGAAAAAGTCAAGTCAGGCGACCTACCGAATAAAAAATCTTAAGAGCTTACAGCCGACTAAGTTACTTACTCGCCAGTAAACTCGAGGGCTAGGGATTGAAGCTCTAACACAAGTTTGGCTCAAAGGAATTAAAGAGCTTAAGAGCTTACAGCCGAGTAAGTTCCTTACTCGGCAGTAACCTCGAGGGCTAGGGATTGAAGTTCTAGCATACAGGCTTGAAGTAAAGGATCTAAAGACTAAGTGACTATTGAGGAGCTTACAGCCGGGTAAGGTTCTTACTCGACTGCAACCTCGGGGACTAGGTGATATGCATAAAGGAAATACTCAATAACACAAAAGAGTAAGAAGTTAATTTAACTCGTTGACTTCGTCGAAGCGGGCCATCAGAGTAATGGCCTGCTGGGTCATGTTAGAGACGGCCTTGGGTCTTAGCTTCAGCTTCTTCCCGACATGAGTGCTGACCTCTTATTCGCCTGCTGCATTCCATGCCACAACATAAGGCTCAGCCGAACCAAGGCTCTTTCCACTGAGCGTCCGAGTAAGAACTCGACCCGTTTTTCAGGGCGGTTCCCATAGTGGCACGGGTTACAGCGGCAGAAGTATGGAGGGTAATAGCCCTAGAGTCATCACCTGAGCCGGCAGCCGCAGATTCGTCCCCTTTACCCGTTGAAGCGAGATTTGTCGCCGACGTCAGAGGCTGGATCTGAGGAGCAGAACCCAGAGCGCAAACTAGAGTTGTTTGCTTGGAAGAGGTGGATTTTCCAGAAGAGGGGCGAGTAGAACCAGAAGCCTTGGGCTGGGTCTGGTCCTTTGACAGAATTTCAGAGGGAGCAGGAGGATTTGGAGAAGATCTTGGAGCCCCCTGACTAGGTTCAGCAGTTTTGCTGGCTCCAAGATCAGGAAGTTGTTCATTCACCACAGCTTGAGGGCTGATGCCAGAGGAACTGGTGGCAGAGGGTTTCTCGGTGCCAGACTTGTTGGCACCAAGATCAGGAAATTTTTCCTGGCCAGCGCTAGGAGCGCTAGCCGAACGACCCACCGGGTCTGACTAACACTGAGAAGCGTGAGCCTCAATAGTGCTAGCTTCAACCCGGACGGGACTCGGTGCCGCCGAGTCAGCTGTAGGAGGTGCGGGCCTAAGAGGCGAGGCAATGCTAGAAGAAGCCTGACTCGTCGTCAAAGGTGCAACACTGAAAACAACAAGACACATATAAGAGAACATCAGTGACGAGAAAGGAAAGAACCGAGAAGGCAAAGTGAAAAAAAACTTACCCGGTGACGGCCGGGTCGCGGGCGACTCGGCGAGTGAGTTCGCGCCTAGCTAGCAGCTTGGCGAGTCGCACCCAGGCTGGCAGCAGCAGGGGCAGCAGGAGCTACCGGAGTGGGCTTGTTCTTCTTGGCCGGCTGGGTGCTGGAGGAGGTTCCGCGTCGCTTTGCCTTGGCGATGGGGATCTTGCCAACTCCACCAATGGCGAGAGGAGTGTCATGTACCTGGCCATCTGCATAAGTAAATAATGGGCTTACTTAGATAAGCAAAAATACTAAGCTCACAAGGCAAATACCTCCAAGAGCGTACAATCATCCTTATCATCATCGTCAGACCAATCTTGTAAGGGATTGCGAGATTGACTCTTACCCGGAGTAGAAGCGGCTGCAGTGTGCGGGATCGGCATGAAGCACTCCAGGTCATACTCGACCTCATCTGAGTCAGAGCGGTCCCCATGATAACCAGCAGGACGGATAGTACTGTCATCAACCTGGGGAAGGAGATTCCGTGAAAGACAAACAAAATGAGAGACTAAAAACTAAGCTAAGAGTGGAAAAGAGCTAAAGCCTACTTGGCGAGAAAGTAATCCGGAAACTTAGCCAGGGGACAGGCCTGACCCAGCCAAACGAAAGGAAACTCCAGGACCAATCATCCGCCAAGTTCAGTTTAAATATTGAGCTTACTCGGCGGGCAATGGAGTCATGGGTGAGCTCCTTGGTGGAATGCCGAGTCGGATCATGGGACTCGCTCATGAAGCACATCTTGTGGCTCCTGGCTTGGATGGGGCTTACCCGGCGTGAGATGAAGGTGCACATGAGGTCAAAGTCGGCGAGATGAAAGTTTTCATCCGGAGACAGCAACCTTTCTAGGATGGCGTTGGCTTTGTTCACCGCATCGTCTTGGTCGCGCGGGTCAAGATGCCAGTGCTTCTTGTGGGGTACCTCATCCGAGAAAGGGGGAAGCCGGATGTTGTCAGTGGACCCGCTGTTTTTGACATAGAAAAAGGTTCTATGCCACTTCTTGCAAGAATCGATACCAGCAACCCGAGGAAAGATGGAATCCCTCCTGGGCGTGATGCTGGCAGCGCCGCACCGAGTAGGCTTCTTCTCGGCACGGGGAACTTCAGGTTGGGGGACAACCTGAACTTTGAAGCGAAAATACTTGGCCCACAGAAGAACTGTAGGCCAAATTCCAAGATAGGCCTCGCAGGCAGAGATGAAGCAAGAGAGAGAGCCAATGGCATTGGCAGGAAGATGGTGGGTCTGCAGACGGAAGGTGGAAAGAAACGAGGAAAAGAAAGTGCTCACAGGAAGAGCAAAACCACGTTCAAAGTAGGAAAGAAAAACCACCCGCTCACCAGCTTGAGGTTTGGGGGAGATCTCACCGGCGGGAAGGCGGCAATCCACCTGCAGTGGGATGCGTCTAGTGGACCAGAGCCACTCCACTTCTTCGGTGGAGACCTCCGAGCCTTCCCAGCCACCGCGCTCGCCGGCGGGGACCTCCTTCTCCTCGGCACCATCAGCACCGTCGCGAGCGTCCATAAAGTTGTCGGAGTCTGTCTCCTCCTCGGTAAGGAGAGGCTTGGAGCAGCGAGGACCCGTGCTGGAATCGAAAGAGGGCAGGGGCAATCGCAGCACAGGAGCAAGAGGGAGAAGGAACCGCAAAGGGGGCAGTTCAATCTTGCAGGCGCGAGGAGGAAGAAAGGCTAAGGAAACTGAACGGGCGTGGGGGAAGTGGAAACCCCCAACCCCTACTTAAGGGAAGTAAAAACCCCAATAGTGGGATCTAATTGTGTCGTACAGCCAGCGTATGGCCGTGTACCAGGCCGGGTGAGCCAGTCAGCGAGCGCCACGTAGCCAAAGATACACGAAAAATCCAGTGCCACGTCACGGCTGGAAGGACAAGAGGCGCAGACCAATGGGACTGCCACAATGACGGGGAATAACAGTGTAGCTGTCACTGTGCCGCCAAAACTTGGAACAAAAATTGAGGCAAGTAATCATGATTACTAGTTATCAGTGACTGAAGCGCACCGAAAATGACCCGGAATTGGCCAAAATAACTCGGCTCGAGGCAAGAATGAGCCAAGAAGTCAAAGAACTGACCCGAAATTGTCAGACTAACCCGACAAGATGCGAAACTGAGATAGATAAAAGACAAAAACTAAGTTCCATTCACATAAAAGGAACCTGGAGACGCCTAACAACTTGAACTGCTAGACCTCACCAGCTTCAGGGACTAATGTCGGGGAGATAACCCCCAGTAGGGTCACGAGAGGGGAAACATAGCGCAGCTGGGTTGTCTCCGAGTAAAAATGAACCAGGCCGGGTAAGAACGGCCGGGAAAGATAAGCATGAGAGACGAGATACAAACAATCTCGGCACGTATAGGACAAAGTTGTAACCCTTGCAGGTACCAATGAGACGGGTCAACCGAGGAAGGGCCGAGTCAAGAAGGACACATGGCACCTTTCGGAGTAAGGTTCGGGAAGGACCATGGTAAAGCATGGTCAAAAGAGAAGGGCGACGCCGGGTGACACAAAAGGAGCCGGGTGACGCCTATAGCAAGCGCTGGCGTACAAAATAACAGCCTGACGCCAAAAAGAACAAGAAGCAGCGTAACAGAAGACCGTTAGCTGTCAAGCTTTATGGACCGGGCCTATGGGCTTAGGGCAAGCCCAAAACCCGGCCCATATTGTAGGGACCAAAATCCAAATAGTAAACCCTAGAACCCAAAGGGGTATTAGCCAGCTAGCACTGCCTATATAAGGGAGGGCATAGCAGTAGTAGAAGGAGGTTGGACCAAGTAGAGAACAGGTGCTGCAAACTCAAGCCAATACAGCTCAAGGAGCACTTGTAATCTTTGGGGTATCGATCAAATTGTCAAGTGTGGAGAGTTCTTCTTGTTCTTCGTGCATGGCTAGACCGTGCATTCCCTCCCCATTGACCACAAGCACCCATTCGGCCCCCAACTTAAGCCTACCCATGGCATCTGCCGTGCCACCACCACGACAATCAGCCAAAACTAGTTTACATCCATAAAAACTGAAACTAGTGATTAGAATAGGTGTGGATCAAACTTACCAAAATACATATGATTCGAGACATAAATACTGCCACTATTAGTGGCTACAAACACCAGACTCCTGTGGATAACTGCATCTCTATATCTGAAAAAGTAATAGAACTAGTTCTCAAGAAATAACCATGTGTACTCATCACCATCAAGGGTAGCAATTGAGTAGTCGAACATAGTGACAAGAGATAAATCTAAATAATCCACAACAGCTGTGGGAGCTCGGTAAACAACAATCTTCCGGAGGATAATGGTGCGATCATTATGCATGAATGTAAACGAATCGTTGGTGGGTACAGACTCCTGGACTTGTGGGAGAGGAATGAGGTGATGAGTATACACATTGACAAGTTCCCACTTAAACTCGCACCCAATAGTGGCAATCCAATCTCCATTGGCACGTACCCACTGTTTACCCATACAATTCAGGAACACAACGTCGGAGGAGAACCTTTCCAGCGGCGTCAGCTTGCCTATCGTGCCCTTGCCCTCGAAGTACTTGTTGCATTCCCATGGTTTCTTAGTCGGGTGAGAATGAAGAACACAGCGGAGGCCAAAAGACTGAGAATCATGTAAAGTTGCACTATATTTTTTCGAGTCAAGAAGATGTTTGGATGAACTGGCGAGGCTCGCGGTGGTGATGACCTCGCATCTCATCATGAGTTGTTCAAGCGGGCCTTCGGTAAAAACCTACTGGAATAGCTCAGAATCATCACTATCCTTTCTCGTTCCTGCCATCTCAAGGGAGCTTATAGAAGTTGGGACGATGGCTTGATTTGGTTTTCTGGTAAAGAGGGAAGATCGATGGCGGTAGGCAGGACAGGAAGAAGAACAAAAACTCTCATATTGTGCGGTGGAAAGGATGGGAAAGCGGCATGGTGGAAGAGCGGAACAGCGGCACTTGCCGTAGATGTAGGGGAATGGGGAACTGGGGATCGAGAGTAGTATAGGGGAGGTTGAATAAAATGATTAAAACGGACGCATGCTCCTCTTCCCCAGTTCCCTTTAGATTAGTACGAATGCAGGGGTAGCTGCAGGACTAACTCTTGTGCAATTTCTGATCAAATTTTTAGGTCCTTGATGTAAAATGTACTCCCACCTCCCATGTAAAATTTTAATCTAAAAGTGTAAAATTTAAACCAATGTAAGATTAGTTGTCAATGAGTATGAACATTATTGGATTTCAAGCCGAAAGACCAAGGTCATAGTCATAACGGTATAAAATGAGCCAATTTAGCACTTGTATAGGTGGTCTTTATGGGTATGAAATGAGACACTTTTGTTAAGCGATCCACTACAACCCATATATAATCGTATCCAGATCTAGTCCTTCGCAATCCTGTGATAAAATCCATACCGATTTTATCCCATTTCCAATCAGGTATTGGCAGTGGTTGTAATAACCATGCCGGTTTCTAATGCTCCGCCTTTACTCTACTACACACATCTCACAAAGCAATGAGCTCCGCAATATCTTTCTTTAGATTGTTCCACCAAAACCTTTCCTTCACATCCATGTACATCTTGGTGTTGCCCGAATGAATAGAATATAGTGAATTATGTGCTTCTTGCAGGATCAATTTCCGACGTTCCAGAGCTTGTGGTATGCAGATATGCTTTCCATACCATAAGGTTCCTTGTTCATCTTCATGGAATCCCTTTTCCTTTCCTTTACCAATCTTACTCTTGATCTCTTCCATTTCCTTGTCTAACTTTTGAGCTTCTTGATTTTATCCATTAGTGTTGGTTGAACTTCCAACGACATAAGATACTCTTCAGGTACTATCTCCAATCTTAGCTCTTTAAATTGAGCTCACAAATCATTTGGCAATTCTCCTTTGGTGAGGCCATTCACATAAACCTTGCGGTTTAATGCATCGGCAATGACATTTTCCTTCCCAGGATTGTATTGCAAAATTAAGTCGTAATCCTTGATAAGTTCTAGCCATCTTATTTGTCTCATGTTGAGTTCATTTTGGGTGAAAATGTATTTCAGACCCTTGTGATCGGTGAACACTTCACGACGCTTTTCCAATAGATAGTGTCTCCATGTTTTGAGTGCATGAACAACAGAGGACAACTCTAAGTCATGCGCAGGATAGTTTAGTTCATGAGTCTTGAGTTGTCTCCATGTTTTGAGTACATGGACAACAGAGGACAACTCTAAGTCATGCGCAGGATAGTTTAGTTCATGAGTCTTGAGTTGTCTCGAGGCATAAGACACTACTTTTCCTTCTTGCATTAACACACCATCTAGTCCTTGGCGAGATAAATCACAATATACATGAAAATATTTCTCTAGATCTGGCAAGCATAATTCTAGTGCTAACACTAATCTTTTCTTCAACTCTTGAAAATTGGTCTCACATGCTTCAGTCCATTCAAATTTCTTTTCTTTCTTTAGTACTCCGTCATTGTCTTAGATACTTTCGAGAAATTCTCGATGAACCTTCTATAGTATCCTGCCAAGCTTAGGAAACTACGGACTTCTTTAACTGTTTTGGGAGATTCCCACTTTGTTACAGCTAACACCTTTGCGGGATCTATAGCTATGCCATTCCCAGACACAATATGTCCAAGAAATCCAACTTCATTCAACCAAAACTCACTTTTACTGAACTTGGCATAAAACCTGCGTTCCCTGAGTTTCTCAAGAATCAAACGCAAATGTTCTTCATTACTCTTGGAATAAATTAATATGTCATCGATGAATACCACAACAAACTTTTCAAGAAACTCTATGAACACCTTGTTCATCATGTTCATGAAATAAGATGGTGCATTAGTTAGCCCAAACGGCATCACTGTATACTCATACAATCCATATCTCATGGTAAAAGCAGTCGTTGGTATATCTTGTTCTCTAATCTTTAGCTGAAAGTAACCTGATCGAAGATCAATTTTTTAGAACACACGAGCTCCTTCTAGATGATCAAAGTGATCATTGATTCTGGGCAGGGGATACTTGTTCTTTATGGTCACTTCGTTAAGTGATCGATAATCTATGCATATTCAAAGATATCTTTCTTATCGACAAACAAAACTTGTGCACCCAAAGACGAAGAACTTGGTTGGATAAATCCTTTCATCAACTGTTCTCCAAGTTGTTTCTTGAGTTCTTTTAACTCATCAACTGACATCTTGTAGGGTCTCTTTGCTATGGGTCCAGATCATGTTAATAAGTCAATCAAAAACTCCACATCCCTACCTAGTGGCATTCCCAGTAACTCCTCTGTAAACACATTAGGGTACTCCTTCACTACTGGTACACTATCGAGGCTAACCCCCTTAAGATAATTTAACTTACTCCCTTTGGGTTCAAAATTAGAGTTGAACCTAATCTGTTTCTTTTCTGGGGTTGTGAGTGTAACATTTCTTCTAGCACAGTCTATCACTCCCTCATAATGGGTCATTCAATCCATGCCTAATATTACATCCAATCCTTGGGATTCTAAGATTATCAAACTAACTGGAAAATTGTACTTTCCAAACTCTAGAGCTAGATCATGACATCCAATATTTACTATCATCTCTCCACCTGGGGAGCTTACTTTAATAGGGCATCCAATTGTTTTAGTTGGGAGTCTATTTTTGTCTACAGATGATCTTGAAATGAATGAATGCGATGCGCCGGTATAAAAAAGGATAAGTGCTGGAAAGGAATTAATCTTGAACTTACCAGCCATAGCATCAGACTCCTCTTGAATTTCCTCCACGTTGATGTGGTTCACATGTCCCTTCTGAGAAGGATTTGGCTTGTTAGCCCCATCATTCTTCTTTTCTGGGAATTCATTGGCATAGTGCCCTGTTTTCTTACACTTGAAGCATTCAACCTGACTGATGTCTCTCTTAGCTGGCTGATTCCCATTGCCATGTCCATTATGGTGACTTGTATCCACTCTTGATGGGGATATTCCGAGTGGGATATACCCAACAGGACGTTTCCTATTGGCCCAAGCTGCCAGCGAGTGGGCCCGCAGGACGGCGACTGGATCAAGAGTCAACGGGGAGCTAGGCGACTGGAGGCTGAAGGCCCAGAAGCGTTGCTAGGCCCAGTTGGATTAGGTCAAACACCCTCCAAATCCTTAACTAATTCGGTTTTAGATCTGTAAACCCTAGGAAGGTGAGTCTATATAATCCTCCCTAGGGTATGCAGAGAGGACAAGTTCCATCATACACCCCCTACGACTCGCCGCCTAGTGGTCAAGCTCGCCCTTTGTACTCTCTCATCAATATAATATAGCAGGTGTGGGTCTTTACCCTCCGGGGGACAAACTTGGGTAAACCCTTATGTCTCTGCCCTCATCTCGCACCGCAGATGGCTGGCCGTCATTGCCCCTTGTTCTACTACTCGCTGCCGATTGCAGCATCTGCCGTGGCCATTCCCACGACAGTGGCGCCCACCGTGGGGCCTGTCCGGTCAGACCGGTGTTCTGCAGCGAGATCCAATATGCCCATCAATGACAAAATCGCCACCGACCGCATGATCATGATTGGCGAGATCCTCCAGATCTTGCCGAGAAGCTACGTCCCAGCGGTGTGCCCCGTCACGCACAGCGTGATCATGCCAGTCGGTACGATCATCCTCTTCGTCGGCTTCACCGACGTCATCGCCTCGGAGGACTCGGCTCGCATCCACGAGTCGCCACCGCGCGACCGACTCTCCGAGATTCAGGTCCGCACCATCCATCACCTCGCCTCCGAGTACGACTCAGCCAACAACAATTTGGCCGAGACCAGCATGGTCGCGGATGATGCGGCCCTCAACAATGATCCCGACTCGGCGACCCCGACGTCAGTCACCGGATCCATCGTCACCGCGTCGCCCGCGGGCTCCATCACCCAAGTCTCCAATGTGGGGACTTTAAGGACCCCTCCATCTTTGGGATCTTCGACTCTGATTCCGGATCGGATAACTCTGGCGACTTCCACGCCGGATCTGGTCGCTACGTCGTGACCTATATGGTGAGCGGCGTGGTGCCCCGCTAGAACCCTTCTCTGCGCCGATCCCGCCGAGCGCGACGACGACGGAGGTCGAAAAACTCTGCCTACGGCTGGAGGAGGCGGTCCGCAAGGAACAAGCCGAGCGCAAAAAATTTCGCCTCGAGCAAGTAACGGTGTAGGAGCTCTCGTGCTACCACCAACTCTGCATCAGGTCACGCCTGAACCCCACCGTTCAGGGTCGTGCCCTGGATTTCGACGACGAGAGCAACCCGGTCCGCGCGGCCGATCGCATGATCTGCAAGAACACGCCGCCAGGATGAAGCACTCGACCACCACCAGGCGCATCAGGGAACGGCGCTCCCCCACCACCGCCCGGCCGCACACCCCCTCCAAACCAACCGCGGATCATGATCTCCGTGCAGGAGAGGGACGCGAACGGTCTCCCGATGTTTTCTACTCCGATGGACAATGTCATCACGAGCCGAGCCACGGTCGACAACATCAATGTGACAGGGGAAGGAGCCATGCAAATCCAGTACGCCAGGGCCTTACTCGCCAAGGCCGTGGAGCATCAAGCTGCGGGAGCAGACTCATGGGGACGCGTCTACTACCGCTCGTCCGAAAGCAGGGCGGACTCGAGAGGCCGCCGATGATGGCAAACACTCTCAATTTCCCACCCCCTAGCCCCTGCAACTCCAGCCGTGACCCGTGAATGCGGAACTCTCCACCAACGACCCGCGACCGACGAACAACATGGTTGCTGCCAACGGGCAGCCAATCGACACGCGGACCCACATCATCAACAACCAGAGCTAGCGCGCATGCCAGCCTGATGACTTGAGGCATACCCTCACCACTCGCCGCGACAGCGACACAAGGGTATCACTTAGCCGAGTCGGCCCCTAGTGCTTCAGACCAATGATCCAAGGCGAAAAGTACCCGGCAAACTTCAAAGCGCCGAAGGAGATCGAGAAGTATGACCCCTCGTATGACCCATCCGTGTGGCTAGACACGTATCTCATGGCAATGGGAATCGCCGGCCACACCGACCTGGTCGCCGCCCGCTACCTCCCCATGATGATGGAGGGAGCGTGCCGGCAATGGATTAACACCCTCCCCGCTGACAGCATCGACTCCTGGGAGGAAATGCGCGACGCCTTTGTAAGGCACTTCGAGGGCTCCTACACCCGTGCCACCACCATCAAGGACCTGGAGCAATGCGTCCAGGGAATCGAACCAGCGGTGGAAGGACCTGTGGTATAACGCTGCCAAAATCCACCCATACACTGCGATTCACTTCTTCAAGACCTCGTGCCGCTACGAGCCCTTGGTCGCCAAGCTCAAGCGAGTGTACAATACACTCGACAACATACCGGACCTCCTCGAGATCGCCAAGCGGTACACAGAGGAGGACCCGAACCAACAAACCAACGATGAGTCGGGAAGGAACCGACGCACTAGCGGCCTCGACAACGGGAGATGACCTGAGCTACTCTACAGCAACACTCGCCTCATCAGCAAGCGCCACGGTGACGGGCGACTCGACTTCGTCGCCAACTCTGGCTACGCGCCATGCGAGCCCAAGAGCTTCCTCCGCGACGGAGGCCAGCGCCGTGATACGACAACTTCAAGTCGAAGCCAAGGTTCGATCTCGCGGCTCTCCTCAACCAACCCCTTTTGTTCCACAGCAGGGAGGGGAAGCCCGCCACGCACATGACCGCCGACTGCCACTCCCTGAAGGAGATCGAGAAGGCACGGTGCGCACAGGGGGACCCGAACAACCACCCGCCAAACGGCAGGGCATTCGACAACGACGTGGGATCGCTCCACACCTTCACCGGGTTCAGCACCAAGCACGAGAAGAAGGTCATTGCCCGCGCCGTCGCCGTCAATGCGGTGACCCAGGTTGATGTCCCACGCTTCCTCAACTGGTTCGATTAGCGGATCACCTGGAGCCGTGAAGATCACTCGCCACGGATCGAATATCCGGGGCGAGTCGCCTTGGTGGTCAAGCCCAAGGTGGGAGACTACTGGCTCCCCAAGACGTTGATGGACGGCGGAAGCTCCATGAACATTCGCTACATGGACACGTTCAGGCGACGGTGGTTCCCGTAGTCGATGATTGAGACAACCTACACCACATTCCACGACATGGTCCCCGGTCAGAAGGCGTACCCGATCGGCAAGGTGACGCTGCCAGTCACCTTTGGCACACCAGTGAACTTCCACACCGTGCAGATCGTCTTCAAGATGGTGCCCTTCAACAACCCCTACCACTGCGTCCTGGGGTGGCAGGCGTTTGCCAAGTTCATGGTAGCGCCCCACTATGCGTACAACGCGATGAAGCTCCCAGGGCCATGCGGCATCATCACCATCCACGGCGAAACCGACATGGCCACAGAGTGCAAGGCCAAGGGCGCCGAGCTCGACGACACCGTCATAGCCGCTGAAGCCAACCACGCGGAAAAACTCGCCAAGTACATGAGCGGGGTCAACAATGACGACCCCATGATACTCAAGAAGCCCAACTCGGAGGGTGGCGGCTTAACGGCCTTCGAAGCGACCACGCACACGCTCTCCGTCGAGCTGGTCCCAGGCGACTCTAGCCAGACGGTGACGATCGGAACGTGCATGAGCCCAACATAGGAAGGCGCGCTCATCGAGTTCCTCCGTGAGAATCGTGTCATCTTCGCATGGAAGCCATCTGACATTCCTGGTCTCCCGAGGGAACTCACCGAGCACAAACTCAACGCCGACCCCAAAGGGCGAACCATCAAGCATTCGTTGCGGCCCATCAATGAAGAGCGCCGCCGAGCAATCACCGAGGAGGTGCAGCATCTACTCGCTGCAGGCTTCATACGGACAATCAAGTACTCTAGGTGGCTGGCAAAGCTAGTCCTGGTCGAGAAGAAAAACTGGACCTGGAGAATGTGTATCGACTACACAAATCGCAACAGTGCCTGCCCCAAGGAGCAGTTCGTCCTCCCACGGATCGATCAAATCATCGACTCGACCGTGGGCTCGGAGTCGCTGTGCTTCCTTGACGCCTATTCTGGTTACAACCAGATCAAAATGGCAGTCGAAGATGAGGAGAAGACAGCGTTCAGCACGCCATTCGGAGCATTCTGCTACACAACCATGACCTTTGGCCTCAAGAATGACGGAGAGACCTACTAGAGGTGCATGCAGGAGTGCCTTGCGAGCCAAATCGGCCGCAACATCCACGTCTACATCAACGACGTGGTGGTTAAATCCACTCGCCAGGGCAATCTACTCGCCGACCTGGCAGAAACCTTCGCAAATCTGCGGAGTTACAAGATCAAACTAAACCCAGGAAAGTGCACCTTCGTTGTACCTACTGGACAGTTGCTGGGGTACGTCATCTCCAAACGAGGGATCGAGGCGAACCCCACCAAGTTCAACACGATCGCCCGGCTCGGCAAACCCGAGTGCCTACGCGACGTCCCGAAGTTAGCTGGGCGAGTCGCAGCTCTTAGTAGCTTCATCCCCCGTCTAGGAGAGAAGGCGATGCCCCTCTACCTCCTAATGCGCAAGAACCCCACATTCCAGTGGGACAAGGAGGCAGACGACACTCTCCACACATGCAAGGAGGTGCTACTCGCGGCCCTGCTACTCACCGCCCCCGTCGACAAGGAGCCCATGATCGTCTATGTCGCGGCCTCTGAGCGAGTCGACAGTGTTGTCATGGTCGTCGAGCGACCAGAAGAGGGCAAGGAGCGCCCGGTGCAGCGACCTGTCTACTACATCAGCGAAGTCCTCATCGAGTCACGCCAGCACAACCCGCAGTACCAAAAATTGGTGTATGCGGTCTTCAGAGCCCAGCGGCGACTGCCGCACTACTTCCAGGAGCACCCAATCACAATCATCTCCACAACACCGTTGCAGGACATCATCCGCAACTGCGAGGCCACCGGGCGAGTCGCCAAGTGGGCAGTGGAGATCGGAGTCCACAATATCAGATACGAGCCGTGCAAGGCCATCAAGTCACTGAAGGGAGGTAGGCTATACTAGCGCAAATCAAAATTTTCTACCGCGTATACCAGGATGCGCAGTTGCGGAACTTGATGAAGCGTGTCGAGGCAGTGTAGACGATCTACGTCTCCTCCTTGTTCTCGTCCCACGAGTAGCTCGCCTTGAGCGGCTCGTACAAGCGCTACTAATGCAGCGCCTCCGAGGTATCCACACGTACAGGGTGGAAGCGTCAGACGCCGCACTGCTAGGTCCACGCGTGCAACACATACGTGAGGAGTGGCGGCTTGGAGGAATCGTCTAACCCTGGTCAGCACGCCCCACCCTCTCGTATATAGGCGTCCCTTGTGGGATTCTACATTAGAAGCCCATTAGTAGCCTAAGCCTGGTCTAATTCGGATCCAATCCTCATTAGGCTTCCAGCCCCTTAAGTGTGTGACCCTATAGGTTCATATACATATAGACATGACACGAATACACCTATTCTGTCAATAGTTGGTAGAGGCCTCTAGCAAGACGTGCCAACTCCTAAACGCATACAAAGATCATATCAGACGAACCATCACAAGTTTTAGTACATGTCTTTCCCTTTGCCTCACGATATTTGGTCTAGCTCCAAGCTGACCTCTCTTTCTCGATACTGTGATTCGGAATCCCTTTACTAGGTTAACTCTTAACCATATGTAGAACTCGAAGGGCCTAGAGATATCTCTCTCAAGTAAAGTGGGGCAAATCCCATCTTGATTGACAATGCCTTGCAGCATGCTTTGGGACAAACCCGAAAGCTACCTTTATAACTACCCAGTTATAGAGTAGCGTCTGATAGCCCCAAAGTATGTCAATCCACATCTCAAGTACATGCGACAATCTCAGGTCTAAGGACAAAACGTACACAATGTGTAGAGAGAGAGCTGCAACTAATTTCCAGTCTCAAGTTGGGTCAGTCCAACCCCATGTTCATAACATGTGTCCATATCATTGGTTTGACATCTCCATGTCTATGACTTGCGAAACATAGTCATCAACCAATCGATGTGCTAGTCTAATATTCACATGTGTCCTCAGATGAACTCCGACTAGGGACAACTATTAAATAACCATACAAGTAAAGAGTTTCACAAATAATTCACATAATTGCCAATCAATACAAGTTTACTGATATGGATATTCAAGGAACAATACAATAACTCATGGATACATAAGAAATATAATCATCTCTATGATTGCCTCTAGGGCATATTTCCTTCAGTCGCAGGCCTTGGAAGAATTCCTCGCCAACTGGGAGGAGGCACACCAGCCAGAGAAGCTGCCGTACCTCCACTACTGCTCGCTGCACTTCGATGGCTCCAAGAACACAAACGGCGCAGGGGTAGGGACTGTCCTCACCTCTCCAAAGGGCGACAAGCTACGCTACGTCCAATACCTCGACTTCACCCCCTGCACCAACAATATGGCCAAGTACGAAGCGCTCCTCCATGGCATGCGAGTAGCCAAGGAAATGAACATCAACTGTCTATGCTGCTACAGTGACTCCGACCTCGTCGTCGGGAAGTTGTCGGCACATGCGATGCAGTCTCCCCCACCATGGCGGCATACCGCCAAGCAGTGGACCAGCTGGGAGGCCACTTCGCCGGCTACTCCGTCGAGTGGATCGATCGGCGCAAGAACGAGGAAGCCGACGCCCTCTGTCGCATCGGATCGGCTCGCCTCGCGCCACCCACCGGCGTCTTCCACGACACCATCACCAAGCCTTCCGTCTCTCCTCCGCGGGAAATCGACATCAGAATTCTGCTGCAACCAGAAGCATTCCTGGTCGCCATGCTTGCCGAGCCAAGCAACTGGACCATGCCATACGTCGCCTACCTAGAGGGAGGCACCCTACCCGCTGACGAGGGGAGGCCCAGATGATAGTACGCCGCTGCAAATCCTTCGTCATTATCAACGGCGAGCTCCACAAACGTAGAATGACTAGCGTGTTCGAACGCTGCATCCAACCCGCAGAAGGTCGCAAGATCCTCCAAGACATCCAATGCTGGCGACTGCGGCCACCACGTTGGCGCTCGGTCCCTGGTCGCCAAGGCCATGCGACATGGCTTCTACTGGCTCATCGCGCACGCCGACAAGGTGGACATTGTCCAACGCTGCGTCGGATGCCAGAAGTACACCAACCAGACCCACGTCCCAAGCTTGGCGCTCAAGACCATCCCCATCACCTGGCCATTCTTCGTGTGGGGCATGGACATGGTAGGGCCCTTCAAGAAGTCCCCCTCTGGCTTCACCCACCTCCTAGTCGCAGTCGACAAATTCACAAAGTGGGTGGAGGCCAAGCCAGTCCGCAAGTGCGACAGGAATACCGCCACCAAGTTCCTACGCGAACTCATCTACCAATACGGTTTCCCGCACAGCATCATCACAGACAATGGCACCAACTTCGCCAAAGGAGCCATGGCCGAATTTTGCGAGGAGCACCACATAGGACTCGACCTCGCCTCAGTCGCCTAGCCGGAGTCCAACGGCCAGGCGGAACGCGCCAACCAGAGCATCCTCCATGGCCTTAAGCCTTGACTGGAAGTACCCCTCGAGCGAACTCCAGGGTGCTGGGTCGAAGAACTCCCCTCTATTATCTGGGGCATACGCACCTCTGTCCACAGGTCGACAGGGTTCACCCCTTTTTTCATGGTGCACTGTACCAAAGCCGTCATGCCGACCGATCTCGAGCACGACTCGCCTCGGGTGGTCAACTACACGGAGGACAACGAGCTTGCACGCCAGGATGGGGTCGACCAGCTTGACGAAGCACGCGACCTGTCTCGCTCCCGCACCGCCATCTACCAGCAAGGACTTCGCCGCTACCACAGTCGGCGAGTTCGGACTCGCACCTTCCAGGAAGGCGACCTGGTACTTCGTCTGATCCAGGACAAGAAGGGCATGCACAAGCTCTCTCCCCCTTGGGAGGGACCATTCGCCATCGGGCGAGTCTTGGGCACCGACGCCTACTACCTCACCGACGTCCGAGGCAGCGGAAAAATCGACGTCAAGCGGCCATGGAATGTAAACTTCCTACGAAAGTTCTAATCCTATAACTCCAGACATGTACCTCCTACCCGCTATAAAATAAAGAAGATTGAATCACACAAATTGTGTCCACTCTCCGTACCTTGTGCCATTCGCACTCGTAATAACAACACTATGCTACTCGCGGAAGTCAACCCTTGGTAACGCGACCGGCACGGCCAAGTAGTGCGGTACGAGGGCACCGAAAAATTTCGGGCCTTGTATCGTCCATGAAAATAGCCAACATGGAGCCCCATCGGAGTCGCCTCGCTCGGCTGGCTTTCCGAACCAAGACAACCGCATTCGCTTCCCACAGCGACCTAGTCCTCCACGGCGACTCAAACGGCTAAGTACCACGCTCTGGGACTGACACTAGTTCAAACCAGAGCGACTAGGGAAAACGGAAAGTATGAGAGCGCGTCCTGGACTCGCCACGCGACTGATCCCACGGATCAGGTGGAGCGACGCGCCTAATACAACGCGCCCCGTCCTCACCTACCTTGGGCATGCGACTAGAACAGCTAAATACCACGCTCGGGGACTCGGCCACCCGACCTCGTTCAGGCCCGGGAAAACGGCGAAGTACAGAGCACCCCTCGGAGTTTCCATGCGACTAGATTTCCAAGCCATGGCGAGTCGACCGCAATTTACTAACAGTTTAACAACATACATACACATAAAAACGAGGTAAACCCCACAAAAGGGTGGACGCGCTCGGGCACTCGCACAACCCACAATCAAGTCAAAACACTGACAAAAACATCCATGCATTCCTTACGGCAGCAAAATTTGTTCGCTCACAAGGGCAGTTCAATAGTTATTACAACTGACGCCAGTCGGCAACTTAATTTACTCCGCAGGCTTCAACGACGACGCACCACCACACCCGCGAACACGGATGAAGGGAACGCATGGGTTCGATGGGTACATCATCAAAGTACCACCCATTGCTGAGCGGAAGGGATGCGCCACCTTGGAGTCACGGCTCGCCAGCTCGGGGTCATTGGGCGCAACGATCGTCTCCTTGAACGGCAGGAGGTCACCCATCGCCAGCACTCGGTTAGAGTAAACTGCAGCCCGCTCGGTCAGCTTCAACACCTCAGATATTTCGATCGCGCCCGTCGAAGAAGGGTACCCGCTGGTGACATCATCCAGGTCGAAGTCGTCGGGGAAGTGCGCAAGTCCAAGACTCAGCACAGTCGCAGCACCACGTCGGAAGGACGAGCACGACATGAACTCCACAACCGCTGGAGCCTTCTCCAGATAGCGCCAAACTTTGATGAGTTCGCTGGGGATCACCTCCGTCGGTGAAATTTCCTAGAGGCATCCACGGAAGGAAGTCGCCGATAGAGTGGTTGTGTCCACCAATGTAATGACACACTGCCGAGCGTCGTACGATTGCGCTTCAGCCTCATCATCAAGAATCCTCCCTACAAACCAGGATAAGATCAAAATCAGAAACACGCAAAAGAGTAAGTCCGACCTGCGCGTTCAGGAGTCGCAACACCAATCACACAAAAATTGGACAGGCTCACCAATCAACGGGCGACAGCGCTATGTGATGAAATCCTGCAGACCGGAGAGGTCATCCTGCAGCCCGGCGACGAGTGCGTCCGACATCTTCCGCTCCTCAGCAGCAGTAGCAATGGCTGCCTTGGCTCTCTCATCCGCCGAGGTTGCCTCCGCCTTCGCATCCTTGAGCTCCCGCTCCAAGTTGGCGATTCGTCTCTCCACGGCGCTCAAGGATGATTGAGCAGCCGTCAGTTCACTCGCAGGGACCATGCCTTGACGAGCCTTCTCAACCGCGGCCGCATGACCCTCTGCAACAACAAAACCACGAATACGAAGAAAGCAAGCGATACGTCCAGCAACAAGAACAACAAACACTTACCGGCAGTCGCCTGAAGCCGCTTGTTCGTTCCTTGGACAACGTTGAGATCCTTCTCCAGACGCTTCCTGGCGGCAAGTCGCTCCGCCGACTCACGCTACAGGACCTGCACAACCATGAAAGCATTAACAAATAAATTCCTAAGTGCCTAGCCGTTGAAATTAAGCGACTAGCCACTCGAGGAATGGGCAGCAAAAGAAATTCCTAAGTGCCTAGCCACTGAAATTCAGCGACTAGCCGCTCGGGGACTGGACAGGAAATCAATAAGGATCCGACCGCTGAAATTCAGCGATCAGATCCTCAGGGACTGGACATACCTAGATCGCTGCAGCTAGCATGTTGTGGAGCTCAACCGCGTCCACCGACGGAAGCACCATAGGTGTGCGGCCGCGACGCTGCTCCACTTCCGCTTATTGCGATGGAGCACTCGAAATGGAGGCCCTCGCCACGAAGCGAGGGAAGGTAGCCACCGCCTCCCCCACGGCACTCACCGTTGGGTCCGTCGCACCAACTAGTGCCGCGGGCTCGACCTGCTGTGACTCCGCATCCACCGCGGTCGTCGCAACCACACACACTCCAATTGGAGCCTCACTCGGGGCGCTGACAGGCTCGTCCAAGATTGCGATGACTTCGTCGCCCTTTTGCCTTCTTCACACCCTTAATGGGCACCTCGACCTCGTCGCCCTTCCTCTTCTTCGAAGAGTCGAGTCGCACCTGCGTGGCACCCAACGGGACCTTGGCCACCGAAGGGTGACCTATTTTCCTCACTCCAGTCTTGCAAAACAATGCCACCAGCAAATTCGACAGCCAGATATGAATTGATTGTCAAACGAATAACCTAAGGGGTACTAACTTGGCGACTAGGATAAAACGAAAACCAGTACGAATGCTGGCTGGCTTCTCCAACTCTGGCCCCAGCTTCCTACTAAGGCCCGTCTCGAACATGCTATGTCCCCAAGACACAGAGGGCTTCTTCAAGGATGAAGCCGTGGCAGGAGGATCAGCGGTGATCGCCGCAGGTGCTCCCCTCGGTGGCGAGGCCCCCGCGGGTGGAGCGGCCCCAAGCCCGTTGACTATGGCGAAGGGTGGTGGCAGCGACGCCAACGGCACCTCACCTTCTACCATGGCCGCGTCGGCCACCATGGTCGCATGCGCCGGCATGCCGACCCCAACTTTCTCTGCCGCGCTGGTAGCATCGGAGCTACTCGCGGACCGAGGTGGTGACGTCAGATTAGCCGGCCTCTTCTTTTTCTTCTGTGGCGATTTCTTCTTCGACAGCGTGTCCACGCTCCGTGAAGTGTGTTCGGGGAGCTTGTCGTCATCCCCATCGTGAGCCTCGTGGCTCTTGCTAGCCTTGAGCTCGCGTTGCCACTGCCCACGGGTTTTAAGGACCGTGGGTGAGGCGACCTCCACGGCTTCAACATCATCTTCATCATCATTATCATCACCGTCATTGGCATCATCGCCTCTAGTGTGGCCCTTGTCAGACGAGGACTCGCTCTCGTCCTCGTCTTACTAGGTCGAGTTCTCGTCGTCAGCGGGTGGAAGCCAACCTTCCACCACTTGGAACAACTGCGAAGATAAAATGCGATTAGGATGAAGCGTGACTGCATATCTGCGAATGTGAATGTAGAAGAAAGTATGAACTTACCGTCGGAGCCTTGTGATTCGCGGTGTAATGGGAAACCCCGGCCTTCACGTTGAGGTATTCCTTGTCGGTGATTTTCTTCAGGGCCAAGGTATAATCATTGAGCCTCCACTCGGCAGTGCAAGACTTTGTCGGGTCGTCCTTGCCCGTGTACTCGTACATGCAGTGGGCGCGACTGGCTAGAGGCACTAGTCACCGCCCATACCAGCAATTATACAAGTTGAACGTCTGGAGGCCCTTCTTCTTCAAGCTGCGGATTGTCTGTAGCATTTTGTCGACCACCATCCGCTGGTCGTGCGGAAGCTTGGCGACTTGGAGCCGACGTGGCTCGGGCCGATCGGCGGAATACATTGGAAGCGCCACCTCGTTGTCTGGAGAGGACTCTGTCATGTAGAACCAGTGCTTCTTCCACTAGTTCGCTTCCTTCTTTGGAAGTATTAGGTCGAAGAAGGAGGCCTTCGACTTCAGTTGAAAGGTGAGGCCGCCCGTGGCCAACATCGGGCCGCCTGTTTCTTCACGCCTGATCCTCCTGTGGAACAGATCTTGCCACAGGGGGAAGTATGGTCGGAAGCCTAGGTAGCACTCACAAAATTCCACAAAGATGGCGAGTTGCTCGATGTTGTGTGGCCCTGTGTCTGACGGCTGGATGTCGTAGTACGCATAGAATTGGCAAATGTTGTGGTATTTCCGACGAGTACGCCATGGAGGGGTCCTCATAGTGCGTGTTTAGACACATGGGGTAAGACGGACGGTTGACGGGTACGAGGTAGCACAGCTTACCCAGGTTCAGATACCACAACGGTGGCGGAATCCTACTCCTTCTATAAATCACTATAAGGGCAATACGCCGAGTTACAGAGATATGTTCGCTGTGCGAGGTTGTGTGTATCGATGCCCTAAAGGCTCCCATAGGCCCGACTTATATAGTCGCCAGGTCCTAGGGTTACAGGGAAAATTCCTAGCCGGACAGGTCACAGAGTCCTACACCGTCTATTACTAGTCTTGTGTATCTTGCACTCCAAGGCTCCGGGTACGTTGGTGACTCCACCGTAGCCTTCTTTTATCCAGCATGGGCATCCCTTCTAGATCCATCTAACTGGGCCGCCCAGCAGGCCATAGGACATGCTATCGACTATGGGCCACCCGGGTTCTCCGGATAAGTGACATGCTATGATGATACCAATATAGAATATCCCCAACAGTAGCCCCCGGAGAACTCCGAGATCTTGCGCCATCTTGCCTCTTCAGATCAATGCTCCATCTAGTTGGATGTTGGAAAATCGTCAAGCAATATTTTGTAGTCCTCCCAAAGAACCGTGCAAATCTTTCTCCGTCTTCAAATTGTAAGTCGGATAAATGTTGAACCTTCGATCATACTCTTCCATAGTCGGATTGAATCCGTCTATGTCAGAATCTTCGATGTGACGGCTCCTCTACCCATGTCAGCTAGGACTACGTAGGCTTAGGTCAGCGACGCCTCGTAACTCACACATGCAGAGAACACAATCATATCTGATTTTCTCGCGCGAGCGATACGAACCGTTGGCAGCGATAGTTGGAGACGTGGCGAAATTTCCATGCACGTTCGCGAACACGTCGTCTACGGGGCAACCGGTCGATCAAGATGCACGAATCTTGACGCCGAGGATGATAAATAGTAACCGTGGGGAAATTCCCACTTTTTACCTCATTCTCCTAGCATCATCCTCTTCCTCCAGCCGCGCGTCTCCTCGAGTTCTCCGCGAGAAACCTCGAGAAAACCCTAGCTCCCATCTGCACCAGTCGCACCCAATCTTCACTCCATGGCTAGAAGCAGCACTTCTCCCTCAATGGCGGCATCAAGCAAAGCCGCGGCGAAGCCGGCGAGCTCCGTCGTCGTGCCCCCAGAGGGTCTGGTCATCCCCGCATCGGCGGTGATCGAGTCCACCGGCGGCGACCCAAATTTGGTGGCGCTAGAGCCACTAGAGGAGGAGCCAGACTCACACAAGGGCGACTGGCGCGGCTCGGACATCACCGACCGTGATATCCAAGAGATAGTCGCCGAAGGCTACCTTCCCGCGACAGAGAGACTTGCATGGAGGGCGGCGCCGGCCGACGAGGTGACACCTTCTCCCCAAGCCAGAGAAAAGGTGTACCTAAAAGCTCAGATGGTACGCGGCGTTTGCCTGCCCATATCCAACTTCTTCCTCTTCGTCTTAAACCACTATAGGGTCCAGCCCAGAACCTTTCCCCGAATAGTATCCTAGTGCTTAGAAACTACGCGACACTTTGCGAGGGATATCTAGGGATAATGCCTAGGTTAGACCTTTTTGTGTGTACTTATTCACCATCAAAGGTGAAGCCGGACATATCAAGGAAGAGCTTAGGAACTGTGGCACCATAAGCTTCAAGATTCGACCTGGCCGGCGGTTCCCCGACATCGTTGGCCGCGAGTCCTACAAGAATTGGCAGCAGACATACTTTTACGGTCCAGACATCCCTCTGGCTGGCTGACAAGTTACGTACTCGGACTTCGTTGACGGAGCCTCCGCTGAAGCCTCGTCATGGAGATCCCAAGCCTCCCTTCCCTCTGACCTCGACGCTTCTCGGGCCATAAGGCAGATCGAGTGGTTTGTAGATACGGGTCTGACCAGCTTGGACCTAGCCATGTGCTGGTTCATCAGGCGAATCCAACCTCTACAGCACCGCGCGAAGCTCATGCACGAGTATACCAGCGACAGACGGGATAGTCTCCGCATATCCGTGGACAACTTCTCGAGCGACTCCATCAAGCTCCGCCTTAAGGACATCGTCAAGGTGAAAGATAAAAAGCGCGGCTTCACCATCACCTACGACATGTTCGTAGACGGCAAGTGCCCAAAGGTAGGTTTTTATTTTCCGTGTATGACATATACTCTAGTTCTTCCGTCTTGCAAATGTCATTTTATCTAACACGGTGACTTCTTACTTAACAGCTTAGCGATCTAGAGGAGGGCAACCTGGCTGCCCAAATCTATGATCCAAAGATGAAGGAGGTCACGATCGTGTCCGACGACGAAGCTCCGTTGGCGCGGAAGCGGAAGAGCTCCACCTCTGACGCTGCCGACGGAGGGAAGAAGAAGAAGACGGAGGGTGGAGGCTCCAGAAAGACTACCGCCGCCCTGGAGGCGGAAAAGTGAAGAACCACCAGGATTTATGCCAAAGCACCCCCATTAATGTAAACTTCTCATTCTCTGACATTGTCAATTTATCTGTCTTGCTCCTGTACTTATGCATTTCGCATGTTTCAGGAAGAAAGCCACGAACAGTCTCAAGAAGACCTCCAAAACATTGGGGGCTTCTCAAAATATCAAAGACATGCTGCATCGCGACGCCTCCCCCGCCATCGCCCCTCCTACTCCTGCCGTCAAACCCTCTTCTGCCCCGACAAGCTCACAAGCTAAGGAGGCATTAGGCCCTTCCGTCATGGAAGTGGATTCTGGCGCCTCTACTGAACTCGCTGTTGTCGGCGAGCAGGCAACGCAGGAGAGCACCGCTAAACAAATGGCTGAAGCTCCGGCTAAGGATGCCATCGGTGGTGGCAAGGCGGTGGTGGAAGCAGGTACTTCTGCCGAAGGCGGCGCCCTTTCTCCCCAAAAACCTTTTGAGTTCCCCAAGATAGTCTACCCGACACTTACGCCGAGCAGCACAACTCTGGTTCCTCGAGCAGCACCGACATATCCGACATGCGGTCTTGAGGAGCTCCTCCAACAAGCAGAAATATTGCAAGGAAATAACATCTCCTTTGGCAAGCTGCTAGCCGATAGCGCTACAAACCTCAAGATCATTGCACTTGTAATTTTTACTTTGCCTTTTGCATTTCATATGAGTATCCCACTGTAGCCCCCGAGGATATAGACGGAAAACCATAGGTTTTGCATCTGTATGCTCTAAGAGTGACTAAGCTAGAAAACTTCTCACTGTAGCCCCCAAGCATTTAGATGGAATGAACTATTCCGACTAGATGCTTTAAGAGTAGCATACACAGTGTTTATAAATTTCAATACTGTGGCCCCGAAGCCTCTAATAGTAACTGAATTAGTTCCGACTAGATGCTTAAAGAAAAGCTAAGCAGATATCCGAGTTAAAAACTTTATACTGTAGCCCCCAAGCTTCTATTCGAGAACTGAATTAGTTCTGACTAGATGCTTAAAGAAAAGCGAAGCATACTGCTGAGTTAATAAAAACTCTCGTTGTAGCCCCCGAGCATCTAGGTGGAAATTTTTCGACTAGATGCTCCAAGTAGACTAAACAACGGTTTAACTTTGTTCTTTTTTCCACAGAACGAGAATGCTCGGAGGGGCATGGACAACGACAAGTACCAGAAGATGCGCGCATATCTTGAAGCCGAAAAGGGTAAAACTGCCATCTTGAAGGAACAGATCATCAAAAACAAGAGTCTGTTTTCTTTTTTGCGCATTCCGTCTTGGTTTGGTGCCTACATTCTCCAAGTACTTACTGTGTACTTTGTTTTCTCCGACTTTGCAGAACATGTTGCCAAGGCCAAGGACATTGTCGAGCAGTCCAAGCACATCCAGCAGCTGGACAGCGAGAACAAGATCCTTAAGGAGGAGAGGAAAGACATGCTGAAAATGCATGAGGATTCAATGAAGGCCCTGCAGGACTCCGCCTCCGCGGAAATCAATCGCTTGAAGGAGGAGCTTGCGATCCTAAAAGATCAAAAGCAAGCTGCTGATGAGCAAAACCAACGCCACAGCAAGGCATATAAGCTCCTCCAACAAGAGAAAGAATCCCTAGCGGACACCCTCTGGCAGGATAAGGCCAGGATCTTCAGTAAGTTTCCTCCGCCTTGTATTTCTGTAGTCTGGATACTTTGAATTTATTGAACTCATGTGCTCCTTATCGGAACTTGCAGCTCCTATGGGTTTAACCCGATCGCCTATTTCAGACAATGAATGCATGGTTCTTGCCGGCAACTTCATCAACACCGCCATCACCCAAGCCAAATAGATTGCCAAGCCCCTCCAGATAAATATCAAGGCATCAGACTCCATGGCAAAGTACTCGGAGATTCTGCGCCGAGCCCCCGAGCGTGTCACAAGCTGGAAAGCTTCATGTGCACGGGCTGGCGCGAGGATGGCGCTGTCAATGGTGAAGGCACACTACAAAGGTGCCGACATCGACACGGTGACCTCTGGTATCCCCGACATTGACGATGACGACAAAGAGATTGATCATGAAGCCATCCTGTCGTCACTCACGGGCTATGACACCAGAGTTGCCGAGTTTGTGGACGTCGACGTCTTCGTGCCCATAAACACCATCGATAGCGGCAACCAAGATTCCTCCGAGTCCCACCACAGTGCCAATGTTGAGGGTGATTCTCCGGCTAGTGACGATGCTGCTTCAAAGTCTCCTGCTCCAAAGGAATGAAAAACAACTTTGTAATATTTGTTTCACCTTTGGTGTATATGGGGAAAAAACTTGTTGATGTAACATAAGGCGGAAAACAATGATTGTTTATTTCCTGCTACTTAAGAACTAGTTCCCACCATTTATATATATTTTCTAAGGAAGTGCTGGCTTATCCATTGCTTTGGTTCTTATGCTTGACTTTTCGTGAGTCGGAAGACTCGTTGTCGGAACCATGCGCTTAGGTGATGATGACTAATGGCACCTTCAATAACCTGAGCACAAAATTGCCGACAATAAGTGCCGAAAGTCACTACTCTAGAATCCACATAAAAACGACAAAGAACGTGTAGACCAGAAAACTTAAGCTAATGCCCGTAGGCGGAATTTTCACAAGTGAAAACGCAAAACTTGTGCATAAAGGTTTTACATGATCAAAAAATGAACACTAAAGGAGGTAAAAGACTCAGAAATATGAGTTAACCAGAGAGCTTTATTTCATTGATCACATAAGAGATATACAATTAGATAAAAAATGCTAAGTGTAAAAAGGACGTAGCTGTGCTATGTTCCATGGCCGATCAAGCTCCGGGTAGTCATCATCTGGGTCACGTCGCTTACGCTTATGCTCCTCGTTGGGTCTATCCTTTAGTTCACGATTGTCAACAAGGTAGTAGGACCCATTGAGTAGTGCCTTGCTTATGATTAACGGTCCTTCGCATGGCAGGGATAGTTTGTGCGACTTCTTCTGCTTAAGTCAGAGCACCAAATCCCCCTCTTTAAACGAGCGATGCCGAACGCGGCGACTATCGTAGCTGCGCAGCTTCTGCTGGTAGATGGCGGATCTTTGGCATGCCAAAACGCGCTCCTCCTCGAGAAGGTCCACATCTAGGCGTCTGGATTCTTCAGCGTCATCCTCGTCATAAGCGGCAACTCTTGGTGCATCGTGGAGGATTTCGGAAGGCATGATGACTTCTGCTACATATACCATGAAGTAAGGGGTGTAGCCAGTGGATCTGTTGGGTGTAGTCCGTAAACTCCACAACACAGATGGCAATTCTTCCGCCTAGGCTCTAGCTGCTCTATGTAGCGGTGCCTCAAGACGTGGCTTGATTCCTTGCAGAATTAATCCATTGGCTCGCTCAACCTGACCATTGGATTGTGGGTGTGCCATAGATGCAAGGTCAAGTCGGATGCCTTTCTCCCAGCAATAAGGCTCCACTTCTCCGAGTGATAAATTGCTGCCATTGTCGGTGATAATGCTGTGTGGGAGACCAAATCTCACCACTAGATCTCGGACAAACCTGAGGGCAGTTGCCCCATCAAGATTTCTAATGGGTTTAGCTTCTATCCATTTAGTGAATTTGTCAACTTCTACAAGCAGATGCGTAAACCCACAAGGTCCCGTCTGTAACGGTCCCACCATGTACAGCCCCCAGAATACAAACGACCAAGTTATTGGTATTGTTCGCAGTTCTTCAGCAGGAACATGTGGTTGTCAGGCATAATACTGGCATCCCATCCATGTCTCAACCATCTTGTCTGCGTCCGCCTTCGCGATCAGCCAGTATAATCCTTGCCAGAAGGCTTTCGCGACCAAAGATCGGGGAGCAGCGTGATGCCCGCAATCTCTGAGATGGATTTCGCGTAGGATTTCCATACCTTCTAGCTGGGAAACACACTTTAGGTATACACCAGTAGTGCTCTTCTTATAGAGTTTCCCATTGATTATGGTATAACCCTTTGCTCGTCGTACTATTTGCCATCTTTTGACTTCGTCGTTGGGCAAAGTTCCGTGTTCTAGGTATCCATGAACGGTTTTGTCCAAGCCGGAGGGACCTTAGTCACCATGTTGACGAAAGAGTCAGCTCTATCCGGGTTGTCGATGTCGGCGCCCTTCACAGATGGTGTGCGCAGGTGTTCTAGGAAAACTCCTAGAGGAATTTGCTTGCACCCTAATCCAAGCTTAGATAGCAGATCAGCCGCCTCGTATTGTTCCCTAGGTACATACTTAACTTCGTAGCCCAAGAAGCTCTTGGCTATCTCGTCCACTTCGTCTCGATATGCCGCCATCATAGGGTTCCGCGCATTCCAGGTGCCAGCCACTTGCTGGGCAACCAAGTCGGAGTCTCCACAACAAACTATGCGCTTGATGCCAATATCCTTGGCTACACGTAGTCCGTGAATGAGTGATTCATACTCCGCCATGTTGTTTGTAGCCTCGAAGTGGATTTACAGAACGTAATGTAGCTTGTCCCCTGTTGGTGACTGTAGCAATACACCAGCCCCCAAGCCGTTGAGCAGCTTTGATCCGTCAAAGTGCATCACCCAGTACTCTAGTTCCGTCAACGGAGTAGCATCTGGCATCTCCGTCCAATCTGCAACAAAATCCTCCAAGTGTTGTGACTTGATAGCGTCGCATCTCTTGTAAGTGATCTCGAAGGCGGCAAGTTCAATTTCCCACTTCGCTACCCTTCCTGTAGCGTTGCTGTTCTTGATAATGTCGGACAGTGGAGTCTTGCTCACCACTGTGATTGGGTGCTCCTGAAAGTAGTGCCTCAGCTTCCGAGAAGCAAGGAATACTCCATAAGCTATCTTTTGGTCGTGCGGGTAACGTTTCTTAGACTCCGTCAAGACCTCGCTCACATAGTAAACTGGTCGTTGAACTCCGTGCTCATAGCCTGGTTCCTTCCGCTCTACCACGACGATGATGCCGATAACCCGGTTGGTTGCCGCCATGTAAATTAACAGGGGCTCTAAAGGCTCGGGTGCTGCAAGGATGGGCGCTGAGGAAAGAATCTCTTTGAGCTGCTTCAATGTTGCATCTGCTTCGTCCGTGCACGTGAATTTGTCCACCTTCTTCAGCAACTTGTACAGCGACAGATCCTTCTCTCCAAGTCGGCTGACGAACCGACTAACTGCTGCAACACAACCTGTTAGTCGTTGAATGTCCTTTAGGCATGTCGGACGGTTTATGTTTAAGATGGCCTTGATTTTCTCCGGGTTGACCTCGATTCCACGTTGGGAAATGATGAAGCCCAACAGTTTGCCGGCTGGAACCCTGAAGATGCACTTCTTAGGGTTAAGCATCATGTTGTATTTCCAGAGATTATCAAAGGTTTCTTTTAAGTCGGAGATTAAGTCATTTGACTTTTTAGACATCACCGCGATATCGTCCACATAGGCATGAACGTTCCGACCAATTGGTCGTGGAGGCAACGTTGCATTGTCCCTTGGTACGTAGCACCTGCGTTTTTTAGCCCAAAGGGCATCGTGACATAGCAAAACGTGCCGTACGGGGTAGTGAACGAAGTGGCCAATTGGTCTGACTTCCTCATCTTGATCTGGTGGTATCCTGAGTATGCATCGAGAAAACACAAAAGTTCTGAGCCAGGCGTCGAGTCAATGACTTGGTCAATGCGAGGCAAAGCAAACGGATCTTTGGGACATGCTTTGTTCAAGCCGGTGTAATCAACACACATTCTTAATTCATTGGTTCCCTTTTTGGGGACAAGTACATGATTGGCCACCCATTGGGTGTGAAGGACTTCTCGGATAAATCTAGCCTTAAGTAACCTAGCTATATCTTTGCCAATGGCGTGTCTCTTCTCATCTCCAAAGCATCATAGAGGTTGTTTCACTGGTTTACATTTTGGATCAATGTTTAAGATGTGCTCGGCAAGTTCCCTAGGTACACCTTTCATGTCGACTGGTTGCCAGGAAAAGATGTCCCTATTCTCACAGAGGAACTCGACGAGCGCTCTTTCCTATTTGGGATCCAGGTTCGTCCCAATGGCGGTGACCTTGGAGGCATCGCCTACCACAAGTTCCACTAGCTTGGTCTCGATGGCGGCCTTGAACACATGAGCGGAGTCGGAGATCTGCTTCTTCGACGCGGGCATCTCTGAGTCATCGACCTTGCTCTGGATCTCTTTTAATTCTTCGCTGTAGAGGACAGCTTCTGCACCGACTGCTTCATTGATCTCGCAGTCCCTTGCCTTGGTAAAGCATCCGGATACGGTGATGATACCGTTTGGTCCGGGTACCTTGAGTTTGTTGTAGACGAAGCATGGCTTGGCCATGAACGTGTGGAATATGTCGCGGCCAAATATGAAGTGGTACACGCTCTTGAAGGGGACCCCCTCGAAGGTCATGCGCTCTTGGCGGTAATTATTAACATCGCCAAAGGCAACCTAAAGTGTAATGCACCCAAGGTACCGAGCCTCCCACCAGGAACTATGCCATGGAAGATGGTGTTGGTCCGCCTTAGGTTTGCCTCCGTCAAGTTCATATTCTGCAGTGTATCCAGGTACATGATGTTGATGCTGCTTCCACTATCCACCATACACTTGGTGAACTCCACGGCGTCAATCAAGGGGTTGGTGACCATGGCGTACTGGTTCTCCGTGGGTATAAGGTTTGGGTGGTCCGTCCTGTCCCAAGTTATTGGAACATCCGACCAGCGCAGGTACTGGGGAACTAGGGGGGAGTGGCCATCAGGATCCTCAGGGAGGTCTTCTGTTGTCGGACGATGGGGGTGCCAAGGAAAGTGTGGTAGACTGGCGCCTTCTTTGCGAAGGGGTTCTTGCCCTTATCGTCGCTCTTGGCGGCGTGCTTGGGGTCAACGACTTCGTCCATGTCACTTGAATCCTTGGACTCCTCCTCCTTCTTCTTCCCCTTGCCCTTGCCTCGCAGTCTGTTCTTCCGACTTTGCTTGTAGCCGGACTTCGGGTCTTCCTTGAGGTCATTGACGAACTTTCAGTGTCGATTGGTATGGGTGGCATTTCTGTTGGCGTCGAGATGTACGAGGGACGGCATATCGCGGTACTCCTCGTAGCTTTGGGGAACGTGGAGCGGCGTCGAGGTGGTTTCACTTCCTCGTTGCTGCCCACGACCAGCTCCCCTTCCTCGGCCATGTTGTCCGCCTTCTCCTCGTCCTGCAAAAGTAATAGCGACCATGTTGGTAGATTGCTTTTATTCTGGAGCGGTTTTCTGCTTTGTACTGCTGTTCCTCCGAGCTTGAGTTGGAACGGCTGTTGCCGGCAAGGAGCCACGAGCATCGTCCTCGGCAGCTGTGAACTCACTAGCCAACTGAATCATCTGGTTCAAGTCAAGCTGGTGATTGTCCTACAAGCGCTTCAGCTTATGTCGGAGCAGCGTGCCCCTTTCCAACCCATCGATGAAGGCGGCCATGGCGGTCTGAGCATGCACTCCTGCGCATGAATTCTTCATATCCAGCCAGCGGGAGAGGTAGGCGCGAGATGTCTCGTCTTTCTCTTGCACGCACCGTTGTAGATCGCCCACACTGCAAGGACGCTTGTATGTACCCTCAAAGTTTTTGGTGAACGCTTCTTGCATGTCCAGCCAGTTGTAGATAGATTTCTCAGGCAAGTCGTCGATCCATTGACGGGTCGTGCCTGCCAACATTAATGGGAGGTACTTGACGACGACGTTGGGGTTGCCTCCGGCAATCTCCACCGCGTTGTCGTAGTCCTGCAACCATGTGGTTGGCTTGGCGGTGCCGTCATACGGCTTGATGGTCTTGTCAATCCGGAAACCTTTGGGGTAAGTTGCGGACCGTATTGCAGGTCCAAAGCAACGTAGTCCCAGGTATGGTCCTTCCCGTGCCTTGTGGTTCTTATTCGATCCGCGAACGTGCATCGTACGGCTTCGGGTTCTTCTTCTTTTTGTCAACAGGGGATGGGCTATGTGAACGATGCGGGCCTCCTCCGCCATGGTGACTGCTTGGTGGTGATGGAGGCGGAGGTGGCGGTGGGTTAGCCCTCTTGCTGTTACCCTCCTACGACCCCTCACGGCTGTCACGGTTTCTTGTCAGACGCGGAGGGTCATGGCGTGACCTGCTCTTGTATCCTTGGTTGCGCTCTTCGTCATGAAGGGTCTGCTCCGCGTTGTCGCGGATGACGATGCCGCACTACTTTGGTGGGGGCATATCCGTACGATGGTGCGCTTTGTAATCGTCGCGATGTCGGGGAGATCGGGGCGGTGGCGACGGGCGACGAGGTCGGGCCTTTTCTCCGTGATCGGGGAATATGGGGATAGCATCCTTCCTATTGCGCGCATCGCACCGTCTTCGTTCTGATGAGCCCGTCTGGGACCCGACATCAAGAGGAGATCTGTCCCTTGGCGGCTTGTACTGGCTAGATTGGCAGAGCGCTGGGTCAAACTCAAACCTCTGAGAGGTGGCCTATTCCTACTTCTTCACCGCCTTGGCCACTAGGTCATAGACCTGTTCCACTGCCTCCGGCGATCTATCCTACTCTAGAAGGGGCTTGGCGACGGCGAGGCTAAGGAGTGGGGTGGGCATCACCTGCTTGCCTTCACTATCAATGTATAGCTTGTCCTGTGCCGGCTTCGAGGGAGCCCATCCTAGGTTGCGCCGTACAACAGGATCGTTGATGACGCGAGCTGGAGCTTTCTTAGCCTTCTGCTGCTGCAGCAAAGTCTTTACTCGGCCTCCATTGCTCTAGCTTTCTCTATGGACTTCTGCGCGTTGACCAGATCTCGATCTAGTTGAGCGCCTTGCTCCGCGATGGCTTGCGCTTCCTCCAGCAACTGCTGGCGCTTCTCGTCAAGCTGGGTCACGTTCCGGATATGAGCAACGGTTAGTGGCTCGACGAGGAGATTTCCTTACATCACTCTATCGGCTGGAGTAACTTGGGCTGTTGCAGACGTAGATGCTGGAGGCGGCAAGTTTGCGGTGTTGTTGTTGCTCGGTCCGGTGCTGAGTTCCTGCTGCTGCTGCACTAGGTTAGACGGAGGAGGCATGACTTTTGCAAGATCATCGTCAGCAGCAATAAGTGGCCCCTTCCCCTTTTCTAGTGCCGTAGGCGGAGCTCGTCCGGGTTGATCTTCATCCATCGCCGTCCCAATGGTGGCGAACACCCCTCGAGACGTGACGACGTTGTTGGCTTGCTCGTCACGCGAGTACTCCTCCTCCATCTCCTGCATAGCGGAGTCTAGATCTTCTAGACTGAAGTCTATCTCCTCTGAATCTGCACTAAAATCAGCATAAATCGTGTCAATGACAGAGTCGGAGGGTGCCAGGATTTCCTCGATGACGGGCGGTGGAGGTGCAACGACCTCGACGATGACTGGAGGTGGTTGTCCTACTGCGACGATGGCGGCGGGAGGCGGTGGTGGCGGCTGCTGAATCGGAGGTTCTCCGTCTCTGAGCGCAAGCTCCATCTGGGCTGCTGCGTCAGCTTCCGCGTAGCTGTTGACGATGCTCACCATCTCTTCGAGGGTAAGGCGTCTTGTTGCCTCCTGCCTTCTTAAAGAATGTCGGAGAAGTGTACCATGGTCCAGTCCTTCCACGAAGTGGTACAAAGCGTTATCATCGGGGTAGAGGGCCAAATCAGCTCGTATGGGGAGCCACCTAGCCAGGTAATCGCGGGGGTTTTCTCCCTCTCTCTGAATGCAGCGCGCCAGATCGAAGATGGTAACCACGCCGACGAACTTGGATCTCTGCTGTCCGGACGCACGGACGAAGCTGGCAGATTTGTAGCGATATTCCACCTTTATATCCTGCACAAGGGCGGTTTCGGTGGGCCTTGAATTTTTCCGATCTTTGCCGGCAAACTCCGATGAGAGATCCGACATTGATCCTTCCATGAACGTATCCTGCCCGTAGGCGGTCCGTGCGGGCCTTGGTGCTTTTCGATCTTTGGCAGCAAACTCCGAAGAGAGATCCGACATCGATCCTTCCGCGAACGTATCTAGCCCGTAGGCGGTCCGTGCGGGTCTTGATGCTCCTCCGACTACCAGGGAACTAGTGCCCGAGTTGGTTTCGCCGATGAAGAGGTGGATGTCTCCGATAGGAATGATCGAACACCACGTAGGGTTCGTCTTCACCGGGATCCAAAACTCGTCAGGAGGGATGATTGGAACGTTGCCGGAGAAGAGAACGCGACCGATGGCTACGGTTTCGCCGATTCCCGCGAAGATCTTGGCCCTCGCCCGCTGAAGAGCCTGAAACGCCTCTTGCCCCACGGTGGGCGCCAACTATCGTGGTATTGCCGACGAGTACGCCATGGAGGGGTACTCACAGTGCGTGTTTAGAGACGTGGGGTAAGGCGGACGCTTGACGGGTACGAGGTAGCACAGCTTACCCAGGTTCAGATCCCACAACGGTGGCGGAATCCTACTCCTGTTATAAATCACTATAAGGGCACTACGCCGAGATAGAGATATGTTCGCTGTGCGAGGTTGTGTGTATCGATGCCCTAAAGGCTCCCATAGGCCCAACTTATATAGTCGCCAGGTCCTAGGGTTACAGGGAAAAGTCATAGCCGGACAGGTTACAGAGTCCTACACCATCTACTACTAGTCTTCTGTATCTTGCACTCCAAGGCTCCGGGTACGTTGGTGACTCCACCGTAGCCTTCTTTTATCCGGCATGGGCCTATCTTCTGGATCCATCTAACTGGGCCGCCCAGTAGGCCATAGGCCATGCTACCGACTATGGGCCACCCGGGTTATCCGGATAAGTGACATGCTATGAGGATACGCATATAGCATATCCCCAACAACAAAAGAAGAGGGAGGTGGGGAATACAAGCCCCCTGTCCAGGTGGTGAAGGAGATAAACTCTCTATCGCAAGGATCTGGTACCACTTCTCCGGCCACGGCGATGCGCCAGCTCCCGGCACAAACGATCACTGCCTCCTCGAATGGTTTCAGCAGCACTTTCGTGCACTTGGATCTCCCCCATGGTTCGGTCGAAGGCGCCATCAGTTGAAAGATCTGGGACTGTCGGTCGCTTTAGGTCGCTCTGGTCGCTACGGAGGAACGGAAGACTGGGAATGCGCGAGATTGGAGGAAGTGTGGGAAATGATCGCCCTTCATCTGTCACTCTCCTTATATAGCGGTTGTTACCCTCCATCTTTAGGGAGCCATTACCGTGCGGTGATTACGCCAATATTACCGTTGGATTACCCAACGGCTAGTTTGACCAGTGCTAACGGTCCAAATTCGTCTACTCGAATCGCCGGCTTCAGCGATTCGACGACTCGCCGACCTGATCACCATAGAAGTGATTCGACTACTCACCGACCCATTCGACGCGCTGCGATTCGACTAGTCGCCGTTATTGCCACTAAGATATCAAGTTCCCTCTTTTTATTCAGGGAGTCCACCGCCGATTCGACTGAGCGTCCAATTTGGACCCGCATACTCCGACTACCAACGAACACCTTCGACGAATCAACGACGGCCTCGGGGACTACTTATGGGGATATGCCGAGTGGAGTATATCCAGCAGGACGTTTCCTATTGGCCCAAGCTGCCAGCAAGTGGGCCCGCGGGACGGCGACTGGATCAAGAGTCAATGGGAAGCCAGGCGACTGGAGGCTGAAGGCCCAGAAGTGTAGCTAGGCCCAGTCGGATTAGGTCATACACCCTCCAAATCCTTAACTAATTCAGTTATAGATCTGTAAACCCTAGCGAAGCGAGTCTATATAAACCTCCCTAGGGTACGCATAGAGGACACATTCCATCAGACACCCCCTACGACTCGATACCTAGTCGTCGAGCTCGCCGTTTGTACTCTCTCATCAATACAATCTAGTAGGAGTAGGTCTTTACCCTCCGGGGGGCCGAGCCTAGGTAAACCCTTGTATCTCCGCCCTCATCTCGCACCACAGATGGCTGGCCGCCCTTGCCCTCGTTCTACTTCTCACTACCAATTGCAGCATCTGTCGTGGCCATTCCCATGACAACTCTTGTTGTTTTAGTGATCCCCTTTGTTTTGTCCAATTTGTTTATTGCTATGGTGGTGACGGTTACTATTGTGGTGGTTGTTATGATTCCCGTGTTTGTGGGATCCAGAACTTCCACTACCTTCACCAAAAGAACGCTTGTGAGATGATCCTGATCCATGCTTTTCAAAATGATGCTTCCTCTTCCTATTCTCCAGTTGCTTCATCTTGCTTTCCAAGATGGTAGCTTTGTCACACAGAGATTGATAAGTTGGAACATAAGCAACAGATAGCTCCATGCACATCTCATCATTCATCCCTTCAAGGAACTTCTCCTTCCTCTTTGCATCAGTGTCAACATCATCCGGCGCATAACATGACATATTGTTGAACTCTTCAAAATATTCTGCAACACTGCGATGGCGTTGTTTAAGGTTGTGATGGGGATATGCCTGCAGGGGTATACCCAGCAGGACGTTTCCGACTGGCCCAGATGTTGGCGAGTGGGCCTGCGGGATTGCGACTGGATCAAGGCCTGGCGTGGACTCAAGCGACTGGAAGTTGAAGGCCCAGAAGCATAGATAGGCCCAGTCGGATTAGGTTAAACGTTCGCTGAAACCTTAACTGATTCGGTTGAGATCTGTAAACCCTAGGGGGGTGAGTCTATATAAACCTCCCTAGAGGGCAGGTAGAGGAGACGTTCCATCATCCACCCAAGTGACTCGCTGCCTAGCCGCCGAGCTCGCCCCATTGTACTTCCACCGTAATACAATATAGCAGGAATAGGTATTTACCCTCCGGGGGGCCGAACCTGGGTAAATCCTTGTGTCTCCACCCTCATCTCGCACCGCAGATGGCTGGCCGCCCTTGCCCCATGTTCTACTACTCGCTGCCGATTGCAGCATCTGCCGTGTTCATTCCCACGACAGTGGCGCCCACCGTGGGGCCTGGCCGGTCTGGCCGGTGTTCTGCGGCGAGATCCAATCTACCCATCAACGAGTCGATCGCCACCGGCCGCATGATAGCGACCGGCGAGATGCTCCAAATCTTGTCGAGCGGCTACGTCCCGGCGGCACAACCCGTCACGCATAGCATGATCCTGCCGGTCGGCACGATCAGTCTCTTCGTCGGCCTCACCAACGTCATCGTCTCGGAGGACTCGGCTCGCATCCGCGAGTCGCCGCCACGTGACCGGCTCTCTGAGAGTTAGGTCCGCACGATCCACCGCCTCGCCTCCGAGTACGACTCAGCCCACAATGACATGGCTGAAACCACCACGGCCGCGAAAGACGCGGCCCTCAACGACGACGCCGACTCGGCGACCCCGGCGTCACTCGCCGGATCCATCGTCGCCGCGTCGCCCGCGGGCTCCATCACCCAGGTCTCCAACGGCGGAGACTTCGAGGATCCCTCCATCCTTGGGATCTTCGACTTCGACACCGGGTCGGAGAATTCTGCCGATCTCCGCGACGGGCCGCCACGCTGCGACCTACATGGCGACTGGCACCGACCTGCCGGAGGATCCATTCTCCACTCTGATCCCTACCAACGCAACAGCAACGGAGGTCAAGGAACTCCACCTGAAGCTGGCGGAAGCAGTCCGCAAGGAGCAAGCCGAGCGTGAAAAATTTCGCCTCGAGCAGGTGACAGTGCAGGAGCTGTCGTGCTACCACCAGCAACGAATCAGGTCGCGCCTGAACCCCAATGTCCAGGGGTGCACCCTGAATTTTGACGACGAGAGCGACCTGGCCTGCGCGGTCGAGTGCACGACCTGCGAAAATGCGCCACCGGGAGGAAGCGCCCAGCCCCCACCAGGGTCGACGGCGAATGGCGCCCCGCCACCACCCAACCGCGCACCCCCCAGCGATCAGCCGCGGATCATGGTCTCCTCACGGGAGCGAGACGCGAACGGCCTACCAATGTTCTCCACCCCTATGGACAACCTCGTCGCGGGCCGAGCAGCAGTCGACAACATCGCGGCCACTGATGACGGCGCCCTACAGATCCAGTACGTCAAGTCCTTGCTCGCAAAGGCAGTCGAGCAACAAAACGTAGACGTCGACTCACAGGGTCGGATGTACTTGCGTTCATCGGGCAGCAGAGCGACCTCAAGCAGTCGCCCCATGGCGGCAAACACCCTCAACTACCCGCCAGCCGAACCACTGCAGCTCCAACACCGACCCGCGAACGCGGAACTCTCCACCAACGACCCCCGGCCGGCGACCAACTTCGTCGCCGCCAACGGTCAGCCCGTCGACGCCCGCACCCACATCATCAACAACCAGAGCTGGCGCGCACGCCAGCCCGACGACCTGCGGCATACCCTAACCAACCGCCGCGACGGCGAGCCGAGGGGGTCGTTAAGCCGAATCGGGCCCCGGTGCTTCAGACCAGTGATCCGAGGTGAAAGATACCCGGCGAACTTCAAAGCACCGAAGGAAATAGAGAAGCACAACTCCTCGTACGATCACTTTGTGTGGCTAGACACTTACCTCATGGCAATGGGGATCGCCGGCCACACCGATCTACTCGTCGCCCGCTACCTCCCCCTGATGATGGAGGGGGCGTGCAGGCAGTGGATCAACACTCTCCCCGCGGATAGCATCGAATCCTAGGAAGAGATGCGCGACGCCTTCGTCAGGCACTTCGAGTGTTCATACACCCGTGCCACCACCATCAAGGACCTGGAACGATGCGTCCAGGGACCTCGCGAGTCGACCCGGAGCTGGGTCCAACGGTGGCAAGAACTGTGGTACAACGCGGTCGGTATCCACCCAGACACTGCAATCCATTTCTTCAAGACCTCGTGCCGCTACGAGCCCCTGGTCGCCAAGCTCAAACGAGCATACCGCACACTCGACAACATACCAGATCTCCTAGAGATCGCCAAAAGATACGCGGAGGAAGACCCAAACCAAGAAACCGACAACGAGTCGGGAGGACAACGCCGCACGAGAGGCAATAACAACGGACGACGATCCGATCTACGCTACATCAACACTCGGCTCACCAGCAAGCTCCGCAGTGACGGGCGAGTTGACTTCGTCGCCAACGCTGGGTACGCGCAGCGCGAGACCAAGAGCTTCCGCCGCGACGGCGGCAACTACAAGGCGAAGCCAAGGTTCGACCCCGCGGCCCTCCTTAACCAACCTTTTGTATTTCACAGCAGGGAAGGAAAGCCCGCCACGCACACGACCGCCGACTGCCACTCCCTCAAGGAGATCGAGAAGGCACGACGAGCGCAGGAAGACCCCGACAACAACCCTCCAAACGGCGGAAAATTCGGCAGCGTGGTCGGCTCGCTCCAAACCTTCACAGGCTTCAACACGAAGCACGAGAAGAAGGTCATCGCCCGCGCCGTCGCCGTCAACGCGGTGGCCCAGGTGGACGTTCCCCAGTTCCTCAACTGGTCGGAGCAACCAATGACTTGGAGCCACCAGGACCACTCACCACGCATCTAGTACCCAGGCCGAGTCGCCCTGGTGGTCAAGCCCAAGGTGGGAGACTACTGGCTCCCCAAGACATTGATGGACGGCGGCAGATCCATCAACATCCTGTACCTGGACACCTTCAAGCGACTACGACTCCCGCAGTCGATGGTCGAGACACCCTACATCACGTTCCACGGCATCGTCCCCGGTCGGAAGGCGTACCCGATCGGCAAGGTCACGCTGCTAGTCACCTTCGGCACACTGGCAAACTTCCGCACCGAGCGGATCGTCTTCGAACTGGTGCCCTTCGACATCACCTACCACTGCGTCCTGGGGCGCCAGGAGTTCGCCAAGTTCATGGCAGCGCCCCACTACGCGTACAACGCGATGAAGCTCCCTGGACCACGCGGTGTCATCACCATCCACGGCGACCCCGACATGGCCGCTGAGTGCGAGGCCAAAGGAGCCGAACTCGCCGACACCATCATCGCGGCAGAGGCCAACCACGCCGACAATCTCGCCAAATATGCGAGCAGGGTCAACAACAACGACCCCACTATACTCAAGAAGACCAACTCGGAGGGCGGCAACACCTCAGCCTTCGAGGCAACGACGCATACCCGCACCGTCGAGTTGGTCCCAGGCGACTCCAGCCAGACGGTGACGATCGGGACGGGCATGAGCCCAGCATAGGAAGGCGCGCTCATCGAGTTCCTCCGTGAGAACAGGGACATCTTCACATGGAAGCCCTCTGACATGCCTTGTGTCCCTAGGGAACTCGCTGAGCACAAACTCAATGCCGACCGCAAAGTGCGACCTGTCAAGCAGTCGCTGCGTCCCTTCAATGAAGAGCGCCGCCGAGCAATTACCGAGGAGGTGCAGCGTCTACTCGCTGCAGGATTCATCCGGCCAATCAAATACTCCTAGTGGCTGGCAAACCCAGTCCTGGTCGAGAGTAAAAATGGGACCTGGAGGATGTGTATCGATTACACACACTTAAACAACGCCTGCCCGAAGGAGCAATTCGTCCTCCCGCGGATCGACCAAATAATTGATTCCACCGCGGGCTCAGAGTCGCTATGTTTCCTCGACGCCTACTCTGGGTACAACCATATCAAAATGGCCGTTGAGGACGAAGAGAAGACGGCGTTCATCACGCCATTCGGAGCCTTCTGCTACACTGCCATGACCTTTGGCCTCAAGAACACCAGGGCGACCTACCAGCGGTGTATGCAGGAGTGCCTTGCGAGCCAAATTGGCCGCAATATCCACGTCTACATCGACGACGTGGTAGTGAAGTCCGCTCGCCAGGGCGACCTACTCGCCGACCTGGCGGAAACATTCGCCAACCTACGGAAATACAAGATAAAGCTAAACCCAGGAAAATGCACCTTCAGTGTACCAGCATGGCAGCTACTGGGATACGTCGTCTCCAAGCGCGGGATCGAGGCAAATCCCACCAAGATCGACACGATCGCTCGACTCGGCAAACCCGAGTTCCTACGCGACGTCCAGAAGCTGGCCGAGCGAGTTGCGGCTCTTAGTCGCTTCATCCCCCGATTGGGCAAAAAGGCGATGCCCCTATACCGCCTGATGCGCAAGAACCCCACCTTCCAGTGGTACAAGGAGGCGGACGATGCGCTCCGCGACCTCAAGAAGGTGCTACTCGCAGCACCCGTCGACAAGGAACCCATGCTGGTCTACGTCACGGCTTCCGAGCACGTCGTCAGCGCCGTCATGGTCGTCGAGCGACCAGAGGAAGGAAAGGAGTGCCCAGTGCAGCGACCAGTGTACTATATCAGCGAGGTCCTCACCGAGTCGCTCCAGCGCTACCGCAATACCAGAAACTGGTATACGCGGTCTTCAGAGCACAGCGCCGACTCCCACATTACTTCCAGGAGCACCCGATAACGGTCATCTCCTCAGCACCGTTGCAGGACATCATTCGCAACCGTGAGGCGACCGGGCGAGTCGCCAAGTGGGCCATCGAGATCGGCGTCCACAACATCAAGTACGAGCTGCGCAAAGCGATCAAGTCGCAGGCTCTCGCGGACTTCATCGCCGACTGGGAGGAGGCCCAGCAGCCAGAAAAGCTGCCATACCTCCACTACTGGATTTTACACTTCGACGGCTCCAAGAATGCGGACGGCGCAGGCGCAGGGATCATGCTAACCTCTCCGAAGGGCGACAAGCTACGCTACGTCCTCTGCCTCGACTTCACCCCCTGCACCAAAAATATGGCCGAGTACGATGCACTACTCCACGGCATGCGAGCCGCCAAGGAGATGAATGTCAAACCGACTACGTTGCTAAGGAGATTCCGACCTCGTCGCTGGGCAAGTAGCTGGCACCTACGACGCCGTCTCCCCCACCATGGCGGCATACCGCCAAGCAGTGGACAAGCTGGGCGGACACTTCGCAGGCTACTCTGTCGAGTGGATCGACAGGCGGAAGAACGAGGAGGCCTACACACTCTCTCGTATCGGCTCGGCTCGACTCGCACCACCCACCGACGTCTTCCTCGACACCATCACCAAACCTTCCGTCTCTCCCCCAAGGGAGATCGACATCGGAGTCCCGCTGCAACCAGAGGCAGCCCTGGTCGCACTCATCGCCGAGCCAGAGGACTGGACTACGCCGTACATCGCCTACTGTAACTACCTCGGTGAATTACGCTCCTAGTTACAAGCCTGGATGAGCGGAAATGGTTGAAATAGTATGGTGGGGCCCAAATGCCACTCACAGGTAGACCTTTCGGCCGTCCCAACCATTTCCAAACATCGGGACAAGAACGGGCGGCGTAATCGGTAGGCGAAGGGATCAACTACATACACAAATGAGTATGTATGCAAGCCACCATACAATAGTACATCAGAGCCATTCCATCTAAAAAGAAAGGAAATATAGCAACGCCATACGGCAAGATTCAAATGTCCTAGATAGATATAATAGTTTAGGATATCTCCTCATACATCAAACATCATAGTATCAGGCGGAAGCGGCAAACAAGATCCGAGTACGGATAAGAAGCAAATCGGCATAAGATGCCCCATAAATAAGCACATCCCGCCCACAGATCTCACGGATCCCCGTTCCTAGAATCTCTACACCGAATGATCGTTGCCCACATCGTCCGTCTCCTCCACCCAGTATCCATCTCGTGAGTGTACCTGTTCATCTGAATCAAACAATTTATTGTGTGAGACCCTAGGGGTACTCAGCAAGTCTTTATGCCTCTAAAGGGGACACAACCTGGGGTGACGCAATTGCAGCAAAAGATAAACCCTAACAGTTCTATAGATACTCGCTAACCATCCGCCTAACCAAAGATAGACGGATGTCCGTGAATTAATGACACCAGTTATAACAGTAATATCCACAGATCCATCCTCCTCCTCGCTTACCAGCGAGGAAGCGGACGAACAACCCCACCATCCGTTGGCAGTTTTATTAACCATTCCATGAGTGTTGCACTATTTACTAGTCAGTTATTTAGTCAAGTTAAAAGAGGTACTTTAGTTATGCTTGTCTATGGTCGAGAAACTGTGCTCCAGGTCGTCCATAACCGCGAACACGGCTTTCATAAAGTTTTACCCTGCAGGGGTGCACAAATAGCAACACACACTCGATCAACCTCGGAAAAACCAAATCAAAACCCAACGAGGCCTTCATGACAAAGCAATCACAGGATTCAGAAATATTTCAGGGGGCCACACCATTAAGTATACCCGCAACGAAGTTAGCTGACTCCGAGACGGACTCAAGGTTTGGGTGGACGGCTGTAAACGACTGGGAACCCGAAAGTGTGACTGGGCTTGTCGATACCGCGAAAACGTGTCCCGATCCTAAACAGTACAGGTGCTCCTCGCACAATCGTAAATAAAGCAGTAAAGCATGGCATACGTACAGGATAGTAAATAAAACCTCAAACTAGTTTGTGGCCCCAAGAAATAAGACTGAATCAAGCTCTGGCTCAGGGGGGTCCCATAAGCCTCCCGGATGTGGATAGCGCGAATAATCAAGGAACAGGAATCAAGTACTCGGGGTCCTACGGGACAAAAGTGAGCAGGAAAAACCAAATAGCAGATATTGCTCACCGGTGCCACTTTCATTAGTTATCCCATTACTACTCAGGTTAAGTTGTTTAGGTACCTCGTTATCCATCAGACTCTCACATACCCTACACATGCTGTTCTACGACTCGCATGGCTCAAACAACTCCTGTAGTAATGGCTCATGGGATGGAGGAACAAGCTTCGGTGTGGTTTAAAAGTAAAGTCTATGCAATACTTGGGATTCAGTTTAATGCAATCGCGACTCAATGATGCAAGAATAAGATAGAGGTAATAGGTATTGTATGTATGCAAGCATATGGTAGTGCTTGCCTGGCAGCTCAGTTGAAGCGAGAGAAGGATCTGGGTAGTGCTCCTGGGTCTCTTGATATATCCCATGCTCAGCGTCTATTCGAAGAAGAACCAAACAAACAAGGGCCAACATAAATAAATTGCACAAGCATATGAATAAAATGCGACAAGCAAACAATCATGCCATGATGAATGATGCACAATTTGCATGGCAATAAAGTAGCATGGCATGGGTGAGGTGTGGGGTACAAGAATAAAGCATTTTATGGAGTTTTAGTCACATTTTATTCTCGAATAAGTTGCTGTAAACTTTATATTTATATGATGCATGCTGCAAAACAGAACATGGAATGCATAAACAGAAAGGTCTCGTCGAGCTGATCATTTTAGACATATCATTTGTCCAATTTGGAGTTATAAATCAAAAGTTATTAATTAATTGAGAAAGAGGGCATTTATTGTAATTTTAATCAACTTGAGAATTAAAGTGTCCCAAATATATTTTGAAGGCCATATTTGAAATCCTCACATTTTTCTGATTTGAACACATATATTATTTGTATTATTTGGAATTGTGAATTTAAATTTATTTAAAAGTCAAAATTATTAAATAGGGTCAAAGTCAAAGGTTGACTATTTAAATTAATTCTGAAAATATTTGATTAAAGATTTGAATTACCCTTCAAAAACAAAACATTTTTCATATTACACTTTTGTTCAAATTCAACATAGTTTAAAAGATATGAATTATTTGGTATATTTGCATTTTGTGAAATTTTGTTTGTATTGAAAAGTTTGGCAAACTTTTGTTACTCAGGTGAAAGTTACCCACGGTCACTGACGGGTGGGAACAGAGGCAGAAGGGCCACAGAGCGCGCAGCCAGCTAGGAAGCGCCAAGTGGCACGGGCGGGGCGCGGGTTGAGCCGAGGAAAACTCCAGGGGCCTTTTTGCAAAGAGCGGCTGCTCTGTTCCTGACGAAACTGAAACACCAACACAAAAACTGCTAGCTTGCGCGATCTTTGGCCAACGATGGTGAGCAAACTAAGACAGATCTATCGACGACGCAAAAAGCAAAGATGTAGAGAGGGCCAAGGGCTACAATTATTGTTCAGGTAGTTTCGTGATACGAGGACTGCAGAAACCGAAAAACAACGTCGAGCAGAAGGATATCTAGCTGGTTCGGGCTAACGGAAACTTCGGCGTTGACAGGGAAAACGGCAAACTTCCGGCGATGGTGGCGAGCTCGTCGGTGCACCAAAAGGGGTGTGCAGAAGCTCGATGGAAAGAGGGGATATCCTTCTACAGTCCGGTGCTCTTGGATCTGACTGAGATGGACCTACCGTCAAGTGAGCCTCCGAAGAAAACCTAAGCAGAGAGAGATACCACTGCGGCTGCTGCTGCTACGATCTCCGCTCGTGCGCGCGGCTGAGAAACGCCGGCGACGGGGCGGCTTCTGGTCGGCGGAGATGATGCAAGGAAGAAGGGAACGGAGAATTGAACCTCACCTCAATCAATTCCAACCGGAATCGGGTTCGGGGGTGGAGGAAGATGGTCGAGGCGAGGCGGTGTGGTTCTGTGCTTGGCCAGGAAAAAGAGGAAGCAGAGGCGCCACGTCCAGCTCCTCCTGGAGCTCACGCGGTTGTCGCTGAGGTCCGCCTGCATGCCCTTTGGCTCCAGAAGGTGATCAAGGCGACGGCGCGGTGACGCTCTCCTCGCTGTTGCTCTCGGGCAGGGTGAAAAAAATAGATGGGGGCAGAGGTAGGGGATGGCGGCGGAGAGGAGGGGAAGAGGGAGTAGCTAGGGTTCGAGGAGGCCTCCGCGGCTTGGGGGGATAAGAAGAGGAGGGAGCTGACGCGGCTGACAGTGGCGACGGCAACCTTCTCCCTCCCGTTAGCGAGGCAGAGAGAGAGAGGTGGCAACGGATGAAGAGGAACAAGAGACGGCGTCGGGGTGAAGGGGTACTGGGCCACTGGTGGCATGCTACGGCCGGCCCAAGATGGAGGGAGAGGGATCGGGCCAGGTGGCTGCTGGGCTGGTTGGACTGCCAGGTATGAACCTCTCACTTATTCCTACTTCTTTTTATTTTTATTTGTTTTGTTTGTTTCAAATTCAAGCAAGCATTTTATTTCAAATCTTTTTGAACCTTGCAGATAGTTTTGAACAAAGAATTTTGGGAACTCCAAAGATAGAAAGGAGGGAAAAAATAGAAGTGGAGATGAGTGTTGCCCTCATACATAAAAGAAGTATGTGCCATTTTGGCATTTTACAAGAATATGAAGAATGGGTGTAGGGTTTAGCAAGATCAACAAAATGAGTGGAAAAGAGGGATAGAGATGTGGTGGTGGGTTTTTGCATGAACATACTAGATCAAGCCAAAAGAATGGAAGAGAGAGAGATGAGAGGGTGAGGTATATGGTTTGTCAAGCTCAAGCAAGATCAAGCAAAGACCAAACAAGAATAGGTGGATGAGGTGGTGAAAGGATATGGCCGCATAAAGAGAAAAACCATTTAAACCAAGAGAAAAACAAATGGCTAAAGGTGATGGCACTCTTGCATGGCCCATGCAAATTAATAAATGCCTTGGTTAAATTCTTGTGAAAACAAAAATAATAGCATGGCATTATTCTTATGCATCCCCAAGAAGTTGAAAAAAGGCCAAGCAAAATGATTTAGATTTAGATCCATCCCAAACCACATGATCTAGAGTAAATGCCAAACTAAAATAAAAAAAAAGCCCATTGGGTAATTAGGGTGGTAGAATTATAGGTGGTGACAAAGAAAGGTGGTGGAGTGGAATAAAAGATATGCCCCCAACTCAACTTGGGCATTCAAACAATATATCAAGAACCAGATACAATATCAAGAGGCAAATACAAATAATAATGCATATGAGATAAGAACCAAAACAAAAAGGGGTTTTGTATGATGCTCAAATGCAAGGTGGCAAGATGACATGAGCATGATAGAATGATGATGCAACAATTATATATATGAAGTAGCCATTATATTACTAGACCAAGTAGCATTGCAGTTGTTAGACAAATGGGATGCTACCACTCTCCCCACTAAACAGGAATCTCGCCCCGAGATTCTAGGAAGAAGAAGAAGACTCAAAGAGGGTAGGATAGTTGGCACGGAGCTCATCTTCACGTTCCCAAGTGGCTTCGTCAACGGAATGGTGCGACCACTGCACCTTGCAGAACTTGATGGACTTGTTGCGAGTCCTTCTTTCTGCGGTCTCAAGGATTTTTGTGGGGTGTTCTTGATAAGACAGGTCTTCTTGGAGATTGATTAGCTCATGATCCACGGTCCTGCCGGGATCTTTGAAGCACTTCTTGAGTTGAGAGATGTGGAAAACATCATGGACCTTGAGTTTTTCTGGAAGCTCAAGAGCATAAGCAACTTCTCCTCTTCTTCCACGAATTTTGAAAGGACCGATGTATCTAGGAGCCAGCTTTCCTTTGATACCAAAACGGTGTGTGCCTTTCATGGGAGTGACACGAAGGTAAACGAGATCACCAGGGACATACACCATGTCCGTGTGCTTCCTGTCATAATTGCTCTTCTGGCGACTTTGAGCAATCTTCAGATTTTCAAGAATGATGTACACCTTCTCCTCTGCTTGAGTTACAATGTCAGGGCCAAACCATATTCTTTCTCCTGCACCCGACCAACCAATCGGAGTTCTGCATTTGCGGCCATAGAGAGCCTCAAATGGTGCCATCTTCAGACTTTTCTGGAAGCTATTGTTGTAAGAGAATTCAGCATACGGAAGACATTCTTCCCCTTCATGCCAAAAGAGATGACGCAAGCACGAAGCATATCCTCCAGAATCTGATTGATCCTTTCAACTTGTCCCAGCGACTGAGGGTGGTAAGCTGTGCTGAAGTTCAATTTTGTTCCCAAAGCATTTTGGAAACTTTCCCAGAACTTGGAAGTGAAGATGCTCCCACGGTCTGAACTGATCTCAAGCGGAACCCCATACAGAGAGACAATTCTGTTGATATAGAGCTCAGCCAACTGAATTCCAGAAATTGTTTCCTTGACGGGGAAGAAGTGAGCCACTTTAGAAATCCTGTCAATGACAACAAAGATTGCATTGTTGCCCTTCTGCGACCATGGAAAACCAGTGATGAAATCCATCTCTACTTTCTCCCATTTCCATTCCGGGGGTTTCAATGGCTGTAGAAGACCGAAAGGTTTCTGATGGACAGCTTTCACTCTGCGGCAGACATCACACTCCGAGACATACTTGGCATAATATCGTTTCAAACCCGGCCACCAATATTGTGTTTTCAAGTCCATGTACATCTTCGTGCTGCCAGGGTGGATAGAAAGAACAGAATCATGCGCCTCCTTGAGAACTTGCTCTCTCAAACCCGGGTAGTTCGGAACAAACATCCGGTGTTCAAAGAAAAGCGTGCCTTGATCATCGACGTGGAAGGACTCATACTTCGGAAGCTGAAGTTTGGAGATGATCTTTCTGGTGTGCGGATCACCAAGCTGATGAGAGCGGACCTTTTCTTCCAAGAGAGGGGTTGCTAGAAGGTTCAGGAGATACCCTTGTTCCACGATTTCCAGGTTTAGCTGACGGAATTCCTCGCACAAGAGAGGCTGTTGTTCTTCCATCATGAGGTTATTGACATAAGCTTTGCGGCTGAGAGCATCGGCCATGACATTAGCTTTGCCCGTAGTGTAGTTGATGGCCAAATCAAAATCATTGATTGCTTCAATCCATCTCCTCTGCCGAAGGTTGAGATTAGGCTGTGTGAAGATATACTTCAAACTCTTGTGATCAGAAAAGATCTCACAACGGTTGCCAAGCAAGTAGTGCCTCCATAGCTTCAAAGAAAAGACAACTGCTGCGAGCTCGAGATCATGTGTGGGATAGTTGATCTCATGTGTCTTCAACTGTCGAGAGGCATAAGCAACAACTTGTTTTTCTTGCATAAGGACCGCACCCAATCCTTGCAAAGAGGCGTCACAGAATATCTGGAAAGGCTTAGATGTATCCGGAGGAACCAAGACTGGTGTGGAAGTGAGCTTCTCTTTGAGTGTCTCAAAGATTGTTTGACATGCAGGAGTCCAAAGGTATTTCTTGCCTTTCTTGAGGAGATCGGTAAGAGGCTTCGCTATCTTCGAAAAGTTCTGAACGAAGCGACGGCAATAACTAGCCAAACCAAGGAAACTCCGCACTTCTTTGACATTTACAGGAGGAAGCCATTCAACAATTGTCTTCACAGTTTCCGGGTTGACTGCAATGCCCTTGGTAGAGATGACATGACCAAGATAGGTTACTTGAGGCAGCCAAAACTCACACTTTGAGAACTTTGCATACAAGAGGTTCTCACGAAGCTTGTTTAGGACACACCGAAGGTGTTCTTCATGCTCTTCCTTTGACTTAGAATAGACTAGGATGTCATCCAGATAGACCACAACGAACTTATCAAGATACTCCATGAAAACTGAGTTCATAACCCTCGAGAAGGTTGCAGGTGCATTGGTGAGACCGAAAGACATGACCGTGTACTCATACAGGCCATAGCGGGTGGTGAAAGCTGTTTTAGGAACATCTTCCTTGCGAATCTTAATTTAGTGATAACCACTTCTCAAGTCCAGCTTACAGAATACCACAGCTCCAGCTAGCTGATCGAAGAGATCATTAATCCGCGGAAGGGGATATTTATTCTTGATGGTTTTAGCATTGAGAGCCCGATAGTCAACACAAAGTCTATCAGTCCTGTCCCGCTTCTTCACAAAGATTGTTGGGCTACCCCAAGAAGAAGTACTGTGTTGAATGAAACCCAACTTCTCTTGTTCATCAAGATGACGTTTGAGTTCAGCCAACTCAGCAGGACCCATTTTATAAGGCCGCTTGGAGATAGGAGCCGTTCCAGGTTCAAGCTCAATTACAAACTCAACCTCACGATCTGGAGGCATACCCGGCAACTCTTCAGGAAAGACATCTGGGAACTCACAGACCACCGGAACACTCTGAATAGCTTCCATAGCATCATCATTCAGAGCCGCCAAAGAGAAAAGCTGGATAGCAGGAGTCAGACTTGGAGAAAAGACTATATGGCCTTCAGGAATCTTCAGAGAAACCGAGCGTTCAGCACCATCAATCACAGCTGCATTTGCTGTCAACCAATCCATGCCCAAGATGACATCAATGTCAGAAATGCCCAGAACAATTAAGGATGCCGAGAACAAAGAGCCACCAATCTCAACTTGATTGCCATGGCTGATATGAACAACCCTCATGTTTGAACCAGGAGATTGTACCACCAACCGCTTAAGGAGAGGAACCAAGACTAACTCATTCTCATTTGCAAACTTGTGAGAAACAAAAGAATGCGATGCACCAGAATCAAACAAAACTCGTGCAGGGACTGAGTTAACGGATAGCATACCCATCACCACTCCAGGTGCATGCTCAGCTTGAGCGGCGTTGACACAGTTGGCACGGGCAACAGTAGACCCGGGCTTGGTGTTGATGTTGAGAGCCCGAGGTGGTGGTGCATGAACCAAAGGAGAGCTTGCCGCAGATCTTGGAGGGGGTGGAGGAAGAGCTTTGTTTTTCAACAGACAGTTCCAGTTTTGATGCCCAGAGTCTCCACATGTGAAACAAGCACCAGGTGGACGTGGAGCAACGTATCCAGGGACTCCACCAGGCGCTCCAGGGTAGTGGTGGTTGTAGCCCCTGGGAGCAGCAGTGAGGAAGTTTGGTGGCCTTGCCGCGTAGCTTGCAGGTCTTGGTGGAGCCGGGAGCGACGGTGGGGTGTTAGGAACCCAGACACGACGCTTAGAGGGAGCTGACATAGATGAAGAGCTTGCTGCATCACGGTTGTGTTTCCTTGACTCCTCAAACACTTGCCTACTTGCTTCCTCCTGCAGAGCTGTATGCTGAAGTTCCAGAAAAGACGCCGGCCTTGCATGTGTGATTGCATATTTAATCGATGCATTGAGCCCTTGCCGGAACCTCTTTTGATTCTTCTTGTCATCGGAGATCTCATCGCCACCATAACGAGAAAGATTCATGAAGTTCCTGATGTAGGTATTGACATTGTCATTTCCCTGCTTGAGGTTGAGAAACACTTCCTTCAACCTTTCCATGACAATTTCTGACAGATACTGCTCTTTGAACGCTCCAGTGAACTGTTCCCAAGTAGGCTGAAAACCAATGCAGTTTGCCTTCAGGTAATTCTCCCACCAGAGAGCTGCATCTCCCTTCAGAAGGTGAGTAGCACACTTTACCCATTCTTGCTCAGGAACATTAGTAGTCTCCAGTAGCCTTGACATCTCACGCAACCAATCAACATCAAGTGGTTGATCAGAAACATCAAATTGACGTGGGTTGAACTTCAGGAAGCTTTTGATGTCTCCTCGCTTGGGAGGTGGAGGTAGCGGAGCAAACTCATTCCTCCTGACACTTTCCTCAAAACGCTGCTGGTTCTGCTGCATTGCTGCCAAGGCATTGGCGATGTTTGACAATGCGGACCCCAGTTCAGGTGGTATTTCCTCATCAGAACGGCGTGGTGGAGCCATCCTGTGATTGATATAAAACACAAGTCAGTACTATAATGGAGAATAATAATAATCCAAAATAGTACCAAGATGGAATTAACCAAGATTAAAGGATACAATTTACTAAGATGATATTAAAATATCAACAAAGTTCAAAGCACCTAGAAGATATTAAGCATATCGCACACGACTGAAAAAGGAGTGTGGTACACAGATATATCAAAGAAAAATTTTCCACAAATTTCAGCATTAAAATACCAATAGATGCGCAAAATCACTTAACTAATCAAGATTAGTGGCTCTACCAATTCAATATACAAGAGCGAATGATAAGAGTAGTGGTATGGTCGCGACTCCATCCCGCACTCAAATCATTACTCCGCACATGAATAAGTGGAACACATATCCTAACCCATTCTTCTCACGATGAACCTAAAGATTAGTAACTACGGAAACGAACACCCCAAACAAGATAACGTCGGGTAACAAAGAGTAAGACAGATCGCGGCGGTATACAACGAACCAGATAGATCGCGTCGGTTTGCAAAATCCTGTCGGTATGGAATGTACCAACAGTTGATAACCAAAAGGCCGATTATGATAACAACTTGGATGCAACAGATAGACAAGGAATTACACACACACACACACACAAACACACAACCTATGGTACTACGGAAACCCAGAACACGTGAATCCTAGTTTGAACTTTTAAGAAGAGGATTGAAAATGTTACACTTCCTTACCAGAAAAGGGTGGGTGGGTGGGTAAGAAGAAAAGTGGAAGCAGTCCTACTCTCGCGTTTTGTTTTTCCCTAGTATACATAACTACCAAAAATATTTGCTAGACTGACAACGACCATTTGGCTGAGACCCTGAAGGGCGGGATGGATCTGATACCAATTGTAACTACCTCGGTGAATTACGCTCCTAGTTACAAGCCTGGATGAGCGGAAATGGTTGAAATAGTACGGTGGGGCCCAAATTCCACTCACAGGTAGACCTTTCGGCCGTCCCAACCATTTCCAAACATCGGGACAAGAACGGGCGGCATAATCGGCAGGCGAAGGGATCAACTACATACACAAATGAGTATGTATGCAAGACACCATATAATAGTACATCAGAGCCATTCCATCTAAAAAGAAAGGAAATATAGCAACGCCATACGGCAAGATTCAAATGTCCTAGATAGATATAATAGTTTAGGATATCTCCTCATACATCAAACATCAAAGTATCAGGCGGAAGCGGCAAACAAGATCCGAGTACGGATAAGAAGCAAATCGGCATAAGATGCCCCATAAATAAGCACATCCCGCCCACAGATCTCACGGATCCCCGTTTCCGGAATCTCTACACCGAATGATCGTTGCCCACATCGTCCGTCTCCTCCACCCAGTATCCATCTCGTGAGTGTACCTGTTCATCTGAATCAAACAATTTATCGTGTGAGACCCTAGGGGTACTCAGCAAGTCTTTATGCCTCTAAAGGGGACACAACCTGGGGTGATGCAATTGCAGCAAAAGATAAACCCTAACAGTTCTATAGATACTCACTAACCATCCGCCTAACCAAAGATAGACGAATGTCCGTGAATTAATGACAACAGTTATAACAGTAATATCCACAGATCCATCCTCCTCCTCGCTTACCAACGAGGAAGCGGACGAACAACCCCCCCCCCCCATCCGTTGGCAGTTTTATTAACCATTCCATGAGTGTTGCACTATTTACTAGTCAGTTATTTAGTCAAGTTAAAAGAGGTACTTTAGATATGCTTGTCTATGGTCGAGAAACTGTGCTCCAGGTCGTCCATAACCGCGGACACGGCTTTCAGAAAGTTTTACCCTGCAGGGGTGCACAAATAGCAACACACACTCGATCAACCTCGGAAAAACCAAATCAAAACCCAACGAGGCCTTCACGACAAAGCAATCACAGGATTCCGAAATATTTCAGGGGGCCACCCCATTAAGTATACCCGCAACAAAGTTAGCTGACTCCGAGACGGACTCAAGGTTTGGGTGGACGGCTGTAAACGACTGGGAACCCGAAAGTGTGACTGTGCTTGTCGATACCGCGAAAACGTGTCCCGATCCTAAACAGTAAAGGTGCTCCTCGCACAATCGTAAATAAAGCAGTAAAGCATGGCATAAGTACAGGATAGTAAATAAAACCTCAAACTAGTTTGTGGCCCCAAGAAATAAGACTGAATCAAGCTCTGGCTCAGGGGGTCCCATAAGCCTCCCGGATGTGGATAGCGCGAATAATCAAGGAACAGGAATCAAGTACTCGGGGTCCTACGGGGCACAAGTGAGCAGGAAAAACCAAATAGCAGATATTGCTCACCGGTGCCACTTTCATTAGTTATCCCATTACTACTCAGGTTAAGTTGTTTAGGTACCTCGTTATCCATCAGACTCTCACATACCCTACACATGTTGTTCTACGACTCGCATGGCTCAAACAACTCCTTTAGTAATGGCTCATGGGATGGAGGAACAAGCTTCGGTGGGGTTTAAAAGTAAAGGCTATGCAATACTTGGGATTCAGTTTAATGCAATCGCGACTCAATGATGCAAGAATAAGATAGAGGCAATAGGTACTGTATGTATGCAAGCATGTGGTAGTGCTTGCCTGGCAGCTCAGTTGAAGCGAGAGAAGGATCTGGGTAGTGCTCCTGGGTCTCTTGATATATCCCCTGCTCAGCGTCTATTCGAAGAAGAACCAAACAAACAAGGGCCAACATAAATAAAGTGCACAAGCATATGAATAAAATGCGACAAGAAAACAATCATGCCATGATGAATGATGCACAATTTGCATGGCAATAAAGTAGCATGGCATGGGTGAGGTGTGGGGTACAAGAATAAAGCATTTTATGGAGTTTTAGTCACATTTTATTCTCGAATAAGTTGCTGTAAACTTTATATTTATATGATGCATGCTGCAAAACAGAACATGGAATGCATAAACAGAAAGGTCTCGTCGAGCTGATCATTTTAGACATATCATTTGTCCAATTTGGAGTTATAAATCAAAAGTTATTAATTAATTGAGAAAGAGGGCATTTATTGTAATTTTAATCAACTTGAGAATTAAAGTGTCCCAAATATATTTTGAAGGCCATATTTGAAATCCTCACATTTTTCTGATTTGAACACATATATTATTTGTATTATTTGGAATTGTGAATTTAAATTTATTTAAAAGTCAAAATTATTAAATAGGGTCAAAGTCAAAGGTTGACTATTTAAATTAATTCTGAAAATATTTGATTAAAGATTTGAATTACCCTTCAAAAACAAAACATTTTTCATATTACACTTTTGTTCAAATTCAACATAGTTTAAAAGATATGAATTATTTGGTATATTAGCATTTTCTGAAATTTTGTTTGTATTGAAAAGTTTGGCAAACTTTTGTTACTCAGGTGAAAGTTACCCACGGTCACTGACGGGTGGGAACAGAGGCAGAAGGGCCACAGAGCGCGCAGCCAGCTAGGAAGCGCCAAGTGGCACGGGCGGGGCGCGGGTTGAGCCGAGGAAAACTCCAGGGGCCTTTTTGCAAAGAGCGGCTGCTCTGTTCCTGACGAAACTGAAACACCAACACAAAAACTGCTAGCTTGCGCGATCTTTGGCCAACGATGGTGAGAAAACTAAGACAGATCTATCGACGATGCAAAAAGCAAAGATGTAGAGAGGGCCAAGGGCTACAATTATTGTTCAGGTAGTTTCGTGATACGAGGACTGCAGAAACCGAAAAACAACGTCGAGCAGAAGGATATCTAGCTGGTTCGGGCTGACGGAAACTTCGGCGTTGACAGGGAAAACGACAAACTTCCGGCGATGGTGGCGAGCTCGTCGGTGCACCAATAGGGGTGTGCAGAAGATCGATAGAAATAGGGGAGATCCTTCTACAGTCCGGTGCTCTTGGATCCGACTGAGATGGACCTACCGTCAAGTGAGCCTCCGAAGAAAACCTAAGCAGAGAGAGATACCGCTGCGGCTGCTGCTGCTACGATCTCCGCTCGTGCGCGCGGCTGAGAAACGCCAGCGACGGGGCGGCTTCTGGTCGGCGGAGATGATGCAAGGAAGACGGGAACGGAGAATTGAACCTTACCTCAATCAATTCCAGCCGGAATCGGGTTCGGGGGTGGAGGAAGATGGTCGAGGCGAGGCGGTGTGGTTCTGTGCTTGGCCAGGAAAAAGAGGAAGCAGAGGCGCCACGTCCAGCTCCTCCTGGAGCTCACGCGGTTGTCGCTGAGGTCCGCCTGCACGCCCTTCGGCTCTAGAAGGTGATCAAGGCGACGGCGCGGTGACGCTCTCCTCGCTGTTGCTCTCGGGCAGGGTGAAAAAAATAGATGGGGACAGAGGTAGGGGATGGCGGCGGAGAGGAGGGGAAGAGGGAGTAGCTAGGGTTCGAGGAGGCCTCCGCGGCTTGGGGGGATAAGAAGAGGAGGGAGCTGACGCGGCTGACGGTGGCGACGGCAACCTGCTCCCTCCCGTTAGCGAGGCAGAGAGAGAGGTGGCGACGGATGAAGAGGAACAGGAGACGGCGTCGGGGTGAAGGGATACTGGGCCACTGGTGGCATGCTACGGCCGGCCCAAGAGGGAGGGAGAGGGATCGGGCCAGGTGGCTGCTGGGCTGGTTGGACTGCCAGGTATGAACCTCTCACTTATTCCTACTTCTTTTTATTTTTATTTGTTTTGTTTGTTTCAAATTCAAGCAAGCATTTTATTTCAAATCTTTTTGAACCTTGCAGATAGTTTTGAAAAGAGAATTTTGGGAACGCCAAAGATAGAAAGGAGGGAAAAAAATAGAAGTGGAGATGAGTGTTGCCCTCATACATAAAAGAAGTATGTGCCATTTTGGCATTTTACAAGAATATGAAGAATGGGTGTAGGGTTTAGCAAGATCAACAAAAGGTGTGGAAAAGAGGGATAGAGATGTGGTGGTGGGTTTTTGCATGACCATACTAGATCAAGCCAAAAGAATGGAAGAGAGAGAGATGAGAGGATGAGGTATATGGTTTGTCAAGCTCAAGCAAGATCAAGCAAAGACCAAACAAGAATAGGTGGATGAGGTGGTGAAAGGATATTGCCCCATAAAGAGAAAACCCATTTAAACCAAGAGAAAAACAAATGGCTAAAGGTGATGGCACTCTTGCATGGCCCATGCAAATTAATAAATGCCTTGGTTAAATTCTTGTGAAAACAAAAATAATAGCATGGCATTATTCTTATGCATCCCCAAGAAGTGGAAAAAAGGCCAAGCAAAAGGATTTAGATTTAGATCCATCCCAAACCACATGAGCTAGAGTAAATGCCAAACTAAAATAAAAAAAAATCCCATGGGTAATTAGGGTGGTAGAATTATAGGTGGTGACAAAGAAAGGTGGTGGAGTGGAATAAAAGATATGCCCCCAACTCAACTTGGGCATTCAAACAATATATCAAGAACCAGATACAATATCAAGAGGAAAATACAAATAATAATGCATATGAGATAAGAACCAAAACAAAAAGGGTTTTTTTATGATGCTCAAATGCAAGGTGGCAAGATGACATGAGCATGATAGAATGATGATGCAACAATTATATATATGAAGTAGCCATTATATTACTAGACCAAGTAGCATTGCAGTTGTTAGACAAATGGGATGCTACACCTACCTAGAGGGAGGAACCTTGCCAGCAGACGAAACAGACGCCCGAATGATCGCACGCCGCTGCAAGTCCTTCATCATCATCGACGGCGAGCTCCACAAGCGCAGCGTGACCGGCGTGTTCCAACGCTGCGTCCAACCCGCTGAAGGACGCAAAATCCTCCACGACATCCACTCCGGCGACTGCGGCCACCACACCGGCGCCCGCACTCTGGTCGCAAAGGTTATGCGACATGGCTTCTACTGGCCCACCGTACACGCAGACGCTGTCGACATTGTCCAGCGGTGCGCCGGGTTCCAGAAGGACGCCAATCAGACCCACGTGCTGAGCTCGGCGCTCAAGACAATCCCCATCACCTGGCCGTTCGCCGTGTGGGGTATGGACATGGTAGGCCCTTTCTAAAAGGCCCCCTCCAGCTTCACCCACCTCCTGGTGGCAGTCGACAAATTCACAAAATGGGTGGAGGCCAAGCTAGTCTGGAAATGCGACGGGAAGACCGCCACCAAGTTCCTACGCGAGCTCATCTATCGCTATGGGTTCCCAAACAGCATCATCACGGACAACGGCACCAACTTCGCCAAAGGAGCCATGGCCGAGTTCTGCGAGGAACATCACATCCGACTCGACCTCGCCTCAGTCGCTCACCCGGAGTCAAACGGCCAGGCGGAACGAGCCAACCACAGCATCCTCCATGGCCTGAAGCCACGGCTCCAAGTACCACCCGAGCGCACCGCCGGGTGCTGGGTCGAGGAGCTACCCTCCGTCATCTGGGGCATCCGTACTTCCGTCAACAGGTCGACAGGGTTCACCCCCTTCTTCATGGTGTATGGCGCCGAGGCAGTCATGCCCACCGACCTAGAGCACGACTCCCCTAGGGTTGTCCACTACACGGAGGCCGCAAACGAACTCGCAAGACATGATGGAGTCGACCAACTCGACGAGGCACGTGACCTAGCTCGCTCCCGCACCGCCATCTACCAGCAAGGGCTACGCCGCTACCATATCCGGCGAGTAACGACTCACACCTTCCAGGAAGGCAATCTGGTGCTACGCCTCATCCAGGACAAGAAGGGCATACACAAGCTCTCCCCCCCTTGGGAGGGACCATTCGCCATCGGCCGAGTCCTTGGCAACGATGCCTACTACCTCACCGACGTCCGAGGAGACGGGAAACTCGACGTCAAGCGACCGTGGAATGTAAACCTCCTACGGAAATTCTACTCCTAGAACCCCATAAATGTACTCTCCACCTGCTATGAAATAAAACAGATTGGTTACCACAAATTGCGTCTACTCTCCGTGTCTTGTGCCACTCGCACTCGTAATAACAGCGCCAAGCTAACTGCAGAAGTTAACCTCTGGTACAACGACCGACACGGCCAAGTAGTGCGTTCCGAGGGCACTGGGTTACCCCATGACTCATAACGTCCACGAAAAACGCCAACCCGGATCCCCATTGGAGTCGCCTAGATCGACTGGATTAACGATCCAACACAACTGCCCTCGCTCCTCACAGCGACCAAGGTCCTCCGCATCCTCGGCACGGCGACTCGAACGGCCAAGTACCACGCTCGGGGACTGAAGATCAGTCGAGCACGAGCGACTAGGGAAAAACGCTAAGTATGAGAGCGTGCCTAGGACTCGCCATGCAACTGATCCTTCAGATCAGGCAGAAGTGACGGGCTTAATCTAACGCGCTCAGTCCTCACCAACCCTGGAGTTGCGACTAGAACCACCAAGTACCACGCTCGGGGACTCGACCACCCGACCTCGTTCGTGCAAGGGAAAACGGCCAAGTAAAGAGCACCCACGGGAGTCTCCCTGCGACTGGCTCTCCGAGCTCGGGCGAGTCGACCTCAATAGCAAAACAACTGACCAAAACATTCAAAATCACAAACACATAACAAACGAGGTAAACCCCATAAAAAGGGCGGACGCGCTCGGGGACTCGTCCAATCAAAATCACGAAACCATTCACAAAATAACACGAAGTTTCATTACAGCAGAACAAAGTCGTTCAAAAATACAAGTTGAGTCCAATGACCAATTGTTACTAACGCCCAGGGCACAATGTTTCTACTCCGTAGGTTTCTACGACGACTTACCGCCACCCCTGCGGTTGCGAATGAAGGGCGTGTACGGGTTCGACGGGTACGTCGTCAACTCACCTGCCATTGCCGCACGGAATGGCTGCTCGACCTTGAAGTCCTGATGCGTCGGCTTAGGATCGTTGGGGGCGACAGTCGTCTCCTGATAGGGGAGGAGGTCGCCCATCGCCCAGACGCGATCGGAGTACACCGCGGCCCGGTCCGTCAGTTTCAACACCTCGGCGATCTCCACAGAGCACGTCGACGAGGGGTAGCCACTCGTCACGTCATCAAGGTCGAAGTCCTCCGGGAAGTGGGCAAGTCCAAGGCTGAGAGTCGTCGCCGCCCTGCGCCGAAACGCCGACCGCGTCATGAACTCGACGACTGACGGCGGCTTCTCCAGATACCGCCACACTTCGACGAGGTCGCTGGGAATCACTTACCTGGGCGATATCTCCTGAAGATATGCTCGAATGCAAGTCGCGGACAACGTGGCCGAGTCGACTAGAGTGGTTACACACTGCCGCGCGTCGTACGACTACGCCTCATCCGAGCTGTCAGTAATCCGACCTGTGGACAGAGGTCGGCAGTAAGTACAACAATGACTTCACAATGCAACTACTACAGGCAGAGGCAGAAAGTTTACCAATTAAAGGACGGCAGAGGCCCGTGATGAAGCTTTGAAGCGAGGATAAGTCATTCTGCAGCCCAACAACGAGGGCGTTAGAGACCTTTCGCTCTTCAGCGGCAGCCGTAACAGCAGCTTTTGCTCGCCCATCCGCCGAGCTTGCCTCCGCCTTTAATTCCTTGAGCTTGTGCTCTAGATCAGCGATCCGCTTCTCAGCCGTACTCAAAGCAGATTGAGCCGCCGACAGCTCACCCACCGGGACAAGGCCCTGGTGGACCTCTTCTGCCTTGGCAGCGATTGCTTGGAGTCCCTTGTTCGTTTCTTGGACGGCAACAAGTTCCTTCTCTATGCGACACTTTGCAGCAAGACGATCGGCCGATTCACGCTGCAAGCCCTGCACATAAATCAAACTGTCAACAACAATAGAATCGTAAGTGCCCACCCGCTGAAATTCAGCGACTACGCACTCGGGAACTGGAGGTCAAAAATCCTAAGTTCCCACCCGCTGAAATTCAGCGACTAGGCACTCGGGGACTGGAGGTCAAAAATCCTAAGTGCCCACCCGCTGAAATTCAGCGACTAGGCACTCGGGGACTGTACGCTACAAAAACACTAATAGAATCCGACCACTGAAATTCAGTGGCCCGATCCTCCAGGACTGGACATACCTGGATGGCTGCACCGAGCATGCCGTGGAGCTGTACCGCGTCCACAGACGCAAGCAGAGCTGGAGTGTGTCCGTGACACTTCTCGACCTCCGTCTCGACGACCCCAGGCATCTGGCTCGTTGGCATTGCGCCACTCGTTGTGGCTGCTTTGGCCATGAAACGGGGGAAGGTCGCAGCGGACGCCCCAGCGCCACTAGGAGTCGGCTCGGTCACTCCGGGCGAGGAAACATCCTCCTTGTTCTTCAAAGCCACCTTCGCTGCAGTCGGAGGTTCGCATGGAGCAACTGCCGTGTCGTCAAAAACCGTGACGACATCGTCGCCCTTCGCCCTCTTAGCGCTGTCCGCGGGAGCAGCGACTTCATCAGCTTTCCTCTTCCGCGAGGAGTCCTCCTCGGCGACGACTGGCGGAACCTTGGCCACCGAAGGGTGGCCGATCTTTTTAACTCTAGTCCTGTGAAACAACGATATGAGCAAAATTGTCCGATTACAACGGAAGGCAAGCAGACGAACAAGACTTACTTGGCGACTGGTATGAACCGCAGTCCCGTGCGGATGCTGGCCGGCTTCTCCAGCTCGGGGCCGAGTTTCCGACTGAGGCCCATCTCAAACACCTCATGTGCCCAAGACACAGAGGGCCTCATTGAAGACGAGGCCGCGACAGGAGCCTCCGTGATGACGTCTGCGGGAGCTCTCCTGGGAGGCGAAGCTGCTGCAGCTGGAATAGCCCCCAACCCAGAGACCGGGGCGAATGGGGGTGGAAGCGAGGCCAGAGGTACCTCATCCAGGAGGGAGGCAGCGTCCGGTGCTGCTGTCGTATGCGCTTCTTCACCCTTAGCCGAGCTGCTGGCGTTGGAACTAGTCGCAGAACGAGGCGGAGACGCCTGCTTTGCCGGCTTTGTCTTCCTCCTTGGCGGAGCCTTCACCTCCTCCTCCTCCTCCTCCTTCTTCTTCTTCTTCTTCTTATTTGACGCCATAGCCTCACGACGCGAGGTGTGCTCGGGGAGCTCGTCGTCATCGTCATTGTGACGTTCGAGGCTCTTACTCGCCTCGAGCTCGCGCTGATGTTGCCCGCGAGTTTTGCGAACCATCAGGGACGAGCTCGAGTTTTCTTCGTCTGCGGGTGGGAGCCATCCTTACACCACTTGGAACAGCTACAATAAAAAAGAAACAACGTTATCATAACCGCGACTTCATCATCTGCGACTTCGAATGGTGACGAAAATGGTGACTTACCGTCGGAGCTGGGCGCCTTGCGGTATAGGGGGCGACCCCGGCCTTCGCGTCCAGGTACGCCGCCTGGGTGATCTTCTTTAGGGCTAGGCATTGGCGATGTTTGACAATGCGGACCCCAGTTCAGGTGGTATTTCCTCATCAGAACGGCGTGGTGGAGCCATCCTGTGATTGATATAAAACACAAGTCAGTACTATAATGGAGAATAATAATAATCCAAAATAGTACCAAGATGGAATTAACCAAGATTAAAGGATACAATTTACTAAGATGATATTAAAATATCAACAAAGTTCAAAGCACCTAGAAGATATTAAGCATATCGCACACGACTGAAAAAGGAGTGTGGTACACAGATATATCAAAGAAAATTTTTCCACAAATTTCAGCATTAAAATACCAATAGATGCGCAAAATCACTTAACTAATCAAGATTAGTGGCTCTACCAATTCAATAGACAAGAGCGAATGTTAAGAGTAGTGGTATGGTCGCGACTCCATCCCGCACTCAAATCATTACTCCGCACATGAATAAGTGGAACACATATCCTAACCCCTTCTTCTCACGATGAACCTAAAGATTAGTAACTACGGAAACGAACACCCCAAACAAGATAACGTCGGGTAACAAAGAGTAAGACAGATCGCGGCAGTATAAAACGAACCAGATAGATCGCGTCGGTTTGCAAAAGCCTGTCGGTATGGAATGTACCAACAGTTGATAACCAAAAGGCCGATTATGATAACAACTTGGATGCAACAGATAGACAAGGAATTACACACACACACACACACAAACACACAACCTATGGTACTACGGAAACCCAGAACACGTGAATCCTAGTTTGAACTTTTAAGAAGAGGATTGAAAATGTTACACTTCCTTACCAGAAAAGGGTGGGTGGGTGGGTAAGAAGAAAAGTGGAAGCAGTCCTACTCTCGTGTTTTGTTTTTCCCTAGTATACATAACTACCAAAAATATTTGCTAGACTGACAACGACCATTTGGCTGAGACCCTGAAGGGCAGGATGGCTCTGATTCCAATTGTAACTACCTCGGTGAATTACGCTCCTAGTTACAAGCCTGGATGAGCGGAAATGGTTGAAATAGTACGGTGGGGCCCAAATGCCACTCACAGGTAGACCTTTCGGCCGTCCCAACCATTTCCAAACATCGGGACAAGAACGGGCGGCGTAATCAGCAGGCGAAGGGATCAACTACATACACAAATGAGTATGTATGCAAGCCACCATACAATAGTACATCAGAGCCATTCCATCTAAAAAGAAAGGAAATATAGCAACGCCATACGACAAGATTCAAATGTCCTAGATAGATATAATAGTTTAGGATATCTCCTCATACATCAAACATCAGAGTATCAGGCGGAAGCGGCAAACAAGATCCGAGTACGGATAAGAAGCAAATCGGCATAAGATGCCCCATAAATAAGCACATCCCGCCCACAGATCTCACGGATCCCCGTCTCCGGAATCTCTACACCAAATGATCGTTGCCCACATCGTCCGTCTCCTCCACCCAGTATCCATCTCGTGAGTGTACCTGTTCATCTGAATCAAACAATTTATCGTGTGAGACCCTAGGGGTACTCAGCAAGTCTTTATGCCTCTAAAGGGGACACAACCTGGGGTGACGCAATTGCAGCAAAAGATAAACCCTAACAGTTCTATAGATACTCACTAACCATCCGCCTAACCAAAGATAGATGGATGTCCGTGAATTAATGACAACAGTTATAACAGTAATATCCACAGATCCATCCTCCTCCTCGCTTACCAACGAGGAAGCGGACGAACAACCCCCCCCCATCCGTTGGCAGTTTTATTAACCATTCCATGAGTGTTGCACTATTTACTAGTCAGTTATTTAGTCAAGTTAAAAGAGGTACTTTAGTTATGCTTGTCTATGGTCGAGAAACTGTGCTCCAGGTCGTCCATAACCGCGGACACGGCTTTCAGAAAGTTTTACCCTGCAGGGGTGCACAAATAGCAACACACACTCGATCAACCTCGGAAAAACCAAATCAAAACCCAACGAGGCCTTCACGACAAAGCAATCACAGGATTCCGAAATATTTCAGGGGGCCACCCCATTAAGTATACCCGCAACAAAGTTAGCTGACTCCGAGACGGACTCAAGGTTTGGGTGGACGGCTGTAAACGACTGGGAACCCGAAAGTGTGACTGTGCTTGTCGATACCGCGAAAACGTGTCCCGATCCTAAACAGTAAAGGTGCTCCTCGCACAATCGTAAATAAAGCAGTAAAGCATGGCATAAGTACAGGATAGTAAATAAAACCTCAAACTAGTTTGTGGCCCCAAGAAATAAGACTGAATCAAGCTCTGGCTCAGGGGGTCCCATAAGCCTCCCGGATGTGGATAGCGCGAATAATCAAGGAACAGGAATCAAGTACTCGGGGTCCTACGGGACACAAGTGAGCAGGAAAAACCAAATAGCAGATATTGCTCACCGGTGCCACTTTCATTAGTTATCCCATTACTACTCAGGTTAAGTTGTTTAGGTACCTCGTTATCCATCAGACTCTCACATACCTTACACATGTTGTTCTACGACTCGCATGGCTCAAATAACTCCTGTAGTAATGGCTCATGGGATGGAGGAACAAGCTTCGGTGGGGTTTAAAAGTAAAGGCTATGCAATACTTGGGATTCAGTTTAATGCAATCGCGACTCAATGATGCAAGAATAAGATAGAGGAAATAGGTACTGTATGTATGCAAGCATGTGGTAGTGCTTGCCTGGCAGCTCAGTTGAAGCGAGAGAAGGATCTGGGTAGTGCTCCTGGGTCTCTTGATATATCCCCTGCTCAGCGTCTATTCGAAGAAGAACCAAACAAACAAGGGCCAACATAAATAAAGTGCACAAGCATATGAATAAAATGCGACAAGAAAACAATCATGCCATGATGAATGATGCACAATTTGCATGGCAATAAAGTAGCATGGCATGGGTGAGGTGTGGGGTACAAGAATAAAGCATTTTATGGAGTTTTAGTCACATTTTATTCTCGAATAAGTTGCCGTAAACTTTATATTTATATGATGCATGCTGCAAAACAGAACATGGAATGCATAAACAGAAAGGTCTCGTCGAGCTGATCATTTTAGACATATCATTTGTCCAATTTGGAGTTATAAATCAAAAGTTATTAATTAATTGAGAAAGAGGGCATTTATTGTAATTTTAATCAACTTGAGAATTAAAGTCCCAAATATATTTTGAAGGCCATATTTGAAATCCTCACATTTTTCTGATTTGAACACATATATTATTTGTATTATTTGGAATTGTGAATTTAAATTTATTTAAAAGTCAAAATTATTAAATAGGGTCAAAGTCAAAGGTTGACTATTTAAATTAATTCTGAAAATATTTGATTAAAGATTTGAATTACCCTTCAAAAACAAAACATTTTTCATATTACACTTTTGTTCAAATTCAACATAGTTTAAAAGATATGAATTATTTGGTATATTAGCATTTTCTGAAATTTTGTTTGTATTGAAAAGTTTGGCAAACTTTTGTTACTCAGGTGAAAGTTACCCACGGTCACTGACGGGTGGGAACAGAGGCAGAAGGGCCACAGAGCGCGCAGCCAGCTAGGAAGCGCCAAGTGGCACGGGCGGGGCGCGGGTTGAGCCGAGGAAAACTCCAGGGGCCTTTTTGCAAAGAGCGGCTGCTCTGTTCCTGACGAAACTGAAACACCAACACAAAAACTGCTAGCTTGCGCGATCTTTGGCCAACGATGGTGAGCAAACTAAGACAGATCTATCGACGACGCAAAAAGCAAAGATGTAGAGAGGGCCAAGGGCTACAATTATTGTTCAGGTAGTTTCGTGATACGAGGACTGCAGAAACCGAAAAACAACGTCGAGCAGAAGGATATCTAGCTGGTTCGGGCTAACGGAAACTTCGGCGTTGACAGGGAAAACGGCAAACTTCCGGCGATGGTGGCGAGCTCGTCGGTGCACCAAAAGGGGTGTGCAGAAGCTCGATGGAAAGAGGGGATATCCTTCCACAGTCCGGTGCTCTTGGATCTGACTGAGATGGACCTACCGTCAAGTGAGCCTCCGAAGAAAACCTAAGCAGAGAGAGATACCGCTGCGGCTGCTGCTGCTACGATCTCCGCTCGTGCGCGCGGCTGAGAAACGCCGGCGACGGGGCGGCTTCTGGTCGGCGGAGATGATGCAAGGAAGAAGGGACCGGAGAATTGAACCTCACCTCAATCAATTCCAGCCGGAATCGGGTTCGGGGGTGGAGGAAGATGGTCGAGGCGAGGCGGTGTGGTTCTGTGCTTGGCCAGGAAAAAGAGGAAGCAGAGGCGCCACGTCCAGCTCCTCCTGGAGCTCACGCGGTTGTCGCTGAGGTCCGCCTGCACGCCCTTCGGCTCTAGAAGGTGATCAAGGCGACGGCGCGGTGACGCTCTCCTCGCTGTTGCTCTCGGGCAGGGTGAAAAAAATAGATGGGGACAGAGGTAGGGGATGGCGGCGGAGAGGAGGGGAAGAGGGAGTATCTAGGGTTCGAGGAGGCCTCCGCGGCTTGGGGGGATAAGAAGAGGAGGGAGCTGACGTGGCTGACGGTGGCGACGGCAACCTGCTCCCTCCCGTTAGCGAGGAAGAGAGAGAGGTGGCGACGGATGAAGAGGAACAGGAGACGGCGTCGGGGTGAAGGGGTACTGGGCCACTGGTGGCATGCTACGGCCGGCCCAAGAGGGAGGGAGAGGGATCGGGCCAGGTGGCTGCTGGGCTGGTTGGACTGCCAGGTATGAACCTCTCACTTATTCCTACTTCTTTTTATTTTTATTTGTTTTGTTTGTTTCAAATTCAAGCAAGCATTTTATTTCAAATCTTTTTGAACCTTGCAGATAGTTTTGAACAGAGAATTTTGGGAACGCCAAAGATAGAAAGGAGGGAAAAAATAGAAGTGGAGATGAGTGTTGCCCTCATACATAAAAGAAGTATGTGCCATTTTGGCATTTTACAAGAATATGAAGAATGGGTGTAGGGTTTAGCAAGATCAACAAAAGGAGTGGAAAAGAGGGATAGAGATGTGGTGGTGGGTTTTTGCATGACCATACTAGATCAAGCCAAAAGAATGGAAGAGAGAGAGATGAGAGGGTGAGGTATATGGTTTGTCAAGCTCAAGCAAGATCAAGCAAAGACCAAACAAGAATAGGTGGATGAGGTGGTGAAAGGATATGGCCCCATAAAGAGAAAACCCATTTAAACCAAGAGAAAAACAAATGGCTAAAGGTGATGGCACTCTTGCATGGCCCATGCAAATTAATAAATGCCTTGGTTAAATTCTTGTGAAAACAAAAATAATAGCATGGCATTATTCTTATGCATCCCCAAGAAGTGGAAAAAAGGCCAAGCAAAAGGATTTAGATTTAGATCCATCCCAAACCACATGAGCTAGAGTAAATGCCAAACTAAAATAAAAAAAGCCCATGGGTAATTAGGGTGGTAGAATTATAGGTGGTGACAAAGAAAGGTGGTGGAGTGGAATAAAAGATATGCCCCCAACTCAACTTGGGCATTCAAACAATATATCAAGAACCAGATACAATATCAAGAGGCAAATACAAATAATAATGCATATGAGATAAGAACCAAAACAAAAAGGGTTTTTGTATGATGCTCAAATGCAAGGTGGCAAGATGACATGAGCATGATAGAATGATGATGCAACAATTATATATATGAAGTAGCCATTATATTACTAGACCAAGTAGCATTGCAGTTGTTAGACAAATGGGATGCTACACCTACCTAGAGGGAGGAACCTTGCCAGCAGACGAAACAGACGCCCGAATGATCGCACGCCGCTGCAAGTCCTTCATCATCATCGACGGCGAGCTCCACAAGCGCAGCGTGACCGGCGTGTTCCAACGTTGCGTCCAACCCGCTGAAGGACGCAAAATCCTCCATGACATCCACTCCGGCGACTGCGGCCACCACACCGGCGCCCGCACTCTGGTCGCAAAGGTTATGCGACATGGCTTCTACTGGCCCACCGTACACGCAGACGCTGTCGACATTGTCCAGCGGTGCGCCGGGTGCCAGAAGGACGCCAATCAGACCCACGTGCTGAGCTCGGCGCTCAAGACAATCCCCATCACCTGGCCGTTCGCCGTGTGGGGTATGGACATGGTAGACCCTTTCAAAAAGGCCCCCTCCAGCTTCACCCACCTCCTGGTCGCAGTCGACAAATTCACAAAATGGGTGGAGGCCAAGCTAGTCCGGAAATGCGACGGGAAGACCGCCACCAAGTTCCTACGCGAGCTCATCTATCGCTATGGGTTCCCAAACAGCATCATCACGGACAACGGCACCAACTTCGCCATAGGAGCCATGGCCGAGTTCTGCGAGGAACATCACATCCGACTCGACATCGCCTCAGTCGCTCACCCGGAGTCAAACGGCCAGGCGGAAAGAGCCAACCAGAGCATCCTCCATGGCCTGAAGCCACGGCTCCAAGTACCACTCGAGCACACCGCCGGGTGCTGGGTCGAGGAGCTACCCTCCGTCATCTGGGGCATCCGTACTTCCGTCAACAGGTCGACAGGGTTCACCCCCTTCTTCATGGTGTATGGCGTCGAGGCAGTCATGCCCACCAACCTAGAGCACGACTCGCCTAGGGTTGTCCACTACACGGAGGCCGCAAACGAACTCGCAAGACAGGATGGAGTCGACCAACTCGACGAGGCACGTGACCTAGCTCGCTCCCGCACCGCCATCTACCAGCAAGGGCTACGCCGCTACCATATCCGGCGAGTAACGACTCGCACCTTCCAGGAAGGCAATCTGGTGCTACGCCTCATCCAGGACAAGAAGGGCATACACAAGCTCTCCCCCCCTTGGGAGGGACCATTCGCCATCGGGCGAGTCCTTGGCAACGATGCCTACTACCTCACCGACGTCCGAGGAGACGGGAAACTCGACGTCAAGCGACCGTGGAATGTAAACCTCCTACGGAAATTCTACTCCTAGAACCCCATAAATGTACTCTCCACCTGCTATGAAATAAAACAGATTGGTTACCACAAATTGCGTCTACTCTCCGTGTCTTGTGCCACTCGCACTCGTAATAACAGCGCCAAGCTAACTGCAGAAGTCAACCTTTGGTACAGCGATCGGCACGGCCAAGTAGTGCGTTCCGAGGGCACTGGGTTACCCCATGACTCGTAAAGTCCATGAAAAACGCCAACCCGGATCCCCATTGGAGTCGCCTAGATCGACTGGATTAACGAGCCAACACAACTGCCCTCGCTCCTCACAGCGACCAAGGTCCTCCGCATCCTCGGCACGGCGACTCGAACGGCCAAGTACCACGCTCGGGGACTGAAGATCAGTTGAGCACGAGCGACTAGGGAAAAACGCTAAGTATGAGAGTGTGCCTAGGACTCGCCATGCAACTGATCCTTCAGATCAGGCAGAAGTGACGGGCTTAATCTAACGCGCTCAGTCCTCACCAACCCTGGAGTTGCGACTAGAACCACCAAGTACCACGCTCGGGGACTCGACCACCCGACCTCGTTCGTGCAAGGGAAAACGGCCAAGTAAAGAGCACCCACGGGAGTCTCCCTGCGACTGGCTCTCCGAGCTCGGGCGAGTCGACCTCAATAGCAAAACAACTGACCAAAACATTCAAAATCACAAACACATAACAAACGAGGTAAACCCCATAAAAAGGGCGGACGCGCTCGGGGACTCGTCCAATCAAAATCACGAAACCATTCACAAAATAACACGAAGTTTCATTACAGCAGAACAAAGTCGTTCAAAAATACAAGTTGAGTCCAATGACCAATTGTTACTAACGCCCAGGGCACAATGTTTCTACTCCGTAGGTTTCTACGACGACTTACCGCCACCCCTGCGGTTGCGAAAGAAGGGCGTGTACGGGTTCGACGGGTACGTCGTCAACTCACCTGCCATTGCCGCACGGAATGGCTGCTCGACCTTGAAGTCCTGATGCGTCGGCTTAGGATCGTTGGGGGCGACAGTCGTCTCCTGGTAGGGGAGGAGGTCGCCCATCGCCCAGACGCGATCGGAGTACACCGCGGCCCGGTCCGTCAGTTTCAACACCTCGGCGATCTCCACAGAGCCCGTCGACGAGGGGTAGCCACTCGTCACGTCGTCAAGGTCGAAGTCCTCCGGGAAGTGGGCAAGTCCAAGGCTGAGAGTCGTCGCCGCCCTGCGCCGAAACGCCGACCGCGTCATGAACTCGACGACTGACGGTGGCTTCTCCAGATACCGCCACACTTCGACAAGGTCGCTGGGAATCACTTACGTGGGCGATATCTCTTGAAGATATGCTCGAATGCAAGTCGCGGACAACGTGGCCGAGTCGACCAGAGTGGTTACACACTGCCGCGCGTCGTACGACTACGCCTCATCCGAGCTGTCAGTAATCCGACCTGTGGACAGAGGTCGGCAGTAAGTACAACAATGACTTCACAATGCAACTACTACAGGCAGAGGCAGAAAGTTTACCAATTAAAGGACGGCAGAGGCCCGTGATGAAGCTTTGAGGCGAGGATAAGTCGTTCTGCAGCCCAACAACGAGGGCGTTAGAGACCTTTCGCTCTTCAGCGGCAGCCGTAACAGCAGCTTTTGCTCGCCCATCCGCCGAGCTCGCCTCCGCCTTTACTTCCTTGAGCTTGTGCTCCAGATCAGTGATCCGCTCCTCAGCCGTACTCAAAGCAGATTGAGCCGCCGACAGCTCACCCACCGGGACAAGGCCCTGGTGGACCTCTTCTGCCTTGGCAGCGATTGCTTGGAGTCCCTTGTTCGTTTCTTGGACGGCAACAAGTTCCTTCTATATGCGACACTTTGCAGCAAGACGATCGGCCGATTCACGCTGCAAGCCCTGCACATAAATCAAACTGTCAACAACAATAGAATCGTAAGTGCCCACCCGCTGAAATTCAGCGACTACGCACTCGGGAACTGGAGGTCAAAAATCCTAAGTTCCCACCCGCTGAAATTCAGCGACTAGGCACTCGGGGACTGGAGGTCAAAAATCCTAAGTGCCCACCCGCTGAAATTCAGCGACTAGGCACTCGGGGACTGTACGCTACAAAAACACTAATAGAATCCGACCACTGAAATTCAGTGGCCCGATCCTCCGGGACTGGACATACCTGGATGGCTGCGCCCAGCATGCCGTGGAGCTGTAGCGCGTCCACAGACGCAAGCAGAGCTGGAGTGTGTCCGCGACACTTCTCGACCTCCGTCTCGACGACCCCAGGCGTCTGGCTCGTTGGCATTGCGCCACTCGCTGTGGCTGCTTTGGCCATGAAACGGGGGAAGGTCGCAGCGGACGCGCCAGCGCCACTAGGAGTCGGCTCGGTCACTCCGGGCGAGGAAACATCCTCCTTGTTCTTCAAAGCCACCTTCGCTGCAGTCGGAGGTTCGCGTGGAGCAACTTCCGTGTCGTTAAAAACCGTGACGACATCGTCGCCCTTCGCCCTCTTAGCGCTGTCCGCGGGAGCAGCGACTTCATCAGCTTTCCTCTTCCGCGAGGAGTCCTCCTCGGCGACGACTGGCGGAACCTTGGCCACCGAAGGGTGGCCGATCTTTTTAACTCTAGTCCTGTGAAACAACGATATGAGCAAAATTGTCCGATTACAACGGAAGGCAAGCAGACGAACAAGACTTACTTGGCGACTGGTATGAACCGCAGTCCCGTGCGGATGCTGGCCGGCTTCTCCAGCTCGGGGCCCAGTTTCCGACTGAGGCCCATCTCAAACACCTCATGTGCCCAAGACACAGAGGGCCTCATTGAAGACGAGGCCGCGACAGGAGCCTCCGTGATGACGTCTGCGGGAGCTCTCCTGGGAGGCGAAGCTGCTGCAGCTGGAATAGCCCCCAACCCAGAGACCGGGGCGAATGGGGGTGGAAGCGAGGCCAGAGGTACCTCATCCAGGAGGGAGGCAGCGTCCGGTGCTGCTGTCGTATGCGCTTATTCACCCTTAGCCGAGCTGCTGGCGTCGGAACTAGTCGCAGAACGAGGCGGAGACGCCTGCTTTGCCGGCTTTGTCTTCCTCCTTGGCGGAGCCTTCACCTCCTCCTCCTCCTCCTTCTTCTTATTCTTCTTATTTGACGCCATAGACTCACGACGCGAGGTGTGCTCGGGGAGCTCATCGTCATCGTCATCGTGACGTTCGAGGCTCTTACTCGCCTCGAGCTCGCGCTGATGTTGCCCGCGAGTTTTGCGAACCATCAGGGACGAGCTCGAGTTTAATTCGTCTGCGGGTGGGAGCCATCCTTACACCACTTGGAACAGCTACAATAAAAAAGAAACAACGTTATCATAACCGCGACTTCATCATCTGCGACTTCGAATGGTGACGAAAATGGTGACTTACCGTCGGAGCTGGGCGCCTTGCGGTATAGGGGGCGACCCCGGCCTTCGCGTCCAGGTACGCCTCCTGGGTGATCTTCTTTAGGGCTAGGATGTAGTCTTCGAGTTTCCACTTGACGAGGCAGGATTTTGTTGGATCGTCCCTGCCCGCATACTCGTACATATAGTGGTCGCGCCAGGCCAAAGGCACGAGCCGCCGCCCGAGCCAGCAGTTGTAAAGATTGATGGTTTGGAGGCCCTTCTTCTTCAGGCCGCGGATGGTTTGCAACATTTCGTCGACAACGATCTGCTGGTCTAGCGGGAGCTTGCCGACCTGGAGCCGACGCGGTTTGGGTCGGTTGGCGGAGTACCTTGGAAGAGCCACCTCGCCATCTGGAGTCGCCTCCGTGACGTAGAACCAGGATTTCTTCCACTCGTTTTCCGCCTTGGCCGACAGCATCAGGTCGAAGAACGACACCTTCGACTTCAGCTGAAACGTTAGGCCACACGCAGCCAGCATCGGGCCGCCTGATTCTTCGCGACTAATCCTCCCATGGAATAGATCTTGCCACAGGGGGAAGTAGGGCCTGCAGCCCAGATAGCACTCACAGAACTCCACGAAAATGGCGAGCTGCTCGATGTTATGCGGGCCCAGGTCCGACGGCTGGATCCCGTAGAAGGCACAGAAGCGCCGGAAGAAGAGAGAAGTGGGAAATCCCAGCCCCCGCTCCAGGTGGCTGGGGAAGCAAATGAATTCTCCCTTGCGCGGGTCCGGAGTCACCTCTCCGGCCGCGGGGATGCGCCATATGCCGGCGCGCAGGATCCCGGCCTCCTCGAACGACGCCACTAGCGCCCTGGTGCACTTGGATCGGCCCCATGGTTCGGTGGAGGGGGCCATTGGTTGGAAGATTTGTGGAGGTCGGGGCTCTCTGGATCGGTTGGATCGCGATGCGGAGTGGAACCGGAGATGGGCGAGATCGGAGGAAAGATGGAGTGTTTCCCCGCTCGCCTGTCATTCTCCTTATATAGCGGTTGTTACCCACCAATTTCGGGAGCCGTTACTACGCGGTGATTACGCCGAAAGTTACCGTTGGATTACCCCAACGGCTAGTTTTGACCCCACTTGACGGTCCAACTTAATCCACTCGACTCGTCGCTCCACGCGACTCGACTATTCGCCGACCCGATCACTACGACAGTGACTGAGAATTCGCCGACCTGTTCGCCGAGCTGCGACCCGATTGGTCGCCGTTATTGCGACTAGAATAACTAGTTTTTCCTTTATTCAGGAGTCCGCCGCCGATTCGACTGGGCGTCCGCATTAGACCCTTATACACCGACTGCCAGCGACCACCTGCGACCAATCAACGACGGTCTCGGGGACTACTGATGGGGATATGCCTACTGGGGTATACCCAGCAGGACGTTTCCGACTGGCCCAGATGTTGGCGAGTGGGCCTGCGGGACGGCGACTGGATCAAGGCCTGGCGTGGACTCAAGCGACTGGAAGGTGAAGGCCCAGAAGCGTAGATAGGCTCAGTCGGATTAGGTTAAAGGTTCGCTGAAACCTTAACTGATTCGGTTGAGATCTGTAAACCCTAGGGGGGTGAGTCTATATAAACCTCCCTAGAGAGCACGTAGAGGAGACGTTCTGCCTAGCCGCCGAGCTCGCCCCATTGTACTTCCACCGTAATACAATCTAGCAGGAGTAGGTCTTTACCCTCCGGGGGGCCGAACCTGGGTAAATCCTTGTGTCTCCGCCCTCATCTCGCACCGCAGATGGCTGGTCGCCCTTGCCCCATGTTCTACTACTCGCTGCCGATTGCAGAATCTGCCGTGGTCATTCTCATGACAGGTTGTGAAATTCCTTCTTCTTCAACCCCATCACTCCCGAAGAAATATGAGCAGTGCGGAATCCATCCTCAAATATTGCCCAAGTCACTTCTTCAATAGGGTTAGTGACTTGGAAATTATCCCACCAAGTAGCTGCTGGTCCTTCTAGTAAATGTGCTGCAAATCCGACTTTCTCTGCATTAGTGAAACCAACTATGACCAAGTCCTTATTCACGTAACGGAGCCAATCATTTTCTACCATAGGATTAGTTGTACCAGAAAACTTAGCATGCCTCAATCTTAGAAACCTTGTGAGCATATCAAAAGCTGGTGGGTTGTTCTGATTGTTGTTGTTCTTATTATTGTTGTTGTTTTTGTTTTGGTTCTGATTCTGATTGGCCATAAACTTAGTCATCATTTGCACCAGCTGTGTCTATGTAGTCATCAACTGTTGCATCTCATTTCCATTGTTGTTGTTGTTGCTAGGATTGGCACGACGAGGAGGCATTTGTGGTTTCAATTAGGATAAGTAAGGATAAATAACCCCATAGATTCTAACATGCACAATACAACATATAACAACAATCACAAATAATCAAGCACAAGATAAACTTTAGGATTGAAAACCTCACAACTAACAAGTTTGCAAAGATAAAACACACTAGCATAGTCATCCACAAGTTGGATGATCAATGCGACTCGATAATAAAATGGTGATAAATGGATGGATATTGTAACACCCTCGGAATCGGCCCTACGCAAGTCTCAGCGATTCACGCCAAACCCGCATAAAAACGATTCAAAGGTGCCCACCAGGCACTTGCGTGCGGGTGGTAAACGAAGTAATATCATTACACAATAGTCCACGATGGAACCCACAGAACAGATATATACAACAACGACTCCAAGAGTCAAGAATACAGATATACAAAACAAAGATCCAAATCACATTAAAAACGATACAGCGTCCGAGTACGGACAAGATGCAAATTGAGCTAAGAGCCCTGAAGAATAACCAATGGCGTCCATAACCCTGCCCAGGCCAAGCCGGAAGGGTAACCCTGCTAACGACGTCGATCTCAAACCTGCTTAAACAAAAGGGGTGCCGACAAAGGGCAAAGGAAAAAGAGAGAGCGGTCAGTACTGAGGCCAGTACACGGCGAGACTAGAATTCGGCGGTCCTCGCCTACATAGGTATGGTGGACTGAAGCGGCAGCGCAGCATGCACTAAACAACCTATAGAGACTCAATACAACTGGCGGCTATCAGATAGGGATAAGAAAGACCTATTCGGATCCAACCTGAAACTATCACCAAGCATACCCATCCTGGTATTTCCCCCTCGAGACCAAACGAGGAACTCACACAATTGGTAGTTTTATTCATTCCGTTATAGTTGCGGCAATTACTAGTCAGATGTAGATAGCATGAGTCATCCTGATATAATAAGCAGTGGACAATTTTAGTTAACCATTCCGTTGTAGTTGTAGTACTTACTAGTCAGTTACACATAGCATGAGGCATCCCAAAACCCAGCAGTTGTTGGTACTTTTATTTAGCCATTCTGTTGTAGTTGCAATACTTACTAGTCAGATACAATGGTAGCAGGTGATAACCCAAAACAGCAATTGTTGGCACTTTTATTTAGCCATTCCATTATAGTGAAGTTGATTACTAGTCATTATAAAGTCAAATTTATAGCACTACTTTAGTTATATTTGTCTATGATCGAGATACTGTGCTCCAAGTCGTCCATAACCGCGGACACGGCTTTCAGAAAGTTTTACCCTGTAGGGGGGCACAAATAGCAACACACGCACGATCAACCTCGGAAAAACCAAATAAAACCCAACGAGGCATCACGACAAAGAAATCGCAAGATTCATATAATATTTCAGGGGACCACCCCGCCCAGCTACCCGCTACGAAGTTGGACAGCTCCGAGACGGACCCAGAGGTTTGTGACGACGGCTGTAAACGACTGGGAATCCGAAAGTGTGACTGGGCTTGTCGATAACGCGAAAACGTGGCACGGGGTTCCAAAACAGTACATGCGCTCCACGCGCAATAGTAAATAAAGCAGTAAATCATGGCATAAGTACATGATAGTACTAAATCCCCAAACTACTTTGTGGCCCCGAGAAATAAGATATGACTCAAGCTCATGCTAAGGGGATTCATGGGCCCACATGCGGATAGTGCGAATAGTCAAGAAACAGGTATCAAGTACTCGGGGTCCTACGGGACACAAGTGGACGGTTAAAAACCAAATAACATCTATTGCCCACCTGTGCCTCTGCATTATTTACTTACTTCAATTTTAGTTACTAAACGATAATTAAAGCCATGATCATCTCCAACATAAAAGCATAAGGCATTTCTCCAATAATTGTGGTACTTGACAACACGCAACAGCACTTGAGCAAGCGACTGCGACACGCAAGTCCAACTATCTACCAAACAACAGGTAATAGGATGTGTCCAAGTCAATTTAAGGCTGCAAAGGATATCACTGGTACGAAAACTAGAGCATCGCAACACAGGTAGCAATAGATTAGCAGGAGGAAATAAAGACTATAAAAGTAAGATATGTAGAAAGAGGGGGGATGCTCGCCTGAAAACAATGCCGAAGATTCATCCGAAGATCGGGTCGACACTCACATCAACTCATCGGCCTAATCCGTGAAGAAGCAAAGCACTAGCAGAAACACCGGATGCAATATTTAATACTACGGCAGAAGATCGGACATGATGCATGTATGATGTATGACATGGCAAGGATGCGATGCAATTAGGCAATATTAAGCGGAACCGTGGTCCCGACAATTAATAATTAAGTTCATGTTGTTTAGATACCCCGCAATTTAAATGTTGCATTAACAAGGCAAAAGATAGCACCGGTTCGCTCCACAAATTTAAATGGGACCAATATAAGACTAGATTTGCCCTCATATGACCTCCATATTTAATTATTATGTGTGTCAACAAAATACCCCCAAACAAATAAGTATGTATGCGAGTAATACCGATTTAATATGCAACAAGTTTAATATGGCGATTTATAAAATAAGGGCTCGGATAGAGGTCTTACGGTTCGTATCGAAAAGGCAAAGAGATAATCGAATATTATTGAAGCGTTCGAAGTACCAGCGTAGCCGGAGGGAACACCGGAAAGGAGAATGCGGGACAAATCTCTTGTGAACATTTTGTCGAACATGTTGCGGACATGATGATCGGGAGGCGAGGCGAAAGGTTGACTGTCACACACAACGAAGCCACAGAGAAAGCTGCAGATCCAAGACATCTAGGAGATATGCACACACAGAAACTGAAGCGCATACATACATTAGAAACCAGATAGTCAGAATCTGCTGCGTAGAACGGCCAAAGAAAAAAAACCTGCGCTGCAAACAGGTACTGGTGAGGGGGAGCACTGGAAATCTGGCCTGTAAATCGAGCACGCGAAGGGACAAGGCGACCGGGCGCGCGCGTAGACTTGGATTGGGTGATGTGTTTCCTGGAGCATGTAGCGAGGCTGCGTTGGTGGTACTGCTGGAAATTAAAGAAACATGGGATACTATGATTCAATTTGGAGGCGTGGTGTATATGGATTGGAGCACCGGCTAAAGCAAAACCATTTGCATGAAAGAAGGATTTGTTGGTCATGGTAGTGTGCATCGAATGGAGCTATGGTTGGTTTTGATTGGATCAAAGTAGCAGCTAGCTTGTGTGTGGTTGTCTCACGGGGCAAAGATGCTGACAGCCTGAATTACAAGGATGCCAGTGATTAAAATAAGATGCGCCGTCGACGGAAGAAAACCCAGGCAGGTGAGCTGCTGCAGAGACAAAAGTTTGATGATTTGCAAGGAAAAAGGAACAGGGGACACATAGATGAACTGAGGGTGTTTGGTGGTGTCCTGATCCGAATCGATTAGAAAAAGGGGACAAGGAGCAGACGATGCAGCTTCTACCAGGCACATAACGTGTGAGGTCCAGGACATGGTCGATCGGGGCTGGCGCGCTAGACCAAAGAATGCAACGGAAAGAGGGCAGCATAAAAATTGAGGAGCTTGCCAGGTAACAGAAAAATTGAGAGGAATTTGAGGACGAAGGGAGAAGGATAGCAGGGGAAATTTGAGTCAGATCTAGATCCAGGAAAAGGTGAGGCTAGGGTTTAAGTAAAATGAACAATTGGGTTGGACTAGGGTTTGGTCTAGTGGGGTAGTAGGTGGTCTGGCCTACGGGCTGGGATGCCTCTCCTGAAGTTTTAAAATAGTTTTATTCTATTTTATTTATATATAGTTGACTACTAGATTTTTTTACAAGACTTTTATAAATAGCTTTGAGACAAAATGACATACCCGAAAGAGGCCGGGGTTGAGGTTAGAATTAGAGATGGGGAATAATTAGAAAACAAATCTAGGCTTCTAGAAAATTAGTTTTAGACGAACTTATGCATGATGATGTTATGATTGATACAACAATACAAACAACATGCGATATTCTAGTAGTGGTTTTACCCGGGGTGCTACAGATATATAGTTAGATATCACTACTCCTCCATATATACTTCCTCCTCCACTAGAGAAAGTCCTGCTGCGTCAAATCCTGCCTTGTATTCCTCGAAGCTGATGGTCAAAGCATCATCCTTCTCCTGTAGCATTCTCTTCCGTGAACGCAGCCTCTCTATCACCTCGTGATCCGCCTCTAGCTGAAGGTACTCCAGCTCCAACTTAGTCTCCAAGTCCTTGATCTTCTTGTTCCTATCCTGGATCCTCTTCTCTTGGCTCTTGAACTTCTTCTCCAGCCTTTCAAACTTCTTATCCATCTCCTTGATGCGCTCCTCTTGCTCCTCGAAGGCCTTGTTCTTCTCCTTAAGTTGGACGAGTATCTCATCATTTCCAAGCATCACATTCGTCCTATCTGTATCAAGGTTCCTAATGAGACTCTCTAATCCTAGAGGTAGTTTCGCACAGGCTTGATGGTCTCCTTACTAGCGTCGTCCAACACTATAGCCTCTCCGTCCTCATCACGTCTCCCAAAGAAATGAGAGTAATGGTCCTTGAGCTCGGCAGAGTAACGTCCACATAGGCGTCCTATCAGCTCCTGCATGGCGATGTCGAGGCATCTCTCTTGATCTTCATGGAGTATCTTGAAGGAAATTTCCTCCGTTGGAGGCTCTGACTGGCGTCCTGGCTGAGTCACCCTGAATCCCCACAAGTCCTTCCTCTCAAACTTCCTGAGCTGAATTCCCTTGATGGTAGGGATTGGGAGAGAGAGTACATTGACAAGCTACAAAATGCGAGTCCCAAAGCGAGTTCCCTTGAACTCGTCGGCAGTGCTGTAAATAAAGCTAGGCATGTATGCATAGGATGGAGAAAAAAATTAGAAACAACACAAGTAAAAAGAAAAACATAAAGTAGAAAATCATAAGCCAATAACATTCAACAAAACATATTCAACACAAGTCATGGCATACATTCTTGTTGGGAATATGCCCTAGAGGCAATCATGTATGATGATATTTCCGATTGTATTCATAAAGATATTAAGTTGTCCTTGTATAAACATCTGATGTGTATCATTTAATATGTGATTCGGTTGTGGAACTATACATTCATGTTGTTTGTACTAAATATCCTTGGTCATCGAGGTTGTGCTGGACACACAACTTAGACCAATGTCAAAGTCGGCTTGATGACTCGATTCCACTTGTCATGGGAATGGAGATGGTATTCTGACTTACATAGATTTGGCTAAAGAGTTTAGCGAATCGGATTGACCCATATTGAGGTACAATGAACAAGTTGTCATTTGTATATCTCAATCAATGTAATCCTTAGACCTGAGGTTATTGCATAGTTCGAGTTGAGGATCACCGACTTAGGTTCTGTTAAACACTGATCCATAACTGAGGAGTTATAAAGGAAGAGTTCGGGTCGACTGAGAATCAAGTTGTGTGATGTGAATAACCAAGATGGGATTTTGCCCCTCCACTCGGAGAGATATTCTCTGTGCCCTCTCGGAAGATATGATTCGGAAAGCATGGCCATGCATGTTGTGGTTTTGTCGACACGTACGCCATAGGGGTATCCCAACGGCGAGTTTAGAGACATGGGGGGAAGACAGAGAGCGTCTGGGTCGGCGTGACACAGTTTACCCAGGTTCAGATATCACGACGGTGGCGAGATCCTACTTCTGCTATAAATCACTATAATGGCAATACGCCGAGTTACTGGGATCGATTCGTTGTGCGAGGTATGAGTTAATTGGTGTTCTGCCCTAAAGGCTCCCGTAGGACGGCTTATAAGGACGCCAGGACCTAGGGTTACATGGAGAGTCCCAGCCGGATAGGGTTACAGAGTCCTAGACTAACACTAACTAGTCTTCGTGTCCTCCAAGGCTCGAGCTTCCATCTAAGGCGCTGGCAGTCGCCTTCCATCTCCTGGTTAGAGCTCCGTCTTGTCTATCAGCAACTGGGCCGCCCGGTTATGCCATAGGCCTAACCACAAACTATGGTCCACCCGGGCTTGCCGGTATGAGACTATGCCGTAGGTATACCTATTTGGTATATCCACAACAGTATCCCCCGGAGTTCTTCAAGATCCTCGTGTTCCGCCGTCTAGCATTGAGCGTAAGTATCACGTCGTCTTCAATTTGTAGGCGTGCTTTGCGAAGAATCTTAGAGAGCTCCCGTATCATATTCTCATCCGACTAAACCTAGCCAGAGAGTTACTTATATGCTTATGTTAACGAATCCAAGGCGGAAAACTCTCTAACGAATCGTTAGTGATTCTTCCAAGCTCTAGGAACGTCTTCAATATCATCATCCATGCTAGAATGTAAGCCAGAAAAAATCATGGCTACCGAGCCACGATCGTAAAGGCTGCCAAACTGCCGACTTAGAGCCAGCAAAGTCGCAGACATAAGAGCTTTCCGAATTATGGTCTTAGAGCCTCTCATATCACGGACGTTTAAGCCATCGAGCCATGAAACCCAGTGAAACTTCTGTGAAGGCAAAGTTGATGTCGAGCCCCCGGGTTTCTCTAGCCGGACTTTTCACCGTCTTGAAAGTTTTATTGACATAACCATATGTATCCCCCGAGCATTGAGTCGGCTTCATCGAAGGCGGCTCGATGCTCAAAAGAAAATGCATAATTGTACATCAAATGATTGTAGCCCCCGAGCGCCAAGTCGGAGTTCCAAAGGAAAATCGTCCTGGTGCTCTCAGAGTAGCTTTAGAGAAAATGTGAATAGTGTAGCCCCCGAGCGACAAGTCGAAATTACTTTGGCTTGGTGCTCCAAAGAGAACTTCATAAAAATTCAGCATCGGTGTAGCCCCTGAGCATCAAGGTGTAATTCACATGAATATTCTGACTTGATGCTCAAAGAGAACTAAACCATCATACTGTAGCCCTCGAGGTTTGTTCCGGCTTGGATGCAAGGCAGGACAAAGCTCTTAAGTTAGAGATGTCAAGCCCCCAAGCGTCGATCCGACATCCTCAAAGGCGGCTCAAATCTTGGTCAACAACTGCAAACGTAGCCGCCGAGGCATCAAGTCTAGTGAAAATCCGGCTTAAAACACCTTAATCCAAGGAATGCGGCAATGTCTAAGCGTTACGTACCTGAAAAATAAACATAAAAATACAAATGTATTAAATTTTTCCTTTAATCGTGTCCAACAAACAAATGTAAGGCGGAACAAACATAGCCTTTGAACAAATGCATTAAAGCTGAAACATTGCAGCAATTGAACACATAAAAGTGTTTTGGAGGAAAAAACTCAACTAATTTTAAATAGTTTATGTAAAATTTTGTTTAAGAAAGTGCTGTCTTATCCATTATTCTGTTTTTTATGCTTGATCTTTCGTGAGATGGAAGAATCGCAGCACAGAACTATGTCCTTAGATGATGATACCCAATGGCACCGTCTAGAACCCAAGGCCAAAACGTCGCCTTTGAGTTCCGAGAAGTCACTGCTCCGGAATCCACATAAAAACAACAGAAAACGTGTATCCAGAAAACTTAAGCTAATGCCCGAAGGTGGGTTTTTGCATGGTACTGGGGCCTTAAAACGACAAGCCAGTTAAAAGTTATACTCACGAGCGCAAGGCAAATCGTGGAAAAGATATGACCAAAAACGAAAGAGGTAAAAAAATCAGGATATGAGTGACACTAGTGCACACCCCTTCTCTAACACCGGTTTGGAGGGCCCTCTAACACCAATTGTAGAACCGCTGTTGATGGTTCGGTGTTAGAGCCCCCCCTTTAACACTGGTTCTTATATGAACCGGTGTGAAAGGGTAGCGCATGTGGGGCTGCCGCAACGCTCAGCCCCCCTTTAACACCGTTTTCAGCCGCGGCAGGAAAACGGCCTAAATCTCTGTCGCGGCAAAGTTCTGCCCATGCCCCGTTCTGGGCGTATTTCTGCGGCGCGGCGGGGACTGGGAGGGGGAGGGGAATCGATCGGGAGTGGCATACACATACATCGTCATCGGTACATACGAGTACATAAATAATTAAGCAACTATTATATACACAACATCGTCATTGTGTGGTATTCTCTGTAAACGTTGAAGCATCAAGTACAAGACAAACACGTTTAAGCATATATACAACGTTTATTTTGGTGGATATCTAAAGAGTTCTGCGCCAGGCGTGACGATCTCATCAAGTATGAACCCCGCCAATTCCTCTTGAATGGCTCGTATGCGGTCAAATGGTAGGAGTTGGTCCCGCATCCGTTCGATCTGAATATATATGAAGAATGTGGTCAATATATATATATAAGAATAAAACTCAACACAATTGATGGTAATATAATAATGTTGTGTACTTTGTTTACTTACTCTAAGCTGTTCTAGTGCGGCTTGGCCGGTCGCACATATCGTGTTGCGAATAAACTCGCAAACATAGTACCCACATAAGTTATTGCCGTGTCCCTGATGCGCGCACTTTACGAGAATAGAGAGTTTAATCAAAATAATAATCAATAAAGCATGATATAATGGAATTGGAATCAGAATCAAAGAGATACGCAGACTTAGCTAGCTAGTATTACTTACATTTTGGTCTACAAATTTTAGTTCTTCTGACCATTCACCCACGGCCCTTCCCGTGAACCTTTTCCAAACCCTGTCCGACAAAGAAAATGGATAAAGGAGTAATTAATTACTTGTTGTCACGAAAGTTGCCGATCTAGTGCGATAATATGATTGAAATTACCTCTGGAGCATTTCTCTAAAGTCTGCCCATAGCTCTTTTTCTTTTCGTAACCAGTCCATGACAAGGTCTTTTCCTGAGTCGGGTTGAATGACTAGCAGAATAAAGTGGAACCTACGCACGCATAACTCATCATCAGTTACACTTAACATCGAGTAAGCCGAAACATAATGTGTACAAGAGAGGGTAACAATACTCACGAGAAGTTGTAAGGCAATAGTATTTCCCTTTTGGTTTGTTGTCTCAGTAAAGATCTTAGCAAGTAATCTTCTGTTTGCCCGGGTTTGGTTCTTACCTCTTCTTCATGAACTCTATTTGGGTCAACGAACCCAATGTCAAAAGGGCCTCCTTTCATGCATTCCATAACCTTTTTCCTGCATAATAGTATATACATATATGGTGAGCATATTATTCTGCTCCAGCTTCTCCTTCTCCTTTTCAGTTTCACATTCTTCCTTTGCATCAGTAATGGCCCGACCAAGGTCGTCATTAGCGGGCCCATATGCTGCCTCTTGATCTTCATTATCTACCCCCATTGCAGTATCATCATATTCAGAATACATATTATGATAGTTGTCATCATCCTCTTCTTCTTTGTTGTCTTCCATCACAACCCCTTTTTCCCCGTGCTTGGTCCAACAATTATAGATGGGCATGAAACCGGATCGAAGCAGGTGGGCGTGAATGGTTCTGGTATTTGAGTAGTCTTTCTTGTTCTGACAGCGAACACACGGATAGCACATAAAACCATTGTGACCATAGTTTGCATTAGTCACAACGATGAAATTTTGGAGGCCCGTAATGCACTCGGAAGTGCGGCGGTCACCGTACATCCATTGCCGGTTCATCTGTATTAATATATAGTATATATCAAAAATTAATAGGGAGATGACCATTTATATATATATTACATCAATGACACATGAAAGGATAGTTAACGACCTCGACCGAGAAGGAAAGAGCAACGAGAAAACTTATTTTGAGCTTTCGGGCATTTCACCGAACACCTCTTGTTCATATGAAAAAACACAAACTAGCACTCTGCATACCCTCTTGCTAGGCTCCAAAATGAGATAGTGAAAAAATGGAAGATTGGGATGTGGGCTGCGGCACGAACCGGTGTTAAAGGGGGCTCATTTTTGCCGCACGGGCCACGCTGGTACGTCCCCCCTTTTAACACCGGTTCGTAGAAGAACAGGTGTTAAAGCCCTTTTCCAGGATCAACAAAAGGCTTCGTTTCCACTAGTGTGAACCAATCTTAATCTCATGATCATAAATAATAAAAATAATAAATATAAATAGCCGGTGTTCTTCGCAGGGAAGACGAATATGAGTCGAAGCAGTTCCCAGCAAATTCGAAACGACGGTTGTCGCAATGGAAACTAAGCCGAACTTTAGCCGCGTACCTGGCGTGCCTTCCTGGAATAAAACATCGCGTGCTAAAACTGCTGCTGGCTCTACCACGGCAGCACATCATGGCGGAAAATCTATGCTCTATCACGATAGTGCGTCATGGCAGAAAATCCATGCAAAGCTTTGTACGCCTGCTCTTTTAGAACTCGGGCCATGCAGGTGAAACAGAATCGTCAAAGAACTTGAGCGATGGCTTTAACACGTCCGGATTCATGCGATGACTTCAACGCGTCTCCATGTCATGACAAGGGAGTTACATGCAAATTAGCACGCTCACCGATAAATCAATGCATGGACGTGCTTCTTCACATGATTATGTATGTAATTAGTATTCTGGCCGCAAAATCCATGCAAAGCAACATGTTTCTTCACATGAGTACTTTGAATAGTTTTTGTGCACAGAAGCAATACTTCCGAGGTACGGCGGATACTGATTAGAAGCGGAATGGGCCAGCTATCTATCCACGGGAAAGCCATGGTTAGAAAATTTTCACTGGACAATCAACGACAATTTTGATCCGATCTTCCATACGCCCGAGCGTAATGTTGACTTCAATCCGCGAGCACATAGTCGAAATTTCTCTGGACTCCAGCGAGAAGAAGATGTTGATAAAAATCTCCGCGATTCCGTAGACTTAGCCACACGCTCGAGCGGATAGATAATAAATCCTCGCATACGCTCAATAGCGACAACGAAGTCGGCGCGTCGATGGAGATACGATTTCGCTGCCTTCGAAGACGGCGAGGGATCCCGTCCGGATCCGTGCTATAAGCGCCTCTTGCCCCACGGTGGACGCCAACTGTCGTGGTTTTGTCGACACGTACGACATAGGGGTATCCCAACGGCGAGTTTAGAGACATGGGGGGAAGACGGAGAGCGTCCGGGTCAGCTTGACACAGTTTACCCAGGTTCAAATCTCACGACGGTGGCGAGATCGTACTCCTGCTATAAATCACTATAATAGCAATATGCCGAGTTACACGGATCGATTCGCTGTGTGAGGTATGAGTTAATTGGTGTTCTGCCCTAAAGACTCCCGTAGGCCGGCTTATAAGGACGCCAGGACCTAGGATTACATGGAGTGTTCCAGCTGGATACGGTTATAGAGTTATAGACTAACACTAACTAGTCTTCGTGTCCTCCAAGGCTCCGGCTTCCATCTAAGGCAGTGGCACGTCGCCTTCCATCTCGTGGCTGGACCTCCATCTTGTCTATCAGCAACTAGGCCGCCCGGTTATACCATAGTCCTAACCACCAACTGTGGGCCACCCGGGCTTGCTGGTATGAGACTATCTCGTAGGTATACCAATTTTGTATATCCACAACAATGCACGACTCGGTTAAGTGTTAACCGAGGCGATCGACTAAGAGTTAGTCGGGTGAATCACCTATCTCGGATCGAGAAGAGAGTCGGACTATATAAGGGATAAAAAAATATTCTCCTATAGTCTGACAAGGTGTATCGTGAGGCAAAAGGGACTCGGACGCAAGTCACATTGGAAAGACAAGTCGTCACGACTCTTTGGTACTTGGGAGTCGGCATTGTTCTGCTAGGAGCCGCTACCAACTGATCGATTGAGATTCGGAGTCTAATCGTGTCCGAGTAGCCATGAGCCTGCGGGGTCACACACTTAAGAGCGGGAGAAAATTCGGATTGGATCTGAACTAGAAATCTGGTTGGGTTGGACCCAAGCCGGATTAGGACTGAGTCAGTGAGTCGGACTCACGGTGTTATATGGGCTTTAGTGAATGGGCCACGTGAGGATCCCACGTTCACTCCCTATATATAGTGGAGCACAGTAAACCAGAAGGGTTAATCATTGATCGGTTAGGTCATTCTATGTGTTGGAAACCCTAGCTCCACAGCAGTCATGCCGACGTAACTAATCTAGCAGTTTACCGCCGGTGCTCCTCCTTGTACGTGTCGATACCAGCCGAGGTGCTGTACGATCAGTACCAGGACGATCGGATCGCAAAGGACTGCACTGCATCAACTGACGCGCTACATCAGTAATCCGCAAATGTGCGTCTAGTGGCAAACCTCGTGGCCTTCTACCTGAGCTAGATCTTGGGATCACCACGTTAGAAGAAAAAGTTTTATTTTATCTCTATGTGGCCCCACAGTGGTATAAGAGCGATAGCTTCTGGTTTTAGGCTCGAGATCTCGCATATGTGATAAGCGGTTGGCTATAGATGAGATCTATGTGCTTTTTTGGTGGTCGATCTATGAGATAGATCGGTTTTGTATGATGTTGATTGGATCAACTGTACTCTGGAAATGGTAGATCTGATTTCCGTGATCATAATGCTGAGGTCGTGAAACGACATACCCCTACCGGTCGGCTTCCGCCATCGGGGTAGACTATGACACATACGTGATCAAAGATCAAAGAGTTTAATCGAATCAGAATAATGGTTGGAATCCATGTTCGGATCGTAGATGAGATCTATATTTTCGGAAAAATCGTCAGGCACTGCCATACCCGCGAGGGGCGGTACCCCTTCGATCCCTGCCCGCTACCCGCCGGCTTCGCCCTATCGTAGCACGTTAGACGTTGCGAGTTTCACAACGCCGGTAGATAGCGTATCTATGCATAACTTGTTTTTGTAGGAAGTTATGAATGGTATGGTTCATGTGCATGTGATGTATGGGTGTAATACATACGTGATCTGCGAATCACGGTTTTTGTCAGCCGGCTGGAGCCTAGGTGCTATCATTTTATTGTATAACGACCTGCGTGTCATATTCTCCATGTAATTTACTTTACTAAGCTAGTGTAGCTGTTTGCAGAACCCGGATGGCAAGCAAGGCTATGTACATGTCGGCGACATGGAGTAAGACGGCATGTGACAAGAGTTGGCACGAGTCGGATTATAGGCTTTGTGGAGATGGAGATCGCCATGAAGAGAGCCATACCATTTCACATTATAATTGCTTTATTTTTTGTTATTGATATGTCTCTGTTTACCTCTATTAGATAGTCGGTAAAATTTAATCCCTCAAAGAACGTCTAGTTGGTTTCCCGCCAGTGTTTGCACCATCACAAGTCGGACATTTTTGGTAGTGGGCTCCTAAAATTGAGGTGCTTCCAATTATTTCAAACTAGGTGGGTTCGAGTCGGACTCTTACTGCAGAAACACTCGGTAAGCTAGACGGGTCTATCACAACGGTTGTGGGGCTCCGGGAAAAGTCGGATGGGAGCCGGGGCATGTGATGCCACCCGTCCAACAGGAGTCGTATGAGATACAATTGACAAGGAGTTGTCTACCTAGATCACTTGGCGCTTAGCGGTGATGCTAAAGCTCACTAGCCAACTTGCTTATTTAGGATCCGGAATCACTAAGTAACCATCGGAGGGGTGTTGGTTCTAGTGGGAGCATAAAATATTAAAGTGTTTAATATGCTTGCTCTTTTATGAATACATGTCTTAAGTGTTCTGCATTTTTTCTGTTGTAGATCATGGCACCAAGTAGCAGTCACTCTCAGATACCCGGTTTTGCGTTGAGAACTATCCTTGAGAAAGATAAACTAAACGACACTAATTTTACCAACTGGTATCAAAATCTGAAAATTGTTCTTAAACAAGAAAAAAAGGACCATGTCCTAGACAACCCACTTCCAGATGAGCAAAATGAGAATGCGACTGTCGATTCTACCAATGCCTACCGTCGGGCTAAGGATGAGTCCATGGATATTAGTTGTCTTATGATTGCTCACATGGAACCGGACTTGCAAAAGTGGTTCGAGAATGTTGAGGCCTACGATATGATCGAAAGCCTCAAAAGTATGTTCTAGGCTCAGGCGAAGACTGAGAGGTATCAAGTCTCTCAGGCTTTGCTGAGTTGCAAGCTTAAGGATGGTGATCCACTGAGTCCGCATGTGATCAAAATGGTTAGTTACGTGCAGTCTCTAGAGAGGCTTGGCTACCCCATTAGCGAAGAGTTCGCTACTGATATAATTCTAAACTCTCTTCCTAGTGCATATGGGAAGTTCATTTCAAACTACCACATGCATGGTATGGATAAGAAGCTGACTGCATTGCATGGGATGCTCAAGCAGGCAGAGGCGGATCTCAAGAAGGGCGCCAGTGTCGTGGTATTGCCGACGAGTACACCATGGAGGGGTCCTCATAGTGCGTGTTTAGAGACGTGGGGGAAGGTGGACGGTTGACGGGTACGAGGTAACACAGCTTACCCAGGTTCAGATCCCATGACGGTGACGAAATCCTACTCCTGCTATAAATCACTATAATGGTAATACGTCGAGTTACAGGGATTGGTTCGCTGTGCGAGGTGACTAGAAAGTCTAAGTTATCGTCTGAGATTGTGCCCTAAAGGATCCCATAGACCCGACTTATATAGTCGCTAGGTCCTAGGGTTACAGGGAAAAGTCCTAGCTGGATAGGTTACAGAGTCCTACACTGTTTATTACTAGTCTAGCATGTCTTAGACTCCAAGGCTCCGGGTATGTCGGTGACTCCTCCATAGACTTCCTTTATCTGGCATGGGCCTCCCTTCTGGATCCATCTATCTGGGCCGTCCAGCAGGCCATGGGCCTTGCTACCAACTGTGGGCCACTCGGGTTATCCGGATAGAGGACATGCTATGAGGATACCCATATAGCATATCACCAACAGTAGCCCCCGGAGAACTCTGGGATCTTGCGCCGTCTTGCCTCTTCACATTGAATGCTCCGTCTAGATGGATGTCGGCAAATCGTCAAGCAACATCTTGTAGTCCTCCCAAAGAACCCTGCAAGGTTTTCTCCGTCTTCAACTTGTAAGTCGGAGAATTTCTGAATCTTCTATCGTACTCTTCCGTAGCCGGATTAGATTCGTCCATGCCAGAATATTCCGATGTGATGGTTCACCTGCCAGTGACAGCTAGGGCGACATAGACATAGGTCAGCAACACCTCGTAACTCACACATGCAGAGAATGCAATTATGTCCGATTTTTCCGCGCGAGCGATACGAACTGTTGACGGCGACGGTTGGTAACATGGTGAACCGCACACGTCGTCCACGCGTCAACCGTTCGATCATTTCGCACGAATCTTGGTGCTGGAGGTTATAAATTATAACGGCGATGGAAATTTTACTTTTCACCTCATTCCCCTCTGCATCATCTCCGTCCTACAGTGAGCGCCTCCTCGTGCTCTCCGCGCAACGTGCGAAAAAACCGTAGCTCCTTGACCTTCCCAATCACCACCGAAAACCTCCAATGGCCAGCAGCAGTTCCTCCCCTTCCATGGCGGCGTCAAGCGATGCCGCGGCGAAGCCGACGAGCGCCATCATCGTGCATCCAGAGGGATTGGTTGAAGCCACCGGCGGTGACCATAACTCAGCAGCGATGGAGCTGCTCGAAGATGAGTACGACTCCCACAAGGGCGTCTGGCGCGGTTCGGATATTACGGACCGTGATATCAAGGAATTGATCATCGAGGGCTACCTCCCTGCGATGAAGGGTCTTGCCTGGCGGGCGGCGCCGGTCGGCGAGGTCACACCTTCTCCCCAAGCCGGAGAAAAGGTGTACCTCAAAGCACAACTGGTACGCGGTGTCTCCCTGCCCATCTCCAACTTTTTCCTTGCTGTCCTCAACCATTACTGAGTACAGCCTCAGAACCTCTCTCCCAATAGCATCTTAGTGCTTATCAACTACGCGGCGCTTTGCGAGGGTTATCTAGGTATTAGGCCTAGGCTAGATCTCTTCACCTATTTCTTCACCGTCAAGCGCGAAGCCGGAGCCGGCAAGGACGAACTTAGAGATTGTGGCACCATTAGTTTTAAGATCCGGCCTGGCCGGCGGTTCCCCGACATCATCGCCCACGAGTCTTGCAAGAACTGGCAGCGGACGTACTTCTACGTCCCAGATATCCCTATGGCCGGCCGAGAAGTAGCGTACCTGGACTTCATCGATGGAGCTGTCTCCGAAGCCTCGACATGGAGATCCCAGGCCTCCATGGACTTAGTCATGTGCTAGTTCGTCAGGCGGATCCAGCCTCTGCAGCACCGCTTGAAGTTGATGAACAAGTATACCAACGAGAGTAAGGATAGCCTCCGCATCTCCGAGGACAACTTCTCGAGCGACTCCGTCAATCTTCGCCTCAAGGACATCGTCAAGGTGAAGGATAAGAAGCGTGGATTCTCCATCACCTACGACATGTTCGTAGAGAGCAAGTGCCCAAAGGTACCTGTTTATTTTCCGTGTATGACATATACTCCAGTTCTTCCGTCTAGCCATTACCATCTCATCTAACACGGTGGTTCTTCACTTAACAGCTCAGCGACATAGATGAGCATAACATGGCTCCTCAAATCTATGACCCAAAGATGAAGGAAGTCACCATCGTGTCCGACGACGATGCCCCTTTGGCGCAAAAGCAGAAGAGCTCCACCTATGAAGCTGCCGAAGGAGGCAAGAAGAAGACGGAGGGTGGAGCCTCCAAGAAGACTACCGCCACCCTGGATGCAGAGAAAAGAAAGGTTACAGGGATCCCTTTTTCCAAAGCACCCCCTATTGTGTAATCTTCTTTCTCTCTGACATTGTCCATTGTTTTTCTTATTTCTATACTTATACTTTTTGTGCGTTTCAGGAAGAAATCCACAACCAGTTTGAAGAAGACCTCCAAGACTTTGGGGGCTCCTAAAAACATTAAGGATATGTTGCATCGTGAAGTTTCTCCCCCGCATCTCCCGTCATCGCCCTGTCACTCCCATCATCAAGCCTACGCCCACTTCGACAAGCTCTCAAGCTAAAGAAGAATCTGGCCCTTCCGCCATGGAAGTGGACTCAGGTGCCTCCACCGAGCTTGCTATTGTCGGCTAACAGGCGACGCAGGAAAGTGTCGCACACCAAATAGCTAAAGCTCCGGCTAAGGATGCCATCGATAGCGGTAAGGCGGTGGTGGAAGGTGGTACATCTGCCGAAGGCGGCGCCTCCGCACCCAAGAATACCATAGAGTTCCTGAAGATAGTCTATCTAGTGCTTACGCCGGGTAGCACTACTCTGGTTCCTGTTACGGTGCCGACATATCCAACGTGCGGCCTTGAGGAGCTTCTCTGGCAAGCAGAAATCTTGCAAGGGAACAGTTTGTCCTTTGGTAAGCTGCTTGCTGAGAGTGCTACAAACCTCAAGATCATTAAGCTTGTAAGTTCTATTTGCCTTTTGCTTTTCATATGAGTATCCCACTGTAGCCCCCGAGGATTTAGACGGAAAACCATAGGTCTTTGCATCTAAATGCTCTAAGAGTGACTAAGCTAGAAAACTTCTCACTGAATTATTCCGACTATATGCTTTCAGAGTAGCATACATAGTGTTTATAAATTCCGATACTGTAGACCCGAAGCTTCTAGTTGTAACTGAATTAGTTCCGAATAGATGCTTAAAGAGAAGCTAAGCATATGACTAAGTTAAAAAACTTTATACTGTAGCCCCAAGCTTCTAATCGAAAATGAGTTAGTTCTGACTAGATGCTTGAAGAAAGACTAAGCATATTGCTAAGTTAAAAACTCTCGCTGTATCCCCCGAGCTTCTAGGTGGAAATTTTCTGTCTAGATTCTCCAAGTAGACCAAACAACGTTTAACTTTATTCTTTCCACAGAATGAGAATGCTCGGAGGGGTGTCGCCAACGACAAGTACCATAAGATGTGCGCGGACTTGGAAGCTGAAAATGGTAAAACTGCCTTGTTGAAGGAATAGATCATCAAGAGAAAGCGTCTGTTTTTGCTTTCTTTTTCGTATTTCGACTTGGTCTTGTGCCAACATTCTACGAGTACTCACTGTGTACTGTTGTTTCTCCGACTTGCAGAAACCATTTCCAAGGCTAAGGATATTGTCGAGCAATCCAAGCACATTCAACAGCTGGATAGCGAAAACAAGATCCTTAAGCAGGAGAGGAAGGACATGCTGAAGATGCATGAAGACTCAATGAAATCCCTGCAAGACTCCGCCAGTTAGGAGATGAACCGCTTGAAGGAGGAAATCACGATCTTGAAAGAGAAGAAGAAAGCTGCTGATGAGCAAAATCAACGCCATCATGAAACGTACAAGATCCTCCGACAAGAACGGGACTCCATGGCGGAGACTCTCCAACAAGCTGAGATAAGCATCTTCAGTAAGTGATTCTCCGTCTTGGACTTCTGTAAGCTGAGTGCTCTGAATTTTTGAACTCATGCGCTCCTCTATCGGAAATTTGCAGCTCCTATGGGTTTAACCCGGTCTCCTCCTCCACCAAAGGAATGCATGGTCCTTGCCGACAACTTTATCAACACCGCCGTCAAGCAGGCCAAGGAGATAACCAAACACCTCCAGATTAACCGAGATCCTGCGCTGATCCCCCGAGCGTATCTCAAGCTGGAAAGCTTCATGTGCACGGGCTGGTGCAAGGATGGCGCTGTCCATGGTCAAGGCACATTACGAAAATGCTGACATCGACACGGTGACCTCCGGTATCCCCGACGTACATGACGAAGGCCAAAAGATAAACCACAAATCTATCTTGGCGTCGCTCGTGGGTTATGAAACCAGAGTCGCCGAGTTGGTCGACGTTAATATATTTGTGCCCATGAAAACCATCGATGGCGGCAACCAAAGCTCCTCCGAGTCCCTCAACACTGCCGACTTCGAGGAAGGTGACTCTCCTGCTGCCGACGATGCTGCCTCCAAGTCGCCTGCACCAGAGGAATAAAAACAATTTGTAATATTTGTTTCCTCTGTAATGTGTATGCGGAAAAACAATGTGTTACCTTAAGGAGGAAAACAATGGTTGTTATTTCCTGCTACTCAAGAATTGGTTCCAGTATGTATATATTTTTTAAGCAAGTGCTGGCTTATCCATTACTCAGGTTTTTATGCTTAACTTTGCGTGACTCGGAACACTCTTTGTCGAAACCATGCGCTCAGGTGATGATGCCCAATGGCACTGTCAATCACCTAAGCACAAAATCTCCAACAATAAGTGACAAAAGTCACTACTCCAGAATCCACATAAAACGACAAAGAACTTGTAGACCAGAAAACTTAAGCTAACGCCCATAGGCGGAATTTTCACAAGTGCAATCGCAAAGCTTGTGCATAATGGTTTTATATGATCCAAAAATGAAAAATAAAGGAGGTAAAAGACTCAGAAATATGAGTTAACCAGAGAGCTTTATTTCATTGATCATATAAGAGGTACACAATAGATAAAAAATTCTAAGTGTAGAAAGGACGTAGCTGTGCTATGTTCCATGGCCGATCAAGCTCCGGGTAGTCATCATCCAGGTCACGTCTCTTACGCTTATGATCCTCGCTGGGTCTATCCTTCAGTTCACGATTGTCAACGAGGTAGTAAGACCCATTGAGTAGCGGCTTGCTTATGTTGAACGGTCCTTACCATGGCGGGGATAATTTGTGTGACTTCTTCTACTTAAGTCGGAGCACCAGATCCCCCTCTTTAAACGAGTGATACCGGACGCGGCGACTATGGTAGTTGCGTAGCTTCTGCTAGTAGATGGCGGATCTTTGGCATGCCAAAACGTGCTTCTCCTCGAGAAGGTCCACATCTAGGCGTATGGATTCTTCAGCGTCATCTTCCTCGTAGGCGGCAACTCTTGGTGAATCGTGAAGGATGTCGGAAGGCAGGATGGCTTCTGCTCCATATACCATGAAGTAAGGGGTGTAGCTGGTGGATCTGTTGGGTGTAGTTCGTAAACTCCACAGCACAGATGGCAATTCTTCCACCCAGGCTCCAGCTGCTCTATGTTGCAGTGCCTCAAGACGTGACTTTAGTCCCTGCAAAATTAATACATTGGCTCGCTCAACCTGACCATTGGACTGTGGGTGTGCCACATATGCATGTTCAAGTCGGATTTCCTTCTCCCAATAATAAGCTTCCACTTCTCCGAGTGACAAGTTGCTACCATTGTCGGTGATAATGCTATGTGGGAGACTAAATCTCACCACTAGATCCCGGACAAACCTAAGGGAAGTTGCCCCATCAAGCTTTCTAATGGGTTTAGCTTCTATCCATTTGGTGACTTTATTAACTGCTACTAGCAGATGCGTAAACCCACATGGTGTCGTCTGCAACGGACCAACCATGTCCAGCCCCCAGACTGCAAACGGCCAAGTTATTGCCATTGTTCGCAATTCTTCAGCAGGAACATGTGGTTGTCAGGCATAATACTGGAATCCCATGCATGTCTCCACCAGCTTGTAGAGTCCTTGCCGGAAGGCTTTCGCGACCAAAGATCGCGGAGCGGCGTGATGCCCGCAATCTCCGAGATGGATTTCACGTAGGATTTCAATACCTTCTTGATGGGAAACACACTTAAGGTATACACCAGTAGTGCTTCTTTTGTAGAGCTATCCATTAATTATGGTATAGCCCTTTGCTTGGCATACTATTTGCCGTCTTTCAACTTTGTCGTCCGGCAAAGTTCCGTGTTCGAGATATTCCATGAACGGTTTTGTCCAAGCCGGAGGGACATTTGCCACTATGTGGACGAAAGAGTCTACTCTGTCGAGGTTGTCGATGTGTTCTCCCTTCACGGATGGTGTCCGTAGATGCTCCAGGAAAACTCCAGGCGGAATTCGTTTGCGTCCTGATCCAAGCTTAGACAGCAGACAAGCCGTCTCGTTTTGCTCCCTAGGGACATACTTGACCTCGTAGCCCAAGAAGCTCTTGGCTATCTCGTCCACTTCGTCTCGATATGCCACCATCATAGGGTTCTGCGCAATCCAGGTGCCAGCCACCTGCTGGGAAACCAAGTCGGAATCTCCACAGCAAACTATGCGCTTGATTCCAATATCCTTGGCTACGCTAATCCGTGAATGAGTGCTTCATACTCCGCCATGTTGTTCATAGCCTCGAAGTGGATCTGCAGAACGTAGTGTAGCTTGTACCCAGTTGGTGACTGTAGCAGTACACCAGCCCCCGAGCCATTGAGCAGCTTTGATCCATCAAAGTGCATCACCCAGTATTCTGTCTCCGGCAATGGGGTAGAATTTGGCATCTCCGTCCAATCTGTGATAAAATCCTCCAAGGCTTGTGACTTGATAGCGTTGCGTCGCTTGTAGGTAATCTCGAAGGCGGCAAGTTCAATTCCCCACTTCACGACCCTTCCTGTAGCGTCGCTATTGTTGATGATGTCGGATTGTGGAGTCTTGCTCACCACTGTGATGGGGTGCTCCTAGAAATAGTGTCTCGGCTTCGGAGAAGCAAGGAATACTCCATAAGCTATCTTTTGGTAGTGTGGGTAAAGCTTCTTGGACTCCGTCAATACCTCGCTTACATAGTAAACTGGTCGCTGAACTCCGTTCTAATAGCCTAGTTCCTTCCAATCTACCACGACGACGATGATGATTACCTGGTTGGTGGCCACCATGTAAATTAACATGGGTTCACCAGGCTCAGGTGCTGCAAGTATAGGTGCTAAGGAAAGAATCTCCTTGAGCTTCTTCAATGCTGCATCTGCTTCGTCCTTCCACGTGAATTTTTCCGCCTTCTTTAACAACTTATACAGTGGCAGAGACTTCTCTCCAAGTCGGCTGACGAACCGACTAACTGCTGCAACACAACATGTTAGTCGTTGTATGTGCTTTAGTCATCTCGGACGGTTTATGTTTAAGATGGCCTTGATTTTCTCCGGGATGACCTTGATTCCACGTTGGGAAACGATGAAACCCAACAATTTACCGGCTGGAACCCCAAAGACGCACTTCTTAGGGTTAAGCATCATGTTGTATTTCCGGAGATTATCAAAGGTTTCTTTTAAGTTGGAGATTAAGTCATTTAACTTTTTAGACATCAACGCTATATCGTCCACATAAGCGTGAATGTTCCGACCAATCTGATCATGTAGGCAACGTTGCATTGTCCATTGGTACGTAGAACCTGCGTTTTTTAGCCCAAAGGGCATCATAACATAGCAAAACGTGTTGTAGGGGGTAGTGAACGAAGTGGCCAATTGGTCCAACTTCCTCATCTTGATCTAGTGGTATCCTGAGTATGCATCGATAAAACACAAAAGTTCCGATCTAGCCATCGAGTCAATGACTCTATCAATGCGAGGCAAAGCAAACGGATCTTTGGGACATGATTTGTTCAAGCCGGTGTAATCAACGCACATTCTTAATTCTTTGGTTCCCTTTTTAGGTACAAGTACAGGATTGGCCACCCATTGGGTGTGAAGGACTTCTCGGATAAAACTATCCTTAAGTAACCTAGATATCTCTTTGCCTATGGCGCGTCTCTTCTCATCTCCAAAGCGTTGTAGAGGTTTCTTCAGTGGTTTGCATTTTGGATCAATGTTCAAGATGTGCTCGGCAAGTTCCCTAGGTACACCTTTCTTGTCGGCAGGTTGCCAGGCTAAGATGTCCTTATTATTACGAAGGAACTCGACGAGCACGCTTTCCTATTTGGGATCCAGGTTCTTCCCAATGTCGGTGGTCTTGGAGGCATCGCCTACCACAAGTTCCACCGGCTTGGTCTCGATGGCGGACTTGAATGTTGGAGCGGAGTTGGAAATCTATTTCTTCAACGCGGGCATCTCCGAGGCATCGACCTTGCTCTGGATCTCCTTGAATTCTTCGCTGTAGAGGATAACTTTCGCGTAGGCTTCTTGTGGCCCTTTTATTTCTAAACCTCATGTGTATAGATGAAATGTCCAAAATGGGCATGCTGTGGCACCCCGGATTTACGGTCCGAGAATACCCGTTATGCATATAATTCACGTTCCCATGATCAGTGAGCCGTGAGCACAGCCGACAAGTATCATTACATCATCCATATATTAACGAGTACAACACTTACAAGGAGGCCTTTCTGGCGATTACATGACAACTAGCAGAAGTCTTCAGCATAGAGCTCGTGCCTTAACCTACAGGCAACTGACTGGGAAGACGGCCTAGCTCGCATAGATGTCAGCACCTTTCTCGCTTCTTAACATCTTCAATCTGGCCCAGTAAATAGCCAGGGACAATGCCGGTGAGTACTTGGAATGTACTCGCAAACCACCAAGACAAGGGTAAGAAGAAACATGCATATTGGGTTGTGTCAAGACAACTCTAGACTATATTTGTTTTGAAAGAAAACCTAACAATGGCATCTCTATATCTTTGTTGAAAAAGAGTTTTTGTAATGTACGCCTCCTTTTTGAAAATCTGGACATCTCCACATCCTTGTTAATAGGGTTTGGAAAATGTTTTGTTCTAAAACCCTTTTTAAAACCTTACCGACCATCTCTGGTCAAAACCCATATTATTCTTATCTTTCCTCGTGACCAAGTCATATCCTTTACTTTATCACAACTTAACCGAAGGGTCCTCCTAGCACTTGACATTCCAAACATCCTTGTCCGTGGACACGGCTATTCGAGTAGATTAGACTCTGTAGAGTTTTTGCACTTTACCCAGAAGAATCAATACATTCGCCGGGATAAAACCACGGCCTTCTACACACGGTAGACAGGGGCTCGGATAATAAAACTTGAACCTTTCATTTGTTGATCCCTAGCAACGGCGGCTTTTCCTTTTGGGTTTATCTCTCCGGTACGAGTATGGGGTACTACGACCCTGGTACCTCCATCCTTACTGACCGCTATCTCCAGAACGAAGTCTGGCAGATAGCAATAGTGACAATTCTTCCATCCGTACTACCTAAAAGTATACCGTCCGCGAGAGACCCAATTGTTGCACCGGTACCTTGCCCCCGGCAGCCTGGATTTCATGGGATTTCTCCCCTTTAGCGAGTAAGAGCAGCCCCGGCTAAAGATCACAAACTACGAGCTAAGCCCCAGCGTCTGGGGTAATGTTGTTGCACGGATAAAATTGTTCCGGACATTGGCGTAGAACATCCCTTCCTTTCTCTTGCTTAACTTTCTCTTCATCCATCTCCTATTTTGTAACATACCACCTTTTGAGTAATATAAATAAGATATGTTTGAGCATTGCATGCATGCATAATACTTGCACTGTGATTCAACCAAAGAAGAACAAACAAAACTCTAAACCCTAATAGCTTCCCCTCTCTCTTTGAATCAATTCCAAATGGTTTCTGTATTTTGAAAATTCTCAAAACAAATGGAGCCCAAATTGTGTTGAGGGCCCCTTAGTGTTTTCAGATATCATATAAAAGTTTCTGTGATTTGAAATTATTCAAAACAGATTTGAATTCAAAATACAAAAGGGAAATCATAAAATAGAAATAGAAAAACATTTATGGCAATAAAAACATGTGTCTACTCTAACTGGGACGAGCCCACTTCCCTCTCTCTCTTTCATCCACAAGCAGCCGACCCACCCTAGCCCACCTGGCCCGTACCCCTTTGCCGCCTTCTTCTTTTCTTCTTCCCCAAGCTGCCGGCGAAGCAGCTGCCTGGTAGAACCCTCGCCGTCGATCTCGCCGATGCTGCGATGCGCGCCGCCGCCTGCGAGGATGGTAATAAGGATCGCCGCATCGAGCTCTTCCTCCACATACCCATCTCAATCTCTCCCATGGCCTCTGTGGCTTTTCCCCAAACTCGACGGAACCCTAAGCCTCGGGCTCCGTCGTGCCCCGCTATTCCCGACCAGCCCCCTTGCCATTTGAGACCGCCGTCGGCTTCGCCTCGCCACGCTGATCATTCCTGCCAAAGGGATCGACCAGAGACGCACTGAATCGTCGCCATCGTCTTCACCTTTCCGAGCTCCGGCCACTGCCTCCTTCATCGATTCCGGCCGTTCCAGACCGCCCCCGGAATCGCCGTCACCACCATCGCGCTCAGGGTGAGCTACTGGTCCTCGTGGACCCTCTCCCTCGCCCCCTCTCGCTCTGGTTCACCCTCCCCGACGACCACTTGCCTCTGCTGCCGCTCGCCGCCGTCGTGCTCCCTTCTCCGATGACCTCCTGCAAGCGGCGCCGCCACTTTCTGGTTGCCTGCGTCAGCCTCTCTCGAAGGCGCTAGCTCTCGCTCGCCCGTGCGTCCCTAGTCGCCAACTCCATCGCCGATCTGCAAGCAAGCCATTGATGATGTCATATTTTCTTTTTATTTCTTTTATTGTTTTCTATAATTGTTTTATTAAATGGAAACTGTATGACAGGTGGGCCATACCTTTCAGAATTTTAATCATTTCTGTAAATCTTTTCTGAAAATAATAAAAGTCTGACATGTGGGCCCAAGTTTGGAAATTATTTCAAATATTCCAAAAATGAATTAAAATTTGGGAAATTCATAACTAATTCAATTAAAATCAGAAAAATACAAATAATATACCAAAATGTTCAGAAAAATGAAACCTATCTAACTAAGCTATAATCATACATTGTTAATCAACTTTGATAGCAAGTTTAATTAGAAGAACCAATTGAACCCCACATGTGATTCCGATGATCCCCCTGTTTTAGGGTTTGGACCTTTGGAACCCCCTTTAAAGTGACCAAGCATGTTTTAGGATTCAATTCAACATTATTTAACTTGTCATATCATCCATATTGTATGAGCATTGCATATTCCATGTGTTGAGTGTTGCTTTCTCTTTTCCGGTGATTGGTTCTCGCGAATAGGAACTGAACCCAAAGCTGAAGTCAACGCCACCGAAGAGCAATACCAGTCCAACAACAGACAAGGCAAGCGAAGCCCCACTCATACATATGAATCCTATGATTACAAAGTATTTCATTCCTTGTGAACTATATTACCTGATCCACCGCTCCTAGCATAACTAGGGTTTGGCTTATGAGCATCGCTAGTGCCACAGTTTAGTCAATCTTAGCCATGCTTAGTGGTCTGATGCTGATCATTCATGTGATGCACCTGAGATGCGAACGAATCTAGTATGGTAGGATGTTGTGATGTGATCAGATATGAAGGATAAACATGCTAAGGCTTGTATGGGAGGCCACGTGGGTTGTGGTTTTTGTAGTCCCATACTTGCCACACTTAGGACCTGATGTTCTCGCCTCTTGAACCAAGACGAGCGTACAACCACACGGGGTCCTGGAAACCCCCTCGACTCACTAACTTGCCTAGTAGATTCCATGAGTCACATAGTTCGGGATTTCCATTCGACATACGCATATTGGTTGTTCTTGAATGGAGGTGAAGGAGGTGCATTCATACAGGTAGGTAAGCGTGGCAGGGAATGGGAGATGCCCGAAATCCGTAATCTCAAACCCTGTTCATGTTGCTAGGGACCGACTTCGGGACTCGACTCGTTACAGCGGCATCTCCTTAGTGCGTGACTCATGGTCTCGGCGAAAGCAAGGTAAAGGTTGTGGTCAACCACTCTCTGTCGGCCTACCAAGGAAGAGGGCTAATAATTTGGCATTAAGAATCGGTTGGTACGTGTGGGTCAAGTTGTGCACCCCTGCAGGGTTATTAATCTTTTCGAAAAGCCATGTCCACGGTTATGGACGACTTGGTAATGAATTCTGTGATCATAGAGAACTATAACCGAATGATACAAATTGCCAACTAAATTGAGATCCGGAATACATCCTTAGGGTTGTTGAGGGGGTAGTCCGGGAAGATAGGTTCAGCTGATGATGATACTTGGTGGATATCAAAGATGATTTTAAAAGGTAGAGTTGAGTCTTATTATCCCCATTTGAAAATGATCTGACTAGACGAGTGTCTTCTCCCTCTTGTTTTGAAAACAAAAGATGGCTTTATGCAAAATAACTCCACTAGCCATAAGTCTTGCGGAGTACACCTTGTACTCAACCTTGCTTCGTTGATGTTTTCTACAGATGATGCTACTCCAACTGAAGGTGGTTTCTACGTCGAATTCGTCGAGTAGTCGGGGCTCCCGGGCAGCAGCCTAGGATCTATGGAAGGGTCGCTACTTCTGTTAAGGCCTCTTAGGCCATTTTCTAAGTTTGTTGTTTAGAACAACTTGTTTGCTTCCGTTGTTTGATGTAATGTTGGGTCTGTGACCCCTGTCTTGTATGACTAGCTTGTAACTCTCTTAAGAGTTTACCTTATTAATGTATGGTTTGTATGTTCTGTAATGTTACCGATGTATGGCTTATATCAGATGAGGATCTGGTATTTGTCTAGCCCTGATCCCGGGTCGTGACAAATTTTGGTATCAGAGCAGGACTGCCTATGGGAAACCCTCCTAGTTGTTCGATGTCGAGTCTAGAGTTTGAGAAAACTATTTGAAAGCTAAAATTATTTGCAAAACTCTGAATAGCACTCTTTTTACTCCTTATCCAAGGTTGTTCTATTGCTGAGTTATCTTACCTAGTTTGCTTTGTAAAGTTTTCACTTCTCGTCTATCATTTCAAACTCTTAGGATATACGGGTTTGGGTTGTTTTTACCTAGTACTCCGTACTTGGTTGCAAGGCTCAGAGTTTCCAAGATATATCTGTGCAACTGAAGCATTGTTTTTCAACTTTACTAAGGATGCCTCTAATTCCTCTCTCAACTATTTTGTGACTTGTTGGTACCATATCATGCTTGCATTCCATTGTTATGGTTTGTATCTAAGTTGGTAGTGTATACATTTCGTATGCTTGTTCTACTGCCATACTTAATGCATTGATATAATTTTCATCCACATGATCACCTCTACCATGATCTTTGATATGGTTTTGCCATCCTTTGTTGTACCTTTTTGGTGAACCCATTCTTATGGTTTCTGTTTTCTTCTCAGGATGTCAGTTGGTACTCGTGGTTCTGTTGGTCATCGAGGAAACAACAATGCTGATCAGGAACTTCCGCCACCTCCCACAATGGCCGAGGTTCTCAACAACATTAAGACCAACCGTCTGCGGAATGAACGCCTTCTGGAGCGTGTGGTGCAGAACACTGAACGTCGTCCTGACGACTATGTCATACTTGGAGATTTCATCCGCTCTTTTCCTACAATCTTCACCCACTCCAAGGAGCCCCTTGAAGATGATGATTGGATCCGCAACATAGAGCGCAAGTTCAGTGCTCTTCGAGTCCGTCCCGCTGAATGTGTCAACTTCGCCACCTATCAACTAGAAGGTGAGGCTGGTGTTTGGTGGGAAGGTTTTCTGAATCTGCAAGCTCAGGGACATGTGGTTACCTGGGAAGAGTTTGTTGCAGCATTCCATGCCTCTTATATCCCGAAGCCCGTCATGGATCTCAAAAGGAGGGAGTTTCTGGATCTGACTCAGGGGCGCAATGACATTGAAACCTATGGGCGTGAGTTTACTTGCCTGGCTCGTTATGCAACCAGGGATGTGACCAATGATGAAGATAATCAAGAGTTGTTCCGTAAGGGACTTAACCCTGCACTTCTCTACGAGTTGTTGCCCTTCAAGTTCCAGTCTTTCCAGGACTTGCACAATCAGGCTCTTACCTTAGAGCATGGAAGGAAGGATATGGAAGTATCTCAGAAGCGTGAAGAAGGAAATTCGCGTGCTTCTTCCTCTGGTAACAAGAAGCGTTGTGTCTTTGTTCCATACAGTGATGTCCCTCGTGCTCCTTATGCACCCAAGTCCTCTGGCAATAATTCTCGTCAGTCACAGCAAAATACTGGTGGAGCAAATTCTCGTTCTCCTGCTGGTTCTCACACCGGAGTTACATGTTACTCCTGTGGTCAGCCTGGTCACTACTCAAGGGAGTGTTCCCAAAGGGCTGCCGGACACAATGAACAGCAGGCAAAGAAGAATGATAAATATCAAGGTGCTGGACGTGGTCGTCTGACCCATGTCACTGTTGAAGAACCTCAGGAAGATCCACGCGTCATTCCGGTTAAGCTCCGTGTCGATTCAATTCTCACAACAGTCTTGTTTGATTCTGGAGCATCACATACATTCATGTAAAATTTGTTTTCTCAAGAGAATGGGGTAAATTTTGAACCCTTGTCCACCCCTTTGACCATCCATTCCCCGGGTTCTAGCTGGTTCACCACTATGGTTAGTCATGGGAATGAGATTGACATAGCCTACCAGAAATTCCCCACTTCTTTCGTTGCACTCAAGTCATGTGATATTGATGTCATTCTGGGCATGGACTGGTTAACCAAGTATCAAGCCGTCATTGACTGTGCACTCAGAACAGTTTTTTTGACTTCTCCTGCTGGCATAACCGTCAAGTATTGGACTGATGGTTCAAAGTCTCCTTCCGTCGTTCTTAAACCTTTCTCGGAGTTGTACGCCATGGATGTTTTACCCACTCTCGAGATCCAAGATGTCCTCGTAGTCTATGATTTCCTGGATGTCTTTCCTGAAGAGTTGCCTGGCATGCCACCTGATCGAAGTGTGGAGTTGTTCATAGAGCTAGTTCCTGGAATTGCTCCTATCTCCAAAAGACCTTACCGCATGCCTCCTCATGAGTTGGTTGAGTTGAATAAGCAACTTGAAGAGTTAGAGGGTCTAGGATACATCCAACCTAGCATATCCTCTTGGGGTTACCCTACCATCTTTTTCAAGAAGCGGGATAAAAATATTCCAAGATTGGTGGTTGATTACCGTCCACTCAACGCGTGACAATCAGGAATAAGTACCCACTTCCTCGGATAAATGATCTCTTTGATCAATTAAGTGGTGCTACTTTCTTCTCCAAAATGGACTTAAGATCAGGGTATCATCAAATCAAGATTAGAAAGGAAGATATCCCAAAGACAGCATTCACAACTCGTTATGGTCTTTACGAGTATACAATGATGTCCGTCGGGTTAACCAATGCCCCTGCAACATTTATGAGGCTCATGAACTCCGTCTTCATGGAGTATCTCGACAAGTTCGTCGTGGTATACATTGATGACATTCTAATCTACTCCAAGACCGAATAAGACCATGCCGAACATTTACATTTGGTGTTGACTAAACTTCGTGAACATCGCCTCTACGCCAAGTTTTCCAAATGTGAGTTCTGGTTACAAGAACTCGTCTTCCTTGGTCATGTTGTGTCTGCAAGTGGTGTTGCTGTCATACCGGATAAGGTTCAGACCATTCTGGAATGGAAGTCACCTACTTCAGTCAAGGAAGTCTGAAGTTTCCTTGGAATGGCTGGATATTACCGCCGATTCATCGAGAACTTCTCCAAAATAGCCAAGCCTATGACTGATCGTCTTAAGAAAGATAAGAAGTTTGAATGGTCAGAAAAGGCAGAAGAAAGCTTACAAGCTTTGAAAACTAAGTTAACCACCACCCCTGTGCTTGTAATTCCGGATACAAGCAAGGACTTCGTCATCTATTGTGATGCTTCTCTCCAAGGGCTCGGTTGTGTGTTGATGCAAGATGGTCATGTAGTGGCCTATGATTCTCGGCAGTTGAAGCCACATGAGAACAATTATCCAACCCATGATCTCGAGCTCACTGTTGTCGTTCATGCTCTTAAGCAATGGCGACATTACCTCATCGGTAACCGTTGTGAACTTTACTCGGATCATCAAAGTCTGAAGTATCTCTTTACCCAGCCAGATCTGAATCTTAGGCAAAGAATATGGTTGGAACTCATCAAAGATTATGATTTGGGTCTCAACTATCAACCCGGCAAAGCCAATGTCATTGCTGATGCGCTAACTCGGAAGTCTTATTGCAACAACCTGATGATTTCACAAGCCCAGCCTGTTCTCTACGAGGAAATCAAGCATCTTAACCTTGAAGTAGTTCCTTGTGGATTCCTAGCTAACCTTGAAATAAAATCTTCTCTGGAGGACCAAATCAAGGAAGCTCAAAAACAAGATGGTGAGATCACCGAGATCAAAGAACGTGTTGCAAGTGGTTAAGCTAAATGTTTCTCCATTAATGATCAAGGTACTCTTTATTTTGGTAACCGGCTAGTGGTTCCAAACAGTATAAAAATCAAAGATCTAATACTTTTGGAAGCTCATGAATCCTCTTTGTCTATCAACTAAAGTGATAAAACTTGCCAACTAAAGTGAGATCCGGAATACTTCCTCGGGGTTGTTGAGGGGGTAGTCCGGGAAGATAGGTTCAGCTGATGATGATACTTGGTGGATATCAAAGATGATTTTAAAAGCAAGAGTTGAAGTCTTCTTATCCCCATTTGAAAATGATCTAACTAGACGAGTTTCTTCTCCCTCTTGTTTTGAAAACAAAAGATGGCTTTATGCAAAATAACTCCACCAGCCATAAGTCTTGCGGAGTACACCCTATACTCAACCTTGCTTCATTGATGTTTTTTACAGATCATGCTACTGCAACTGAAGGTGGTTTCTACGTCGAAGTCGACGACTAGTCGGGATTCCCGGGCAGCAGCCTAGGATCTATGGAAGGGTCACTACTTCTGTTAAGACCTCTTAGGCCCTTTGCTAAGTTTGTTGTTTAGAACAACTTGTTTGCTTCCGCTGTTTGATGTAATGTTGGGTCTGTGACCCCTTGCTTGTATGACTGGTTTGTAACTCTCTTAATAGTTTACCTTATTAATGTAAGGTTTGTATGTTCTGTAATGTTACCGATCTTTCCCTGCGCGTTTCGGAATTTAGGTTAGGTGTATATCAGATGAGGATCTGGTATTTGTCTAGCCCTGATCCCAGGTCGTTACATATTTTCTTTTAGTAAAACTTCCACTTGGGATGCCTCTTTCCAAGGGTTTTATTTTGGAAACTTTGCAGTAGGGTAAGAATCCAAAATGGTTTGAAAATATGTGGGTTCTAAGAGGGAAGATGCTAATCATCTTAGCCTCGTTCTAAGGGGTAAAAATAGGTGTACATAGGGTAGGTGTCCAATTAACACTTATTCATAACTTGGAGGGGACAAGTTACTCACGTCTATTTATTTGAAATAATGAGATATGAAACAGTTGATAAACAGGAGTAGGTGCATAAAGGAATTCAGGAATGGTGGCTTGTCTATGACCAGCGAGATGACCCTTGACTTCTTTATAAGTCCAGAATACCAAAAATAGCACTAATAAGAATATCCTGATCCTTCCTTCTTCTCGGTGTCACAAAATCGCAACTATCACCGTTTATCGAGTATACATGCAGGCAAACAATATAACAATCAATACAGAGCATACAAAACAACAAACCATCCAACAAACAAAACATAATTGAGTGATATACATCAGTGGGATGTTGGAGGATTCATGTGATTGGATTGGAAGAAGATTTGGAGTAATTAGGGAAAGGATCCCTTTTTATTTATGGTTTAGGAATTACCCAACAAAGGGGTTTTTGAACAAATTTTTAATCTATATGATACCATTGTGTAAAAATGATACCAACATATATGTATTGATAAAGTGAACCCAACAAAAGTGGTTTCACTATTTAATCATTTTCCTAGGATTTATAAAGGATTTTAGGGTGATAAAAACTCTAGATTTAGGAAATAATTCCCCAGAACTTCGCTGGAGTTCCAGAAATTATTTCCTTGGGTGAAAAGGTAATATTTGGTGGACTGATTCAAGAGGAGTTGGATTCATCTCAGAACATTTACCAGAATGCCCTTGAGAAATTCACAAAGGTAGTACTGGACAATATTTGTCTTTTTCATCAGATTTATTTTACAGAAAATTTTTAGGTGATTCCAAGGAAACATGCTAGTTACTGATAATAACTTTCTGTAGAAATTGGAATCAGCCTGTTTGGATTTACAGAGCTACTGTAATGTTTTTATTAGTGAATAAACCATGCTCAAAATAGTTTAATTCACCACAAATCAACAGAGGCGCATAAAATTATGGGCTTCTGGATTTAGGAAGATATAGATATAAGAGTTTACTGAGAGTTGTATTTAAGTCCAAACCTCATTTGGTTTGACCTAGGGAATTTATTGAAGGCAGAAATGACTTTATTTTGTTATTTTTGTTATCAGTAAACTAGGAAGCAAAATAAGGTGGGGCCAATGAGATATTGAAGGTATGGCTTAAACATTTCAATAGCAATTGTATTTTCTCCATTTGCATGAACCAATTTTGCTAGAGAAAATCAATAGTGTTCTAGACAGATCCTTGTGTGTGATTTATCAGCATTAATTTAGTCAAGATTTTGATCCAGATCTGGGTCTGATGTTATGGAAAACCTACAGGCGCCTAGGTAAAATAATAACAAAATTTATTTGTGTCATTTCCATTTTTGAATTGAATTAAACCAAACTTGTACTCTTCATATCTCGATTTAATTCAAAAAAGAAATGAGGCAGGAGCCGATCGGGCCAGATCTAGCAGGGAGATGGGCCACGGAGGGGGAGAAGGCCCACTTGGGCTGTGCCTCAGGCGGGAGGGGAAATCAAACTGGCCGGCCGGGCCTGCCCTGAGGTGAAGGGGTAAGGGGCGCCGCGAGCTATCCGATTAGACGGGGATCGACGGCTCCCGGTCGTCTCCCTCTCCCGACCTGGGGTAGACAAGGGGAAACCCTAGGCGGAGGTTCAGGCGTGGGTGGCGGCTCACCTGAGCATCGGGAAGCGACGGGGGCGGTCCAGGGCGAGGCGGAGCACGCCGACGAGCTTGGGGAGGGTCCGCAAGGTCGGGTTCGACGTCGGGGAAGGGCCTGCGCAAGTGCGCCTACTGGCGGTGGCACGGGTGCTCGGCGGGGAGCTCGCCTGGAGATATCCCAGGACCATAAAAGCATATGGTTAGATAGAGGAACTCGAGGGGATCTCAGAATGGTGACATGAAGGTAGAGGGGTGGAGGGAGGAGGGAGCTTTGCTTGCGGGAAAGAAAATGGCCGAGCTCCTTTCTTCCTCTTCCTTGAGAAAAACAGAGCGTAGGGGTAGAGAGGGGGAGCTCTCGGGAGGTGAGTGAGGTGTCTTGGGGGCAAAAGAGGGCAGGGGTGTGCTGGGGGGTGGCCTGTGGCTTCCCATTGGTTGCTAAGGGTGGTGCTGGGTGATGCTATGGTCAATAGCTCGACCAGAGAGGGAGAGGGGAGGTGGGGTAGCTGCTGTCCTCTTTAATACAAAGATCCTTGCAAGATATGATGCTCTCTCTCTCTCCCTCAAGCACTAGGGGACAAAGAGTGGCTATGTATTGTAGTGCTACCGTGCACACGACCAGGAGGGTGTGATGAGGCTAGGGAGAAGTGCTGGAGAAGGTTGGGGCTAGGTTGGGTTTGGTTTAGATCATGTTTGCTTGATTTGCAACAAATGGATCATTTTGAGGCTTGTGAACAAAGTTGCATTGGACAAAGTGTGGAAATGGTACTGGTATATGGTATAGTTCAAATAATCTCTTCATTATTTAAATGGGATATTTCTGATGATTATAATCCCATTTAAATGCACTTCTTAAAAAAGTGCAAAATTAGATTATGGAAGCTAAGATGATATTTTTACATTGGACAAGCTTGGTTTTTGATGTGATATGGTCCTAAATACCATAACACACATTGGAGAATTTTATTGGGATTTATTAGGGTGGAAAAGTATTTTTTGGAGAATTAATTCTTGTTTCTGCCATTTAGGAAAAAGGGCAAAATGAAATAATTAAGAATCTAAAAAACACTTATTTTTGAGCTGGGAATATGGGTTAGGATTAATAGGCATAAAATGTGCCTTAAGTTGGCAAGGTGATTTGGATAGAAACAAACTTGCCTTCATAGACAAGGATGTTGGAAACTTGGTAAATAAAGGAAATTAATTAGTTTAATAATCCAAATAATTGGGAGAATTATTTGGGGATGCTTATATACAAGGTATATGATGTAAACTTGATTTAGGAATCAATTTCAACCTTGGTTTTGAAGAAAAGTGGTTGAGAAGGATGGAAACTAGATCAGGGAAGGATCTAGGGTTTAGTTATCTTGATACCAACTAAACACGGTTGGATTAGGGAGCTCAGAGCTCACCTAGGTACAAGGGGTATATGTATGGTTAGACCATGTCATATAGATGATCATGGAAGCAAGATTTGGGCTTGTTTGAAATTGAGGTGATCTAGGTGAGATGGCAAACTTTGTTAAAAATAAGACTGCCATAACAGATGCATCAGGTAGCTTCCTAAACCATGTGGGTTTAAGAAGCACAAGGCTCCAATGGAAACAAGTGAAGTGGGAGTTTATAGGCCATGATTAGTAGATCATAACCAAGCAAATATTAGGTCAAGGGGAGGTGGAATATAGATGTGAGCTTCTGCCAAAGTAGGCAAGATGATAAGATTTGCAGAAAAGATTATTATCTTGACTACAAAACCTTCATGGAGAAGGGGGAGATAGAATTTATTACCCCAGGGAAAGAGTGGGCCTTGGTATTACTAAAGATGTACTACAAGATGGATCAAGTACATTTTCAAGAATGCACATAGGTTGAGAGGGGTAGAGATCCAAAGATTGAATCTAGATAAGGAATTCCAGACTTAGCCATTTTGGCAGATTTGGAGATTTTGACTAGAGTGCAAATGTAGAACCTTTTGGTAGGATGCTAGGTTCCAAACTCATGATCATACGGAGGATGTTGATGTGATGGATAATTAGATATTATCCATGCTTGAGATTGGGTCTTCCTTAAGTTGGAAACCCTCAGGATGGATTATCCCTAGTTTGAGATAAGCATGATATGAGATGATCACTTGAGTGGCTTAGGATGGATCCAAAGTGGGAGGATTGCTAGGGCTTGATGATCCCAAGCAAACAAGGCAATCAACAGATCAAGGCAATTCTCCAGACATCAGATCAAGAAAATTCATCAACCAACAGATCAAGGCAATTAATCTTATTGCTTATCTAACTACTACTAGGGTTACCCTCAAGCCTAGCTTGAGGTAAGGATGGGTAGGTTGAAAGGGGTTTAGTCTTTAAGTAAGATAAGTACCATGTTGGTATCTCTACCAAGATTGAGATGAAAAGGTTTTAATAAAGGTTTTGGAAAAACCTAGAGATAAGGGTAGTTGAAGTTCTGTCTTGAGAACATAAGGAGATAATATATAGGTCTCCATAGTTTTGACAATAGAAACTAGTAAAGTATTTGGTTGTGTCAAAGTCATCTTGGCTCAAGTTTTGGAATGCCAGAACATTTGAGAATATAAAAAGATGAGCCAAGACATATCTTTTGTAAAATAGTTTTTGTAGACTAGGGTTGAGATGAGGACTACACACTAATACAAGCCGTTGCTTGAGCACAAGCAAGCAAGTAAACACACAATACAAGAAAAAGTTTTTGTTCCCCCTGATTTTTGCCTTTTTGACATTAAATCAGGGTTGCTAAAATTGGGATGTTACACTACTTCTCCAATCTCGCAGTCCCTAGCTTTGGCAAAGCTTCTGGATACGGTGATGACACCGTTTGGTCCGGGTATCTTGAGTTTGTTGTAGACGAAGCATGGCTTGGCCATGAATGTGTGGAATATGTCGCGGCCGAATATGACGTGGTACACGCTCTTGAAGGGGCCCACCTCAAAGGTCATGCGCTCTTGGCGGTAATTATTAACATCGCCAAAGGCTACCTGAAGTGTGATGCACCCAAGGGACTGAGCCTCCCGACCAGGAACAACGCCGTGGAAGATAGTGTTGGTCTGCCTTAGGTTTGCCTCCGTCAATTTCATCTTCTGCATTGTATCCAGGTACATGATGTTGATGCTGCTTCCACTATCCACCATACATTTGGTGAACTCATTGCCGTCAATCAAGGGGTTGATGACCATGGCGTATTGGTTCTCCGTAGGGATGAGGTCTTGGTGATCCTTCCTGTCCCATGTAATTGGAATCTCCGACTAGCGCAGGAACTGGGGAACTGGGGGTAGAGTAGCCATCGGTATCGTTGTGGAGGTCTTCTGTTGTCGGACGGTGGAGGTGCGAAGGAAAGTATGGAAAACTACTTCCTTCTTCTCGAAGGGGTTCTTGCCTTTGCCGTCGCTCTTGGCGGCGTGCTTTCGGTCAACATCCTCGTCCATGTCACTTGAATCCTTGGACTCCTCCTCCTTATTTCCCTTGCCCTTTCCTCGCGGTCTGTTCTTCCGACTTTGCTTGTATCCGAACTCCGGGTCCTCCTTGAGATCGTTGACGAACTTGCAGTGTCGATTGGTGTGGATGGTCTTGCTGTTGACATCGAGGTGTGCGAGGCACGACATATTGAGGTACTCTTCGTAGGTTTGGGGAACGCAGAGCGCTGCCAAGGTAGTTTCACTTTCTCGCTGCTGCCCACGACCAGCTCCCCGTCCTCGGCCATGTTGTCCGCCATCACCTCGTCCTGCGAAGTACATAGCAACCATTTGCTTTTCCTCCAAGCTTGAGTTGGAACGGACGTTGCCGGCAGAGAGCTGCGAGCATCATCGTCGCTAGCTGCGAACTCACTGGCCAACTGAATCATCTGGTTCAAGTCTAGCTGGTGATTGTCCTGCAAGCGCTTCTGCTTATGTCGGAGCAACGTGCCCCTTTCCAACCAATCATTAAGGAGGCCATGGCGGTCCGAGTGTGCACTCCTGCGCAGGAATTCTTCATATCCAGCTAGCAGGAGAGGTAGGCGCGAGATGTCTCGTCTTTCTCTTCCACACACCGCTGTAGATCGCCAACAGTGCAGGGACGCTTGTACGTACCTGCGAAGTTCTTAGTGAATGCTTCTTTCATGTCCAACCAATTGCAGATGCATTTCTCCGGCAAGTCATCAATCCATTGACGGGTCGTACCCGCCAACATCAATGGGAGGTACTTGACGACAACGTTCGGGTTACCCCCGGCGATCTCCACCGCATTGCTGTAATCCTGCAACCATGTAGCTGGCTTAGCGGTGTCGTCATAGGGCTTGATTGTCTTGTCAATCCGGAAACCTTTTGGGGTAAGTTGCGGACCTTATTACAGGTCCAAAGCAACGTGGTCCCAGGTATGGTCCTTCCCGAGCCTCGTGGATCTTGTCTATTCGCGAACGTGCGTCTTATGGCTCCGGGATTCTTTTCTTCTTGTCAACAGGGGATGGGCTGCGTGAACGACGCCCCCCCCCTACAGCATGGTGGCTGCTAGGTGGCGACGGAGGCGGAGGTGGTGGTGGGTTAGCCTTATTGTTGTTACCCTCCTACGACGCCTCACGCTTGTCGCGGTTGCTTGCCAGACGCGGAGGGTCATGGCGTGACCTTCTCTTGTGTCCCTAGTTGCGTTCTCCGTCATGACGGGTCTGCTCCGTGTTGTCGCGGATGACACTGCCGCCCTGCCTTGGTGGGGGCATATTCGTACGACGGTGAGCGTTGGTGTCTTCGCGATGTCGGGGGGAGCGGGGCGGTGGCGATGGACGACGAGGTTGGGCTTTGCCTCTATGGTCGGAGGATATGGGGATAGCATCCTTCATGTTGCGCGCATCCTTCGTCTTTGTTCTAATGAACCCGTCTAAGACCCGACATCAGGAGGAGATCTGTCCTTTGGCAGCTTATGCTGGCTAGACTGGCAAAACGCTGGGTCAGACTCAAGCCTCTGAGAGGTGGCCTTTTCCTATTGTTTCACTGCCTTGGCCACTATGTCATAGACCTGGTCCATCGTCTCAGGCGATCTATCCTGATCCAGAAGGGTCTTGGCGACGGCGAGGTTGATGAGAGGAGTGGGCATCACCTGCCTGCCTTCACTGTTATTGTATGGCTTGGCTTGTGCCGGCTTCGAGGGAGCCCATCCTAGGTTTCGTCGTACACCAGGATCGTTGATGACGCGAGCCGGAGCTTTCTTGGCATTCTACTGTTGTAGCAGAGTCTTGTTCTCGGCCTCCATTGCTCTAGCTTTCTCTATGGATTTCTGCGCGTTGACCAGATCTCGATCTAGCTTTGTGCCTTGCTCCGCGATGGCCTGCGCTTCCTCCAGCAGCTGCTGGCGCTTCTTGTCAAGCTGGGTCACGTTCCGGATATGAGCTACATGTTGGAATTATGCCCTAGAGGCAATAATAAAGATGTTATTATTATAATTCTTGTTCATGATAAAGTTTATGTTCCATGCTAGAATTGTATTAAGCGGAAACTTTAATACTTGTGTGGTTTGTAAACAACACCGTGTCCCTAGTACGCCTCTATGGAATAGCTCATTGATCAATGATGGTTAAGGTTTCCTAACCATAGACATGAGTTGTCAATTGATAATGAGATCATATCATTGGGAGAATGATATGGTGGATAGACCCAAACAAAGCAGAGCAATTAGATCGTGTCATCGTGTTCGTCTTTGTGAAGCTTTTCCTATGTCAAATATTGTATTCCTTAGACCATGAGATAATGCAACTCCCTGGTATCGGAAGAAAGCTTTGAGGTCATCAAACGTCATCCTATGAGAGGGTGATCATAAAGGTGTCTCTCAGGTGATCGGAAAGTATCTGTTGGGTTGTATGTATCGAGATGGAATTTGTCCCTCCCAAGTCGGAGAGATATACTTCGGGCCCACTCGGTAATCGATATCAACACCGCTTGCAAGCATGTGGTTAAGGAGTTAATCACAAAGTGATATCGGATTACGAAACGAGTAAAGTACTTTCTGTGAACGAGATTGAACTAGGTATGACGGTACCGACGATCGAATCTCGGGCAAGTAAAATATCGCGAGACGAAGGGAATATATATATGGGATTGATTGAATCCTGGCATCGTGGTTCATCCGATATGATCATCGATGAATGTGTGGGAGTCAATATGGGTGCCCAGACCCCGCTGTTGATTATTGATAGAAGATCATGTCTGCATATTCTCGAACCCGCAGGGTCACACACTTAACGTATCTCGACGCTAGGATAGATTGGATAATTGGTTTATGAATTTTTGTTCGGAGTCTCGGATGGGATCCGGGATATCACGAGAGGTTCCAGAATGGTCCGGAGAATAAGATTCATATAAGGCAGTGCAGTTTTTGGAGTTCGGAATTGTTCCGGGTTAATCGGTATTGTACCGGAAGCTTCTAGAACCTTCCGGAAGGGGACCAACGTGGCCCCACCTTCCGGGAGGGGGCATGGGCCTATGAGGGAGTGTCCTGGCCGCATTGGGCCAGGGGAACAAGGCCCCATAGGGCCCAGCCGATCCTGGATAAGTTTAAACTCGTTTAAACTAGAGATAGGATTTCTAGATAAGGGAGAGTTTAAATCGTTTAAACTAGAGATAGGATTTCTAGATAAGGGAGAGTTTAAATTGTTTAAACTAGAGATAGGCTTGGAGGAGGGGCAAGGGCTGGCCGCCCCCCCTCTATATATAGAGGGGTGGTGCGCCCCCTCCCCATACACACCTTCCTCCAAGCCCTAGCAGCCTTGCTACCTTCCTCTCTCCCTCCCGACTGTTTGTAGGCGAAGCCCTGCAGCAGAAATTCTCCACCATATACACCACACCGTCGTGCTGTAGATCCAATCTATCTCTCCACCATACTCGCTGGTCCGAGGAAGGAGGATACGTCGAGGTGCTGCACGTGTGCATCTCACGGAGGCACCGCCACTTGTGGTGCTAGATCGGATCGGATCGCGAGGAGGAGAAGCGAGTACGACTACATCACCCACGTTCCGACGAACGTTCCGCTGTGCGAATCTTCAAGGGTATGAAGATCTAATCGAATCTCTCTCGTTGTTTGCATCTCCTAGATTAGATCTTGGCTTTCCCTCTGTTCGCTCCGTAGAAAATTTTGATTTACTATGCCGCAAAACCCTTCAGTGGTATCAGAGCTAGATCTATGCGTAGATGTGTTTCACGAGTAGAACGCAACATGGTTGTTGCGGGCGTTGATGTTTTCTGTTGCAAGCCTCTTGTTTGTGTTCTTCTTATGACGCGGGATAGTGAGATTGAAGCGGTCCAGGCCAACCTTACGCGACGTCGTTCGCGAGACCGGTTCCGCACTTGACGTGTGGCTTGTTCCACACATGCGGCTGGTGGATGTCAGTTTCTCTCACTATAGTTGTCATGGGATTAACACCGGAGTTTGGCAACCATAATATCACCGTTGTGGCTTTCCGTAGGTAAGAATCGTTCTTAGCATCTACTCCCATAAAGCCACGTAAAACATGCAACAACAAAGTAGAGGCGTCTAACTTGTTTTTGCAGGGAGTGTTTTCTGTGATATGGTATGGCCCAAGATGTGATGTGTATATTGTATGCGATGATCATGTTTTGAAATGTTTCATGACTTGCATGTCGATGAGTACACAACCGGCAGGAGCCATATGGTTGTCTTTATAATTGTGTATGACCTGCGAGTCAACTTCTTATACGCCATGTAATAGCTTTACTTTATCGCTAAGTAGTTAGCAATAGTTGTAGTTGCTATTCGTGGTGGAGGCAATCATGGTGGAGTGATGGAGATCATGCCGGAACGCACAAGATGGAGATCATTGCGCGAAGATAGGCTATACCATGTCACATAAAGTTATATGCATGTGATGTTTATCCTTTTATGTATCTTATCATGCTTAGATCGCGACGGTAGCATTATAAGATGATTCCTCACTTAAAGATCAAGATAAAAACTGTGTTCTCCCCAAGTATGCACCGTTGCGAAAGTTCGTCGTGTCCAAGCATCACGTGATGATCGGGTGCTATAGACTCTACGCTCACATACAACGGGTGCAAGCCAGTTTTTGCACACGCGGAAATACTTGGGTCTAACTTGACGAGCCTAGCATGTACAGACATGGACTCGGAACACAAGAACCGAAAGGTTAAGCATGAGTCATATGAATGATATGATCGACACTTCGTTGTCCACCATTGAAACCACATCTCTTCTCGTGATGATCGGATTAGGTGTGGTGAATTTGGATCGTGTTCACTAAACAACTTGAGGGATGTTGAATTTAGTGGGAGTTCATCTAGTAATTTGATTAAGTTGAACTATTTATCATGAACATAGTCTAAATTGTACTTGCAAATACTATAGATCACATGGCCAAATCCAACTTCAACTTCAACGTTTTTGCTGAGAAAGAAAAGCTTAGGAACAATGGGTCTAACTTCACCAATTGGTTCCGCAATCTAATAATCATTCTGTCTGGCGGACAAAAGGACTATGTCCTTGGTAAAGCGTTAGGTGACCCCCCTGCTGCAACTGCGCCGGCTGATGAGAAAGCTGTCTATCAGTCGCGCAAAGATGATTATGGTGTGATTAAGAGCACCATGTTTTTTTCTATGGAACCGGAGCTTCAAAATCGTTTTGAAACCTATCCCGGGCCCTTTGAGATTCTCGAGGAGCTGAAAACCATGTTTCAGACTCAAGCCCGTTCTAAGAGATATGAGATCTCTGAGAAGTTCTTTAACTGCAAGATGGAGGAAGGGAGTTCTGTTAGTGAGCACGCCATAAAGATGTCGGGCTACACTCAACGCCTTGAGCAACTGGAATGCACGATTCCAGAGGAGCTCAAGATTGACAGGGTTCTGCAATCACTCCCTCCCAGCTACAAAAGTTTTGTAGTAACTCATAATCAGATTGGTTCCACTGATACGATCACCGAGCTCTTCGCAAAGCTGAAGGCTGCGGAAGTGGACATCAAGAAGGATAATCATGTGTTGATGGTCAACAAGCCCTCCTTTAAGAAAGGTAAGGGAGCAAAGAAGCCCTTCAAGAAGGGAGGCGGCAAGCGCAATGCCCCTGCTGAGAAGAAGCTCAGGTCTGGTCCCAAGCCGGACACTGAGTTCTTCTATTGCAAGGACAAGGGTCACTGGAAGCGCAACTGTCCGAAGTACTTAGCGGACAAGAAGGCTGGCACCATCAAAGGTATATTTGATATACATGTTATTGATGTTTTCCTTACTAGCCCTCGTTGTAGTGCCTGGGTATTTGATACCGGTTCAGTTGCTAATATTTGTAACTCGAAACAGGAGCTACAGAATAGACGGCGGCTTGCGAGGGATGAGGTGACGATGCGCGTTGGCAACGGATCAAGAGTTGATGTGATGGCCGTCGGCACGCTCTCCTTAGTTTTACCTTCGGGATTAGTTTTAAACCTTAATAAATGTTATTATGTGCCTGCGTTGAGCATGAACATCATTTCCGGATCGTGTTTATTGCAAGACGGTTATTCATTTAAATCGGAGAATAATGGTTGTTCTATTTATATGAGTAACATCTTTTATGGTCATGCACCTCTTCTGAATGGTTTATTTCTTCTAAATCTCGAAAGGGATGAAACACACATCCATAACATTGAGGCTAAGAGATGCAAAGTATATAGTGATAATACTACTTATTTGTGGCACTGTCGTCTAGGTCATATTGGAGTAAAGCGCATGAAGAAACTCCATTCTGATGGACTTTTGGAGTCTCTTGATTTTGAATCATTTGACACATGCGAACCATGCCTCATGGGCAAGATGATCAAAACCCCTTTCTCCGGTATGATGGAGCGAGCAACAGACTTGTTGGAAATCATACATACCGATGTATGCGGACCGATGAGTGTTTCGACGCGCGGTGGATATCGCTATTTCCTCACTTTTACCGATGACTTAAGTAGATATGGGTATATCTATTTAATGAAACATAAATCTGAAACGTTTGAAAAGTTCAAAGAATTTCAGAATGAAGTGGAGAACCATCGTAACAGAAAGATTAAGTTTCTACGATCCGATTGTGGGGGCGAATATTTGAGTTATGATTTTCTCACGCATCTTAAAGCAAGCGGAATTGTTTCGCAACTCACGCCACCCGGAACACCACGGCGCAATGGTGTGTCTGAACGCCGGAATCGAACCCTATTAGATATGGTCCGATCGATGATGTCTCTTACTGATTTGCCGTTATCATTTTGGGGTTATGCATTAGAAACCGCTGCATTCACTTTAAATAGGGCTCCATCTAAATCCGTTGAGACGACACCGTATGAACTGTGGTTTGGTGCTAAACCTAAGTTGTCGTTTCTTAAAGTTTGGGGATGCGAAGCTTACGTCAAGAAGTTGATGCCAGACAAGCTCGAACCCAAAGCGGAGAAATGCGTCTTCATAGGATACCCTAAGGAAACTATTGGGTATACCTTCTATCACAGAACTGAAGGCAAAGTGTTTGTCGCAAAGAACGGTTCCTTTCTTGAGAAGGAGTTTCTCTCGAAAGAAGTGAGTGGGAGGAAAGTAGAGCTAGACGAGGTTATTGAACCTTCTCTTGAATTGGAGAGTAGCGCAGCATCTGAAATTGTTCCAGTGCCGCCTGCACCAACAATAGAGGAAGCTAATGACAAGGATCATGAAGCTTCGGACGATGCTGCTACTGAACATCGCAGGTCGACAAGGTCGCGTGCCCCTCCTGAGTGGTACGGCAACCCTGTCTTGACTGTCTTGTTGGTAGAAGACAGTGAACCTACAAACTATGAGGAAGCGATGATGAGCCCAGACTCTGAGAAATGGCTGGAAGCCATGAAATCCGAATTGGGATCCATGAGCGAAAACCAAGTATGGACTTTGGTGGATCCTCCTAGCGACCGAAAGGCCGTTGAGTACAAATGGATATTCAAGAAGAAAACGGACGCGGATGGTAATGTTACCGTCTATAAAGCACGGCTTGTCGCAAAAGGTTTTCGACAAGTTCAAGGTGTTGACTACGATGAGACTTTCTCTCCCGTAGCGATGTTTAAGTCCATTCGGATTTTATTAGCAATAGCTGTGTTTCATGATTATGAAATATGGCAGATGGATGTCAAGACTGCTTTCCTCAATGGCAACATTGATGAAGAGTTGTATATGATGCAACCCGAGGGTTTTGTCGATCCTAAGGATGCTAGTAAAGTATGCAAACTTCAGCGTTCCATTTATGGACTGAAGCAAGCATCTCGGAGTTGGAACCTTCGTTTTGATCAAGTGATCAAGAGCTTTGGATTTGTTCCAAATTGCTACGAAGCTTGCATCTACAAGAAAGTGAGTGGGAGCTCGGTGACGTTTCTGGTACTGTATGTGGATGACATATTGATTATCGGAAATGACATCAACATGCTTAACGATGTGAAGAGTTATTTGAACAAGTGTTTTTCAATGAAAGACCTAGGTGAAGCTTCTTATATATTGGGCATCAAGATCTATAGAGATAGACAAAGACGCCTGATAGCTTTAAGCCAGAGTACATACCTAGACAAAGTTCTGAAAAGGTTCAGAATGGATAAGGCAAAGAAAGGTTCAGTGCCTATGTTGTCAGGTAAGATATTGAGCAAGGCTCAGTGTCCAGCTACGGTAAATGATAGGGAAGCTATGAGCAAAGTTCCTTATGCCTCGGCCATAGGTTCCATCATGTATGCCATGCTGTGTACTAGACCGGATGTGTCCAATGCTCTTAGTTTGACGAGCAGATATCAAAGTGATCCAGGAGTGGAACACTGGACAGCCGTGAAGAACATCCTAAAGTACCTAAATAGAACTAAAGAAATGTTCTTAGTCTATGGGGGTGATGAATAGCTTTTCGTAAAAGGTTACGTCGATGCTAGTTTCGACACCGACAAGGATGATTCTAAATCTCAGACAGGATACGTTTATATTTTGAATGGAGGAGCTGTGAGCTGGAGAAGCTGCAAGCAAAGTGTGATCGCGGGATCTACAGTAGAAGCGGAATACATGGCTGCTGCAGAAGCGTCAAGTGAAGGAGTTTGGATCAGAAACTTCATCACTGACCTTGGCGTGGTTCCAAGTGCATTGGACCCACTGGAGATATTGTGTGACAACACTGGCGCCATAGCACTCGCTAAAGAACCAAGATATCATCCAAAGACCAAGCATATCAACCGCAAGTTTCATATAATCCGAGATTATATAGCAGATGGAGATCTAAAGATTAGCAAAGTACATACGGATCTGAATGTCGCAGCTCCATTGACTAAACCTCTTCCACGTGTAAAACATGATCAACACCTCAGTGCCATGGGTGTGAGATTGTTGCCAAATGTAAACTAGATTATTGACTCTAGTGCAAGTGGGAGACTGTTTGAATTATGCCCTAGAGGCAATAATAAAGATGTTATTATTATAATTCTTGTTCATGATAAAGTTTATGTTCCATGCTAGAATTGTATTAAGCGGAAACTTTAATACTTGTGTGGTTTGTAAACAACACCGTGTCCCTAGTACGCCTCTATGGACTAGCTCATTGATCAATGATGGTTAAGGTTTCCTAACCATAGACATGAGTTGTCAATTGATAATGAGATTATATCATTGGGAGAATGATATGGTGGATAGACCCAAACAAAGCAGAGCAATTAGATCGTGTCATCGTGTTCGTCTTTGCGAAGCTTTTCCTATGTCAAATATTCTATTCCTTAGACCATGAGATAATGCAACTCCCTGGTATCGGAAGAAAGCTTTGAGGTCATCAAACGTCATCCTATGAGAGGGTGATCATAAAGGTGTCTCTCAGGTGATCGGAAAGTATCTGTTGGGTTGTATGTATCGAGATGGAATTTGTCCCTCCCAAGTCGGAGAGATATACTTCGGGCCCACTCGGTAATCGATATCAACACCGCTTGCAAGCATGTGGTTAAGGAGTTAATCACAAAGTGATATCGGATTACGGAACGAGTAAAAGTACTTGCTGTGAACGAGATTGAACTAGGTATGACGGTACCGACGATCGAATCTCGGGCAAGTAAAATATCGCGAGACGAAGGGAATATATATATGGGATTGATTGAATCCTGGCATCGTGGTTCATCCGATATGATCATCGATGAATGTCTGGGAGTCAATATGGGTGCCCAGACCCCGCTGTTGATTATTGATAGAAGATCATGTCTGCATATTCTCGAACCCGCAGGGTCACACACTTAACGTATCTCGACGCTAGGATAGATTGGATAATTGGTTTATGAATTTTTGTTCGGAGTCTCGGATGGGATCCGGGATATCACGAGAGGTTCCGGAATGGTCCAGAGAATAAGATTCATATAAGGCAGTGCAGTTTTTGGAGTTCAGAATTGTTCCGGGTTAATCGGTATTGTACCGGAAGCTTCTAGAACCTTCCAGAAGGGGACCAACGTGGCCCCACCTTCCGGGAGGGGGCATGGGCCTATGACGGAGTGTCCTGGCCTCATTGGGCCAGGGGCACAAGGCCCCATAGGGCCCAGCCGATCCTGGATAAGTTTAAACTCGTTTAAACTAGAGATAGGATTTCTAGATAAGGGAGAGTTTAAATCGTTTAAACTAGAGATAGGATTTCTAGATAAGGGAGAGTTTAAATTGTTTAAACTAGAGATAGGCTTGGAGGAGGGGCAAGGGCTGGCCGCCCCCCCTCTATATATAGAGGGGTGGTGCGCCCCCTCCCCATACACACCTTCCTCCAAAGCCCTAGCAGCCTTGCTACCTTCCTCTCTCCCTCCCGACTGTTTATAGGCGAAACCCTGCAGCAGAAATTCTCCACCATATACACCACGCCGTCGTGTTGTAGATCCAATCTATCTCTCCACCATACTCGCTGGTCCGAGGAAGGAGGAGACGTCGAGGTGCTGCACGTGTGCATCTCACGGAGGCACCGCCACTTGTGGTGCTAGATCGGATCGGATCGCGAGGAGGAGAAGCGAGTACGACTACATCACCCATGTTCCGACGAACGTTCCGCTGTGTGAATCTTCAAGGGTATGAAGATCTAATCCAATCTCTCTTGTTGTTTGCATCTCCTAGATTAGATCTTGGCTTTCCCTCTGTTCGCTCCGTAGAAAATTTTGATTTACTATGCCGCGAAACCCTTCACTACAATCAATGGCTCGACGAGGAGATTGGCATACATTACTCTATCAGCTGGAGTAACTAGGGCAGCAGCAGACGTAGATGCTGGAGGCGACAAGTTTGTGGTGTTGTTGTTGCTCGGGACTATGCTGAGTTCCTGCGGCTGTTGCACTGGGTTAGGCGGAGGGGGCATGACCTTTGCACGATCATTGTCGGCAGCAGGTGGTCCCTTCCCTTTGTCCAGAGCTATAGGCGGAGCTCTTCCGGGTTGATCTTCATCCATCGTCGTCCCAATGGTGACGAACACCTCTCGGGACATGACGGCGTTGTTGGCCTGCTCGTCGTGTGTGTACTCCTCCTCCATCTCCTTAATGGCAGAGTCTAGCTCCTCCAGGCTGAAATCTATCTCCTCTGAGTCTGCACTGAAGTCGGCGTAGAGTTCGTCAATCATAGAGTCGGAGGGTGCCCGGGCTTCCTCGATGACGGGGGGTAGAGGCGCAACAGGTGCGACAATGACTGGAGGTGGTGGTGCTACTGTGGTGAAGGCGGCCGGCGGAGGTGGTGGCGGTGGCTGAGGCGGCGGCGCTCCGTCAATGAGCGCAAGATCCGCCTGAGCTGCCCCCTCAGCCTCCACGTAGCTGTTGACGGTGTTCACCATACTTTCGAAGGTGAGACATCCTGAACCTTGCTACCGCCTTAGAGAATGCCGGAGAAGCGTACCGTGGTCCAGTCCTTCCACAAAGTTATACATAGCATCATCATTGGGCTAGTGTGCCAGATCGGCTCGTATACGGAGCCACCTGGCAAGGTAATCACGGCGGTTTTCACCCTCTCTGAACGCAATGCGCCAGATCGAAGATGGTAACCACGCCGACGAACTTGGATCTCTGCTGTTCAGACGCACTGACGAAGCCGGCGGACTTTCAGTGATCTTCCACCTTTATATCCTGCACTAGGGCGGTTTGGGTGGGCCTTTAATTTTTGCGATCTTTGTTGGAAAACTCCGAAGAGAGATCTGACATCGATCCTTCCACGAACGTATCTTGCCCGTAGGAGGTCCGTGTGGGTCTTGATGCTCCTCCGACTCCCAGGGAACTAGTGCCCGATTCGGTTTCGCCAATGAAGAGGTGGATGTCTCTGATGGGGACGATCGAGCATCGCGTAGGGTTCGTCTTCTCCGGGATCCAGAACTCGTCGGGAGGGATGATCGGAAAGTTGCCGGAGAAGAGACCACGACCGATGGCTACAGTTCCGCTGATTCCCGCGAAGATCTTGGTCCTCGCCCGCTGAAGAGCCTGAAGCGCCTCTTGCCCCATGGTGGGCACCAACTGTCGTGGTATTACCGACGAGTACGCCATGGAGGGGTCCTCACAGTGCGTGTTTAGACACGTGGGGGAAGGCGGGCGGTTGACAGGTACGAGGTAACACAACTTACCCAGGTTCAGATCCCATGACGGTGGCGGAATCCTACTCCTGCTATAAATCACTATAATGGCAATACGCCGAGTTACAGGGATTGGTTCGCTATGCGAGGTGACTAGAAATTCGAAGTTATCGTCTGAGATTGCGCCCTAAAGGCTCCCATAGGCCCGAATTATATAGTCGCCAAGTCCTAGGGTTACAGGGAAAAGTCCTAGCCAGACAGGTTAGAGAGTCCTACACTGTCTATTACTAGTCTAGCGTGTCTTGCACTCCAAGGCTCTGGGTATGTCGGTGACTCCTCTGTAGCCTTCATTTATCTGGCATGGGCCTCCCTTTTGGATCCATCTAACTGGGTCGCCCAGCAGACCATGGGCCTTGCTACCAACTATGGGCCACCCGGGTTATCCGGATAGAGGACATGCTATGAGGATACCCATATAGCATATCGCCAACAGCCAGTCAACTGTTGATGGTGCAGAATAAGGCTAAGTTCAAGAAGAGTTCTTGGACTAAGAAGAAGGCTATGTCGGGAGTAAAGCAGGCTCAAGACCCGGTCCCAAGCGCTTTCTCAGGGACTAAGCCATCTCCTTCAGCCGGATCCACTTGCTTCTATTGCAAGGCGGGTGGCCACTAGAAGAGGAACCGCAACAAGTACTTGGTCGGCAAAGCCAAGAGTGGAGGTATGACTTCTGACTCAGGTACACTTGTTTGCAATTTTATAGACATATATCTTGCTGATGCACCTAATAGTTCTTGGGTATATGATACCGGATCAGTTATTCACATATGCAACTCGGTGCACGGACTGGTAAGAACTAGGAGCGTATCAAGAAGCAAGGTTGATATTCGAGTCGGCAACAAAGCAAGAGTTGCTGCTTTGGAAGTCGGCACGATGCAGCTTCATTTACCGTCCGGGTTCATTATGGAACTGAATAATTGTTGTTATGTTCGAGTGCTTAGTCGAAACATTATTTCTTCTTCATGTTTGATGAGGCAAGGCTATGAGTCGAATATTAAGAATAATGGTTGTTTTTATATTTGAATGATATGTTTCATGGCTTTGCACCCGTCCAGGATGGGTTATTTATTTTGAATCTTGATGGTGAGTCGGTTTATAACATAAATGTTAAAAGTTTGAAACCAAATGATCTGAATATGACTTACTTTTGGCATTTTCGGCTTGGTCATATAAGTTGGAAACGCATGAAGAAGTTCCATGATGATGGACTCCTAACTTCATTCGACATGGAATCGTTCGAGACATGCGAATATTGCCTACTCGGCAAAATGACCAAGACACCTTTTGGAAAGAGTTGCGAGAGGGCGTCTGACTTGTTGGGACTAGTACATAGTGATGTATGTAGACCAATGAGCACGACAGCCAGAGGTGGTTATGAGTACCTTCACTTATGATTTGAGTAGGTATGGATATATCTACTTGATGAAACATAAGTCGGAAGCCTTTGAAAAGTTCAAAGAATTCCAGAATGAAGCACAGAATGAACTTGGCAAGAAAAGAAAGTTTCTTCGGTCGGACCGAGGAGGCGAGTACATGAGCCATGAGTTTGATGACCATTTGAAAAGTTGTGGAATAGTTCCTCAACTTACTCCGCCAGGAACGCCACAAAGGAACGGTATTTCGGAAAGGCGGAATCGGACCTTGCTGGACATGGTACGGTCAATGATGAGTCGAACAGATATACCTTTATCATTTTGGGGTTATTGTCTAGAAACAGCGGCGTTCACACTAAGAAAAGTACGATCAAAATCGGTAGAGAAGACACCGCATGAGATGTGGACAGGCAAAAAGCCGAGTTTGTCTTTTCTTAAGATTTGGGGTTGTGAAGCATTTATCAAACGACTTCATTCGGACAAGCTTACGGCCAAGTCGGATAAGTGTATTTTCGTGGGGTATCCAAGGGAAACTTTGGGATACTACTTCTACAACCGAGAAGAGGGCAAAGTGTTTGTCGCTCGGAATGGTGTCTTCCTTGTGAAAGAGTTTCTCAGTCGGGGAGTACAGTGCAGCTTGAAGAAATTCATGAGGAACCGGCTAGTAGCGAGTCGGCAAAAACCTTGGAGGTTGAGCCGGTCGTGGTAGCTGAGGCGGCATAAAAACCTGTACAACGAAGATCGGAAAGATTATGAAGTGTTTGTGATGTATTACTGTTAGACAATGATGAGCCAACAAAATATTCAGAAGCGATGGTGGGATCTGATTCCGAGTCATGGCTTGGAGCCATGAGAACCGAGTTAAAATCCATGGATGAAAATCAAGTTTGGAACTTGGTTGATCTTCCAGACAGTGCAAGACCCGTCGAGTGCAAATGGGTCTTTAAGAAGAAAACTGATATGGATGGAAATGTTTCCGTCTATAAAGCACGTCTTGTCACGAAGGGGTTCCGAAAAGTTCAAGGAGTTGATTACGACGAGACTTTAACGCCTGTAGCGATGCTTAAATCAATTCGGATCATGTTAGCTATAGCAGCCTATTTCAACTATGAGATATGGCAGATGGATGTCAAAACGGCTTTCCTTAACGGAAATTTAACCGAGGACGTGTATATGATACAACCCGAGGGTTTTGTCCATCCGTCTAATGCTGACAAAGTGTGCAAACTTCAGGAATCCATTTATGGGTTGAAGCAAGCATCTCGTAGTTGGAATATTTTAACAACCCTAGTTTTGTTAAATAGTAATTAGGATTTGTTTGTGCATTCATGAGACTGATAATCATCATTTAAAATGCATGCAAGAAAATAATCACAAAACCCTAACCCTAACTTTCCTCTTCCTCTCAAATGTATCCAAAATGGTTTTGATATATTTGAATAGTATAAAATGTTTGGAAACCCAAATGGTTATAAGGGTCTCCATAGTATTTAAATGTTTGGAAAAGTTTTGGTGTTTTGAAAAATATTCAAAATAGATTTTCAAATGGATTTACAAAAGAGAAAAGGCAAAACATAAATAGAAAAAGATATCTACAAATAAAAAAAAATTCCCTCTTCCCCTGGGCCGAGCCCATCTCTCCCTTACTCTTTCTCTCTACCGCCTAGTGCACTTCGCCGCGTCCCACTCAGCCCATTTGCAGCCTATAGCCGGCCCGTACCCCTTCGGCCTCATGTCCCTCGTAGTCTTCCTCCCCGAGCAAAGCAGCTGCGTGCCCGTGCATCCGCCGTCGATCCGCGCCGGCTCTACGATGCACGCCGCCGCCTGTGAGGGAGAGGATAAGACCCGCCGCGTTCCCCTCTCTCTCCTAGTACCAGTCTTGTCTCCTCTCGCCCTCTCTGTTGATTTTTCCCCAACGATCGAAACCCTAGCTCAGTGGAGTAGCCTAGGAGAAGCGTGGTGTCGCCGTCGTCGTCCTCGTCAAGCCACTCAAGCTGGGAAGCTTCATGCTCGCTGGAATCGAGCTCAACACTCCGCCGGCCGCCACAATTGCACCATCGATTTCTCCTCCATCCAGCCTCCCCGAGCCAGTTCTCTCCCCTTCCTCCCTCACTCTCTGGTTCTTCTTCCCCACGAGCACATGTGAGCACCGCCACTGTTCGTCATCGTCGGCCAAGCTGTGACGACCATTCGAGGGCGGCGCTACCACCACCAGGACCGCCTCGCTCTCCTCTTTCCAACGCCCCCAACCACAGCCTCTCGCGTGCGCTCAATCGCCAGTTCCATCATCGATCTGAGGATCAGGTCTGGATGACGTCAGCATGACGTCATGACTACGCAATATTCTTTTCTTTTTTCCTTTATCAATTCTATAAATGAATTCTGTAATTATTTCTGTAAATGAAAATACCTGACAGGTGGGTCCACCCTATAAATGAGATAAATAATATAAGGAATGTTTTATCTTTAATAAAATGTTAAAGTAATTCCAAAATGCAAATTATTTCATAATATTCTAAAAATGATTTAAAGTGAATTATAAAAATGAACAAATTCGTAACTAATTCATTTTAATTCAGAAAAATACAAATAATATATCAATATGTTTAGAAAAATGAGAACTATCTAACTAAGCTATAATCATGCATTGTTCAATAACTTCAACTGCAAGTTTCATTAGAAGAACCAATTGAACCCCGCAGGGGATTCCGATGATCCCCCTGTTCTAGGGTTTGGAACTCTCGGACTCTGTTTAAAATGACCAAGCATGTTTAGGGTTTCAATTTCAATAACTTTTAACTTGTCATATCATCATTCTTGATTGAGCATTGCATTAATGCCATGTGTTGATTATTTCCCTTCCTTTCCGGTATTTGGTTCTTCTCCGGTAGAATACAATATCGGAATCGAGATCAAGTCCAAGACTGAAGACCGAGGTCAATACCGTCGAACATCGAAGACCAATACTTGACCAACTATAACCAAGTCAAGTACCAGATGTCCAAAGCTCTGCTTTTTGGATATCAACTGGTAAAGCCAAGTGAAGCCCCACACATACATATGAATCATATGCTTACAAAGTATTTACATTCTTGCCATGTGCATGCGATTCTAAAGTCCTTTATCGATAGATAGAGTAATCCTATCTGATGCATGTTTCCTTTGTAGCCTATATTTCCTGATACACTGCTCCTAGCATGAACTAGAGTTTGTAGTGTGAAGCGTTGCTAGAGCTGTTACATCTGTTGTGCCTAGCAATGACAGGATAACGTGGTATGATGAGAGATGGATAATAAACATGCTAAGGTTTGTATGGGAGGCCACATGGGTTGTCGATTTTGCAGTCTCATACTTGCCACCCTTAGGACCCGATGTTCTTGCCTCTTGAACCAAGACGAGTGTATAGCCACACGGTGGCCTGGATGATTCGATGGATATCAAAAGACGATCAAAGCTAGTGATACCGCTATCTTATCCCCTTTTAAAATATTCTGATTAGTCGAGATTCTTCTCCCTCTTGTTTTACATAACAAAGATGGCGTTATGCAAAATAACTCCACCAGCCATAAGTCTTGCAGAGTACACCCTATACTCACCCTTGCTTTTTTGACACTTTTGCAGCAGAGTAAGTGTTACCATAATAAGATGAGTTCTTTATAGCATCGACATCGACGAGTAGTTTGGAGTTCCCAGTCGGTTGTATGGGATCTATGGATTGGACGTCATCATTATGCTTCAGGCCTCTTAGGCCATTTGTTAAGTTTTCTATACTTAATAGCGTAATTTGCCTTCCGTTGTCTGATGTTTGTGGTTGGTGACCTATGCTTATAATATTTTTGGTTCTCTGCTCAGTTATGAGGTCATTATAATAATTTTTGTGTCATAGGGTCACTGTTGTGTTACCAATTTTCTCTCTATATGCTTTCGAGATTAGGTTAGGCTTATGTTCAGACGATGTTCTTGGATATGTCTAGCCTTAATCCCGGCGGTGTCACAAATATTTGCTTTGATGAGGTAGTCAAATTGTTTGGCTTCATCAAGAGTGATGATGATTCTTGTTTATACATGAAGTTTAGTGGGAGCAAAATAAACTTTCTAATATTATATGTGGATGACATATTATTGATTGGAAATGATGTCCAGATGTTTCAAGAAACCAAGGAATCATTGGAAAAGAGTTTCTCAATGAATGACTTGGGTGAGGCAACATATATTCTCAGAATCCGGATCTATAGAGATAGATCAAGAAGGCTCATTGGATTGATTCAGAGTACTTATTTGGACAAAGTGTTGAAGAAGTTCAACATGGAATCGTCTAAGAAGGGGTTCTTACCAATGTCCCATGGTGTAAAACTTAGCAAGACTCAGTGTCCTTCGACAACTGATGAGCGAAGTTGGATGAGTGTGATTCCATATGCTTCTGCAGTCGGATCCATCATGTATTCCATGATTTGTACTAGGCCAGATGTTTCATATGCTCTAAGTGTTGTGAGCAGATACCAGGCTGATCCTGGAGAAATCCACTAGACAGTGTCTAAAAATATCCTAAAGTACTTGAGAAGGACCAAGGATATGTTTTTGGTTTATGGTGGTGAAGATGAACTCGGTGTAAAGGGTTACACAGATGCGAGTTATGTTACCGACTCTGATGATTCTCGTTCGCAATCCGGATATGTGATTATTATAAACGGAGGTGTTGTGAGCTGGAAGAATTCCAAGCAAGAGACTGTGTCTGCATCTACAACAGAAGCTGCGTATATTGCCGCCTCGAAGGCAGCAAAGCAAGCTGTTTGGATGTGGTATTTCCTCATGGATCTTGGTGTGGTTCAGGGCTCGTCCAATCCGTTATACGTGTATTGTGACAACAATGGTGTTATTCCACAAGCCAAGGAACCTAGACAACACCAGAAGAACAAGCACATACTCATGCGATACCATCTGATTCGCCAGTTCGTGGATCAGGGTGATATCAAGTTATGCAAGTTACACACGGATGCAAATATTGCGGACACACAACTTAGACCAATGTGAAAGTCGGCTTGATGACTCGGTTCCACTTGTCATGGGCATGGAGATGCTATTCCGACTTAAACAGATTCGGCTAAAGAGTTTAGCGAATCGGATTGACCCATATTGAGGTACAATGAATAAGTTGTCATTTGTATATCTCAATCAATGTAATCCTTAGACCTGAGGTTATTGCATGGTTCGAGTTGATGATCACCAACTTAGGTTCTGTCAAACACTGATCCGTAACTGGGCAGTTATAAAGGCAGAGTTAGGGTAGACTGAGAATCAAGCTGCGTGATGTGAATAACCAAGATGGGATTTTGCCCCTCCACTCAGAGAGATATTCTCTGGGCCCTCTCGGAAGATATGATTCGGAAATCATGGCCATGCACGACTTGGTTAAGTGTTAACCGAGGCGATCGACTAAGAGTTAGTCGAGTGAATCACTTATCTCGGATCAAGAAGAGATTCAGACTATTTAAGGGATGACAAATATTCGCCTATAGTCTGACAAGGTGTATCGTGACGCAAAAGGGACTCGGACGCAAGTCGCATTGGAAAGGCAAGTCGTCATGACTCTTTTGGTATATGGGAGTCAGCATGTTCTGCTAGGAGCCTCTACCAACTGATCGATTGAGAGTCGGACTCTAATTGTGTCCGAGTATCCATGAGCCTGCGGGGTCACACACTTAAGAGCGGGAGAAAATTCAAATTGGATCTGCAATGGAAATCTGGTTGAGTTGGACCCAAGACGGATTAGGACTGAGTCAGTGAGTCGGACTGACGGTGACTAGTGTTATATGGGCTTTAGTGAATGGGCCACGCGAGGAGCCCTAGCTCAATCCCTATATATAGTGGTGCACAGTAACCCAGAAGGGTTAATCGTTGATCGGTTAGGTCATTCCATGTGTTGGAAACCCTAGCTCCACAGCAGTCATGTAGACGTAACTAATCTAGCACTTCGCCGCCGGTGCTCCTCCTTGTACGTGTGGATATTAGCAGAGGTGTTGTACGATCAGCACTAGGACGATCGGATCGCAAAGGACTTCACTGCATCAACTGACGCGCTACATCAGTAATCCGCAACTGCTCGTCTAGTGGTAAACCTAGTTGCCTTCTACGTCAGCTCGATCTTGGGATCACCACGTTAAAAGAAATTTTTTTATTTTATCTCTACGTGGACCCACAATTTTTTAATCACAAACAGCAATGGTTCAAACCCAACTTAGAGAAATTTTTTTTTTGCCATACCACATAGGTCGGTATGATCAAATTATTAACGCGGGAAAACGACAAGTGTGGTGGTCCAACTATAGGATACATCGTATCCTTCACTCACTAGTCAAGGTAGCTATCTGGGCATCCTTGGAGTCAATCTATTTGTATTGATCACAAGACTCCCATGCTAAGTCTATAATATCCCTCCTTAGCTGTTTTATGGTGGTCTCTAAGTCTTGGGTATGCTTCCTCCCCTCTCTAAGGTAATTTTGATTGTTGATCATTCTACACTTAAGCCTTTCACCAAGTTCTTCAATGGCATTCGATGTTGCATTCCTCGCAGAGTCAAAGAATGACATATGCATTTCAGAGTTGGTGACCATGTAGAATCCTGACTCACTGTGGATGTCCTCCTTGTTTTTATACAAGTGGAGTTGTACCCAACAATACTCTTCTCCTTCATCCATCACCGGAAATCCTTTGTACACGGCTTCACCATTTATCCCCAAGCTAATCATGAGGTTCTTGAGTGCCTTGGGAAACTTCATCTCACATTCTAGGGTCATGGTCATCAGTGGTCCCTTCCTGATGGATTAGTTGATGGCGGCCATCTACAAATAGAGATGAGAAAGAAGATTAGAAGAGGTTTAGAAACAGAGTGTGAAATTCATAGTGGTGTTGAATTTTCCTAGTGGCTTTCTTAATCTAATCCATCTTAGGGTCACAAACCTACAGGCAACACAATGCTCTAATACCATCTGTAAGATCTCACCCAATAAGCTAGAGATCCCTGTGATTGCAGTGCTAGTCCCTGGATCGAATTGCCAGCACCCACAGTTCAAGATGAAGTACACATATACAAAGGTCATTATTACATCTAAATTCTAGTAGTACAATAGTTCTTACAACTCACTTAGCCCAAGGCTAATTTATAAAGAGTTCTCATTACATATCATATAAATAAAGTCTTCATCTTCATGTGCCACAGGTAAACATGTTGAGTATAGACTCATAACCCTACTCACCATGAGAGTAACCTGCAACATAATAAGTTACAGCCACAAGGGGTCAATACAGTTTGAATTGTATTGGCAAGTGATACCATAGTTATAAAGTAGATACTAACATCTACATGAATATGGCTAAGTGTGGATCAGGTTGGCTTTGCTCAAATAAGGTTTATCCTACTGGTTTGAAAATACTATGTTTTTCTTTACAAAACACTAAGGAACCACCAATAGACATTGGTGAACTTCTACCCTTGTTCACCCACAAATTTTAACTTAGAGAAATTGGGATGAGGAGATTCTTGAACCATTTCAATGTCTTGATGCTCAAAATTGTCCATAACCGGGGACACGGCTAAGTACTTAGGTTTATCTTCTCGAGAGATGGTGCACTTTCCCCACAAGACTCGACATGCATCGATACGAGACTTTTCAGAAGTAATCCCTCAGACCACCATGGACGCGTTCCATCCTATCAGCTCTACCTCCATAAGTCCATCTGGCAGAGTTCTTGCAACTTAGTTGGTCAAGGCAGACCCCATATACCATGTAGTTTCACTAGAAGCTTCGCAACACAAAACATCTCAAATCTCTTTTTCCCTGGGTGGCCATCCACAAATGTGATATACAGGGTAAACCATAGAAATGGGCCATGTGTAACCACTAAACACAAACCATACAAGTATCATTCCACCCAGGTGTTTCATTAACAAGATTGTTTTCTTAGTCAAAAACACATAGGCATAAACTTTCCATAATAACATAACATGAATTTCCAACCACTAATTCGAATAGCAAGTCTAAGCATTCTAGCATACATTGTCTCCTAACTTAGGAAAATTCTACCAAGATATAATCTATAGGATCTTCCATAGCATAGAAATATATTTGAAAACTATCATGCAAGTTATACCAAAATAGTACTAATGCAATAGGTAAAATATTAGGACATAATATGAAATATCACTTTCCATGGTAGCTAGGGGAATAGGTACAATACTCACAATCACACACTTCACAATCCACAAAATCTACACAAAAAAATTTAAACAAAATATATACAAATCAATATAACACACAAAAATAATATAAATGCATGCAAAAATGCAATGAGATGATTTGACACACTTTTAAAACCAAACTCTACATTACTGAAGATAAAGTATACATTCTAAAGTCTAAATATCACAAAAACCACTTTAACATAATATGCTAAATAATTTTTATAGACAAAATAGCCCTATAAATGTCTCTGCATAAAACTCTAATTTTTCATAAACAAATGACCAAAGTAAGGCCATAGATGCAAATTTCACATTTTTCAGAAACCATAGACACCTAATTTGTATTTTTCTGAAATACAGATCAAAAGTTATGAATTTTGCAAGTTAAATCAACTAATAGATAAAATATGGATTTTAAATCAAATACCTAAACACGCGACATGCTCTGATTGGCCCATATCGGTTTGCGCGGATCACGCGCGTGCACCGTCAAATCTAATTGAGGTCATGTGGTCCATATCTGCCCGTACCCTTTTGCCTAAACTTCTAATCGTATCCACTGGATCTAGATCCAGCGGATCAAAATGCTCTGACCAAAACTGAGCGGTGCAAATGGCGAGCGCGGCGGTGGTGCATCTGTCGATGGTGCTCCGGTGAGGCCAGGGGTTAAGGGAGGGGCAGAGGGGCTATACTGAGTCGTCGTGATGTCGTGGAGGCAGTGGTGGTCGCGGACGAGGGCGGGGGTGCACGAACACTGCGGCAATTCGTCGTCGGTGTTGAACTGGGCGTCGGGCGCTTACAGTCGTTGACGGAGGCGAGGCTTTGGTGCAAAAGGAAACAAACTACAAGTGTCAGGAGGTGCGCGAGAAGATGGCGAGCACGACAGTGTGAATCAGAGGCCAAGGGGCGCACGAGACACACCGCAATGTGTCGCCGGAGCTCGTCGGGACAGCGGCGGTGCAAGGAGAAATGCGCGGAGCCTTGCAGCGCTCAGGGGTGGTTGAGTGGGGGAAATGGAGCAGGGAGAGAGGGGAATGAGTAGCAGGTCGAGGGGGAGGGAATCACACACGCGTTCACACGCTTTGAATCGATTTGATTTGGGCAGAAACAACAGTGGTGGAGTGAGTCGTCACGTGTTGATTAAGGACGAAGGAGGTGACGTGGAGGTGGGGTCCACCTGTCAGCGAGGGGGTGCGACGCTGCGCGGTGAGAAATAGATGGGATAAGGGGAAAACCCGGGTGGGCTAGTTGGACCGGCGGGGTGGGCTGCGCCGTTTGGCTGGTTTGTTTCTATTGTTTCCTTTGCCCTTTTTCTTTTTCTTATTTGATTTTCCAAATGAAATTTGAATGATCAAATCAGATCCAAATCAAGTCAAATTTTCACCAAAATTTTGTGAGATGATTCTAGTGTTTAAAAGTGTGTTAAACACAACAAACCACTCCAAAACATTTTGGGGTACTAAAAATAAAATAAAAAATAAAAACACAAATCTGCCCTTCATAAGAAAGGGGTTTAAAAAATAGGGTTTGTTAGGGTTTTAAAAATTGATTTTTTTTGTGCAATGCTTACATGCTATGATGATATGAATGCAATGATGATGTTTTGGTTTTGGTTTTGATGGAATTTGGGATGTTAAATGCTCTCTATTATTAAAAATGGGGTGATGAATTTTCACATCACGTCCTTGGTGTCTGCTTCACAAAACAGGCCCTTTTTGGCACCGAGAAAATGTAAAATGGATTTTCCATGCAGAGAATGTGAAAACTTCATGAAGCAACATTGTTTGGCATCACAATATACACCTATGCATGGAATATGGGTGCATTAAGGCAAACTATGTCATGGTTGTGGTCATTATCTAGCTTATTTGCCCTGAAAGCCATGAATCCCCAAAGGCGGTAGGTCATTTCCATGAATAGTTATTTAAAATACACCACATATTCAATGTTTGTGATTTTTGCATGCAACTAGGCAACATGAAATGGAAATCTGCAAAGGTTTCACATGAAATGGAAATGTGCAAAATCTGGTCAATACCGTGGCATTTAGGGTTCCTAGCTATGTGTTGGGTCTTGCTAATCTCTCCTTGGATCGCAGAAGAAATTTCATGTTTTGTACATGGAAATGATTTTTTGGAAAATTATCGAGATAGCTACAAGGTAGCTCCAGGATAAATTTCCCCCCTTCCAACTAGACCGGCAGAAACTGGTTAATGTTGTGGGGGTTGCGCCGAAAGGTTCTAGATGAATCTAACCGGTGATCTAGCCACTAAATGCTCTCTAGTATTTGTTAAAACTATGGTGATACATTTTTAGATCACATCCTTCTTGGCTACTTCACAAAATAGGCCCTTTTTCAGCACTAGGGAAATGGAAAATGGATTTTCCATGCGGAGAATGTGAAAATTTCATGAAGCAACATTGTTTGGCATCACAATATACACCCATGCGTGGAATATGGTCACATTAATGTAAACTATGCCATGGATGTGGTCATGACCTTGCTCATTTTCCTTGAAAGCCATGAATCCCCGAAGGAGGTAGGTCTTCCGTGAACACTTTTCTAGAATAACCTCCATATTCCATGTTTGCTATTTTTGCTTGCAACTAGGCAACATGAAATGGCAATGTGCGAAGGTTTCACTTTTTTGATTTTTTTGAATTTCTTTGTTGGTTTCAGAATCCGGTTGATACCGCGACAGTCAGGGTTCCTGGCTATGTGCCGGGTCTTGCTAATCTCTCGTTGGATCTCTGAAGAAATGCCATGTTTTTTACTTGGAAATGATTTTTTGGAAAATTACCGACATAGCTACCAGGTAGCTCTAGGCTAAATTTGGCCCCCCTTCCAGCTAGACCGGCAAAAACTTGTTCATATCACCGGGGTTGTTCTAAGAGGTTCTACGTGAATCCAACCAGTGATCTGGCCACTAAATTCTCTCTAGTATTTATTAAAAATGGGGTGATGCATTTTCACAGCACATCCTTGGTGGCTGCTTAACAAAATAGGCCCTTTTCGGTAGAGGGAAAATGGAAAATGGATTTTCCGTGTGGAGAATGTGAAAACTTCATGAAGTAACATTGTTTGGCATCACAATATACACCCATGCGTGGAATATGGGCACATTAAGGCAAAATATGTCATGGTTCTTGTCATGAACTAGCTCATTTTCCCTAAAAGCCATGAATCCCCGAAGGCGGTAGGTCCTTTCCATGAACACTTTTTTTATAATAACCCCCATAATCCATTTTTGCTATTTTTGCATGCAACTAGGAAACATGAAATGGCAAAGTGCGAAGGTTTCACATTTTTTGAATTTTTTATGCCCGTTTCGAAATGTGGCCATTACCGCAGTATTCAGGGTTCCTGGCTATGTGCCGGTTCTTACGAATATCTTATTGGATATTAGAAGAAATTCCATGTTTTGTACCTAGAAATTATTTTCTGGAAAATTACCGAGATAGCTACCATGTAGCTCTAGGCTAAATTTGGCCCCCTTCTAGCTAGACCAACACAAACTTTTTTATATCGCCAGGGTTGCGTCGAGAGGTTCTACGAGAATCCAACCGGTGATCTAGCCACTAAATGCTCTCTAGTATTTATTAAAAATGGGGTGATGCATTTTCACATCATATTCTTGGTGTCTGCTTCAAAAAATAGGCCCTTTTTCGGCACCGAGAAAATGGAAAATGGATTTTCCGTGCGGAGAATGCGAAATCTTCATGAAGCAACATTGTTTGGCATCACAATATACACCCATGCGCGGAATATGGGCGCATTAAGGCAAACTATGCCATGGATGTGGTCATGACCTATCTCATTTTCCCTAAAAGCTATGAATCCCCAAAGGCGGTAGGTCATTTTCGTGAACACTTTTTTAGAATAACCCCCATATTCCATGTTTGCTATTTTTTCATGCAAATAGGGAACATGAAATGGAAATGTGCAAAGGTTTCACATTTTTCGAAATCCGGCCAATACCACGGCAGTCAGGGTTCCTGGCTATATGTCGGGTCTTGCTAATCTCTCATTGGATCTCTGAATAAATGCCATGTTTTGTACCCATAAATGATTTTTTGGAAAATTACCGTGATAGCTACCAAGTAGCTCTAGGCTAAATTTGGCCCCCCTTCCAGCTATACCGGCAGAAACTTATTTATATCATCGGGGTTGCGTAGAGAGGTTCTACCTGAATCCAACTGGTTATCTGGCCACTAAATCCTCTCTAGTATTTATTAAAAATGGGGTGATGCATTTTCACGTCACATCCTTGGTGGCTGCTTCACAAAATAGGCCATTTTTTGCACTGAGAAAATGGATTTTCCGTGTGGAGAATATGACAAATTAATGAAGCAACATTGTTTGGCATCACAATATACACTCATGCGCGGAATATGGGTGCATTAAGGCAAACTATGCCATGGATGTGGTCATGACCTAGCTCATTTGCCCTGAAAGCTATGAGTCCCTGAAGGCGGTGGGTCATTTCTGTGAACACTTTTTTAGAATAACCCCTATATTCCATGTTTGCTATTTTTGCATGCCACTAGGCAACATGAAATGGCAATGTGAGAAGGTTTCAATTTTTTTAATTTTTTATGTCGGTTTCAAAATCCGGCCGATATCGCGGCGTCAGGGTTCCTGGCTATGTGCTAGGTCTTGCTAATCTCTCGTTGGATCTCTAAAGAAATGCCATGTTTTCTACCTGGAAATGATTTTTTGGAACATTACCGAGATAGCTACCAGGTAGCTCCAGGCTAAATTTGGTCCCCCCTTCCACCTAGACCGTCAGAAACTTGTTTATATCGCTGGGGTTGCACCGAGAGGTTCTACAAGGATTGAACCAGTCATTTGGCCACTAAATTCTCTCTAGTATTTATTAAAAATGGGGTGATGCATTTTCACATCATATCCTTGGTGGCTGCTTCAAAAAATAGGCCCTTTTTCGGCACCGGGAAAATGGAAAATGGATTTTTTGGGCGAAGAATGTGAAAACTTCATGAAGCAACAAAGTTTGGCATCACAATATACACCCATGTGTGGAATATGGGCACATTAAGGCAAACTATGCCATGTATGTTGTCATGACCTAGCTCATTTGCCCTGAATGCGATGAATCCCCAAAGGCAGTAGGTCATTTCTGTGAAAACTTTATAGAATAACCCCCATATTCCATGTTTGCTATTTTTTCATGAAAATAGGAAACATGAAATGGCAATGTGTGAAGGTTTCACATTTTTTGAGTTTCTTTTGAATTTTTTAGGCTGATATCGAAATCCTGCCGATATCGCGGTAGTCAGGGATCCTGGCTATGTGCCGGGTCTTGGTAATCTCTCGTTGAATCCCTAAAGAAATGCCATGTTTTGTACCTGGAAATGACTTTTTAGAAAATTACCGAGATAGATATGATGTAGCTCCAGGCTAAATTTGGCCCCCGTTCCAGCTAGACCGGCATAAACTTGTTTATATCGTGGGGGTTGTGCCGAGAGGTTCTAGGTGAATCCCACCAGTGATCTGGCCACTAAATGTTCTCTACTATTTATTAATAATGGGGTGGTAGTAACATCCCACCATTAGAGCTCAGAAATAAGATGAACCCAAATGTGTGACCATGAGATTTGGAATGGGACGGAGAAGTCAGCTCTATCTTCTTCCACTCACATGAAGCCGGATGTGCAGGTCGTGGCTGTTATCCTCGAAGCGTGCATATTAATTGGTAATTCGTAGAGGATATGCAGCATATGGGTGGGAACCCTCAACGTCCCACTATAGTTCTGACATCTAACGGTTTGTACAAACCATTGTCGTAATCTTTATGTGGGAATGGTGTACACCAAGGAGGCATGCGAGGTCGCGAAGGGGGCAGTGAGTGGCTTGGATCATCTTCTGGGCCCCACATCATGGAATTGTGGACGGGAATAAGCTTCCTGGTTGTGCAACAAAGAGTTGATCTCTCATGGGTAAAGTAACGCACCTCTGCAGAGTGTAAGAACTGTAACTTGTTACTCCCTGTTCTGAGAAGGAGCTGCGAACACGGCGGGAAAGGAACTCCATGAAAGTTCTGGTAAACCCGTGAAGGCTGACGGACATAGTTTTCAGAATAAAAGCAACCTTTGAAGAAATGTTTATGAAAACTTGCATTAGCCTACGACCTACGGTCTGTGGCTGTACTTATAGTGCATCAAACACTCCTTTACTAGTGAACTTGCTGAGTACGCTCATACTCAAAGTATCTTCTTAACCCTTGCTAGATTCTGAAGCCATTGAGATGATGTCTACACCTAGTTATGCTCCACGAAGCATCATCCAAAGATAAAGCTCCTCAACAAAGACAAGGAAGTCAACAAATACATCAACTCAAATGAAGACGAAGTTACTATTTAGATAGAAATATAATCTCTAGCCAAAGAACCTAATTCTGTAGTATATTGCAGTAGCCGAAATTCCAATCCCTTAGCTAAAATACTAGTCTTAATAGTATAATAGTTTTTGCGTTGTTTATCTTTGATTCTTCTCGGTATGAAGTTCTTTCTCTCTCTTTAACCTAGAGTGTTCTTTGGATCTTGTGTAAAGAGTGAGTTGTAACCTCTAGCCATGTATTAGACCGATGTGTTTCTGTTGTGCCATTCTGAGGGATGTAATACTAGTGAACGGTGTTTCAATGGTGTTATGTCAACGACTATAGTATACTACATAATGCAGTGGTATGCTGGGTCACCGTAGTTGGTATCAAAGCATATGCTTTGACCTTAGGTTGGAAACCTAATAAATGGGTAGAACTTGTAGGACACATCCTAGCAATAATAAAGAGTTCTCTAGTGATATGAGGGATATTCACTTGAGAATAATCTGTCATGTTACTAGTGCAATAATTCTTTAGTATGATTGCAATTCCGATCATTAAACAAGAGTTTTAACTCTATGTGACTGATGATAATTTCTTATCTACAGTTCCACATGGCACCTCGATATCCACCTCGGAATGTTCAAGTGATGAACAGGACACTGAACGACTACGGAGGGGATTGGACAGACAAGCTCCGACAACTTCTATGGAGTTTGGAATGTGAATCGAGACTTTTGGTCAAGATTTACAGTTACTATGACGGGCAAGTATTAGCTAAATACCGTGTCATGATCATGTTACCCAAGAAGTTAGGACTTAAGGGAGAAATGCCATCAGGAGATGCAAGGTGCACGGCATCTGCATATCAGATTTCCGTAGCAGCAGCCATAACAATGATTCGAGAACAAAACTCCCAAGCTCTAGAAGGTAGTACTCACACCATTATACCACATGAAACCTCAAACCCAAAGCATGAGTTAGATCACTCTACCTTAGTCCAAGTTGAACCTACTCTAGCTGTAGAGTATATGGATCGTTATCGGTCTTTGTTAAACACTTATCATAACACTCACCAAGTCTTAGTCCAGGAACTGGATACGGTGATTGAGGATTTTACTGATGCGGATAAAGGAATGGAACGTAGGAAGAAGTTAGATAAAGAAGCTAGGCATCCCAAATACATACCTTCAGGAGAAGTGTTTGAGGAAACTGAATTTGATGATCCAAACTTGGAAAATTATGCCTATTACCAAAATGACTTCAAGCCACCTGAACACCTATGGACCAAATATAACTCCGAACAACAGGAATGGAATAAGGTTATTCCAAATAACCCTGAGCCAAACAAGTATGGATGGGGAGTAGAATCTCAAGGTGGAACCATAGGAAATCCTATACCTTGTGATACAAGTGTTGAAGAAGAGATCAACTATAACCATAGAGAGCCTTATGGGCCATATGGGGGTAATACTAATCCAATCGACTTAGAAGAGTATTCCGATAGCTAGTACACAAATATATATGACTGTATCCAAGAAAAAGCTAAGGAACCAACTTACTATGAGGAAGCATTGCCGGAAAACCCGGAGTATTCTATAGAGGATTACGCCAACTCTAGTCATTTTTCAATGACTAATCTCATTCTCGGTACTTCTAACCAAGAATACGCACCTCCTGGATGCTCTTACGCCCCAGAAGGAAGTCGTAGGACTTCACGTCATCATGGACAGAACTCCAGGAAGTACTAGAGGAAAATGAATGTAAGAAAGGCATGACATCCCAAGGGATGAGAGCTTGAATAATGTATATAGAAGGTAATGCGTATTGTAGTTGAAGGGTTTGCCGAAATGAGTGAGGATATGTCCACAAGAACAAGAATTTCTTTTAAGATAGTTGTGTAAATAGGTATGGAGCAAACCGTTGGAACATCTAGTACATTTGTAAATTATTTAAAACCTATGTGTAATACATGGTATATGTTTTGTTGTTTATCGACTTTTGGATCTTATTGGATCTTCTTGATTGACTAGATCTATACATGAAGTTTAATTAGGTGTGCACATGCATGATGTAACACCCAGTTATTACTTGATGTTATAGATCTAGATAGAAACAGGAGTTCGTGTAAGGGAGTGACGAGTTTCAAAGATTAAAAGGAAGACTTACTTGAAAGATGAAGCAATATATAAGGAGTATTAGCACCATTTGGAGGACAAATCAAGCATAGACTATTATTAGCCAGATTCAAGAAAGAAGTTTGGTGTAGAAAATGTATGGAGCAACAAGGAGTAACAAAAATGAAGTCCATTCAAAGTAGGTAGCATTGCTAAGAAGTTAATGGAATAGTTGTACAAAGTTCATGGAAGTATCATGAATAAGTACAAAGAAGATGTCTTGAAACCAAAATGGTATTCAAGCTCTGACAATTCAGATAGAATGCCAGTTGTAGGTTAGAAACTGTAAGGTAATACCTACCACTCAGAATGATCCGCCGTTGGTATTTAATTCCTAGTCGGTATTCTGATCCACAGTTGGTATTATGTCCGCAGCTGGTATTTGGTTAATATAGTTAACCAGATCTTCTTAAAAGTTGCATAAAGAGCATAAAATTTGGCCTAAGTTAAGTAAGACCTAAGGAAGTATAATTTTTTTAGGGTGATCGTCTTTCAAGATGCTTCGCAAAGACAAACTCATCCTAGCAAAAATGTCCAATTGTAAGCACGACATATAATGCTGAAAGATTTTCTTCAGAGATCCACAACTATGTGGATACACCGTATAATCTTTCATCAGGCCCTAATCAGATAAGGTATAAGCTGAACAGAGACCAACATTATAGTTTAAGAACCAATGGTCACTATATAAGTAGTTTGGAGACTATTAGTAAACCCTAAGGGGGAGAGCAAACATTATAAATGAAAGTTGAAGAAGTACTGTAGGTAATAATGAAAGATTATCTAAAACTTAATAAGGTAAAAGCTTGAAGGTGATAAAAGGTTAATCCTAACCGACTAATTCTAGAAGAAACAATTCTTAAGTAAACCTTAAGAAGTAATAGAAAACACCCAATTGGGAAAATATTGAGAATAAGAAATGCCAATGGGTATGGACGAATTGAGTTCAAAACCAAAATTGGAAGGAGTACCAGTATCAACTATACTATGACAAGAATAGAAATATAGTCTTCTAATCACAAACACGGGCATATAGAAACTTAAAACTTGTTTTAGTGAGACCCTATAGACTGTATTTAACATAGTAATAAAGTTTGATGATAAAATAAAAAGAATTGGGTTAGGAGATCTAATCAAGTTATAGAAAAATACAAATAATTATATTTAAGGTCATCATCGAGTGGAGAAATGGAGCAACCACTACAAGTTAGTTCCTTACTCCAAAACGTGAGAGTTTGCGAACTTCGAGGACGAAGTTTATTTTAAGCGGGAGAGTGTGTAACATCCCACCATTAGAGCTCAAAAATAAGAGGAACCCAGATGTGTGCATTGCATTCATGCATAGAAAATCTGAATAATTTTCGCGCTTTTGAACAAAACTTGTCAAAGCGATTGAAGGTTTTCTTAACTTGATAGAATTGAAGTAGGTCATCAAGTTGACTGTGATAAGTTTCAATATGACCTTTGCTAAAATCTTATTTGGGTAAACATGATTTGATCTAAGGATAGATCAGATAGAATAGAATGTTACTCATATTACATTGTTTAAAGGATTAATATTTGATCCTTAAGAGATCCTATCATAATATTTAGCCAACAACTCATAAATTCCAAGTTAAGATTATAACTCAAGTAATCTAAATGTAATGACTAATCCTGACCTATCTTATTCTTATCTAATCTTACTATGATTATCATAGTAATACTTAACTTTAACTCTTAAATGAGATTGAGTTTGAAAGAGGCTAAGTCAAGATCATTCATTATATATCTTTCTTTCCATATCAATTTTTATGGAACTTATCTTAATATCAGTTGTTCATCAATGTTGAGTAATCCACCATTGATTTACAAAATCTTTAACTACCAATCCTTGATCTACTATTTCTTGATCTTATCATAACATCTACTTAAATCTTTTAAAGAGGGCATAGTCCATAAATAACCTAATCCAATATGAGATACTAAGAAGATAATTTCAAGACAATTCAAAGTAGGATTGATAAAGCCTTGCTTAGCCAACTAAGAACTTAAGCAATAAATTCTTAAAGGATTATAATCGTGATGCTTTAGACACCAATATTGAATGCTTATATTTAGTATAAGTAATACTGGTGGGTAGAACATGATTGAAACCCTAGTAGAGATAAGTTATCCTAGAGTAGTCATTACAAGCCACATACATATAATTTAGAGTTGGAGTGTGAGTTATTGGAGTAAAGTGAATATAGGATGATATGATTCAATTAAAGCTAGTGTAGCATAGAGTTATAGAAGTGGTGTTATTCATCTTAAAGGATAGTAAACTTTAGAGAAAGGTAGTTGGATGCATACAACTATTAGAAATATATTAGTGATGAATGATTAAGGAAGATTATGAGTAGAGTTTGAAAGAACTACTTGTTGGATGGAGGGCTATCAAAAGTGGAGTACTAGATACAACCAAGCAAGGATATGAGGAAGTTATGAAATACTTTACTATCAAACTCATTGGATTCATCCATGAGTTTAGAAGGTTAATCAGTGAATGAGAATATTTTTATGAAGTAAAACTCATCATGTTAATCATGATAATAGATAGGAAAAGGTAGTATATCTAGGAAAGGAATTCCTTAATAAGAAGTCTAGAATTATGAATTATGGAAGATAGTAATTCTTGGTAAACAATCAACTCTAAATCTTAAAACCAAGTATAATATCCATTTCATATTAAGAATTCCTCATCTTATATCTATATCACTTGATAGGAACATTTCCCTATAACAAATCACATAAGCACATCTCTGCCAATTCCAACCATCATAATTAAATGTGCTTAGGAGTATCTTTATCAATTCCTTTCTATAAAACATTCAAGATATAACTTTCTAGTACTAAAGGTGATGTCATCAAATATCCCAAACAGAAAACAATATGCTTAGTTATTGAATATTTAACCACATCCATAAAGGAGTCTAAGTACATTAAAAACCCTAAACCCTAGGGTAAATAATCATAATCCAAAATCATAAACCTCTTTGTTTATCATAATAGAATATATACATTGTCATTTTCCAAATTAATGGAAGTAGTAAGAACCATATTAATTTCTTTCATATTTCATGCATGAAATAATGATATAGGATCATTATACATATAAAAATTTATATTAAAACTCTAAGCCAACTAGAGTTAAGTCTTATAAACAAATAAGAATACATCATTCAAGAAATGCATAATTAAAATAGGAGAGAAAAATAATAAGAAAAGTTTCTACAAATTATTAAAAGGGGTTCATATTGAGAAAATAAAAGAAATATAAAAAGATTATATAATAAAAGTTCACAAAATGTACTAAATATATTCTAGTATTATTGCAATTATTCAGCAAATAAATCCTACAAAGAAAATTTCAAAATATAAATCAAATTCAAATCTCAAAAGGAAAACAGAAAATAGAAAAACGTAAATCAAATAAAACATTACCTGGCCGTGGCCCAACATCTCTATACTTATCTCACGCCCATGTGCAGCTCACAAAAGCCTAGTAGCCAGCCTAGCTCTTTCGCATATGTGACTGACGAGTGGGGCCAGGAAAGGCCTGCGGGTTGAGAGGAAAGAAACGCTAGGGGGTTATCCGCAAAACAGCACGTCGTCGTCATCCTCACACACACAGACAGCTCGCTAGAGGAGCTCGCCGCCGCTCGATGTCGTGATCATTGTCCTTGTGCCAAGATCAATGCCGCCGTCGCCAAGAGAGGATAAGGAGGCCGCGCGTGACATCCTTTCTCATCCTCATCCTCAATTTCCCCCTCTGCAGCTCTCTCTCTCTCTCAATTTCTTCTTCTGGCCTGAGAACCCTAGCTCGGAGGTGAGCTGGAGCCGGCGATTCCGTGCTCGCCTCGGCCATGTAAGACCACGGTGGAGACCGCCGTGCTCTTCTCGTCCGTTTTCCCCAACTCGCACTAGCGGAGAGGGCATGAATCAACCCAATCAAACCCTCATTCCCGACGATGTTCGTCGACCTCGCCGGCGTCTCCGACCCTGCCTCGCCCTATCGACCACGCCATCATGTTCCTGATGAGTCACTGAATCTCCTAGTATGCGTAGATCTTTTGTTTTCTTCGTAAATCCATGCCACCGTGATCGACCGCAAGCACCGCCGCATGAGCTCGTCGCCGGTTGACCTCCGGTGACCAAAAAAGGGCGGCGCCACCACCAATAGGTTCGCCTTGATCTCCTCTGTCCAACGAACCTAACCACAGCCCCCCGCGCGCACCATATCAATCGATTGATCCGCAACCAGTGAGGATCGGACCAGGTGACGTGATGCTCACCTCAGGATCGAACCACGTCAGCGAGTTTGACCAGTCTTTGCCTGCGTGGCTGATGACATGGCCTTGGGCCCATATGTCATTGTCTGGGGGTAAAGATAGGGTCGGTAACAAATGCATTTTCTTTAACCAGAGTGCTGAGGTAGCCACTGGCCCACTAGTTAGTGACTGAGGCTAGCTGTAGGTGCGGTGTAAAAAGTACTTCCTGTTTAAGAAATAAATAAAATGTTACAAACCTAATTATTAATATTCCAGAAATCAAATAAATGATTAAATCTTGTTCAATTCATTACTTTTGAATTGTAATTCAGAAAAATGTGTATAATATATGAAAATTTGTATAAAAATAAAATCTACAATCTAAACTTATTATCCAATATTATTATGATAATTATTTAAATATATATTATTTAATAAAGGTTTATAAGTAATAAAAATTTGTTAATTCATATTTCAATAATGGTAAATATTAAAAATATAAATAAAATACCAAACATCTTAGAAAAATAAAGACTATAATTTAAAAACTATAATCATGCATTATTATTTCACTTACTTAAATATTTTTAAAGTATTAAATCTTAAAAAATCATATCTTCTCATTTATAAATCATAAAAATAAATATAATATATCAAAATGATCACAAAAAGAATATCAACATGTTAAAAAATATAATATTCCACTTTTGAGTTAATTTAAAATTCAAATATTTTAATAACTCAAATTTAAACTTATTTACTTAATTAATAATTCATATAAGGATAAATAAAAATTGTTAATGTTCCTAAAATGAGTCAATTAAGTCTAATAAATAGTATTAGTCTTAAATATTAATAATATAAAGCCATAATGGTTTAAAACATTATACTTACCTTTCATTTAAATTATCCTCAATCTTAAGTGAAGATTATATTCTCAAAGGATTCCAATTCATGATAAAAACCTTAAAGAACAACTTCTGAATAAATCAGATCATTCCTATCTAATTTAACCACCATATTACAAAAACTACCACACTATAATAAATCCTGAAGTAGTTAAGTAATATTATATTTTGGTTTATAAACTATAACCACACATTTATAAAAGGTAAATGATACTACTCCATTATAAAAATCAAGAAACCAAGTACACCAGGTACAAAAGTTATAAGGAATATACTTTTAAACTATCTTAATTTTAAAGTTAACTTTAGTCTACAAGAATCTAAGTATAGAACTATAAACATTGTGAGATGTTTTATAGTTAACTTTGTTCTGAAATAGTTAAGTTATAAAGCATCTCAGGCCCAAAATATTAAAGCAAGCACAAATAACATTGACCACCACTAACTCACCACAAAGATTATTTAAACCTTAGAAAAGGAATTTTTTTTCAAAAGTTATTCGTTTTGCCACTTCAAACAATATATGACAAATAATCAAGATCACATTACTTTTTAAGTCACTCATATACATAGGAGCCATAACACTTAAGCTATCTATAAGTGACTCTACTTATAAAGTAAAGTTTGGAGATAACCTATTAAAGTGCAAACAATTTTGAATAGCATTCCATAGATATATATTTTATTGTTGCATAAATATGTGTTGTTCACACACACTCCCAAGCCCTAATAAGAAGCACAAGTATTAAACTCATTTAAAAGTAAAACACATTTCAAATACATCATTTCTAGTATCTAAACCCTAGAACAACGTTATCCCCGGGATTCACGTTTAGAACGTGCATCACACTTCTTATGCATAAAAGAATATTGCTTCTTTAAACATTAGTCCTTACCGGACCAATGATGCTGATTTCAGATTTTGGATCTTATACTAACTCGAAGACCGTGAGTGCATAATCTTGCAATCACAAAAGGCAAGTTCACACTTGCTCATGTCCTTTGTTTATTTTTTGTAAAGTATTTTACAAATCCAGTGTTGTCATCACCTGCATTTGAAAAAGGTCAGAAAAAACTATTTTCAATAATAATGTGAACTATTGGTTACTGATCCAGGGTGATCAGTTAATCTATTAAATCTGACAATTGGAATACCACTGTTTAGAACTATATCACCTGGGACTTAACAACCAATGTCGTCAGTGATTCTTGCGCCGTATATTATGCGTTGACCATGAGATTTTGAATGGGACAGAGAAGTCAGCTGTATAGTATTCCTCTCGCATGAAGCCATATGTGCAGGTCATGGCTGTTATCTTGAAAGTGTGCATATTAATTGGTAATTCGTAGAGGATATGCAGCATATGGGTGGGAACCCTCAACGTCCCACGATAGTTCTGACATCTAACGGTTTCTACAAACCATTGCCGTAATTCTTTATGTGGGCATGGTGTACACCAAGGAGGCATGCGAGGTCGCGAAGGGGGCAGTGATTGGCTTGGATCATCTTCTGGGCCCCACATCATGGAATTATGGACGGGAATACACTACAAGGAATGTGTTATTCTATGACCTTCTCATAGTGACCGTGTTCAAAATCGTCATAGAGTTATGACGATTTCGCACCAGATGGTCAAAAGCCGTTCGAAAGGTTCAAAACCTTACAAAATTATGACGATTTTGCTCAGGATCGTCATATTTTCATTATCTCAAATCGTCATAATCTGACGAATATATGCTACGATGTTATTTGAACCTCACTACGACGATTTAAAATCGTCATGAGGTCCAAATTAAGATAGGTTAAAATTGATAGTTGGCCACGTCAGCAATTACGCCTATGTGTCGTGTCTATGTGTCAGTATTTTACTACGTGTAATATCCGTGTGTTAATATCTATTTGTCTATGTGTGACTACGTGTAATATCCGTTTGTTTAAATCTGCTTACATGGCGCTGCTTACGTGTCATATATGTTAAACTCTAACAAAGATGAGTTATTTGCAAAAAAGGGCCACAATGGGACTTGAACCTGCGACCTCCCAACCAAACCCGGCGACCCATACCACTACACCAACCAATCTATCTTGTCATATATGTTAAACTCTAACACATATACGTTAAACTCTAACAAGCAAGAATTATTTGCAAAAAAATTCCACCCAGGGACTTGAACCCGCGACCTCCCAAAAAAACCCAATGACCCATACCACAGCACCAACCAATCTTTCTTGTCATAATATTACAACCACCCATTATATCTATTGAGTTGTTGCGCCTGGGCTGATTTCTCTGCCACGATGGGCCTCAGTGGGACGGGAGTGGGCTGCGATGGGCCTCTGTGAGGGAGTGTAAAGCGGCAGATTAGGGCCCGGCCAGCTTTCCTTGTTAATTTTTTTTGTTTTCTTAATTCTTTTGTAGATTTTTCATAATAAGTCTAAAATAATTTTTTTTTGTTTCTAATTTTTTATAAAATTCAGTAGAATATCTTAGGGTATTAACTAAAATTACTTTGATTACTTAAAAATAGTGGATTTACTAATCCCACATTAGTCCATAGTAGGCACAATATCATAATTCAAAATATGAGTTTGAAACTTGGGAGTGACTATTCTCGTCTAGGGGTTGACTCGTACTAAAAACTTTCGGTGGATCTCTAAAGAAATAGCATATTGCGAGTCTAAACACATTTTTTCAAAAAATAATGGGCATCGGATCATGTACCCGTAGTTCAAACCGGACCCACTTCCTATCGAATCGGCAGGAATTTGTCTTTTTCGCCAGGGGTGTACCGAAAGGTTTGAGATACCCCGGTTGGGACATTGTCCATGTAAGGTGGTCTAATATTTTTACAAAATGTGGCAGTACCATTCTAAAACTTTCATTTGGTGGTTGCTTCACAAAACGCCCCGTTTTTTGCGCTCGGAAAATGGAAAATGGATTTTCCGTGCGTCGAAAAGGAAAACTTTCTCCTGCAACATTGTTCTCCATGCCATGATACATATGTATGCACAATATGGACACATTATCACAAACTATGCCCTGATTCTAGCCATAACATTGGTCATTTGCCCCGAAAGCCACGAAACCTCGAACATGATAGGTCATTTTGTGAAGGGTTTTTTGAGACATACTCAGTTTACCAAGTTTGGTATTTTTCCTTGAAATTATGTCACATAATAAGACACCACGCGAAGGATTTGCGTTGGTCGGACCGTTTTTTATTTTTTTATGCCCGTTTCAAACTATGGTCAAAACGGCGGGCATGAAGGTTCTTAGCTCAGGGCCGAGCCTCGCTAAACTTGCATTGGATCTCTAAAGAAATAGCATATTGCGAGTCTAAAACACATTTTTTCAAAAAATAATGGGCATCGGATCATGTACCCGTAGTTCAAACCGGACCCACTTCCTACCGAATCGGCAGGAATTTGTCTTTTTCGCCAGGGGTGTACGGAAAGGTTTGAGATATCTCGGTTGGGACATTGTCCATGTAAGGTGGTCTAATATTTTTACAAAATGTGGCGGTACCATTCTAAAACTTTCATTTGGTGGTTGCTTCACAAAACGCCCCGTTTTTTGCGCTCGGAAAATGGAAAATGGATTTTTCGTGCGTCAAAAAGGAAAACTTTCTCCTGCAACATTGTTCTCCATGCCATGATTTATATGTGTGCACAATATGGACACATTATCACAAACTATGCCCTGATTCTAGCCATAACATTGGTCATTTGCCCCGAAAGCCACGAAACCTCGAACATGATAGGTCATTTTGTGAAGGGTTTTTTGAGACATACTCAGTTTACCAAGTTTGGTATTTTTCCTTGAAATTATGTCACATAATAATACACCACGCGAAGGATTTGCGTTGGTCGGACCGTTTTTTATTTTTTGATGCCCGTTTCAAACTATGGTCAAAACGGCGGGCATGAAGGTTCTTAGCTCAGGGCCGAGCCTCGCTAAACTTGCATTGGATCTCTAAAGAAATAGCATATTGCGAGTCTAAAACACATTTTTTCAAAAAATAATGGGCATCGGATCATATACCCGTAGTTCAAATCGGACCCACTTCCTACCGAATCGGCAGGAATTTGTCTTTTTCGCCAGGGATGTACGGAAAGGTTTGAGATACCCCGGTTGGGACATTGTCCATGTAAGGTGGTCTAATATTTTTACAAAATGTGGCGGTACCATTCTAAAACTTTCATTTGGTGGTTGCTTCACAAAACGCCCCGTTTTTTGCGCTCGGAAAATGGAAAATGGATTTTCCGTGCGTCAAAAAGGAAAACTTTCTCCTGCAACATTGTTCTCCATGCCATGATACATATGTGTGCACAATATGGACACATTATCACAAACTATGCCCTGATTCTAGCCATAACATTGGTCATTTACCCCGAAAGCCACGAAACCTCGAACATGATAGGTCATTTTGTGAAGGGTTTTTTGAGACATACTCAGTTTACTAAGTTTGGTATTTTTCCTTGAAATTATGTCACATAATAAGACACCACGCGAAGGATTTGCGTTGGTCGGACCGTTTTTTATTTTTTTATGCCCGTTTCAAACTATGGTCAAAACGGCGGGCATGAAGGTTCTTATCTAGGTCGTTTGCAACCAATCAGATCGCAGTAAACAATCTCCCATGGATCCTCCATCTTGGCATGATCTGGTCCGTTCAATGCCCATCCAACGCATAGTGGATCACCAGAAGAAGCACACTCACGCCCATCCAACGCACGCACGCGACTGACCATACCCTGCCTCCAAAGTCCAAACCCTAGCGCCCTCCTTCATCCACGCCTCCGCCGCCAATTCCTTCATGTCCAGCCGCCGTTCCTCCCACCTCTCACGTGTCTCTATCCCCTCTCCTCCAGTTCCCCTAGTGATCCCAGGAGAGACCGCCGAGCCTCACCAACCCTAGCCCGCACCCGCAGACCGCTCTCTCCACTCCTTTCCTCTCCTCCCACCCACCCGCCGCCTCCACCCCATCTAGATCGAGGCGCCGCGCTTCTCGTCCTCGCCGTGCTTCGATCCGCCCCTACCTGCTCTGCCGAATCAAGCCTTCCCCCGTCGTTCGTGCAGCCGCCATGTCCTCCGCTACCGCCGCCGCCCCATCCATCGCGGCCCCGATCGGGCACTTCGTGCTCATCAAGATCCGCCCGGAGGCCACGTCCTCGGGCGCCGACGCCGCCATGGTCTCCTCGCTCCAGGCGGTCTCCACGCTCGTCCCGGTAGTCTCCTACATAAACGCGGGCCCTGTGCTCCGCCTCCGCTCCCGGGTCGCCGAGGCGCCGAGCCCTGTGCCCCGCCTCCGTCCCCCGTCGCCCCAGGCTCCGCCATGCGCCTCACCCAGGAGACGGAAGGGCTGGAAGTCGCGCAGCTCATGGAGAAGGTGGCCGCGGATGACAAGTCACTCAGCATCGTCGACCTCGAGGTCCTCTCCAAGGCCGGAACCCCACAGGACCGAATCAACGCCGGTACGCTGCAGCTCCCTTTTCCTCTCTCTCCCCTGTTCCTCGCTCACCTAGGAGTATTAGCTAGCTCGCTTAGCTGTTGACGCCTTTGTTGCTGTGTGTTGATTGCTCGCAACCAGGATCATGCCCGTCGTCAAGAACAAGCACCTTCTGCTCTGCACGCTCCTCATCGGAAACTCCCTCGCCATGGAGGTATGCTTCGTGTACACACCCGCCTGTCCAATCATCTATTTCCCCTGATTCATGGAGGTTGTTGTGGGCTCGACTGCTATAATCTATCACCCTAGCTAGCTACCTGATTTGGTGCCTGTAATCTGTCGCAGATCATGCCGTAGGCCATCTGCTCGTGCTACAGCCTCAGCATGGGGGCCAAGGCCGCGCCCATAGTCTGGGTACTCCTCTTCCTCTTCTTCCGCCGTGCGCCTCACCCTGGCAACGGAAGGGCTGGAAGGTTGAGCTTCTGAGGTGTTCCATGTTTAGGTTTGGTTTGAGTGTGTTGGCCTTCCTGTTGCTTGCTTGGTTAGGTATAATTACTGGGTATAGTTAGTGTGTTGCCTATTTAGTGTGTTGCTTGTCAAAGATAATGATATATTATTATCATGTAGAGGTCTACTATGCAGCATGTTTTTCTCTAGTAGCAGTACAACTACTGGTTTAAGAAGAGAATTAACCATAATGAAACTCTAACATGGTCATATTTATGGAATCTGTGAAAACAATTGGTAATATCTGCTGTAGAGAATATGTTAAATCCATATGCGATTTTTGAATATGTTGTTTGATTGCTAGTTATTCTGAGTTCACCTGCTGCTACTATGATTCAAAATTGGTAATGTTTTTTAGTTTCAGGTTGGTCTAATGTACAGAATTAATACATGACCTTGTTGCTGTCCTCTTGGAGCTTATACTCATGTTCCTGGTATATGCTCAGTTTGGTTCTTGCACTGTTATTTAGATAAGATAGTACTGATCTATCATTTTAGCTGATTACCATGCTTCACTTAGCACTATATTGTGGTACACATGTTTGGTAAAATAAGTAGTCGTGCAAGTCAGATATCACTTTTGCTGTCACTTTTGTAGAAGATTACTGACCCCATGAACCCATGTTCAACTTGTGTGGTTTTGGTCTTTGAACCAATACCCATTGATCTATTCATGTCTTCTTTTTCTTTTAGTTTCTCAAAATGAATGCCTCTCTGTTACACTCTGATTCTTTTTGCTCTCTCTCTCTCTTGCTTGTTAGTTCCAATGGGACATGGTGTGTCTACATACTGGACTGCTGGAATGATCAACACAGTATGCTGGAATGCTGGACTGGCTCGAGTATGGTAATGTGTTGTCATACTTCCTGATTTCTTACACAGGGATCCAGCCCTAGGATATGTGCATGTTTGCTTTGCCTGAGTAGATAGCATAAAATGGGTACACTATAGATAGCATAAACATGTCACTTGCTGAAGATCTTTATTCTATTTGTTCTATCATGCTCATGTAAGGTAGACATGTTATGTTGGAGCTATAAATTACTTTTCCTGATCCTAAATTTGGCTTGCTGTAATCTACAATGTCTCAATATTTGTGATTTGTTTCCTGATTGTCACAGGTTTCTTAGCACAGTGTTGGAATCAAGTCTGTACTTTCACCAATTTCTTCTTGGTCACATTTCTGTAGTTGATGTAGGCATGTATAGGCCAGTGTAGGATGTTGTTTTATTAGGTGATGTGTTCTAAGTCTGGAACATCGTCCTGATTATATAGAGCCGCAGTCCTGCATGATTTTCGAAGCTATTGTGCTTAATGTCAGTTTTCCAATGCTAATGTGCTACTCTGGTTTCTACTTTGTTTGTATGTTGTTGTTTTGAATTTGTGGTGGGTTCTTACAACTGTATCCACTGGTTTAAATTCTGCCACCTCCATAGCTTTAGATTGAATAGTTGATGTTGTACATGCTTATTTTGGTGTTTGCTCTTATGCCGATGGTATTCATTTATATGCCTAACCTTTTGCTTACTATTCTGTTTGAGTTGCAGGAGAAGGATCGCTACTCTTCACAACACCAAGGCTGAGAGTACATCGACGAGAAGATCAAGGCCACAAGCTGAAGTTCCTGATGAAGTTCGAGAGTATCATCAGAGTAGCTAGCGTTTATACTTTATGAGAGTTTTGTTTGTAGATTTGGGGTGTCCAAGATTTTTTGGTTGAACTAGTAGTGATGTGAACTAGAGTGGAATTTCACGTGTTCAATCTGTTCGACTGTCATATTGTTGTAATGAATTGATTTTGACATTTATTTAAATATTGTCATGCTTTTATCTCACGTTAGATTGTTATATTGGATATTAATTAATTAGCTATATGAAGAATCTGACAACTAGAGCCCAATTTCTACAGGAAACTGACAATTGAGACCCATTTGATAAAAAGGCCGAAATTACAAAATGATTGGATTGTAAGAAGGCCAAGGCCTAGAAAATAAATAAGGCTGAAATATTAAAAACTGCCAAAATTACTGGGCTGAGCCCATATAAGCGACCAAACTGGACTGGGCTGAATTCGATTTAAGAAAGTTTAATTTCGTCATAATTTTGCCACGCAGGATTGGCCACATAGGATCTGACTTGGCCAGGCTAGATGGCCCGTGACGATATTGGATCGTCATAGATGTTATGACGATCCAATATCGTCATAGACGGTTATGACGATTTTACCAAAAACGTCGTTATAGTTCATTTGCGACGCTCAGCTTTCGACGATCTCAAAATCGTCATAATATCGTCATAAACAGACTACTATGACGATTTTGTGACAAAAATGGAGGGTCATATATAGCCAGATTCCTTGTAGTGATAAGCTGCCCGGTTGTGCAACAAAGAATTGATCTCTCATGGGTAAAGTAACGCACCTCTGCAGAGTGTAAGAACTGTAACTTGTTACTCCCTGTTCCAGGAAGGAGCTGTGAACGCGGCGGGAAAGGAACTCCATGAAAGTTCTGGTAAACCCGTGAAGGCTAACGGACATAGTTTTCAGAATAAAAGCAACCTTTGAAGAAATGTTTATGAAAACTTGCATTAGCCTACGACCTATGGTCTGTGGCTATAGTTATAGTGCATCAATCACTCCTTTTCTAGTGAACTTGCTGAGTACGCTCGTACTCAAAGTATCTTCTTAACCCTTGCTAGATTCTGAATCCATTGAGACGATGTCTACACAAAGTTATGCTCTAGGAAGAATCATCCAAAGCTAAAGCTCCTCAATAAAGACAAGGAAGTCAACAAAGACATCAACTCAATTGAACCTAATTTTGTAGTATATTGCAGTAGCCGCAATACCAATCCCTTAGCAAATATACTAGTCTTAATAGTATAATAGATTTTGTGTTGTTTATCTTTGATTCTTCTGGGTATGAAGTTCTTTCTCTCTCTTTAACCTAGAGTGTTCTCTGGATCTTGTGTAAAGAGTGAGTTGTAACCTTTAGCCATGTATTGCACCGTTTTGTTTCTGTTGTGCCATTCTGACGTATGTAATACTAGTGAACGGTGTTTCATTGGTGTTATGTCAATGACTATAGTATACTACATCATGAAGTGGTATGTTGGGTCACCGTAGTGGTGTATTTGCAAGTCACATCCTTGGTGGCTGGTTCACAAAATAGGCTCTTTTTCAGCACCGGTAAGATGGAAAATAGCACCTAAAATGGAAACATATATATCTTAGGGTAGCATATATTGTTTTCCATTGCACACATGTGGAAACTACAACTAGACACATAATGACAACTAATCTCTCAAACTAAATGCATGAAAATCTCTGAAACTAAACACATACTACCCAAAATAAACTAAACTGATGATGCATGTTTGATCCATGTTCCCCCCTTCAAAAGCATAGATCCCAAACTGAACTATGTAGATCACAAACATATGATGACTTCAAGTGCACAGATCGTTTGTAGCTAGTTTCGAAATAAAGATATCTATCCCACAGGGAGCAGGAGTCTGAAGTCTAAGAATTCTTGAATTAAATACTAAAATAGAATTGCTGAAGTAACGTTCTAAGTAACAAGATAAAATGTGAATATTATGTAGAAAGGTGTTTTGGGGTTTTTGGTATAAAAAGATTTGAAACTTCAGTGGGGAAAAGCATTCTTAGGGATTAGAGGATACACCACCAGAATTATAAAGGGCTAAGTTAAAGATTATTATCATGAACATTCTCAACTATGCATGCGCGGGAGGAACTCCATATTTGTAAAATAGGCAGCAATTACTGCTCACATCATCATCATAACCACAATAGACAGCAATCAACATCAATTGAATTACTGCACTATTAAGGGACTTAATCCCGCAGGATGTATCCCATGTCATGGATAGTATTTTGTGAGTTTCCTCGATTCCCAAGTTGATATGTAAGGAGTGCCAACAGCTTTATAGTCACTGTAAGTGCTAACATACCTCCGTCTACCAACAATTAGTTCCCTCCATCAACTCGCCACAAGAGGCAAATATTGAGAGGTCGACTTCTCCCAACATCAAGATGAATACAATCTAACACATGGTCACATCGATGAATATTATAATAAACTTTATCTTATTTCAGTCTCATGCTAGGCTTTCTCCATCTCCTCAAGAACTAATGATCTACTCAGAAATGGAGGCAATCAACATCATGTTAAAAGTAATGGAATCTATCATGGATGAATAGTACTTGTATAAATACACAACAAGTACGAAAATTACAATAAGATCTAAACAAGATGTAGATGGGATGGATGGATATGGTGGTGATGCAGCGATCGATGATGAAGATCAATGCCTTAGCCTCCTGGAACCGTGTAGGGTGAAGATGGATCCCCGGTGGATGAGTTCCCCCTTCAGATGTAGTGGTTCGTAGCATGGAAAACAAAATTTTCTACCGCATGAACACACAATCAAGATCTAATCTATGATCAAGACAAGATCTATCTACTAGATTGTAGCAATGAATCGATGGAATACTAACCCTTGAAGATCCAAAGCGGTTGACGAGAGCAGATTCTCGTGGATGATGTAGTCGTACACTTGCCGATCTCAAGATCGTGTAGACGATCCTTCCGGTGCCGCGTTCCGGTAGCGCTCCCGCAGTCGGTCACATGTTCGGTACTTGATGAAGACCTTCCTCTCCCTTGTTCCAGCAGGCAGCGGAGGTTGTAGCACTCTCCTCGCGATTCCGGCAGCACGACGGCGTGATTTCGGAAGTAGAGGGGAGATCTCGCAGGGCTTCGCCTTAAGCCGGAGCGAGTATGGTGGAGTATGAGAGAGTCCTTAGCGATATACGGTTTAGAGGGCACCAAGGGGAGGGCTTGGCCGACGGCTAGGGTTTGGGTAAACCCTAACTCGCCGAGTTAGAGGAGGCCCTAGGCGGCGGCTTGGAGGTGGCCGGCGACTTGGAGGCTAGGGTTTGGGTGTGTTAGGTGTAGGGTAGAGGGGGCATCCCTGCCCCTTCTTTTATAGGTGGGAGGGAGGCGGCTAGGAGGAGGGAGTCCTCCTCCAACTCCTCCTCTTTGGCCGGCGGGTGGAGGGAGTGGGACTTCCTCCCCAAGTAGGTTTCCTACTCTCCCTCCACCAAGCAAACTTGCCATTTGACTTTTCAAATTGGCGTTTGACTTTTCAAACTAGGATTTGATTTATCCCTTTATTTTTCTCAGCGATGACAACTAGTACATGATGCAACCATTCCAACTTGTTATGACACATTCATGCAACCTTCCTCTAGAGTGCCGGACCTTCCGGAACCTTCTAGAACATTCCCGATGAAAACACCGGAATCATTTTCCAACTCCGAAACAGGACTTTCCTTATATGAATCTTATTCTCCAGACCATTCCGGATCTCCTCGTGATATCCCGGATCCAATCCGAGACTCCGAAGAACATTCGGTCTCTTACTCATCATTCCATAACTACTCAACAACATTGAATCCTTAAGTGTGTCTCCCTACGGTTCGTGAATTATGCGGACATGACCGAGACACTTCTCCGATCAATAACCAATAGAGGAATCTGGAAATTCATATGGATCCCACATATTTCTACGATTACTTTGCGATCGAATGAACCACTTACATACAATACCAATTTCCCTTTGTCTCATGATAGTTTACTTATCCGAGGTTTTGATCGTCGGTATCTCTGCATAGCTAGTTCAACCTCGTTACCGATAAGTACTCTTTTCTTGTTCCCGTGATATGTGATCCCTTGTGAGCCAGTCACATTGTTGCAAGATAATTGGATGACATTCCACCGAGAGGGCCCAGAGTATATCTATCCGTCATATGGATGGACAAATCCCACTCGTGATCCATGTGCCTCAACCCATACTTTTCGAACACGCAATGCCACCTTTATAGCCACCCAGTTACGGTGTGGTGTTTGATGTCATCAAAGCATCCTTCCGGTGATGGTGATTAGCAAGATCTCAAGGTCGAAGGAATTAGGTTACTATGTATCAGAAAGCTTATAGCAAATGAACTATATTAAATGACTTGATCTTTATGCTACGCTTAACTATAGGAGTATGTCCATCACATCATTCTCCTAATGATATGACCTTGTTGTTAATAACATCTCTATGTTCATGATCAGGAAACCATGATCATATATTAACCAACAAGGTAGTTTAACAAGAGGCTTTACTAGGGTGTAAGGTCCCTCCTTTATAAAGGAAAAGGATCCCTGTGTTTACAATGCTTGTCCCTGGATCAATAGCTAGAATCCACATTTAATATGTAATATCAAGAAACATAGGTCATAATACAACTTTATAACCAGGGATAAAATAATTTATTACATCTCACATAGCTCATTTGGCTATCTCATTACAATGCAGCAGAATATAACAATAGCATGGGGTCCTTCATCTTCAAAGTGCCACAGGCAGACATGTTGGTTGTAGACTTGTAATCCTAATCAATAAACTTCACTAATATCAAACAAACCTGCAACATAACAAGGTACATCCACAAGGGTCAATACATTTGAATTGTATTGGCAAGTGATACTATGGTAGTATAGTGGAGTCTATCATATATATGCCTTTGGCTAAGTGGAGCTTAGGCTTGCTTTGCTCAAAATAGATTTTCCTTCTCATTTGAAAACAATAAGTTTTTGCTTGAAAAAATCTTTCCCAAGGCATCTTCCAATAGAAATTGGTGATCCTTCAATCCCTTTTTCACCCACAAGCTTTTAACTTAGAAATTGGGCTGAGGAGATTCTTGATAGCTTCCATGTCTTGATGCTCAAATTGTCCTTTGCCAGGGACATGGCTAACTACTTAGATTTTACACTCTGTAGAGGTGGTGCACTTTCCCCACAAGACTTGGTTTCACCAAGACAAGATCTTTCAGAAGCATTCCCTTAGACCAGAATGGACGCGTTCCAACCTATCATTCCCCTACCACCAAATGTTCATTTGGATAAGTTATTGCAACCTATATGATCCAGGCAGAGCCCATAATGCCAAGTGGCTGCACTTGAAGCTTCTCAACATTTGACATCTCAAATCTCTTTGTTCCTGGGTGGCCATCCACAAGTGAGATACACAAGGTTCACCAGTCCCCTGGCCTTGTGTAACCACTCAACACAAACCATTCCTTCCATTCCACCCAGGTGATTCATTTACTTAGTTGTTTTATTAAACAAAACACAAGTCCTCAGACTTAGAAATTTTTCATAGCATGAATATATATTCCACCCTTGTTTTGTACTAGCTAAGCTAAGCATGATTGTAGTAGGAATCTTAACTTAGGAAATTCTACTAAGGGTTCATCTACTAGGATTTCCCATGGCATAGTTTACACTTAGCAAAATTCCATGCAAGTCCTACTTAGAAATATCACTAATGCATAGTGAAAATAATGGGACAAAAGTATGAAGAATCACTTGCCTTTTTGGTAGAGATTATAGGTTCACTCCTTGATCTTGCAATACTCACTCACTTCAAATCACTACAATTCAATCAAGCAAACTATATTTCAATCTACCATTAAAGCAATTCATCACATGAAATGATAGAAACAAAACAATGCATGCAAGCATGCAAAAGATTGTTTTATTTGTAAAAGTGGTTTCTAATGGTTAATTAAACATTTGAAAACACCTAATGGTCATTTTATAAGGTGGCAAAGTCATTTGCAAAAGATTTCACTTCATAAACCATTTTTAAACCAAGTCATTATTTTATGTGGTGAAGAAATGCTTTTAATAAGGCAATATTCTATAGGTTTCACAAAATATGTTTTCAAACCATAAAACCTTGTGTTTAGGGTCAGAGAGTTTATTTCCAAAACATTCCTCAAAGGTTTTCTACCAAAAGCATTTTTAATAAATAAACATTACTTTTGTTTGACTAGAAATGGTTTAAATCCAAAGTTTATTATTTTGTTTCACCAAATACATTTTTTAAAACACAATTTGTTTCCTATGGTCAGTAGGTTCAAAACACACCATTTTCCAAAGGTTTTATCCCCAAAATCATTTTAGAACAATTTTTATATTCTAAACATGCATACACAAGTTTCTGCAAAAACCAACAATTTATTAGAAGCATTTTACTAAAAAAAGTGCATGGTTGGCTAGGGCTTTTCTTGCTGAATCCATTGATATAAAATTTGCGAAATTTGGACGTGTAGATCAAAAGTTATAGATTTTACAAAATCTAGCATCTAATAGATAAAATCTGTTTTAAATCAAACGAACAGAGCCACGTGGCTAATTCTTATTCGCCCGTACCGGTTCGTCTGGATCACGCACTGAGGCCGTTGGATTTAAGTTACATCGCACATCACAGAGGTGTTACTTACCCCTTCGGTTAAGTTTCTATCATGTCCTTTGGATCTGCATCTTACGGCTCTAAGCGTCTGTTCATGGATTGGCGGCGCTAGCAACAGTGAGCGGCGGCGACGCGTTCAGGCGGTGGTGCTCCGGCTAATACAGGAAGCAAGGGGGATGGGGAATAAGCTCACTGGGTTCGCTGGGTTGCGGTGATGCTCAAGGTGGCCGCAGGATGGTCAGGGGCGCATGGAGTCGATGTTGATTGCTCGCCGGATATGTTCCTGGCGTCGGGCTCCTCTGTTCGTCATCGGAGGCGAAGGTACGGGTCACGCCAAACCAAATAAACCATGCATTTAGATGTGTACGGGATAGGCGAATACGTGAGCATCGGTCAGAGGGGATGGGGCGGTCAGAAGTTACCAGGGGGTGTCGCCGGAGTGGAGGCAGACGGCGGCGGTTCTTGGTTGTCATTGTTCCCGATGTTTCAAGGCACGCACGAGTGAGTGGGTGGTATGGGGAGATGCAGGGGATTATGGGAATCACACTCGTGTGCTCTAGGGGCAGTGGGGAGGTTCGTGCTCGCCGGAATTGCTCGGAGAGTTCGTCGGAGCAGAGAATGCTCAAGCGCGAAATCAAGGCAGCCTTGTGGCCGAGAGGGGAGGGTAAGCGAGGGGAAAGAGAGAGGAGAGGCAAGCGAGTTAACGGGCGTGATAGCGGGGAGGGATTAGTGCAGTAGTAACGTGTATTGAAACGATCATTCAACGGCCAGTAACAGCGAGGTGAGGGCGTGGTCACCGCGGGGGGTGAGGAAGAAGGTCTGCCGGGTGGGGTCATTTCGCCAGCGTGAGAGAGAAAGAAAGAGTGGGGTCCAGAGTTCATTGTCCACGCAGGTGTGTTTTGAGGTGAGAAAACGCTTCACGTTTGAGAGAGAGGGAGTGGGCTAGTTGGGCCAGTGGGCTGGGCTTGCTGGGTTGGGTCGTCTCTTTCATTTTTTTTCTGTTTCATTTTTATTTTCCTGTTTTGAATTTGTTCAATTGATTTCAAACTCTTTTTCATTTCAAAACTTTCCAAACTTTTTCAGTAGGTTTTTAATATGTTTTAATCATGTATTTAAAGTCCTTTTTAGGAATAAATCCTTTATTCATTTATGGTTTATATTTTATTTAAAAAAGGCACTTTCCTTTATTAAATGAGATTTATTTATATTTTCAAAACCTTATTTGAATTCCAATTTTTGACCAAAACCTTTTCAGTAGGTTTTTATTTGTTTAATAGGGTGTCAAAATTTTTGTTTTAATTCCAATGGATTTAAATATAGTTTTAATTCCCTAAATTTTATTTGGAAGATTTCTTTAATCTTAATTAAGTTGAATTAAACAACTTTTATTTCACTTGGGTAAATTCCAAAATACTATTTTCTCATGAATTATACAATTATTCTTATTAGAGATTTGTCTTTATTAAAATAGGGATAGAATGGTTAATGCCATTTTATTTTATTTTGGAAATTCTTTATCCTTTTATTTTATTTGGATTGGGATTATATTCATTACATTTGCTTATCGATTAGTCCAAGATTTAGTTTGGTCTTTGAATATTCCTTATTTAATATTTCTTTCTTCATCTTATAAAATCCTTATCTTTTTATTTAGAGATCCGAACTTGGTGATTCCAATTTGTAAAATTTTATTTGATATTTATTTATCTTTTTAAATATCTTTTAGTATTATTTGCTCACCGTTTGGTATGATTTATAGATAGGTCCTTTATTAGTTTTGGAGATTACTTTTCCTTATCTTATTAAATTCATAAGATTTTATCTATATCTCCAAATTGAATGAAATCAATTTCCATGGTTTTATAATATTTCTATTTGTGTTTCTTGATCATTTGTAAATGTTTGATGATAGATTTTTATATGGATCAAATCCATAGGCTTGGAGATAATTTGGAAATGATTTTCTTCCATTTAGGGTTTAGGGTTTTGGTTTTATTTTCCAAGTGTTAAATTTCCAGATACATTTTATGATGAATGCATTTTACTTTATTTGAATTTAGTTGGATTCAAACTTTAATTAAAGTTTGTTCAAGATGGGATTTTAAGTTTCCAACAAAAGTTTCTTTTTTACCCAAAATTTCAACAACTTATTTATTTTGTTTATTTATTTTTCACATAACAAGATTTGGAAAATCTTGGGATGTGACAGGCTACCACCCTTAAAATAAATCTCGTCCCGAGATTTGGGGAGGCTAGGGGTTACAAGTTGGATCAAAGCATCTAGGGTACTACCACCCTTAAAAATTTCTAACTAGATTACATTCAAGGCTTTCTTGGGATCTTGTTGAAATCTCTCTGGGCAAAATCTGCATAGTGTCCTTTGTTTCCATACTTGAAACATGTGACAAGGCTGAGATCCTTCCTAGGCTTTATCTTGTGCTTCATCTTTTCTGGACAGTTGCTTGCATAATTTCCTTGGTTACCACAATTTTAACATGTGATAAGATTGAGTTCTTCACGTATCTTCTGTGGACAAGTTGACACATAATGGCCTAGCTCTTTGCAGTTGTTGCACCACACTTGGCTAATCTCCTTATACTTCTTCTTCTCTGGACATTCACTGGCATAGTGTCCCATTTCTTTGCAATGACCACGTTGCACATGGCTTTTGTCCTTCTTTTTCTTGGGTTTCTCCAAAGCTGAGAGTGCTTCTAATTCATGTTCTTCATATGTTATCTCAAAGGTAGGAACAGTTCCTGGTCTCCTTGACCTTCTATTATTCCTTGGATAATACATATGACTCCTCCTTGGTCCTTTAAATTGAGTCATGTTGCATGGAGGTGTAAGCTGAGATTTTCCTTTGTCTTCATCCTTCTTGGTAGACTTGGCTTTCTCATGGTAGTCTGCAATCAGTTGTTGCACTCCACCTTGTTTCCTTTGTTGAACTATGGAATATATGGGGCATTGGATAGGGACATGATTATTTCCTTCACATAGGTAACAAGTAGCTTGGGATGTGGGGCATTGATTAATTGGATGTTTCTCTTCACAATTGGGGCATTGATCTTCATGCTCCTTGGAAGTGTGATCCTTGTCTCCACAAATATTGCAAGCTTGGGTTCCTTCTAGAAAAACATCTTTGTCATCCTTGTTGTCACAAAATCCTTGGTAAGAGTTGTCTCCCATTTTTGATCATTTGAGTGGCCATCCCTTGCAACAATTGGGATTGAGTTTCCAAAACTTTTTGCATGGTTGGGTCTAACTCGTTGTTGTTGGCTAAAAACTGAGTTGTCACTTGGTTCAACTAGGTTTGTCTTGCAAGCAGTTGGTCTGTCATGTTGACCTCTTGGTTGTTGTTGTTGTCACCATCCTTGATGTTGGAGTCTCTTGGAGAAGTCATCTGTTTGGGTTGGATTGGGATTAGAATAGGCAAAATATTTCTAAGGAATCAATTCTAATCACACACATCACAATTCACTCAAGAAATGTGCAAGCAATCACAAACAAGCATTCCACTCAAACAACAAGTTTCAAGCACATTTTTAAGCAATAAAATATTCTTGTTACACCACATAAGTTGGTGTGTTTGACTTAAGCTAAATATGGTGGTCCATCTATATGGTTCACTTGAGATCATTCCTTCCTTCTTAGTTGATTCTTCTTGAACAAGATGTTGGTATCCTTAGAGAATTTCTTGCATCTTGGTCACAAAACTTCAAGGCGATGATGGTTCCTTCTAAGTTATGTTTCCTTAGTCTTCAAGTCTTGAGCAACATTTCTTTTCACACTTGTAGTCCTTAGTGATATCCAAGGTTGGAGATGTTGAAGTCATTAGGGTTGATATCCAAGGTTGAAGATGTTGAAGTCATTAGAGTTGATGAAGTCCTTTGCACATGGTGAAGTCTTTGGCCATAGGGTAGGCTTTGTCCATCAAGTTTGAAATAGAAGAGATGTAGAATCAAAACCAAAATGGTTGAGGAAGGAGTTTACAAGAGTGTTTGTAAATAAGTTTTGGAACAAATACAACTCCTATTTTTCTAAGGGGTTTTCTCCAATCCTAGGGTTACAATTCTACATGCAACACAATGCTCTGATACCATCTGTAAGGTCCCTCCTTTATAAAGGAAAAGGATCCCTGTGTTTACAATGCTAGTCTCTGGATCAATAGCTAGCATCCACAGTTAAGATGTAATATCAAGAAACATAGGTCATAATACAACTTAATAACCAGGGATAAAATAATTTATTACATCTTACATAGCTCATTTGGCAATCTCATTACAATGCAGCAGAATATAACAATAGCATGGGGTCCTTCAACCTCAAGGTTCCACAGGGAGACATGTTGGTTGTAGACTTGTAATCCTAATCAATAAACTTCACTAATATCAAACAAACCTGCAACATAACAAGTTACAGCCACAAGGGTCAATACATTTGAATTGCATTGGCAAGTGATACTATGGTAGTATAGTGGAGTCTATCATCTATATGCATTTGGCTAAGTGGAGCTTAGGCTTGCTTTGCTCAAAATAGATTTTCCTTATCATTTGAAAACAATAAGTTTTTTCTTGACAAAATCTTTCCCAAGGCATCTTCCAATAGAAATTGGTGATCCTTCAATCCCATGTTCACCCACAAGATTTTAACTTAGAAATTGGGATGAGGATATTCTTGATAGCTTCCATGTCTTGATGCTGAAATTGTCCTTTGCCAGGGACATGGCTAAGTACTTAGATTTTACACTCTACAGAGGTGGTGCACTTTCCCCACAAGACTTGGTTTCACCAAGACAAGATCTTTCAGAAGCCTTCCCTTAGACCAGAATGGACGCGTTCCAACCTATCATTCCCCTACCACCAACTGTCCATTTGGCTAAGTTATTGCAACCTATATGATCCAGGCAGAGCCCATAATGCCAAGTGGCTGCACTTGAAGCTTCTCAACATTTGACATCTCAAATCTCTTTGTTCCTGGGTGACCATCCACAAGTGAGATACACAAGGTTCACCAGTCCCCTGGCCTTGTGTAACCACTCAACACAAACCATTCCTTCCATTCCACCCAGGTGATTCATTCACTTAGTTGTTTTATTAAACAAAACACAAGTCCTCAGACATAGAAATTTTTCATAGCATGAATATATATTCCACCCTTGTTTTCTACTAGCTAAGCTAAGCATGATTGTAGTAGGAATCTTAACTTAGGAAATTCTACTAAGGTTTCATCTCCTAGGATTTCCCATGGCATAGTTTACACTTAGCAAAATTCCATGCAAGTCCTACTTAGAAATATCACTAATGCATAGTGAAAATAATGGGACAAAAGTATGAAGCATCACTTGCCTTTTTGGTAGAGAGTATATGTTCACTCCTTTATCTTGAAATATTCACTCACTTCAAATCACTACAATTCAATCAAGCAAACAATATTTCAATCTACCATTAAAGCAATTCATCACATGAAATGATAGAAACAAAACAATGCATGCAAGCATGCAAAAAGATTGATTTATTTGTAAAAGTGGTTTCTAATGGATAATTAAACATTTGAAAACACCTAATGGTCATTTTATAAGGTGGCAAAGTCATTTGCAAAAGATTTCACTTCATAAACCATTTTTAAACCAAGTCATTATTTTATGTGGTGAAGAAATTCTTTTAATAAGGCAATATTCTATAGGTTTCACAAAATATGTTTTCAAACCATAAAACCTTGTGTTTAGGGTCAGAGAGTTTATTTCCAAAACATTCCTCAAAGGTTTTCTACCAAAAGCATTTTTAATAATTAAACATTACTTTTGTTTGACTAGAAATGGTTTAAATCCAAAGTTTATTCTTTTGTTTCACCAAATACATTTTTTAAACCACAATTTGTTTCCTATGGTCATTAGGTTAAAAACACACCATTTTCCAAAGGTTTTATCCCCAAAATCATTTTAGAACAATTTTTATATTCTAGTCATGCATACACAAGTTTCTGCAAAAACCAACAATTTATTAGAAGCATTTTACTAAAAAAAAGTGCATGGTTGGCTAGGGCTTGTCTTGCTGAATCCATTGATATAAAATTTGCAAAATTTGGACGTGTAGATCAAAAGTTATAGATTTTACAAAATCTAGCATCTAATAGATAAAATCTGTTTTAAATCAAACGAACAGAGCCACGTGGCTAATTCTTATTCGCTCGTACCGGTTCGTCTGGATCACGCACTGAGGCCGTTGGATTTAAGTTACATCGCACATCACAGAGGTGTTACTTACCCCTTCGGTTAAGTTTCTATCATGTCCTTTGGATCTGCATCTAACGGCTCTAAGCGTCTGGTCATGGATTAGCGGCGCTAGCAACAGTGAGCGGCGGTGACGCGTTCAGGCGGTGGTGCTCCGGCTAATACAGGAAGCAAGGGGGATGGGGAATAAGATCACCGGGTTTGCTGGGTCGCGGTGATGCTCAAGGTGGCCGCAGGATGGTCAGGGGCGCACGGAGTCGATGTTGATTGCTCGCCGGAGATGCTCCTGGCGTCGGGCTCCTCTGTTCGTCATCGGAGGCGAAGGTACAGGTCACGCCAAACCAAACAAACCATGCAGTTAGATGCGTACGGGATAGGCGAATACGTGATCATCGGTCAAAGGGGATGGGGCGGTCAGAAGTTACCAGGGGGTGTCGCCGAAGTGGAGGCAGACGACGGCGGTTCTCGGTTGTCGTCGTTGCCAATGTTTCAAGGCGCGCATGAGTGAGTGGGTAGTATGGGGAGGTGCAGGGGATGATGGGAATCACACTCGTGTGCCCTAGGGGCAGTGGGGAGTTCGTCCTCGCCGTAATTGCTCGGAGAGTTCGTCGGAGCAGAGAATGCTCAAGCGCGAAATCAAGGCAGCCTTGTGGCCGAGAGGGGAGGGTAAGCGAGGGTAAAGGGAGTGGAGAGGCAGGCGAATTAACAGGCATGATCGCGGGGAGGGATTAGTGCGGTAGTAACGCGTATTGAAACGATCATTCAACGGGCAGTAACGGCGAGGTGAGGGCGTGGTCACCGCGGGGGGGGGGGGGTGAGGAAGAAGGTCTGCCGGGTGGGGTCATTTCGCCAGCGTGAGAGAGAAAGAAAGAGTGGGGTCCAGAGTTCAGTGTCCGCGCGGGTGTGTTTTGCGGTGAGAGAACGCTTCGCGTTTGAGAGAGAGGGAGTGGGCTAGTTGGGCCAGTGGGCTGGGCTTGCTGGGTTGGGTCGTCTCTTTCATTTTTTTTTGTTCTGTTTCATTTTTCTTTTCCTGTTTTGAATTTGTTCAATTGATTTCAAACTCTTTTTCATTTGAAAACTTTCCAAACTTTTCAGTAGGTTTTTAATATGTTTTAATCATGTATTTAAAGTCCTTTTTAGGAATAAATCCTTTATTCATTTATGGTTTATGTTTTATTTAAAATAGGCACTTTCCTTTATTAAATGAGATTTATTTATATTTTCAAACCCTTATTTGAATTCCAATTTTTCACCAAAACCTTTTCAGTAGGTTTTTATTTGTTTAATACGGTGTCAATAATATTCACCTTGAATTAATTTGAATATATTTAATATGATTCATAAATCATTTGAATTGGGTATTTGTTTCAATTCCAATGGATTTAAATATAGTTTTAATTACTTAAATTTTATTTGGAAGATTTATTTAATATTAATTAAGTTGAATTAAACAACTTTTATTTCACTTGGGTAAATTCCAAAATACTATTTTCTCATGAATTATACAATTATTCTTATTAGAGATTTGTCTTTACTAAAATAGGGATAGAATGGTTAATGCCATTTTATTTTATTTTGGAAATTCTTTATCCTTTTATTTTATTTGGATTGGGATTATATTCATTCCATTTGCTTATGGATTAGTCCAAGATTTAGTTTGGTCTTTGAATATTCCTTATTTAATATTTATTTCTTCATCTTATAAAATCCTTATCTTTTTATTTAGAGATCCAAACTTGGTGATTCCAATTTGTAAAATTTTATTTGATATTTATTTATATTTTTAAATATATTTTAGTATTATTTTCTCACCATTTGGTATGATTTATAGATAGGTCCTTTATTATTTTTGGAGATTACTTTTCCTTATCTTATTAAATTCATAAGATTTTATCTGTACCTCCAAATTGAATCAAATCAATTTCTATGGTTTTATAATATTTCTATTTGTCTTTCTTGATCATTTTTAAATGTTTGATGATATATTTTTATATGGATCAAATCCATAGGCTTGGAGATAATTTGCAAATGATTTTCTTCCATTTAGGGTTTAGGGTTTTGGTTTTATTTTCCAAGTGTTTAAATTTCCAGATACATTTTATGATGAATGCATTTTACTTGATTTGAATTTAGTTGGATTCAAACTTTAATTAAAGTTTGTTCAAGATGGGATTTTAAGTTTCCAACAAAAGTTTCTTTTTTACCCAAAATTTCAACAACTTATTTATTTTGTTTATTTATTTTTCACATAACAAGATTTTGAAAATCTTGGGATGTGACATAGGGACTCTTTTATGTTTACAAATCACACAAGTATTAATGTTTCCGGTTAATACAATTATATCATGGTATGTAAACATTTATCATAAGTATGAAGATATGATAATAACCACTTTATTATTGCCTCTTGGGCATATCTCCAACAGTCTCCCAGTTGCACTAGAGTCAACAATCTAGTTTCAAACCATGGTGTATTCAACACCTATGGCTTTCTGGTGTCGTATGTACACGATTTCTAGTGGTCAACTGATCTCCGGATCTGACACTTCCAGGTCCATGTGTAATTGCATGTCTTTGCGTCTCTACGCATCACTCATTCTCTAATGAGATGGCTTTGTATAATTTTGGTCCTTTGGTGAGACCTTTAGTTCATTGGGGGTTAAAACATGTTGATAATATTGTCGTACAATATATCTTCATAGTATTATCCCGCTGTGAACTATACCTAGTTTGATAACAAACTACTTGACACAAATGCCCTCTTTAGTTGCTATTATAGCAGTCATATACTTAGCCTTTTGTTGTAGTATCTGTCACAATGTCTTAACTTTGGAACTCATCCAAATCCATTATGGAACTTACTTTCCATTATATTGTGTCATCCTTAGTTTAGATTGAGATAAACTTAATTTGTACTTTGTGACAAAACTAGTATCAATATAATACTTTTACAATGAATTAACCATCTATTTGCCACTTCTACAAAATAATATACTCTTAGTTCTTCCTAAAGATCATAAGAATATCCTTACTATCGTCCAATGATCATCTTATGAATCATTCTGGTATATGCTCATAATATTTATAGCATAGGACATATTAGGATTTGTACATATCACAGTATGATTGATATAAATACTCTTTGTGATTTCATACATCAAGTATCAATCTATACTTGAATCTTTGTTTCACTTACCAAGTGTCAATACACTTGAATATATCATCAATATTGAACACATTCAATCCTTTCTGTGCGACAAGAACCTTTCTTGTAGTTTCTATATTGAACTCATTCAATACATCATCTATGTACTTTCGGCACAACCATATTATCATTTATTGATGCCAAATATTTGGGTTTTGCCTATGTATTTAATCTGGATGAAATTCTTAATATGTGTTAATAAAAGATACATCATTTCTAATCAACAATATGTCTTCCACATAATGTATTAGAAACATGTCTTAGCGCTCCCACTTAATTTCTTGCAAATGCAAGCATCTTCATTGTCTCTGATGAAATTAAACTCTTTTAACAGTTTCATCATAGTGAAGATTCCAACTCCGCGATGCTCACTTCAACCATTGAAGTTTGCATATGCTTTTAGCATCCTTTGAATTAAAAAAACCCTATGGACCGTGTTATGCATATGTCCTAGGTAACAATTCTATTAGAAGAACTTGTTTTGTTTATTCAACTAACACATAACAAAATTATATGTAGTGGTTGTTACATTAATCCGTCTAGACTAAATATCGCTATGAAAGATCAAATCTTGTCATAGTCAACCTTTGAACATTGTTGTGAACTCTTTCGCAACATGTCGACTATTTCATATATGTGAAACATCCATGTCTATTTTATAGATCCAAACACAACTGTAAGGTCTTACACCTTTCTCGAGGGTCCTTCAAGTTCAAAACTTGATTTCTCATGTATGGAACTATCACGGATTTTATGGCTTCAAGCCATTTGACGGAGTCAGGGCTCATCATCGCTTCTTTGCATGTAGTCGGATCATTATTGTCAAATAATGATTTAACTCTCAAATCTTGGTATTTAATTGTTTACCCGACCTACTTGTTTCAATAGGAACTTAGACATCTGTGATCGCAACCTTTGAGGCACGTGAGCCATGAGCATTGTTGCTGCCTCTGGAACACTTTTCGGCGCTGCGCAACCTTGCACATATATCTAAGGTTCTTTTAACCTCATCAAAGTTCTATTGTCCTCCCAATTAACTTTTCACGGAAAATTCCTTCTCAAAGAAACTTGACGTTCTAAGCGACAAACACTTTTGTCTCCGATGTTATGGAGGAATAGTTATTCGAAATAACATACAAAGACAGGTTCATCCGACTTTGGTTGCAAACATCTTTCTTATGCATAACATACCAATGTTTAAGAAAGGACTACTTGGGTTTTATCCCAAACCATAACTTTATATGGTGTCATTTCAACGGATTATGATGAAGCTCTTTTCAGTGGAAAAAACGGTAGTCTCTCAAGATTTTAATCTTTATAATATAATGGCAGTTTTATGAATTACACCTTTGATCTTACCATGTCAAACAAGGTTTAATTACATATCTCAAACGCTCCATACTCTTATGGTGTTTCGGGAAATGCAAATCCACAGAACGATTCCTTAAATCTTAGGTATTATGCTAAACTTGTAACTCAAATATCTTCCTTTATGATCTTATCATAAACTATTTATATTCTTGTTACAATGATTTTGCACTTCATCTTGAAAGTATTTGAACTTTTCAAATGTTTCATACTTCATCCTTATTAAGTAAATATTCATATATTCACTCAAATTTTCTGAGAAAGCATATGAAGTTGAAATCCATCGCTCTTGATTACACATAATGGACTTCGTACAACAATATGTACAAGTTCCAATAAGCTAGTCATTCGTTCCCTTTTTGGCCTATGAACGAAGTTTTAATTATCTAGGAAAGTTTCACAAGCGTCATTTGATCAAAAATCAAAAGACTCCAAAGTTCCATCCACATGGAGTTTCTTCATGTTTTCTTTCCAATATAATTCAAACGGCGATGTCACTTCCTAAGTGATCTTTCAATCAATTTGTCTTTCGACATTTTTAACACTAGTTTTATGGATGTGATTTCTCCAACGAGATTTTTGAATCATCCATATTTTATGGATTACGGCAATTATTTGAACAACCCTTTTGTTCTCATAATACCTGATAAAACAAATCTTGAAGGCAAGCTTTGATGTTTAACAAGCAGCACAATAACCCTTTATTTGTTCTCGATGAACATCATCACATATTCTTTTTCTAGTTACTTAGGACATTGTAGTTTATGAATTGTGTTGTTTCGTATAATTATTCACACCAACAAATTCAGTATCAAATACTTAAGAACCACATTGTTTAATAAGCAAAGAATATAGCCATAACATGTATATCATCTATATACTTAAGCTGAACAATTCTAGTCTTTTCTTTTCTGCCATATATTTATTAGATTCTCTTTCAGTCTTTCCTTTTCTGTTTGAAAGAATCTATCAACATCAATAGTGGAGCCACATACATGACACATAGTCCAAAGCATGTATAGTTAAATACCAATGTCTTTGGACTTGCACTTTGAAGTAGATCACCATCATCAAATGTTTGGTGTTCTTTCAAATTCCTTTCTTTAGTAATCTCTTGGTGTAGTAAACATTTTACCTTCATCAAATATTCACCCTTATCATGGATTTATCCATGATCAAGCTACTTTTAGCTTATAACGGTAAATCGCGAGTATAATGTTACTCTCCAAAAGCTTTTGGAGGATTAGGACAACTAGTGTCTCCAACCTTTTGCGAATTCTCATCAAATATGAGAACATGACTTTTGCCATATTATACTCTATCATGTTGCAACCAAAACTTCGTTTCAGATATCATAATATCTTCCACACATCATGGTTTCTAAAACAACTCTTTCAGATCCTAGATAACCTTGATATTAAGACAATCCTTTGGATATCAAGAATCATGGAGACAAACATGATACTCATACACTAACACTTAGAATTGTCACTCTTGATTTAATACCAATTGTTAATCTTCATGGAGTAACCGGAACTTACTGAAAGTTTGCAATAGGACTTTTAAACTTTAGATTAACACTTCAAAACAATACGATACTAGTTCGTAAAGTAACTAACCAGAATTCTATAGTTCTATCATCTCAATTATAACTAAGCGCAAGGTGGTAAACGGATGCCAATGACTACAAAAATTATGCAAATTCACTTGATTTAATTTATGATAAATAGTGTTCAACTTTTAATTACATTGCCGTTGAACTCCCACTCAAAACAATATCCCTCACATTGTTTTAGTGATCACATGAACCAAATCCACCACATCAAAACCGATCATCACGAGAGTTGATGTAGCTTCAATGGCGAATAATCATCATGTTCATCATATCTACTATATGACTCATGCTTTAACTTTCGGTGATCCATGTTCCGAGACCATGTCTGTACATGCTAGGCTCGTCAAGATCAAACCTTAGTTTCTGCATGAGCAAATCTGGCTTGCTCACGTTGTATACACTCGCAGAATCTAACACACCCGATCATCACGTGGTGCTTAGAAACAACGAGCTTTAGCAACGGTGCTTACTAAGGATGAACACTTTAAAACTTGAAATTTGTGTGCTTGAGGGATCATCTTATAATGCTACTGTCGTGAACTAAGCAATACAAGATGCATAAAAGGATTAACATCACATGCAATTCATAATATGTGATATGATATGGCCTTTCTTCTTGTGCTTCCGATCTCCATCTTCAAGCACGAACATGATCTCCATCATCACCGGTGTGGTGTCAAGGTCAATGGCGCCGCTTCATGGTTGTCTTCCACCAGCATCAACTATTACAACTACTTTGAATAATAGACACGAAGGACTTAATGCAAACAACCATATGGCTCCTGCCGGTTGCCAACTTACAATAAGGAACATTGCATACATCATATATAATCACAATCATGGCCATATCACATCACAACACACCCCTGCAAAACAAAGTTAGACACCTCTAATTTTCTTTGCATGTTTTACGTGGTCTGGGGCTTTCAATAAGTGTCGCTCTAACTTACAAACAAGAAGCACAACATTGATACTAGTATTGTCAATCACCCGTTGTAAATTGAATCTTAACTATGTTGGGAGAAACAGGCACCCGCAAAGCCACTTACGCAATACAAGTTGCATGTCAAGCGTGGAGCAAGTCTCATGAACGATGTCATGTAAGGTTAGCCCGGGCCGCTTCATCCAACCATCCCGCAAGATGCAAAGTACACAAGAAGCAATCGACAACAAAAGCATCAACGCCCACAATGACCATTGTGTTCTACTCGTGCAACAGATCTACATATAGACACGGCTCTGATACCACTGTAGGGGTTCGTAGCATGGAAAACAAAATTTTCTACCGCATGAACACACAATCAAGATCTAATCTATGATCAAGCCAAGATCTATATACTAGATTGTAGCAACAAATCGATGGAATACTAACCCTCGAAGATCCAAAGCGGTTAACGAGAGAAGATTCTCGTGGGTGATGTAGTCGTACACTTGCCGATCTCAAGATCGTGTAGATGATCCTTCCAGCGCCGCGTTCTGGTAGCGCTCCCGCAGTCGGTCACACGTTCGGTACTCGATGAAGACCTTCCTCTCCCTTGTTCCAGCAGGCAGTGGAGGTTGTAGCACTCTCCTCGCGATTCCGGCAGCACGACGGCGTGGTGTTGGAAGTAGAGGGGAGATCTCGCAGGGCTTCGCCTTAAGCCGGAGCGAGTATGGTGGAGTATGAGAGAGGCCTTGGCGATCTACGGTTTACAGGGCACCAAGGGGAGGGCTTGGCCGGCGGCTAGGGTTCGGGAAAACCCTAACTCGCCGACTTAGAGGAGGCCCTAGGCAGCGGCTTGGAGGTGGCCGGCGACTTGGAGGCTAGGGTTTGGGTGTGTTAGGTGTAGGGTAGAGGGGGCACCCCTGCCTCTTCTTTTATAGGTGGGAGGGAGACGACTAGGAGGAGGGAGTCGTCCTCCAACTCCTCCTCCTTGGCCGGCGGGTGGAGGTAGTGGGACTTCCTCCCCAAGTAGGTTTCCTACTCTCCCTCCACCAAGCAAACTTGGCGTTTGACTTTTCAAATTGGCGTTTGACTTTTCAAACTAGGATTTGATTTATCCCTTTATTTTGCTCAGAGATGACACCTAGTACATGATGCAACCATTCCAACTTGTTATGACACATTCATGCACCCTTCCCCTCCAAAGTGTCGGACCTTCCGGACCCTTCTAGAACATTCCCGATGAAAACACCGGAATCATTTTCCAACTCCGAAACAGGAATTTCCTTATATGAATCTTATTCTCCAGACCATTCCGGATCTCCTCATGATATCCCGGATCCCATCCGAGACTCCGAAGAACATTCGGTCTCTTACTCATCATTCCATAACTACTCAACAACATCGAATCCTTAAGTGTGTCTCCCTACGGTTCGTGAATTATGCGGACATGACCGAGACACTTCTCCGATCAATAACCAATAGAGGAATCTGGAAATTCATATGGCTCCCACATATTTCTACGATTACTTTGCGATCGAATGAACCACTTACATACAACACCAATTTCCCTTTGTCTCATGATAGTTTACTTATCCGAGGTTTTGATCGTCGGTATCTCTGCATACCTAGTTCAACCTCGTTACCGATAAGTACTCTTTTCTCGTTACCGTGATATGTGATCCCTTGTGAGCCAGTCACATTCTTGCAAGCTAATTGGATGACATTCCACCGAGAGGGACAGAGTATATCTATCCGTCATATGGATGGACAAATCCCACTCTTGATCCATGTGCCTCAACCCATACTTTCTGAACACTCAATGCCACCTTTATAGCCACCCAGTTACGGTGTGGTGTTTGATGCCATCAAAGCATCCTTCCGGTGATGGTGATTAGCATGATCTCAAGGTCGCAGGAATTAGGTTACTATGTATCAGAAAGCTTATAGCAAATGAACTATATTAAATGACTTGATCTTTATGCTACGCTTAACTATAGGAGTATGTCCATCACATCATTCTCCTAATGATATGACCCTGTTGTTAATAACATCTCTATGTTCATGATCATGAAACTATGATCATATATTACCAACAAGCTAGTTTAACAAGAGGCTTTACTAGGGACTCTTTTATGTTTAAAAATCACACAAGTATTAATGTTTCCGGTTAATACAATTATAGCATGGTATGTAAACATTTATCATAAGTATGAAGATATGATAATAACCACTTTATTATTGCCTCTTGGGCATATCTCCAACATCATATGCCTTCTCTCCGACCAAGTTGCACGGGGTGAAACTATTTGAGGAGGCGGTGTCGGCGCCAACTATACGTCGGGAACTATACGGCCGGAATATTTATTTCCTCCATAAAGTTGGTCGTGAAACCTACTGTATCCTCCAATTGCTCCGTGTTTTCTTCTGGTGTTTTTAATATTTCCCAAATAAGCAATTTATGTTGTTTTTGGCTCTTTTTAACTCCAATAAAAATGGTCCAATAATTGTGTCCATTGTATCCATCATCTGATATGATCCTGGTTAAAATAAACATAAGAGGTGCGCGCGAATGTCGTAAAATACAAAGATCCTACCACTACAATGCAAAATAATAATATAAAACATGATGCAAATATGCACTCATCAACTTCCCCAAGCTTATACTCTTGCTTGTCCTGAGCTAGTTTGGCTTAATGGATGTGATCCTCATATTCATGAAGCTGAGTCGATAAAATAAATGAGGCAGTTGCAGCATTTTTTATCATTTAGGATACATAGAAATAAGTTCATGAATAGTACCTTACTCGAACCATCCGAATAATAATAGTAGGCTTCCACACCTTAGCAATTAACAGTTCACAAAAGATTAATCTCAACATGATGTAAAAGTATTTGATTCGACCGAATGAGTTAGTGAGGTAGTTCTAAGTGTTTTAGGATTAACATATTCACTTGTGATTCAAAATCTCAAACGTCTCTTTGTCTTATTACAATATAGTGGTATATTCCTATTTGCTCCTTGCACATTCGCTCTTTTTCTTTTTCTTTCTTTTCTTCTTTTTATATATATTCGTGCTCACACTTTTGTTTAAGTGTTGTGCAAAGGAGCTAGCCATACATTCCACTTCATGTAGGAGTCCAAAGTTTAACGATCTCAATTACCAAATTCCAAATATATATGAAGCATCTTTATAACTTGAATAATCTATCTCGACTTGTTCTCACTCTATTTGATAAAACTTTTGATTTCTCCTTTGTTCATTTTTTCTTTTTCCAACTTAACTAATTATATAATTTCTCCTTTTTGTAAATCAAACCATTGACCTACAACATATTGATCAAATTATCTTTGTATGTTCCGTTAATACCAATGGTGTGGAAGACTTCTATTTCTATCATCAAGTGCAAGTACAAATTATACTCAAGGCATTCATATATCCAATAAGAAAAACTCAAAATAATTAATGCTCCTTATATTGTAATAAACTCATAATTTCATAAAAGGATCGACTATTCCTGAAGGGAATTCTAATGATGCAAACTTTATTTATGATCTCGAACTAATGCAAAACTAGAATAGTACTAAAAACTTATAAGATAGATTACAAGGTCTCAAAGATCTCCCCAAGCTTGGAATCAATCCTGGTGGGATCAAATAATCCCTCACAATTATTTGATACCATGATTTAGTCGCAGATCACTGTGGCGCCATGGTGTGTAGCACCACGATGTGTAGCTTCTTGCTGGTGTCCTCCAGAGCAGTGATGCGGATGTAGCACCCTGTAACATCACAAAAATATCAAACTTAGATCATCAAAACACTAATCCTCAAGTTTAGGGTTAACAAAAACTTTTCTAAATCAATTCATGAATGCATGTATATGTGTATGCATGGATTTTGAATTTCTTTAAAAACCACCTTATTTGTGTGACCCATTGCTTGTAAAATGTTTCTTAGGTGAAATAAACATCATCTAAAACATTCCCCACACTTTTCCTAAAGACAAGTAAATCAAAACAAATATATTAAGTGAATGGTCATTTTGACCAATTTAACTCCCATGCCTACTTTGGCTGTCTCAAACTTTCAAAACCTAACAGAAACTTTTCTGAATCTTTGCACCCCTTGAATGTACTCATAACAAAGTATCAAGGCCCACTTTGTGATCATCCAGAAACTTTCAAATGCGTAGTTTAAATGACAATTCAAAATTGAATCTTCTTCATATGGGAAGATCCCACTTTTTCAAAACCCACTCAAACAAGCTCAACTTTCAAAACCCAAGCATCTGCAGACTCACCAGAACCAATCTAGCAAACCCACCAAAAATCATTTCAAAATTCAAAACTTGATTTCATGCGGCCATTTCATCAAACAGGTTGCAGACACAAATCAAACAAACCCACAAACACTATAGTGTGTAGTGTTTTGAGCCTAACTTGTTCCCTAGTTAGCTCTCACACAATCCAGTAGATCATCTAGAAAGGTTAGACCAACACTAGCACCCCTGTGAGCTTGCCATTGCCATTAATGGTGAACAGCCGAGCACCCCCATGTCACCCCAATGTGGGCAGCAAGCTAGGAGCAGCAGCAAGCCTAGCCAGCATGTCTAGGAGGCAGCCCACCGTCCACCGCCACTGCCTGTCCCAGCCGTGAGCGTTGCCAAGCCCTGGACCACGCGCACAAGACACGCCCAGACCATGCCGAGCGTGCGCCAGAGCGCCACCCTCGACCATCACCCACAGACCACGCGCCGCCCTCACCGAGCGCACACACGATCACCACCGACCCAGGAGACCGCCAGACATCCCCGTTTGCCGCCCCGCGCCATACAACCACCGCCCGCCGTCGAAGACGCCGCCTCTGCCGCGCAGAGCACCGCCCGTTCCAGACCAAACCACACCTCCCCATGCCTCGCGACCATGTCGTTGAGCATCGCCAGGAGACACAGCACCGTCCCCTACCCTTGCCCATGCCATTAGCTGCCTGTAACGTCGCCTCCGACGAGCTCACCTTGCGCCCCGACGGTCCCCTCGCTCGACTATAAATAGAGGCCACCCCCGCATGATTTCTTCACACCATCTCACTCCCCTCTCCTCACTGATCGTGCCACACCATTCTCAGAGCAAGGCGAGCACCACCTCGCCGGAATTTCACTGGAGCCTGCCGCTGCTGGAGAAGAAAGGAGCCAGCGATTGGAGCCGCCCCAGGAGAAGCCACCGGTACCAGGAGGTTCGCCGTTGTCGACTTCGTCGTTCGCCCGCCTCGCTGACCCTCGCCCGTACCCCGATGAGCCCCCAGCACCCCTCACTGGCCGCGCTAGGTTTCGTTCTCGCCGGAGCTGTCTCGCGTCGACGATGACCCTCAGCCGTTGGATTAGAACTAGATCGAACGAACCACGTTGCCCCATACCGCTTCGCCCAGCCTCGTGTCACTGACGAGTGGGGACACCCACTTAAGCAGCCCGCGGGAGCACTGCGCTTAGCAGGCCGGCCCGTTAGAAGTTCCCGCGCAGCCCAGCAATTCAAATTTAACCTTTTCTTTTTAAATTCAAACACACTTCTGTACCCAACTTCAAAAATCAACCCAGATCGATTCAGTGCACCAAATTAGTTGAAACCAATTTTGTTGTAAAAGTCTGTGAATGCTTAATCCAAGCCCGTTGGATTCAAGTCATTTGGATCTGTAGACCACCCATAGCAAAAATAACAAGGCAGAAGCTTTTCTGCATTCAAACATTTTTCAAATTTAAACCATAAAAGCTTTTTAGTTGATTCCAACTCTCAAAAATCACATTCAACCATACCTTTCAGAATATATAAAAATATATATAGGTTTACTTGCAGAAATATTGTTCAAGCAATAAAAGAATGCTTCATAAGCATTTCTAGCCACTTTAATTAATTAAAATAAAAGGGTAAAACCTTATTAAATTGTGACACCACTTTAAATCACATTCCCATGGACTACAATATGTGGTGATGACATGTGTCAACATGATCCCATGTTTAGTTTGGAGATTATTAAATCTTAAGTAGTTTTCAATGAGTAGAAACTACTTTTCTAAAAATAAAAAGGATTTAAACCAAGCTTTAACCTTGTAATGTTAGAGATGATACTAGATCATCTATAGGACCCTTGTGTGTGATGATTGCAAGTAGTTTAGTATTGTTTGGTGATTGTGTACCTCGTATTTATTCGTAGACGCTAGTACCGACCAAGGATACGAGGAGGAAGGAGGATACTACGAAGAGGAAGCCGAGGAGAACTTCAACCACTGCTCTGCACAAGGCAAGCTTTACTAACCAAGTTGACCAATGCAAGCTAACACTTGCAAGATACTATACAAGTGCAAGCTAACACTTGCAAGATACCCTATTGTTGCCACAAACCCATACTTGTGAGATGATTACTTTATGCCTTAAGCATATGTGACCATACCAACTTGCTAAACCAATCCTAGTTTTATGGCAAGCTTCTTACTTTATTTCTTTATCAAAGTACTTGGAGTCTACCTAAGAGTTTGGTAGATACTAGACAGTTGTGCTGAAGGTTGCATAAAGAGCATAAAATTTGGCCTAAGCAAGAAACCTTGATATCAGCCTAGGATATAAGGTTGAACTTAGTTGAAACTCCACTAGTTACCACCCCCCATTAGTACTACCCCCACATGTAGATGCTAGTGCTAAGTATAAAACTTGATCAACTTTAGATGGGAATACTTGGTGGCAAAATGGTTACGAAAACCTTGGAATGATGGATCATTCTATTGAAATGTTTTGGACATGTGTTTCCAAACACTTGATGATTCTGGTGATAAAAATGTTGAGGCATGAGCCTTAGCCCTTTATAAAACTGATGGTTGTCTGGATGCGATACCATTCCAATTTTATCGTACAACCACAATACCCGAATATTGGGTAGGGCTTGACTAGAAACTTATATACCTTAGTATTAGTTCCCTCACGGCCAAGGTCTGAGCTGAGGCTACCCTGTGAAGATTGTCCACCTGTGCAGTACCCAAGATGACAGTGGTCATGGTTGGGAGGCCAAACTCACAGGAGAGGTGCTTATACTAGGGAGTGTAATTGAAAGGTTAGGATTGATTATCCGCATACTGAGTATGTTAAATTCAGGATTTGTTCCTGACGGATGTACCGAATGTTGTGGTAAAAGTGTACAATCTCTGCAGAGTGTCAAACTATTCGAATAGCCGTGTCCGCGGTTATGGACAGTTGGAGTGGCTATACTGTTCCCCCGTCAAACTTTTCAAAAGGACTTGTGAAGTGAATTGTGACTTTGACTTGACCACAACAGAGTTGTGTACTGGAATACAAGATCCCACTTAGGAGTTATAAAATTTTGGACTATCTTTGGAACTTAGTAGTTATAAACTTGGCTTTTGCAAAACAACCCTAGAGCCTAGTGTCCTATTATCCAAAAACCTCCTTTACTTGTTAGTATTAGTTTGCGAGTACTTAAAGAGTACTCATGGCTTTGTCCCTGGCTATTCCCATGGCCAGACTATGAAGAGGAGTACCTGGAGGATGGACCCTAGGAAGGTTACGATAACTAGGATCATCTCCCATCGTCAGCATTGCCTGTGACCCCGAAGATGGAGCTTCACCTACGCTACCGTTATTACTACGTATTCCGCTGCTTGATGTTGTATTAAGGACTGGATCATGAGATCCCTATTTGTGTAAGAACTTATGTATCGTTTGTAATGGATGAAGTACTATGGTATCCAATTCTGTTATGTCTCGCAAAAATGGTAATCCTGGGATTGCGATGTATGGCATAACAGGCATCTAGGATTGAAAAATCTGGGTGTTGACAAGTTGGTATCAGAGCCATCCTGACCATAGGAGACCCTAGTTAGATTGGACGTTGAACCAAAAACTTAGTTTCAAAATCCAAGAACAAAACTATGTATGAAAACTTATTCTCATTCATACCTCTTTAATTCTTTAATAAAACTTCATGTTCCTCAAAAACTCTTGCAAAATAGATAAAATTTTGACACACTTGATCACTTTGCTAATCTACTCATCCTCTATTTTTATAGATGGACGTGAAGTACAGCAAGTTTTACCAACTCGGGAATGGAGGTGACCTTATCTTTGAGAGGGATCTGGATCAGCTTTCGGAACTTCTGGAGCGTCCGCATCCCGAGTTCTTCGGAGCTCAGCTCAATGATCAACGGGGAGAAGATCTGCAGTGGCTAATTGTTGCAAGTCTCCGAGGAAAGATTGAACCTCCCACTGCGGAGGGAATTCAGTTTACCTTGAGGGAAAACAACTGGCTCGATGGACTTGCCAGAGCAATGCAGGAAGCTCTTTCCCGTCTGTGTGGGCAGAGCATCAATCAGATCAAGGGTACTCTCTTTGAGTTTTGCCCAAGACGTGATGCAAATGGTCAACCACTGGAAGCCCCATACCACCCCGAGCTGAAGACTCAATTGGACCACCTTAGCTTCATGATGTATGATCGTCAGCAGGAACTGGACAACTGCCGTGACTATTGCAACCACAAGTCTGCCATCATCAAGACGAAGGATCAGACCATCGCCATGCTAGCAAAGGATCGCAAGTCTCGCCGCCGTCAGCTCGACAAGAAGGAGCGCATTATTTCCCGTCTTCGCCATCGTATCTCATCTATGGAAGAGTCCATCCATGAGAGAGACATGCAGTTAGAGGAAAGGGAGAATGCCGGAGGAGATCTTCGTGGAGACCCTTACTCCTATCTCAGCGATGACGATGATTTTCTGGAAGATCAGGCCATGGACTTCTTCACCGATGAGGATGAATTCGCCTTCATCGATGATGCGGAAGATGATGAAGCCACAGACTCCGAGCAGTAGTAGCACCGAGCACTAGCGTAGTGAGTAGTAGTCGGTCCCACTGTATCGTAGTTTCCAGAATGGTTCTTAAAACCATCTGTTTTTCTTTGTTGTGGTGTGTGTTGTACTGTGTGCTATGAGTGAATGAATGAAAAAGCAAGTTGCTAGAAAAACCTGAGTAAAACTCTAAAAACTTTTCAAAGACCCAAAACCTTAGAAATTTCCCTCTTTTCTCATGATCTATATCAATCTTCAGATGCCACGTGGAGGAAGTGGTTCAGCCCCGGATCCGATGTTGCAGATCCTGCAAATGTTGACTTCTGACCGTGAAGCTGAAAGAGCGGAACGTCAAGCCAACCTACCCACTCTGCAACAGATAGCCCAGCTAGCCCACAACAACCAAGGCCATGGAAATCAGTACAACCACGAATCTAAGCTCAAGAATTTCCAGAATACCAACCCACCCGTTTTCACCAAGTCGGAAGAACCCCTAGACTCTAATGATTGGCTGCAAACCATGGAAAATAACTTAGAAGTATCCAGAGTAGAATCCAACGAGAAAGTCTTGTTCGCCACTCATTATCTAGCCAGAGATGCCAGGGCATGGTGGAACAGTGTTCGTGCAATGACCGGAGGCTAAATGCTGACCTGGGAGGAATTCAAGGTCAAGTTTAGCAGAACCCATGTGCCGCCAGGTTTGATCAAGAGAATGAGAGACGAGTTCAGAGAATTGAAACAAGGAAGGATGACTGTAGTGGAATACCGTGACAAATTTTTGTCATTAGCTAGGTATGCCCCGGACGAGATAGACACCGAAGCCAAGAAGAAAGAAAGATTCCTGAATGGTCTGCATGACGAGATGCAGATAGTGTTAGTCAATATCCCCTTTGCTGATATTGAAGCCCTTGTCGACTCTGCTATCTAGATGGAAGGAAAGATCAACCAGGCCAATGAGAACCGCAAGCGTCGCATGATGCATCAACCAGGAACCCATCAGACCCCAAAGTATCGCCCCAACCCATCTCCAGGATTTGCCCCAAGAACCAACAGACCCCCTATGAACCGTCCGACCTATCCCAACCGTGGAAACCCTAGACCCGGAGGAAATCACAGCAACCCCGGCAATTCTAGCAATTTCACCCGTGCCCCACCCAAGTTCAACACCAACAATGCTACCGCCAACCCAAATACTGCCCCGAGGACTGGAAGCAATGTTGTGCCTGTCGCAGCCAAGGACAAGTCACAAGTGACCTGTTATGACTGTGCAAATAAAGGCCACTATTCCAACGAGTGCCCCAACAAGAAGAATGCTACAGCCCCTAATACCAATGTCCCAGCTCAGCAGCAGCGTCATGTCCAGCCAGGGAGAAGATTTGCCCCAGGAAATTCACTCAACCGCAATGGCCGTCTTTTTTCTCATGCATGCTGAAGAAGCTCAGGAAGCGCCAGACGTCGTGCTAGGTATGTTTTCTGTTAATTCAGTACTTGCAAGAGTGTTGTTTGATTCTGGTGCATCGCATTCATTTGTCACCGAAGAATTTTCCTGCACTAGTAAAATTCAACCAACCAAACTGAAGCATGTGATGATTGTACAAATTCCCGGATCGACCACCAAGGCTAGGAAAATTTGCAAAGCCATCCCTATCCGAATCCATGGCATAGATTTTTATGCTAACCTAATAGTACTCGAAACTAAAGGTTTGGAAGTAGTACTAGGAATGGATTGGATGTCCAAACATAAAGGAATGATTGACTGCGCCAAGAAAGCCATTACCATGACCAGTACCGCCGGAATATCAGTCGAGCATATATCTGAAACCTTACCTCGCCAATTCAATTGTAACAAGAGTCTAGCCCAACCTACCATTGACCAAGTTCAGATAGTCTGTGAATACCCCGATGTATTTCCAGATGTTTTGCCCGGTATGCCCCCAGATAGGGATATTGAGTTTATCATCGTACTAATCCCCGGAACAGGACCTATAGCCCAGAGACCCTATAGTATGAACCCGTCAGAACTAGAAGAACTGAAGAAGCAGTTGGATTCCATGTTAGAAATCAGATTGATTCAACCAAGTGCGTCCCTATGGAGGTCACCTGTCTTGTTTGTGGACAAGAAGGATGGAGGTAACCGTTTGTGTACGGATTATCGAAAGTTGAATGATGTCACCATCAAGAACAAGTACCCCTTGCCTAAGATAGAAGATTTGTTTGATCAGTTGACCGGTACCCAGGTGTTTTCTAAGATTGATCTTAGAACTGGCTATCATCAACTCAAAATTCGTGCAGAGGATATTCCAAAGACTGCCTTTACCACCAGATATGGATTGTATGAGTATACATTCATGTCTTTTGGATTAACCAATGCCCCCGCTTATTTCATGAACCTCATGAATAAGATTTGTATGGACTTCCTGGTTGTCGTTGTTTTCATCGATGACATTCTGATTTATTCCAAATCGGAAGAAGAACATGAGCTACACCTAAGGACCATTCTTGGAACCCTTAGAGAGCATCAGCTGTATGCAAAATTTAGCAAGTGTGAATTCTGGTTACAAGAAGTAGGATTCCTCGGTCACATTGTATCAGCCGGAGGAATTGCTGTTGACCCTGCCAAAGTGAAAGATGTGGAAGATTGGCAAGCCCCAACCACTCAAACCCAAGTTCGTGCTTTTCTCGGATTGGCGGGATATTACCACAAATTCGTAGAAGGATTCTCTAGTATCGCCCGACCCATGACCCAATTGCTGAAGAAGGACAAGAAGTTTGAATGGACAGACAAGTGTGAAGCGAGTTTTCAAGAACTCAAAAGGAGATTGATTTCAGCCCCAATCTTGATCATGCCGGACATCACGAAGCCCTTCGATGTGTATTGTGACGCATCCAAGATTGGTCTCGGATGTGTGCTAATGCAAGAAGGCAAAGTTATATCTTATCTATCGCGACAATTGAAGCAACATGAACAAAATTACCCAACCCATGACCTCGAACTCGCAGCCGTAGTTCTAGCCCTGAAGACATGGAGACATTACCTTATGGGAAACCGTTGTGAGATTTATTTGGATCACAAGAGCCTAAAGTATATATTCACTCAGAAGGAGCTGAACATGAGGCAGAGAAGATGGATTGAGCTAATCAAGGATTACGACCTGGACATTCACTATCACCCTGGAAAAGCCAACGTAGTAGCCGATGCCCTTAGCAGATTGCCGTGCCGCTTGAACTCCATGATTTTGAAGGAGCAACCAAGTTTGCACAAAGAGATGGAAGATTTTCGAATAGAATTAGTAAGTGAAGGATTTTTGTCTAGCATAGAACTTCAGCCCACTTTGATCAGTCAGATTAAAGAGGCGCAGAAAGGAAATGCTAGTATCGACAGAATTAAACGTCGTATCGGTACAGGCAAAGTACCCGGATTCACCGAGGACGAAGAAGGAGTTTTGTGGTACAAAGGACGCCTTTGTGTACCAGCAGATTCTGAGTTAAAAGAAGTTATCTTGAAGGAGACTCACGATACTCTTTATTCTATCCATCCCGGAGGAACTAAGATGTATCAAGATTTGAAAGAGCAATTTTGGTGGCATAAGATGAAGAGAGAAATCGGAAGCTATATCGCCAAGTGTGATATATGCCAGCGAGTCAAGGCAGGACATCAAAGACCCGCTGGATTGTTGCAACCTTTGCAAATTCCGGAATGGAAATGGGATTCTGTAGGAATGGACTTTATCACTGGACTACCTACTTCTAGTAGGGGAAATGACTCTATTTGGGTCATAGTGGACAGATTGTCCAAAGTCGCCCATTTCTTGCCCGTTAAAACTACCTATCAGAGTTCGAAGCTAGCAGAGTTGTACATCGCTAGGATCGTTAGTTTCCACGGAGTCCCCAAGAATATCGTATCGGATCGAGGAACTCAGTTTACCTCGAGATTCTGGAAGAAGGTCCAAGAAGGTTTAGGAACCCGCCTAGATTTCAGTACCGCGTATCACCCTCAGACCGATGGACAAACGGAGCGAGTAAACCAAATACTCGAAGATATGCTTAGAGCATGTGTGCTAGAATATGGATCCAAGTGGGAAGATTGTCCGCCGTTTGCAGAATTTTCCTACAACAATAGTTACCAAGCCAGTTTGCAAATGGCCCCATTTGAATTCATGTACGGAAGAAAGTGCCGCACCCCTTTGAACTGGTTGGAAGTAGGAGAGAGTCAAATTTTCGGACCCGACATCCTACGAGAAGCAGAAGAGAAGGTTCACAAGATTTGTGAGCACCTCAAGACAGCCTAATCCCGACAAAAGAGTTACGCTGACAAGAGACGTCGAGACCTCGCCTTCAACATTGGAGATTTTGTTTATCTGAAAGTGTCGCCATTGAAGGGAATGCAGCGTTTCCAACTCAAAGGAAAGTTAGCCCCCAGATATATCGGACCTTTCAAAATTTTAAACCGTCGAGGAGAAGTATCGTATCAACTGGAGCTACCAGAGGAGATGTCAGCTTTGCACAATATGTTCCATATCTCGTTACTTCGCAAATGTCTCGAAGTCCCTGAGAAGACCGAAGTGTTCAAGAATATCGATCACCGGACCATAGAGATCAATGATGACCTGACCTATCCCGAAGTACCCATCCGTATATTGGAGGAAGCCTTTCGAACTACCAGAACCTGAAGCAGCAAGTTTCTCAAGATTCAGTGGAGCAACCACACAGAAGAGGAAGCTACCTGGGAACGCGAAGATCACATCAGGACAGAGTTTCCAGATCTCTTCAAATCCTAGGTAATCTTTTCGTCCTTTTTCAAATCTCAGGACGAGATTTTGTTTAAGGGGGGAAGGTTTGTAACATCCCAAAAATATCAAACTTAGATCATCAAAACACTAATCCTCAAGTTTAGGGTTAACAAAAACTTTTCAAATCAATTCATGAATGCATGTATATGTGTATGCATGGATTTTGAATTTCTTTAAAAACCACCGTGTTTGTGTGACCCATTGCTTGTAAAATGTTTCTTAGGTGAAATAAACATCATCTAAAACATTCCCCACACTTTTCCTAAAGACAAGTAAATCAAAACAAATATATTAAGTGAATGGTCATTTTGACCAATTTAACTCCCATGCCTACTTTGGCTGTCTCAAACTTTCAAAACCTAACAGAACTTTTCTGGATCTTTGCACGCCTTGAATGTACTCATAACAAAGTATCAAGGCCCACTTTGTGATCATCCAGAAACTTTCAAATGCATAGTTTAAATGACAATTCAAAATTGAATCTTCTTCATATGGGAAGATCCCACTTTTTCAAAAACCACTCAAACAAGCTCAACTTTTAAAACCCAAGCATCTGCAGACTCACCAGAACCAATCTAGCGAACCCACCAAAAATCATTTCAAAATTCAAAACTTGATTTCATGCGGCCATTTCATCAAACAGGTTGCAGACACAAATCAAACAAACCCACAAACACTATAGTGTGAAGTGTTTTGAGCCTAACTTGTTCCCTAGTTAGCTCTCACACAATCCAGTAGATCATCTAGAAAGGTTAGACCAACACTAGCACCCCTATGAGCTTGCCATTGCCATTAATGGTGAACAGCCGAGCACCCCCATGTCACCCCAATGTGGACAGCAAGCTAGGATCAGCAGCAAGCCTAGCCAGCATGTCTGGGAGGCAGCCCACCGTCCACCGCCACTGCCTGTCCTAGCCGCGAGCGTTGCCAAGCCCTGGACCACGCGCACAAGACACGCCCAGACCATGCCGAGCGTGCGCCAGAGCGCCACCCTCGACCATCACCCACAGACCGCGCACCGCCCTCACCGCGCGCACACACGATCACCACCGACCCAGGAGACCGCCAGACATCCCCGTTTGTCGCCCCGCGCCATACAGCCACCGCCCGCCGTCGAAGACGCCGCCTCTGCCGCGCAGAGCACCTCCCGTTCCAGACCAAACCACACCGCCCCATGCCTCACGACCATGTCGTTGAGCATCGCCAGGAGACACAGCACCGTCCCCTACCCTTGCCCATGCTATTAGTTGCCTGTAACGTCGCCTCCGACGAGCTCACCTTGCGCCCCGACGGTCCCCTCGCTCGACTATAAATAGAGGCCACCCCCGCACGATTTCTTCACACCATCTCACTCCCCTCTCCTCACTGATCGTGCCACACCATTCTCAGAGCAAGGCGAGCACCACCTCGCCGGAATTTCACTGGAGCCTGCCGCTGCCGGAGAAGAAAGGAGCCAGCGATTGGAGCCGCCCCAGGAGAAGCCACCGGTACCAGGAGGTTCGTCGTCGTCGACTTCGTCGTTCGCCCGCCTCGCCGACCCTCGCCCGTACCCCGGTGAGCCCCCAGCACCCCTCACTGGCCGCGCTAGGTTTCGTTCTCGCTGGAGCTATGTCGCGTCGATGATGACCCTCAGCCGTTGGATTAGAACTAGATCGAACGAACCACGTTGCCCCATACCGCTTTGCCCAGCCCCGTGTCACTGACGAGTGGGGACACCCACTTAAGCAGCCCGCGGGAGCACTGCGCTTAGCAGGCCGGCCCGTTAGAAGTTCCCGCGCAGCCCAGCAATTCAAATTTAACCTTTTCTTTTTAAATTCAAACACACTTCTGTACCCAACTTCAAAAATCAACCCAGATCGATTCAGTACACCAAATTAGTTGAAACCAATTTTCTTGGAAAGGTCTGTGAATGCTTAATCCAAGCCCGTTGGATTCAAGTCATTTGGATCTGTAGATCACCCATAGCAAAAATAACAAGGCACAAGCTTTTCTGCATTCAAACATTTTTTAAATTTAAACCATAAAAGCTTTTGAGTTGATTCCAACTCTCAAAAATCACATTCAACCATACCTTTCAGAATATATAAAAATATATATAGGTTTACTTGCAGAAATATTGTTCAAGCAATAAAAGAATGCTTCATAAGCATTTCTAGCCACTTTAATTAATTAAAATAAAAGGGTAAAACATTATTAAATTGTGACACCACTTTAAATCACATTCCCATGGACTACAATATGTGGTGATGACATGTGTCAACATGATCCCATGTTTAGTTTGGAGAATATTAAATCTTAAGTAGTTTTCAATGAGTAGAAACTACTTTTCTAAAAATAAAAAGGATTTAAACCAAGCTTTAACCTTGTAATGTTAGAGATGATACTAGATCATCTATAGGACCCTTGTGTGTGATGATTTCAAGTAGTTTAGTATTGTTTGGTGATTGTGTACCTCGTATTTATTCGTAGACGCTAGTACCGACCAAGGATACGAGGAGGAAGGAGGATACTACGAAGAGGAAGCCGAGGAGAACATCAACCACTACTCTGCACAAGGCAAGCTTTACTAACAAATTTGACCAATGCAAGCTAACACTTGCAAGATACTATACCAGTGCAAGCTAACACTTGCAAGATACCCTATTGTTGCAACAAACCCATACTTGTGAGATGATTACTTTATGCCTTAAGCATATGTGACCATACCCACTTGCTAAACCAATCCTAGTTTTATGGCAAGCTTCTTACTTTATTTCTTTATCAAAGTACTTGGAGTCTAACTAAGAGTTTGGTAGATACTAGATAGTTGTGCTGAAGGTTGCATAAAGAGCATAAAATTTGGCCTAAGCAAGAAACCTTGATATCAGCCTAGGATATAAGGTTGGACTTAGTTGAAACTCCACTAGTTACCACCCCCCATTAGTACTACCCCCACCTGTAGATGCTAGTGCTAAGTATAAAACTTGATCCACTTTAGATGGGAATACTTGGTGGAAAAATGGTTACGAAAACCTTGGAATGATGGATCATTCTATTGAAATGTTTTGGACATGTGTTTCCAAACACTTGATGATTCTGGTGATAAAAATGTTGAGGCATGAGCCTTAGCCCTTTATAAAACTGATGGTTGTCTGGATGCGATACCATTCCAATTTTATCGTACAACCACAATACCCGAATATTGGGTAGGGCTTGACTGGAAACTTATATACCTTAGTATTAGTTCCCTCACGGCCAAGGTCTGAGCTGAGGCTACCCTGTGAAGATTGTCCACCTGTGCAGTACCCAAGATGACAGTGGTCATGGTTGGGAGGCCAAACTCACAGGAGAGGTGCTTATACTAGGGAGTGTAATTGAAAGGTTAGGATTGATTATCCGCATACTGAGTATGTAAATTCAGGATTTGTTCCTGACGGATGTACCGAATGTTGTGGTAAAAGTGTACAATCTCTGCAGAGTGTCAAACTATTCGAATAGCCGTGTCCGCGGTTATGGACAGTTGGAGTGGCTATACTGTTCCCCCGTCAAACTTTTCAAAAGGACTTGTGAAGTGAATTGTGACTTTGACTTGACCACAACAGAGTTGTGTACTGGAATACAAGATCCCACTTAGGAGTTATAAAATTTTGGACTATCTTTGGAACTTAGTAGTTATAAACTTGGCTTTTGCAAAACAACCCTAGAGCCTAGTGTCCTATTATCCAAAAACCTCCTTTACTTGTTAGTATTAGTTTGCGAGTACTTAAAGAGTACTCATGGCTTTGTCCCTGGCTATTCCCATGGCCAGACTATGAAGAGGAGTACCTGGAGGATGGACCCTAGGAAGGTTACGATAACTAGGATCATCTCCCATCGTCAGCATTGCCTGTGACCCCGAAGATGGAGCTTCACCTACGCTACCGTTATTACTACGTATTCCGCTGCTTGATGTTGTATTAAGGACTGGATCATGAGATCCCTATTTGTGTAAGAACTTATGTATCGTTTGTAATGGATGAAGTACTATGGTATCCAATTCTGTTATGTCTCGCAAAAATGGTAATCCTGGGATTGCGATGTATGGCATAACAGGCATCTAGGATTGAAAAATCTGGGTGTTGACAAGTTGGTATCAGAGCCATCCTGACCATAGGAGACCCTAGTTAGATTGGACGTTGAACCAAAAACTTAGTTTCAAAATCCAAGAACAAAACTATGTATGAAAACTTATTCTCATTCATACCTCTTTAATTCTTTAATAAAACTTCATGTTCCTCAAAAACTCTTGCAAAATAGATAAAATTTTGACACACTTGATCACTTTGCTAATCTACTCATCCTCTATTTTTATAGATGGACGTGAAGTACAGCAAGTTTTACCAACTCGGGAATGGAGGTGACCTTATCTTTGAGAGGGATCTGGATCAGCTTTCGGAACTTCTGGAGCGTCCGCATCCCGAGTTCTTCGGAGCTCAGCTCAATGATCAACGGGGAGAAGATCTGCAGTGGCTAATTGTTGCAAGTCTCCGAGGAAAGATTGAACCTCCCACTGCGGAGGGAATTCAGTTTACCTTGAGGGAAAACAACTGGCTCGATGGACTTGCCAGAGCAATGCAGGAAGCTCTTTCCCGTCTGTGTGGGCAGAGCATCAATCAGATCAAGGGTACTCTCTTTGAGTTTTGCCCAAGACGTGATGCAAATGGTCAACCACTGGAAGCCCCATACCACCCCGAGCTGAAGACTCAATTGGACCACCTTAGCTTCATGATGTATGATCGTCAGCAGGAACTGGACAACTGCCGTGACTATTGCAACCACAAGTCTGCCATCATCAAGACGAAGGATCAGACCATCGCCATGCTAGCAAAGGATCGCAAGTCTCGCCGCCGTCAGCTCGACAAGAAGGAGCGCATTATTTCCCGTCTTCGCCATCGTATCTCATCTATGGAAGAGTCCATCCATGAGAGAGACATGCAGTTAGAGGAAAGGGAGAATGCCGGAGGAGATCTTCGTGGAGACCCTTACTCCTATCTCAGCGATGACGATGATTTTCTGGAAGATCAGGCCATGGACTTCTTCACCGATGAGGATGAATTCGCCTTCATCGATGATGCGGAAGATGATGAAGCCACAGACTCCGAGCAGTAGTAGCACCGAGCACTAGCGTAGTGAGTAGTAGTCGGTCCCACTGTATCGTAGTTTCCAGAATGGTTCTTAAAACCATCTGTTTTTCTTTGTTGTGGTGTGTGTTGTACTGTGTGCTATGAGTGAATGAATGAAAAAGCAAGTTGCTAGAAAAACCTGAGTAAAACTCTAAAAACTTTTCAAAGACCCAAAACCTTAGAAATTTCCCTCTTTTCTCATGATCTATATCAATCTTCAGATGCCACGTGGAGGAAGTGGTTCAGCCCCGGATCCGATGTTGCAGATCCTGCAAATGTTGACTTCTGACCGTGAAGCTGAAAGAGCGGAACGTCAAGCCAACCTACCCACTCTGCAACAGATAGCCCAGCTAGCCCACAACAACCAAGGCCATGGAAATCAGTACAACCACGAATCTAAGCTCAAGAATTTCCAGAATACCAACCCACCCGTTTTCACCAAGTCGGAAGAACCCCTAGACTCTAATGATTGGCTGCAAACCATGGAAAATAACTTAGAAGTATCCAGAGTAGAATCCAACGAGAAAGTCTTGTTCGCCACTCATTATCTAGCCAGAGATGCCAGGGCATGGTGGAACAGTGTTCGTGCAATGACCGGAGGCTAAATGCTGACCTGGGAGGAATTCAAGGTCAAGTTTAGCAGAACCCATGTGCCGCCAGGTTTGATCAAGAGAATGAGAGACGAGTTCAGAGAATTGAAACAAGGAAGGATGACTGTAGTGGAATACCGTGACAAATTTTTGTCATTAGCTAGGTATGCCCCGGACGAGATAGACACCGAAGCCAAGAAGAAAGAAAGATTCCTGAATGGTCTGCATGACGAGATGCAGATAGTGTTAGTCAATATCCCCTTTGCTGATATTGAAGCCCTTGTCGACTCTGCTATCTAGATGGAAGGAAAGATCAACCAGGCCAATGAGAACCGCAAGCGTCGCATGATGCATCAACCAGGAACCCATCAGACCCCAAAGTATCGCCCCAACCCATCTCCAGGATTTGCCCCAAGAACCAACAGACCCCCTATGAACCGTCCGACCTATCCCAACCGTGGAAACCCTAGACCCGGAGGAAATCACAGCAACCCCGGCAATTCTAGCAATTTCACCCGTGCCCCACCCAAGTTCAACACCAACAATGCTACCGCCAACCCAAATACTGCCCCGAGGACTGGAAGCAATGTTGTGCCTGTCGCAGCCAAGGACAAGTCACAAGTGACCTGTTATGACTGTGCAAATAAAGGCCACTATTCCAACGAGTGCCCCAACAAGAAGAATGCTACAGCCCCTAATACCAATGTCCCAGCTCAGCAGCAGCGTCATGTCCAGCCAGGGAGAAGATTTGCCCCAGGAAATTCACTCAACCGCAATGGCCGTCTTTTTTCTCATGCATGCTGAAGAAGCTCAGGAAGCGCCAGACGTCGTGCTAGGTATGTTTTCTGTTAATTCAGTACTTGCAAGAGTGTTGTTTGATTCTGGTGCATCGCATTCATTTGTCACCGAAGAATTTTCCTGCACTAGTAAAATTCAACCAACCAAACTGAAGCATGTGATGATTGTACAAATTCCCGGATCGACCACCAAGGCTAGGAAAATTTGCAAAGCCATCCCTATCCGAATCCATGGCATAGATTTTTATGCTAACCTAATAGTACTCGAAACTAAAGGTTTGGAAGTAGTACTAGGAATGGATTGGATGTCCAAACATAAAGGAATGATTGACTGCGCCAAGAAAGCCATTACCATGACCAGTACCGCCGGAATATCAGTCGAGCATATATCTGAAACCTTACCTCGCCAATTCAATTGTAACAAGAGTCTAGCCCAACCTACCATTGACCAAGTTCAGATAGTCTGTGAATACCCCGATGTATTTCCAGATGTTTTGCCCGGTATGCCCCCAGATAGGGATATTGAGTTTATCATCGTACTAATCCCCGGAACAGGACCTATAGCCCAGAGACCCTATAGTATGAACCCGTCAGAACTAGAAGAACTGAAGAAGCAGTTGGATTCCATGTTAGAAATCAGATTGATTCAACCAAGTGCGTCCCTATGGAGGTCACCTGTCTTGTTTGTGGACAAGAAGGATGGAGGTAACCGTTTGTGTACGGATTATCGAAAGTTGAATGATGTCACCATCAAGAACAAGTACCCCTTGCCTAAGATAGAAGATTTGTTTGATCAGTTGACCGGTACCCAGGTGTTTTCTAAGATTGATCTTAGAACTGGCTATCATCAACTCAAAATTCGTGCAGAGGATATTCCAAAGACTGCCTTTACCACCAGATATGGATTGTATGAGTATACATTCATGTCTTTTGGATTAACCAATGCCCCCGCTTATTTCATGAACCTCATGAATAAGATTTGTATGGACTTCCTGGTTGTCGTTGTTTTCATCGATGACATTCTGATTTATTCCAAATCGGAAGAAGAACATGAGCTACACCTAAGGACCATTCTTGGAACCCTTAGAGAGCATCAGCTGTATGCAAAATTTAGCAAGTGTGAATTCTGGTTACAAGAAGTAGGATTCCTCGGTCACATTGTATCAGCCGGAGGAATTGCTGTTGACCCTGCCAAAGTGAAAGATGTGGAAGATTGGCAAGCCCCAACCACTCAAACCCAAGTTCGTGCTTTTCTCGGATTGGCGGGATATTACCACAAATTCGTAGAAGGATTCTCTAGTATCGCCCGACCCATGACCCAATTGCTGAAGAAGGACAAGAAGTTTGAATGGACAGACAAGTGTGAAGCGAGTTTTCAAGAACTCAAAAGGAGATTGATTTCAGCCCCAATCTTGATCATGCCGGACATCACGAAGCCCTTCGATGTGTATTGTGACGCATCCAAGATTGGTCTCGGATGTGTGCTAATGCAAGAAGGCAAAGTTATATCTTATCTATCGCGACAATTGAAGCAACATGAACAAAATTACCCAACCCATGACCTCGAACTCGCAGCCGTAGTTCTAGCCCTGAAGACATGGAGACATTACCTTATGGGAAACCGTTGTGAGATTTATTTGGATCACAAGAGCCTAAAGTATATATTCACTCAGAAGGAGCTGAACATGAGGCAGAGAAGATGGATTGAGCTAATCAAGGATTACGACCTGGACATTCACTATCACCCTGGAAAAGCCAACGTAGTAGCCGATGCCCTTAGCAGATTGCCGTGCCGCTTGAACTCCATGATTTTGAAGGAGCAACCAAGTTTGCACAAAGAGATGGAAGATTTTCGAATAGAATTAGTAAGTGAAGGATTTTTGTCTAGCATAGAACTTCAGCCCACTTTGATCAGTCAGATTAAAGAGGCGCAGAAAGGAAATGCTAGTATCGACAGAATTAAACGTCGTATCGGTACAGGCAAAGTACCCGGATTCACCGAGGACGAAGAAGGAGTTTTGTGGTACAAAGGACGCCTTTGTGTACCAGCAGATTCTGAGTTAAAAGAAGTTATCTTGAAGGAGACTCACGATACTCTTTATTCTATCCATCCCGGAGGAACTAAGATGTATCAAGATTTGAAAGAGCAATTTTGGTGGCATAAGATGAAGAGAGAAATCGGAAGCTATATCGCCAAGTGTGATATATGCCAGCGAGTCAAGGCAGGACATCAAAGACCCGCTGGATTGTTGCAACCTTTGCAAATTCCGGAATGGAAATGGGATTCTGTAGGAATGGACTTTATCACTGGACTACCTACTTCTAGTAGGGGAAATGACTCTATTTGGGTCATAGTGGACAGATTGTCCAAAGTCGCCCATTTCTTGCCCGTTAAAACTACCTATCAGAGTTCGAAGCTAGCAGAGTTGTACATCGCTAGGATCGTTAGTTTCCACGGAGTCCCCAAGAATATCGTATCGGATCGAGGAACTCAGTTTACCTCGAGATTCTGGAAGAAGGTCCAAGAAGGTTTAGGAACCCGCCTAGATTTCAGTACCGCGTATCACCCTCAGACCGATGGACAAACGGAGCGAGTAAACCAAATACTCGAAGATATGCTTAGAGCATGTGTGCTAGAATATGGATCCAAGTGGGAAGATTGTCCGCCGTTTGCAGAATTTTCCTACAACAATAGTTACCAAGCCAGTTTGCAAATGGCCCCATTTGAATTCATGTACGGAAGAAAGTGCCGCACCCCTTTGAACTGGTTGGAAGTAGGAGAGAGTCAAATTTTCGGACCCGACATCCTACGAGAAGCAGAAGAGAAGGTTCACAAGATTTGTGAGCACCTCAAGACAGCCTAATCCCGACAAAAGAGTTACGCTGACAAGAGACGTCGAGACCTCGCCTTCAACATTGGAGATTTTGTTTATCTGAAAGTGTCGCCATTGAAGGGAATGCAGCGTTTCCAACTCAAAGGAAAGTTAGCCCCCAGATATATCGGACCTTTCAAAATTTTAAACCGTCGAGGAGAAGTATCGTATCAACTGGAGCTACCAGAGGAGATGTCAGCTTTGCACAATATGTTCCATATCTCGTTACTTCGCAAATGTCTCGAAGTCCCTGAGAAGACCGAAGTGTTCAAGAATATCGATCACCGGACCATAGAGATCAATGATGACCTGACCTATCCCGAAGTACCCATCCGTATATTGGAGGAAGCCTTTCGAACTACCAGAACCTGAAGCAGCAAGTTTCTCAAGATTCAGTGGAGCAACCACACAGAAGAGGAAGCTACCTGGGAACGCGAAGATCACATCAGGACAGAGTTTCCAGATCTCTTCAAATCCTAGGTAATCTTTTCGTCCTTTTTCAAATCTCAGGACGAGATTTTGTTTAAGGGGGGAAGGTTTGTAACATCCCAAAAATATCAAACTTAGATCATCAAAACACTAATCCTCAAGTTTAGGGTTAACAAAAACTTTTCAAATCAATTCATGAATGCATGTATATGTGTATGCATGGATTTTGAATTTCTTTAAAAACCACCGTGTTTGTGTGACCCATTGCTTGTAAAATGTTTCTTAGGTGAAATAAACATCATCTAAAACATTCCCCACACTTTTCCTAAAGACAAGTAAATCAAAACAAATATATTAAGTGAATGGTCATTTTGACCAATTTAACTCCCATGCCTACTTTGGCTGTCTCAAACTTTCAAAACCTAACAGAACTTTTCTGGATCTTTGCACGCCTTGAATGTACTCATAACAAAGTATCAAGGCCCACTTTGTGATCATCCAGAAACTTTCAAATGCATAGTTTAAATGACAATTCAAAATTGAATCTTCTTCATATGGGAAGATCCCACTTTTTCAAAAACCACTCAAACAAGCTCAACTTTTAAAACCCAAGCATCTGCAGACTCACCAGAACCAATCTAGCGAACCCACCAAAAATCATTTCAAAATTCAAAACTTGATTTCATGCGGCCATTTCATCAAACAGGTTGCAGACACAAATCAAACAAACCCACAAACACTATAGTGTGAAGTGTTTTGAGCCTAACTTGTTCCCTAGTTAGCTCTCACACAATCCAGTAGATCATCTAGAAAGGTTAGACCAACACTAGCACCCCTATGAGCTTGCCATTGCCATTAATGGTGAACAGCCGAGCACCCCCATGTCACCCCAATGTGGACAGCAAGCTAGGATCAGCAGCAAGCCTAGCCAGCATGTCTGGGAGGCAGCCCACCGTCCACCGCCACTGCCTGTCCTAGCCGCGAGCGTTGCCAAGCCCTGGACCACGCGCACAAGACACGCCCAGACCATGCCGAGCGTGCGCCAGAGCGCCACCCTCGACCATCACCCACAGACCGCGCACCGCCCTCACCGCGCGCACACACGATCACCACCGACCCAGGAGACCGCCAGACATCCCCGTTTGTCGCCCCGCGCCATACAGCCACCGCCCGCCGTCGAAGACGCCGCCTCTGCCGCGCAGAGCACCTCCCGTTCCAGACCAAACCACACCGCCCCATGCCTCACGACCATGTCGTTGAGCATCGCCAGGAGACACAGCACCGTCCCCTACCCTTGCCCATGCTATTAGTTGCCTGTAACGTCGCCTCCGACGAGCTCACCTTGCGCCCCGACGGTCCCCTCGCTCGACTATAAATAGAGGCCACCCCCGCACGATTTCTTCACACCATCTCACTCCCCTCTCCTCACTGATCGTGCCACACCATTCTCAGAGCAAGGCGAGCACCACCTCGCCGGAATTTCACTGGAGCCTGCCGCTGCCGGAGAAGAAAGGAGCCAGCGATTGGAGCCGCCCCAGGAGAAGCCACCGGTACCAGGAGGTTCGTCGTCGTCGACTTCGTCGTTCGCCCGCCTCGCCGACCCTCGCCCGTACCCCGGTGAGCCCCCAGCACCCCTCACTGGCCGCGCTAGGTTTCGTTCTCGCTGGAGCTATGTCGCGTCGATGATGACCCTCAGCCGTTGGATTAGAACTAGATCGAACGAACCACGTTGCCCCATACCGCTTTGCCCAGCCCCGTGTCACTGACGAGTGGGGACACCCACTTAAGCAGCCCGCGGGAGCACTGCGCTTAGCAGGCCGGCCCGTTAGAAGTTCCCGCGCAGCCCAGCAATTCAAATTTAACCTTTTCTTTTTAAATTCAAACACACTTCTGTACCCAACTTCAAAAATCAACCCAGATCGATTCAGTACACCAAATTAGTTGAAACCAATTTTCTTGGAAAGGTCTGTGAATGCTTAATCCAAGCCCGTTGGATTCAAGTCATTTGGATCTGTAGATCACCCATAGCAAAAATAACAAGGCACAAGCTTTTCTGCATTCAAACATTTTTTAAATTTAAACCATAAAAGCTTTTGAGTTGATTCCAACTCTCAAAAATCACATTCAACCATACCTTTCAGAATATATAAAAATATATATAGGTTTACTTGCAGAAATATTGTTCAAGCAATAAAAGAATGCTTCATAAGCATTTCTAGCCACTTTAATTAATTAAAATAAAAGGGTAAAACATTATTAAATTGTGACACCACTTTAAATCACATTCCCATGGACTACAATATGTGGTGATGACATGTGTCAACATGATCCCATGTTTAGTTTGGAGAATATTAAATCTTAAGTAGTTTTCAATGAGTAGAAACTACTTTTCTAAAAATAAAAAGGATTTAAACCAAGCTTTAACCTTGTAATGTTAGAGATGATACTAGATCATCTATAGGACCCTTGTGTGTGATGATTTCAAGTAGTTTAGTATTGTTTGGTGATTGTGTACCTCGTATTTATTCGTAGACGCTAGTACCGACCAAGGATACGAGGAGGAAGGAGGATACTACGAAGAGGAAGCCGAGGAGAACATCAACCACTACTCTGCACAAGGCAAGCTTTACTAACAAATTTGACCAATGCAAGCTAACACTTGCAAGATACTATACCAGTGCAAGCTAACACTTGCAAGATACCCTATTGTTGCAACAAACCCATACTTGTGAGATGATTACTTTATGCCTTAAGCATATGTGACCATACCCACTTGCTAAACCAATCCTAGTTTTATGGCAAGCTTCTTACTTTATTTCTTTATCAAAGTACTTGGAGTCTAACTAAGAGTTTGGTAGATACTAGATAGTTGTGCTGAAGGTTGCATAAAGAGCATAAAATTTGGCCTAAGCAAGAAACCTTGATATCAGCCTAGGATATAAGGTTGGACTTAGTTGAAACTCCACTAGTTACCACCCCCCATTAGTACTACCCCCACCTGTAGATGCTAGTGCTAAGTATAAAACTTGATCCACTTTAGATGGGAATACTTGGTGGAAAAATGGTTACGAAAACCTTGGAATGATGGATCATTCTATTGAAATGTTTTGGACATGTGTTTCCAAACACTTGATGATTCTGGTGATAAAAATGTTGAGGCATGAGCCTTAGCCCTTTATAAAACTGATGGTTGTCTGGATGCGATACCATTCCAATTTTATCGTACAACCACAATACCCGAATATTGGGTAGGGCTTGACTGGAAACTTATATACCTTAGTATTAGTTCCCTCACGGCCAAGGTCTGAGCTGAGGCTACCCTGTGAAGATTGTCCACCTGTGCAGTACCCAAGATGACAGTGGTCATGGTTGGGAGGCCAAACTCACAGGAGAGGTGCTTATACTAGGGAGTGTAATTGAAAGGTTAGGATTGATTATCCGCATACTGAGTATGTTAAATTCAGGATTTGTTCCTGACGGATGTATCGAATGTTGTGGTGAAAGTGTACAATCTCTGCAGAGTGTCAAACTATTCGAATAGCCGCGTCCGCGGTTATGGACAGTTGGAGTGGCCATACTGTTCCCCCGTCAAACTTTTCAAAAGGACTTGTGAAGTGAATTGTGACTTTGACTTGACCACAACAGAGTTGTGTACTGGAATACAAGATCCCACTTAGGAGTTATAAAATTTTGGACTAGCTTTGGAACTTAGTAGTTATAAACCTGGCTTTTGCAAAACAACCCTAGAGCCTAGTGTCCTATTATCCAAAAACCTCCTTTACTTGTTAGTATTAGTTTGCGAGTACTTAAAGAGTACTCATGGCTTTGTCCCTGGCTATTCCCATGGCCAGACTATGAAGAGGAGTACCTGGAGGATGGACCCCAGGAAGGTTACGACAACTAGGATCATCTCCCATCGTCAGTATTGCCTGTGACCCCGAAGATGGAGCTTCGCCTACGCTACCGTTATTACTACCTATTCCGCTGCTTGATGTTGTATTAAGGACTGGATCATGAGATCCCTATTTGTGTAAGAACTTATGTATCGTTTGTAATGGATGAAGTACTATGGTATCCAATTCTATTATGTCTCGCAAAAATGGTAATCCTGGGATTGCGATGTATGGCATAACAGGCATCTAGGATTGAAAAATCCGGGTGTTGACACACCCGCACAAATCAGATTACAAGGTATCCACCCTATCTTCAAGTTTAGTCACCAATGGGAGAAGGGCATCCTTCTTCTCTATCTCCTTGAGGTGGTGACGAACTTCAACGCGATGGAGTAACTCCTGCTTATGATATATATCTAGTGCCTACACGCGGTCCTTTGTCCTGGGGACAACTTCTTCCTCATCCATTATTGATGGATCTGGGAAGTAGAAAATGTTCCTCCACTCTTCTTGAGGCTTCACCCTCATACGAGCGCTAGTGTTAGGCCTCGAGCGGGATAACGTCGGTTCCTTGCTAGCACCTGCACCAATGTTAGGTATTTCCTTACGATTTTGGAGGAGTCTGATGTGGCTCAGTTGACTGTAGAGCCTCGTTGGGAAATCCCAATAGCAAGGTGAGATGAACACACAGGCAAGTTTTCCCTCAGTTATGAAACCAAGGTTATCGAACCAGTAGGAGTAAGGAAATAACTCCAAGGTGTTGCTAACAACTTGGAACCTGCACAACACAAACTCAAAACTATGCCCCAACTTATAGTGAGAATGTCAATATCACTGGTTTGCTAAAAACAAAGGATTAAACGTATGGTGTGAAAGGTGATGGGGGCTTGAATCCTACGTGATTAGATTGGGCATTACAACATAAGACATAGACCGTAATCCAACTACATCTATGACTAATAATCCACCTTTAGGTTATCATCCGAACCCCTTCCAGTATTAAGTTGCAAGCAATAGATAATTGCATTAAGCAATGTGAGTAAAGTAAACAATACAATTGCTCCATGAACAAAGGATTGTTGTTTTCTCCCTAGTAGCAACAACACATCTACAACCTTAGAGATTTCTGTCACTTCCCAAAAATTACTAGAGGCATGAACCTACTATCGATCATAAATAATCCCTCTTGGAGTTGCAAGTATCTACTTGGCCAAGATAGCTACTAACAACGGAGAGCATGCAAGATCATAACATAGACATGATAGAATCAATAATCAATCTGACATAGTATCCCAATAACCATCGGATCCCCGCAAACACAACATGTATGATTACAAAAAGATGATCTTGATCATGAATGGAGCTCACAAGATCTAAACATGATAGCACAAAGGAGGAGAAATAACCATCTAGGTATTGTATGGACCCATAGTCCAAGGGTGAACTACTCACGCATCACTCCGGAGACGGCATGGTGATGAAGAAGGCCTCCGGAAAGATCTCTCCCCTTCGGCAGGGTGCCGGGAGCTTCAAATCCCCACCGGTCTAGGGACAATGGTGGCAGCGGCTACAGACTGTTTCGTGGAGATTTGATCGGGTTCTTAGGGTTTCTGCATCGGGGTGATTTTATACGCGAAGGGGCAAGGTAAGTGGGCGGCTGAGGGGCCACACCTGGTGGCAGCGCCTAACCCCTCCCCAGGCCGTGCTAACCCTTGGTGTGGCCGCCTCGAGGCCCCACTTCGGCTGCCCTTTTGACTCCGTCTTCGCTCCAGTGAAATATTGACTTTGGCTTTTGTCCCGTCCAATTCCAATAATATTTCCTTACTATCTTTTCTAAAACCAAAAACCGTAGAAAATAGGCAACTGGCACTGCGGCATCTTGTTAATAGGTTAGTCCTAGAAAATGTATAAAAATACCTCAAAGTTTAGACAAAACATAACAAACTTGATACTAAACAAGCATGGAGCATCAAAAATTGTAGATACGTTTACGATACATCAAGCATCCCCAAGCTTAACTCATGCTCGTCCTCGAGTAGGTAAGTGATAAAAAGAATAATTTTTGAGGTAACATGCACCATCACAATCTTGATCAAAATATTTCAAAGTATTGATAGCTGGGATAAGAGTACTCTAAACATGAGCATGAAAGATGAGGTTCTAACAATAAGACAAAGCAACTAAGTTGTAACATGAAAAGTTACAAACAAAAGATCATGAATAATAATGCATTGAAAGATATTTCTTTGTTTCAGATATAGAAAACATATCATAATGGTATTCATCTTGTCCTTCATGGAATATCAAAACATAAATGCATAGGACACCTTCAAAGTTTTTAAGGGTGACTAGATACAAATAATTTAAGAACAAGCAATATAAACATTGTGAATCAATCAATAAGTTTTGGGACAATGCACATAAAACTAAGAATGACAACTATGATCTCTTAATTGGTGCATAAAGATAGAAGATGGAGACTCAACATAAAAGTAAGAAGAAAGGTCCTTCATATAGGGAAGTCGGGATTTCAAGTTTCATAAAGACCTTCCAAAAATTAGGGTACTTTTGTAACATCCCAAAAATCTTGATTTGAAAAGTTGGCATATCATTCATGCATTCATAACATTTGGTCATTTCAAACAAGATTTCAAAATAAGAAACCATGTAATGCCTATTATTTTAAGTAAGAAAGACAATGGGTTTTATTTTACTCTCAAAGTATGAGAATGCTTTGGTTTGATCAGAAATGTTTTAAAGTTGAATGCAAGATTATACAAAGTTTTCAAAGCTAAAACCCTAAGCAAAACCATATTTAAACCCCTCTTTTTATATTATATAAGAGGCATGGCTTTATTTTATTAAATTCAAAGGACAAAAGTGTTTTTGAGTGTAAACATGTGTTTGACACACTTTTGGATACTAGAAACACAGTACAAAAGTCTGGAGAAAATTTGAATTCATACTGATTTGAATTAGCCATTCAAATTCAATCTATAAAATCAAAACTGAAAAAGAAAAAGAGAAAAGGAGAAAAAATAACAGGCGTTGCCTATCTAGGCCAACCCACCCCACGGGCCAACTAGCATCCCACCTAGCCCACCCGGGAAACCCCCTTCCCCTCTCTGTTTATCACCGCCAACGCGCGCACCCGCTCCCTGACAGGTGGACCCCACCTCCACGTCACCCCTTCGTCCTCAATCAACGCCCGCAGACCTCGCCGTCGCCGCCCGTTACCTCGCCGATTGATTTCAAATCAATTCGATTGATTGCCTCAGTAATTCCCGCACCCGACCCTCCCTACTTAAACCCCTTCCTCCCCGGCATCTTTCCCCTCACTCGCCATCGTCTAAGCGCCACTAGGCTGCGCACACTTGAGCTCACACCGCCGCGGTACCGAACCTCTCCGGTGACCAATCCCGGTGAGCCTCGACCCCCCTTGCTCTCTGGTTCTTACTATATTGTTCACTACCCTCGTACGCACCTAATGTCACTTGAGGTTTCCTTTCTTGTGGTTTGTAGCGTTGCCTTCATCAACACCCGTGCATGCCCGACGGCGAGCTCGACTCCGGTGAGGAATAGCTGCCGAACCCGAGCGCCCCGCCCTCGCTCGTGACCTCCACTATGAGCGCCTCAGCTACACGACCTCGGTAATGCACTGCACCTTTCCCTTTACCCCCTGGCACCCCCAATTTGTTGCCGGCAGAGCCGTCGCCGCCACAGCTCGCCATTCGCGCCGCCCGTTCATGGCAGAGTGACTAGATCCGCTGGATCTAGATCTTGCGGCTAAGATTAGAAGAGAGAGTGAAAGGGTACGGTTAGATCTGGACCGTGCGATCTTACTTAGATCCAGCGGCTCACGAGCATGATCCGCATGAAGCGGTACGGGCCAATCAGATGGCGCCGCGTGTCATGGTTTTTCTTTTAAAAATCCAGATTTGAATTATTAGATGAATTAACTTGTAAAATTCATAACTTTTGTTCTGTTTATCCAAAAAATGCAAATAATATATCAATGGATTCACAAAATTAAATACTACACATCAATGGTTTTAGTTTTGTACTTTGCTTCTATAAAAATGGAATTTTATGCAGCGACATTTGTAGGCTTATTTTGAGTATAAAAATTATTTAGAAAATGTTTTAAAGACTAATTTGAGTCTATTTAGTTTATAAAAGTTTGGTTTTGTATTTAGTGTTGTTTACTTGTATTGTTTGGTTTAAGAAAAATCATCACATGGCATTTGCATGCATTCATATATTTTTGCTTGAATAATTTGAATGTAAATTTGGTGCTATCATTTTATGTGTAGATTTTGGTGCTAGTGGTGATTATGATTGTGAGGATTGCTTCTACTCCCCCAACTACCAAGGCCAGTGGTGCTTCATATATTTGTCCCATTATTTTGTTATGCACAAGTGATATTTTGTATAGGGCTTGCATGAGATTTTGATAAGTATCTATATGCTATGCTATGGGAAATCCTAGTAGTTGTTGTCACATCCCAAGATTTTCCAAATCTTGTAATGTGAAAAATAAATAAACAAAATAAATAATTGTTGAAATTTAGGGTGAAAAGAAACTTTTGTTTCTAAATGGAAACTTAAAATCCCATCTTGAAAAAACTTTGGTTAATGTTTGAATCCAAACTAAATTCAAATCAAGTGAAATGCATTCTTCATAAATGCATCTTGAAAATTTAAACACTTGGAAAATAAACCAAAACCCTAAAACCCTAATGGAAGAAAATCATTTTCAAGTTATCTCTAAGACTATGGATTTGGTCCATATAAAAATTGGTCAAACAACCATTTCAAATTGATCAAGAATGACTATTAGAAATATTATAAAACCATATAAATTGATTTCATTCAATTTAAAGTCATTAATAAAATCTTATGAATTTAATAAGATAAGGGAATTGAATATCCAAAGCTAATAAAGCACTTATCAAGAAATCCATACCAAATGGTGAGAAAATAATCCAAAAGATATTTAAAATGATAAACAAATATTAAATAAGATTTTACAAATTGGAATCACCAAGTTTGGATCTAGAAATAAAAAGATATGGATTTTGAGGAATATTTAAAGACCAAATTAAATCTTGGCCTAATCCCTAAACAAAAGGAATGAATAATCCAAATCCAAATAAAAGACATGGATAAAGAATTTTTCCAAATAAAATAGAGTGGCATTAACCAAATTCTATTTCCATTTGAATAAAGATAAAATCCCTATTAGAAATGATTAATTAAATCATGGGAAAATAATAATTGGAATTTATCCAAGTGGAATAAAAGTTATTTAATTAACTTAAACAATATCAAAGAAACAAACTAAATAAATTTATGGAATTAAACCCATAATAATTTTCATTAGAATAAAGACAAGTACCCAAATTTTAATTATTAATAAATCATATTAAAAATATTCCAAATAATTCAAAGTGAATTATTTTCCACCCTAATAAATAAATAAAACCTACTGAAATGATTTGGAGAGATTTAGATTTCAAATAGAGTTTGAAAAACATTATTTAAATCTTATTTGAATTATTACAAGGGCCTATTTTTAAATAATTAAAAGACCCTAAAAAGAATAAAAGATTTATTCCAAAATTGAATTCGGAATGTTTTATTAATCAACATATGAATGCACACAAAGTTTGGTTGAAGTTTCAATTCAAATTAATGTTTGAAAAGATTAAACAAAATTCAAAACAGAAATGAAAATAGAAAAAGAAAAATAACAGAAGAGGACAAAAATTATAAACCGAGCAGCCCAACCCAGCAGGCCCATCTAGCCCAACAGCAGCCCACTCTCACTCCCCCCGGAGCGTTTTCTTTTACTCACGAATGAACCCGCTAGGTCGCTGACGGTTGGACCCCACTTTCCCATTCTCTCTTTAACCGACAGGTGGACCCCATCGCCACAGCGTGACCAGTTCCTCCCCCAAACTTTGTCGCGTTTCTGCGTTGATTTCGCGATGTTAATACGCGTTAATGGCCGATTAATTCCTCGCTGCAAAGACGCCCTCATAACCGCCCATGTCCACTCTCTCTTTCCCCCTCAGACGTCACACACTCTCCGCCCCTAGGCTGGAAGAATTTCTCCATGCGCCGCCACTGTCTCCGGCGAGCTCCACCTCCAATTCCGGCCATACCTCACTGTGCCTCGCCTCCTTGACCATACGAGCTTGCTCGCCAGCGTCTCCTGCACCTCCCAGTACTCTCCACTAGCCCCCGCGCGCTCCACAGCATCGGCAACGGTGACAACCTGTCGTATCCGTCGTCTGCCTCTATTCCGACGAGCCCTACAGGCAGTCTCTGACCGCGCCTCCTATTCTCTTTGATGCTCCGATACTCTCCACTCATATGTGCATTTAACCACGCCATTTCCTTGCTCTCTCGTGCACCGTAGAGTCGCCTTCGTCGACGACTGACCGCACCCGACGGTTCTACGAACTTCGGCGAGAAATCAACAATGTCTCCGTTCGCCCCTTCGCCAACCGAGCACACGTCGAGCATCCCCTCGCCACGACGATTCCGGTGAGCTACTCCTCTATCTCCCTTGATTCCTAAATCGTCGGCGACTGCATCGTCTGACCGCGTCGCTGCCCGTCGCTGTCGCAGCGCCGCCACTTCGTGGTCGAGTAGATCAGAACCGTGCGATAGATCATAAACGAAAGGGTATGAGAGCATCTGTGTCGTGCGATCAAGTTAGATCCTGCGGTCTGTATCTGTCGATCCATGCGAACCATTTTTGTCCAATAGAAAGCAGACACGTGGCCAACTTTTGATTAAATAGACAGAAACTTTTCTATTAGATGTTCAATTTTGTAAAATTCATAACTTTCAAACCACACGTCCAAATTTTGCAAATTTTATATCAATGGAATCAGCAGACCAAGTACTTTCCAACCATGCCCTTTGTATAGTAAATTGCTTCTGGAAAAATGTTTGTTTTTGCAGAAACTTGTGTAGGCATGTTTTGAATATAAAATTTGTTCTAAAATTATTTTTGTGATAAAATCTTTGGAAAATGGATTATTTTGAACCTACTGACCTTCGAAAGTAACTCATGGATTTGAAAATGTATTTGGTAAAGCTAAAGAATAAATCATTGATTTAAAGCATTTCTAGTCAAATAAAAATAATGTTTATATATTAAAAATGCTTTTGGAGGAAAACCCTTTGGGAAATGTTTAATTTAAACTCTCTGACCCCAAACACAAAGTTTTATGATTTGAAAAAATATTTGGTGAACCCTATAAAGATTGTTACTTTGGTAAAGACATTTTCTAACCACATAAAATTTTGATTTGGTTTAAAAATGATTTATAAGTAAAACCTTTTGCAAATGGTTTTGCCACTTTATGAAATGACCAATAGGTGTTTTCAAATGTTTATAACCTATTATAAACCACTTTTCCAAATAAAACAATCTTTGGCATGCTTGCATGCATTGCTTTGTTTTTAATATTTTGTGTGATGTTTGCTTGATTGGTAGATTGAAATTGTGCCTTGCTTGATTGAATTGTAGTGATTTGAAGAGTGTGATTATTGCAAGGACAAGGAGTGAACTCATATTCTCTACCAAAAAGGAAAGTTATGCTTCATACTTTTGTCCCATTATTTTCACTATACATTAGTGATATTTCTAAGTAGGACTTGCATGGAATTTTTGCGAAGTATAAACTATGCCATGGGAAATCCTAGTAGATGAAACCATAGTAAAAATTTCCTAAGTTAAGATTCCTACTACTATCATGCTTAGCTTAGCTAGTAGAAAACAAGGGTGGATTATATTCATGCTATGGAATATTTCTAAGTGAAGGACTTCTGTTTTGTTTAATAAAACAACTAAGTGAATGAATCACCTGGGAGGAATGGAAGGAATGGTTTATGTTGAGTGGTTACACAAGGCCCATTTCTATGGTTTACCTTGTGTATCACACTTGTGGATGGCCACCCTGGAACAAAGAGATTTGAGATGTCAAATGTTGAGAAGCTTCAAGTGCAGCCACTTGGCATTATGGGCTTTGCCTGGATCATATAGGTTGCAATAACTTAGCCAAATGGACAGTTGGTGGTAGGGGATTGATAGGTTGGAGCGCGTCCATTTTGGTCTAAGGGAAGGCTTCTGAAAGATCTTGTCTTGGTGAAACCAAGTCTTGTGGGGAAAGTGCACCACCTCTGCAAAGTGTAATATCTAAGTACTTAGCCATGTCCCTGGTAAAGGACAATTTGAGCATCAATACATGTAAGCTATCAAGAATCTCCTCATCCCAATTTCTAAGTTAAAAACTTGTGGTTGAACAAGGGTTGAAGGATCACCAATTTCTATTGGGAGATGCCTTGGGTGATTTTGACAAACAAAAACTTAGTGTTTTCAAATGATAAGGAAAATATATTTTGAGCAAAGCAAGCCTAAGCTCCACCTAGCCAAATGCATATAGATGATAGACTCCACTATACTACGATAGTATCACTTGCCAATACAATTCAAATGTATTGACCCTTGTGGCTGTAACTTATTATGATGCAGGTTTGTTTGATGTTACTGAAGTTTATTGATTTGGATTACAAGTCTGCAACCAACATGACTGCCCGTGGCACTTTCAAGATGAAGGACCCCCATGCTATTGTTATATCCTGCTGCATTGTAATGAGATAGCCAAATGAGCTAAGTAAGATGTAATAAATTATTTTGTTCCTGGTTATAAATTTGTATTATGACCTTTGTTTCTTGATATTACATCTTAACTATGGATGCTAGCTATTGATCCAGGGACTAGCATTGTAAACACAGGGATCTCTACCTTATTAAAGGTCGGGAACCTTACAGATGGAATCAGAGCATTGTTTTGCCTGTAGGATTGTAACCCTAGGATTGTACAAAACCCCTTAGAAAAATAGGAGTCGTGTTTGTTCCAAAACTTATTTACAAACAATCTTGTAAACCCTTTCCTCAACCTTGTTGGTTTTTGATTCTACATCTTGTCTATTTCAACTTGATGGATAAAGCCTCCACCATGACCAAGGACTTAAACTTGGATATCACTAAGGACTACAAGTGAGACAAGAAATATTACCCAAACTTGAAGACTAAAGAAACACAACTTAGGAATCATCATCACCTTTGATGTTTTTGTGACGAAGACACAAGAATTTTCCCAAGGAAACCATGATCTCATTCAAGAAGAACCAACTAAGAAGGATGCAATGATCTCAAGTGAACCATATAGTTGGACCACCATGTTTAGTTTAAATTAAACCCACCAACTTATGTGGTGTAGCAAAAATATTTTGTTGCCTAAAAATGTGCTTAAACTTGTTGTTTGAGTGGAATGTTTGTTTGTGATCGCTTGCACATTGCTTGTGTGAATTGTGATGTGTGTGATTAGAATTATTCCCTTAGAAATATCTTGCCCATTCTAATCCCAATCCAACCCAAACAGATGACTACTCCAAGAGACTCCAACATCAAGAATGGTGACACCAACAACCAGGAGATGCACATGAGAAAACAACTACTAGCAAACCAAACCAAGTTGAATCAGATGAAACTCAGTTTTTAGCCAACAACAATGAGTTAGACCCAACCATACAAAAGTTTTTGTTAATCCAATCCCAATTGCTGCAAGGGATGACCACTCAAATGATCAACATGGGAGACAACTCTTCCCAAGGAGTTTATGACAACAAGGATATAAAGGATGAAATTTTAGAAGGAACTCAAGCTTGCAATGTTTATGGAGACAAGGATCACACTTCCAAAGAGCATGAAGATCAATGCCCCAATTGTGAAGAGAAGCATCCAACGAATCAATGCCCCACATATCAAGCTACTTCTTTCCTATGTGAAGGAAATAATCATGTCCCTATCCAATGCCCCATCTATTCCATAGTTCAACAAAGGAAACAAGGTGGAGTGCATCAACAGTTTGTAAACCCTCATGAAGGAACAACTTCTACCAAGAAGGATGAAGGCAAAGTTAAAACCATGCATCATAAGGCCAAATCCAAAGTGTCCACAAAGTGTTGCTACTCTTGTGAAGAAGAAGGTAATATATCTAGTAAATGCCCCAAGAAGAGAGAAAGATTTCCCACCTTTGTGGTGAAGTATGAAGAGTATGAAGTAGAAGAACTCCTAGCTTTGGAGAGACCCAAAAAGAAGAAGAAGGACATAAGCCAGTTGCAATGTTATAATTGCAAAGAAATGGGACACTATGCCAATGATTGCCTAGAAAAGAAGAAGAACCAAGGAAATAAACAAGAGGAAATGATACCAAAGAAGAAGAAGGATAATATCCAAGTGATGTGTTTCAAATGCAAAGAGTTAGGCCATTATGCAGACAAGTGTCCAGAGAAGCTTCATCAAAACCCCAATCAAGCTAAGATGTAATCTAGTTGGAAACTTTTTAAGGGTGGTAGTACCCTAGTAGCTTTGAGCTAACTTGTAACCCTAGCCTTCCCAAATCTCGGGACGAGATTTATTTTAAGGGTGGTAGCCTGTCACATCCCAAGATTTTCCAAATCTTGTAATGTGAAGAATAAATAAACAAAATAAATAATTGTTGAAATTTAGGGTGAAAAGAAACTTTTGTTTCTAAATGGAAACTTAAAATCCCATGTTGAACAAACTTTGGTTAATGTTTGAATCCAAACTAAATTCAAATCAAGTGAAATGCATTCTTCATAAATGCATCTTGAAAATTTAAACACTTGGAAATTAAACCAAAACCCTAAAACCCTAATGGAAGAAAATCATTTTCAAGTTATCTTTAAGACTATGGATTTGGTCCATAAAAAAATTGGTCAAACAAACATTTCAAATTGATCAAGAATGACTATTAGAAATATTATAAAACCATATAAATTGATTTCATTCAATTTAAAGCCATTAATAAAATCTTATGAATTTAATAAGATAAGGGAATTGAATATCCAAAGCTAATAAAGCACTTATCAAGAAATCCATACCAAATGGTGAGCAAATAATCCGAAAGATATTTAAAAGGATAAACAAATATTATATAAGATTTTACAAATTGGAATCACCAAGTTTGGGTCTAGAAATAAAAAGATATGGATTTTGAGGAATATTTAAAGACCAAATTAAATCTTGGCCTAATCCCTAAACAAATGGAATGCATAATCCAAATCCAAATAAAAGAAATGGATAAAGAATTTTTCCAAATAAAATAGAGTGGCATTAAACAAATTCTATTTCCATTTGAATAAAGATAAAATCCCTATTAGAAATGATTAATTAAATCATGGGAAAATAATAATTGGAATTTACCCAAGTGGAATAAAAGTTATTTAATTAACTTAAATAAGATCAAAGAAACCAACTAAATAAATTTATGGAATTAAACCCATAATTATTTTCATTAGAATAAAGGCAAGTACCCAAATTAAAATGATTAATAAATCATATTAAAAATATTCCAAATAATTCAAAGTGAATTATTTGCCACCCTAATAAATAAATAAATAAAACCTACTGAAATGATTTGGAGAGATTTAGATTTCAAATAGAGTTTGAAAAACATTATTTAAATCTTATTTGAATTATTACAAGGGCCTATTTTTAAATAATTAAAAGACCCTAAAAAGAATAAAAGATTTATTCCAAAATTGAATTCGGAATGTTTTATTAATCAGCATATGAATGCACACAAAGTTTGGTTGAAGTTTGAATTCAAATAGATGTTTGAAAAGATTAAACAAAATTCAAAACAGAAATGAAAATAGAAAAATAAAAATAAGAGAAGAGGAAAAAAATTATAAACCAAGCAGCCCAACCCAGCAGGCCCATCTAGCCCAACAGCAGCCCACTCTCACTCCCCTCCTGAAGCGTTTTCTTTTACTCACGAACAAACCCGCTAGGTCGCTGACGGTTGGACCCCACTTTCCCCTTCTCTCTTTAACCGATAGGTGGACCCCATCGCCACCTCAGCGTCTTCCCCAGCGCGACCCGTTCCTCCCCCAAACTTTGTCGTGTTTCTGCGTTGATTTCACGGTGTTAATACGCGTTAATGGCCGATTAATTCCTCGCTGTAACGATGCCCTCATAACCGCCCATGTCCCCTCTCTCTTTCCCCTCAGACGTCACACACTCTCCGCCCCTAGGCTGGAAGAATTTCTCCATGCGCCGCCACTGTCTCTGGCGAGCTCCACCTCCAACTCCAGCCATACCTCACCGCGCCTCGCCTCCTCGACCATACGAGCTTGCTCGCCAGTGTCTCCTGCACCTCCCAGTACTCTCCACTCTCCCCGCGCGCTCCACAGCATCGGCAACGACGACAACCTCTCGTATCCATCGTCTGCCTCTACTCCGACGAGCCCTACAGGTAGTCTTTGACCTCGCCTCCTCTTCTCTTTGATGCTCCCATACTCTCCACTCATCTATGCATCTAACCATGCCATTTTCTTGCTCTCTCGTGCACCGTAGAGTCGCCTTCGTCGACGACTGACCGCACCCGACGGTTCCACGAACTTCGGCGAGCAATCAACAACGTCTCCGTTCGCCCCTTCGCCAACCAAGCACACGTCGAGCATCCCCTCGCCACGATGATTCCGGTGAGCTACTCCTCTGTCTCCCTTGCTTCCTAAATCGCCGGCGACTGCATCGTCTGACTGCGCCGCCGCCCGTCGCCGTCGCAGCGCTGCCACTTCGTGGTCGAGTAGATCAGAACCATGCGATGTAGATCGGACGGACGCAATAGATCATAAACAAACGGGTATGAGAGCATATGTGCCGTGCGATCAAGTTAGATCCTGCGGTCTATATCTGTCGATCCACGCGAACCGTTTTTGTCCAATAGAAAGCAGACACGTGGCCAACTTTTGATTAAATAGACAGAAACTTTTCTATTAGATTAAATAGACAGAAACTTTTGATTAAATAGACAGAAACTTTTGATTAAAATTCATAACTTTCAAACCCCACGTCCAAATTTTGCAAATTTTATATCAATGGAATCAGAAGACCAAGTACTTTCCAACCATGCCCTTTGTATAGTAATTTGCTTATGTTAAAATGTTTGTTTTTGCAGAAACTTGTGTAGGCATGTTTTGAATATAAAATTTATTCTAAAATTATTTTTGTGATAAAATCTTTGGCAAATGGATTATATTGAACCTACTGACCTTAGAAACCAACTCATGTATTTGAAAATGTATTTGGTAAAGCAAAAGAATAAATCTTTGATTTAAAGCATTTCTAGTCAAATAAAAATAACGTTTATATATTAAAAAATGCTTTTGGAGGAAAACCCTTTGGGAAATGTTTTAATTTAAACTCTCTGACCCCAAACACAAAGTTTTATGATTTGAAAACATATTTGGTGAACCCTATAATGATTGTTACTTTGCTAAAGACATTTTCTAACCACATAAAATATTGATTTGGTTTAAAAATGGTTTATAAGTAAAACCTTTTGCAAATGGTTTTGCCACTTTATAAAATGAACAATAGGTGTTTTCAAATGTTTATAACCTATTATAAACCACTTTCCCAAATAAAACAATCTTTGGCATGCTTGCATACATTGCTTTGTTTTTAATATTTTGTGTGATGTTTGCTTGATTGGTATATTGAAATTGTGCCTTGCTTGATTGAATTGTAGTGATTTGAAGAGTATGATTATTGCAAGGACAAGGAGTGAAATCATATTCTCTACCAAAAAGGCAAGTGATGCTTCATACTTTTGTCCAATTATTTTCACTATGCATTAGTGATATTTCTAAGTAGGACTTGCATGGAATTTTTACTAAGTATAAACTATGCCATGGGAAATCCTAGTAGATGAAACCTTAGTAGAAATTTCCTAAGTTAAGATTCCTACTACTATCATGCTTAGCTTAGCTAGTAGAAAGAAAGGTGGATTATATTCATGCTATGGAATATGTCTAAGTCAAGGACTTGTGTTTTATTTAATAAAACAACTAAGTGAATGAATCACCTGGGTGGAATGGAAGGAATGGTTTGTGTTGAGTGGTTACACAAGGCCCATTTCTATGGTTTACCTTGTGTATCACACTTGTGGATGGCCACCCAGGAACAAAGAGATTTGAGATGTCAAATGTTGAGAAGCTTCAAGTGCAGCCAGTTGGCATTATGGGCTCTGCCTAGATCATATAGGTTGCAATAACTTAGCCAAATGGACAGTTGGTGGTAGGGTATTGATAGGTTGGAGCGCGTCCATTTTGGTCTAAGGGAAGGCTTATGAAAGATCTTGTCTTGGTGAAACCAAGTCTTGTGGGGAAAGTGCACCACCTCTGCAGAGTGTAAAATCTAAGTACTTAGCCATGTCCCTGGTAAAGGACAATTTGAGCATCAAGACATGGAAGCTATCAAGAATCTCCTCATCCCAATTTCTATGTTAAAAACTTGTGGTTGAACAAGGGTTGAAGGATCACCAATTTCTATTGGGAGATGCCTTGGGTGATTTTGACAAACAAAAACTTAGTGTTTTCAAATGATAAGGAAAATATATTTTGAGCAAAGCAAGCCTAAGCTCCACCTAGCCAAATGCATATAGATGATAGACTCCACTATACTACCATTGTATCACTTGCCAATACAATTCAAATGTATTGACCCTTGTGGCTGTAACTTATTATGTTGCAGGTTTGTTTGATGTTAGTGAAGTTTATTGATTAGGATTACAAGTCTACAACCAACATGACTTCCTGTGGAACTTTGAAGATGAAGGACCCCCATGCTATTGTTATATTCTGCTGTATTGTAATGAGATAGCCAAATGAGCTAAGTAAGATGTAATAAATTATTTTGTTCCTGGTTATAAATTTTTATTATGACCTTTGTTTCTTGATATTACATCTTAACTGTGGATGCTAGCTATTGATACAGGGACTAGCATTGTAAACACGGGGATCTCTACCTTATTAAAGGTTGGGAACCTTACTGTTGTAGTCTTGGTAGAATTTTCTCTAAGTTAAGATACTTGTTTTAATGCCATGGTTAACCTAGCTAGTAGCAAACAAGGGTGGATTACATACATGCTTTGGTAAATGTTGTTAAGTCTTTGACTTGTGTTTTTGATTAATAAAACAACTAAGTGAATGAATCACCTGGGTGGAATGGTATGTTTGGGTTATGTTGAGTGGTTACACAAGGCCCATATCTATGGTCTACCTTGTGTATCACACTTGTGGAAAGACACCCAGGAACAAAGGGATTTCAGATACTTAGTGTTTAGAAGCTTCTAGTGCAACCACATGGCATATGGGCTCTGCCTTGATCATATAGGTTGCAATAACTTAGCCAGATGGACAGTTGGTGGTAGGGTGATAGGTTGGAGCACGTCCATTTGGTCTAATGGAAGGCTTATGAAAGGTCTCGTCTTTATGCATGTCAAGTCTTGTGGGGAAAGTGCACCACTTCTCGAGAAGGAAAAATCTAAGTACTTAGATGTGTCCCCGGCAACAGACAATTTGAGTATCAAGACATTGAAGCTATCAAGGATCTCCCCATCCTAATTTCTAAGTTAAAAACTTGTGGTTGAACAAGGGTAAAGGTTAACCAATGTCTATTGGTGGTTCCTTTAGAGTTTTTGTCAAACAAAAACTTAGTGTTTTCAACTGATAGGCAAAACCTATTTTAAGCAAAGCAAGACTAAGCTACAATTAGCGAAATTCATATAGAAGCTAGAAAATATTATTCTACTAAGGTATCACTTTCCAATACTATTCCAATGTATTGACCCACTATGGCTGTAACTTGTGATGTTGCAGGTTACTCTGATGAGGATTAGGGTTATGAGTCTACACTCAACATGTTTGCCTGTGGCACATGAAGATGAAGACTTTATTTTATTTTGTTAAGTTTAAATCTTGTACTAGCCTATGGATATGGAGTTGTAAAAGACTATGTTATCTCTGGAATGACAATGTAATAATGACCTTTGTATCTGTGTACTTCATCTTAAACTGTGGATGCTAGCATTTGATCCAGGGTGACTAGCATTGCAATCACAGGGACCTCTACCTTTATAAAGGAGGGCATTTCAGATCTCATTGCCCCTATCATAGGCATATTGAAGTTCTTAAGGTTAAAATGAAACAAATATGAAGTATATGCTTGACAAATCATAAGTTAGCAATCTCATGTCCCTTGAGTACGAGGGTCATTCCTCATGCTACTCAACTTTAGTCACAAGCAAGTTCTTGTCATTGTAAGTATATGTGTATCAAAGAGAACCGCCAACGGAGTACCCCTTGACCCATGACATAGGAGATATCCCATATCAAAATGACAAGGCATCAGACAATGAGCATCTCAGCAATATTCTTATTTACAATGGGTAAGGTGCTATTTTTTTTCTTTTTCTATATTTTTTTCTGAAGATGCTTAATGGATTGCTCACTATGGTGATGTTGCAAGTTTAGACCATGATTATACATGCCTTGGGCTAGCTGAGGCGTTTCTCTAATACATATATAATACTCCATGGACTTACAAGCACCCCTTTTATTTCAAACCTCCAACATTGATAAACAAAAGATCATGATATCAACTGGATAATATTTACAAGTTTTGAAAGCGTTCCCCATGACAGCATGGTTTTGCTAATTCCCCACTTATAAGTGCAAGCATATAAACAACATAGATTACACAATGGTTTAGGTTTTTAGGTGCAAGAAATAAAGTGTTCCATCAAGTTTGTGAGAGCTTTAATCACTAATTTTCACATAACAATTTTAATTTGGAAGGTAGATAAAAACATGAATATACTTGGAATGGTGTAACAAACCATGCATAGGAATTTCTAGTGGACTCTTTTGAATAACTTGGTTTCTTGGGAGTTGGATGCACAAGTAGAGCTTTCAGTGCAGGTGGAGGCTAGCAAAAGACTGGGAGCGACCAACTAAGAGATCAATATTGGCCATAATCATGCAAAGTGACAAACATTATCAATTAAAGCATAAATGATCATAGAGGCTAAGGTGACTAGTTCATAGTATTAACATGGTGTAAGCATGTGCCAACTCAACCCAAACAAAGCATCAAAGGATAATACCACAATATTATGCTTTTGTATGCTAAAACAACGCATGATTCTTTCAAGGCACATTAAGCAATCTCAATTGTGTGGAACAAGTCATGCTAAAACACTAATCACTAAGCATAAGGTCAAAGAAACATCTAGCATGACATGATAAAGTCCAAGCCATAGTCAAAACAAGCTCCCTTTTGTACCACTATAAGCATGAAACTTTCTACTCCTCTCCAACAACAATCAACATATTTGAAACAAAACATGAAAGCAGGGGTCCAAATAATTTATTCAAGCAAACCAAACAAAATAAAACCGATATTCTCCAAGAACAACACAACAGTGCATGAAATAATAAAAACAAAGTGTCTAGAAAGAGACCTAAGATTTTTATTCATGAAGAAGGGGATGCCTTGGGCATCCCCAAGCTTTGACACTTGTACATCTTGAATATTTCTTGGGGTGACATGGGGTGGCATCCCCAAGTTTGAGCTTTTTTTCCATTCTTCATCTCATCACATCATTCTTTCCCTACACTTCAAAATTTCCTTCATACAAAACTACACACAATTCTTCATTAGCAACATTAGAGTATTCAAGATAATAAGACTTTGGGTTTAGTTTCAACACAAGAAATACTTTCATTAAAACACAAGCTACTGTAGCAATTCCTTATAAAAGGTCAACATATGAAAGAGAACTCAAAAATAAACCGATTAAGAGTCAAATGCAAATAATGGTAGAAATTTGTCAAAACATACCAGCAGGTAAAAACCATTTTTTTCTAAGACCTTGTGTTCCTCAAATCGATAAGTATTGAACTAACAAAAGTTAGATAATAACCTGGGGCATAAGATCAGAACATTACAGCTCAATCCGATGTACATGGATATTTCACGAATTTTTACAGTGAAGCACAAAAATATGTTTCAGGACATCAATTTCCCTAAATCTTGCTTCTCTCTCATTAGAGGTTATTCTTGCCACAAAACCAACACAAATAGGATAAGGAGAGATTATTAGATAAATAATATCTTCCAAGACTCAACAAAATAAAAACCTATTGAAATTTGGGTTATCTCCCAATTAGTACTTTTCTTTAACAGCTTTAAGTTAGGCATAGGAAACAAGAATCACGTATTTTTGAATGAAGAAGCATTAACATTAAATTTTGCTTTAATAGGAGGATCAAAAGGTATCTTCTCTCTTTTCTTAGGGAAGTGTTCTATACCTTCCTTGAGTGGGAATTGATATTTAATGGTTCCTTCCTTCATATCAATAATGGCACCAACAGTTCCAAGAAAAGGTCTTCCCAAAATAATAGGACAAGAAGAATTGCATTCAACATCCAAAACATAGAAATAAACAGGGGCAATGGCATTATTAACCATAATAAGAACATCATTAATACTCCCCATAAGTTTCTTTTTAGCATTATCATCAAGATGGACATCCAAATGGCAATCTTCCAAAGGTGGGAAATCAAGAATTTCATAAATATTTCTAGTCATAATAGAGACACTAGAACCAAGGTCACATAAAGCTTTGAGATAAAAATCATTCACTTTCATAATAATTATGGGTTCCCAAATGTGACACCCCGGGATCAGTGCTAAAAAAATCCCAGACCTATGTCTGACATAAGCTTAACCTTTAGCTCGAGGATATCCAATGAAGAATTGGTAACACAGGAGTGACCCTACGACATAAAATTTATTACAGCAAGCTCATAACTGAGCAAAGAACCAAATTATTACAAGCAGAGGTCACTGACCACAAACATCAAACAACGGAAGGAAAATTATGCTATTAAGTATAGCAAACTTAAAAAATGGCCTAAGAGGCCTGAAGCATAACGATGACGTCCTAGCCCATAGATTACAGGCTGCCGGCCGGGAACCCCAAGCTACTCGTCAGTGTCGATGTAGCACGTAACTCATCTTCAGGTGTACACTTACTCTGCCAAAAGTATCAACAAAACAAGGGTGATTACAGGGTGTACTCCGCAAGACTTCTGGCTGGTGGAGTTGTTTTGCATAAAACCACTTTTGTTTATAAAACAAGGGAGGGAGGAAGCTCGTCTAATCAGAGTATTTTAAAAAGGGGATAAGAGAGCAACATCTCTAAAATATTGATCATCATCTTTTGATATCCACCAAGTCATCATCTGAACCCTAACTAGGATCACCCCCTCGTACCCATGAGGAAGCATCCTTAAGCACACGTTGATCTACAAGTTTTATAGTGGTTAAAGTTATCTATGCTCTTGAGACCGGTCGCCAAGTCGTTCATAACCATGAACGCGGCTTTTCGAAAATATTATTACCCTGCAGGGGTGTACAACTTTACCCACACGTACTAACCTTCTGTTAATGCCACAATGATTAGCCTCTTCCTTGGAAGACCGGCAGAGGGTGGTTATACATGACCTTTACCTTGCTTTCGCCGAGACCATGAGTCACGCAATAAGTATGGTTCTGCCGTAATGGGTCAAATAACGAAGCCGGTACTTAAAGATGCAAGGAGAGGTTGGTTTACCAGGGGCTCCATCGACCCCAAGCAACCCGGTCCACGCTTCCCTACCTGTTATGAATGCACCTCCTTCACCACCTTCGAGAAGATCCAGAATGCATGTCGAATGGAACACCCGAACTATGTGACTCATGGAATCTACTAGGCAAGTTAGTTAGTAATGAGGTTGTACAGGCCCCGTATGGTTGTACGCTCGTATTGGTTCCAAAGGCAAGAACTCGGGTCCTAATGGTGGCGAGCATGGGACTAGAAAAACCACATTCCACCATGGCATCCCGTACAAGCCTTAACATTTTTAAACTCATATCACCTCTGATATCATCTCATCAAGTTCTCCTGTCATACTATATTCTCTGCATCTGATACATCATCTGGATGGACCAGAGCTGGCAGCTATGCATGGCTAAGCAGGACACAAATGTTATCTCTAGCAGTGCACACAAGCCAAACCTAGTTATGCTAGGAGCAGTGGATCAGGTAATATAAGCTCAAAGGGAGTAATGCAATAGATAGGTTACTCTATCTATCGATAAAAAACCACAGTAGAATCGTATGCATCATGGCAGGAATTGAAATGCTTTCGTAAACATAGGATTATATCATGGTGGGGCTATGCTTGCCTTTGCTTGTTGATAACAAATAATTAGATCTTCGGTCATCTTGAAATTGACTTGGTTATAGTTGGTCAAGTATTGTTCGTCGATCTTCAAGATTCGACGGTGTTGTCCTCGGCTTTCATATTGCTCTCGATATCGTATTCTACCTGTAAGAACCAAACACCCGAAAGAGAGGAAACAATCAACGCATGGCATAGATGCAATGCTCAAACAAAAATGATGATATGACAAGTTAAATTGTATTGAAATGTAACCCTAAGGCATGCTCGGCAATTTAATCGGGGTTCCGAGGGGCACAAACCCTAATTCGGAGAAACACCGGAATCACCTACGAGGGTTCATTTGGTTCTCTAATTAAACTTTTCATGTAAGATTTTATTTGACATTATATGAATTAGTTATTTATTTTACAAGATTTAAATCAATTTCTGAAATTATTAAACCTTTATTACATCAGGATGATGTCACCCAACCCTAACCCTAATTCTTTTCTCACTGAAGCAGATCCAGCTCTAGTCACTGACTGTTGGGCCCTGCTCCACGTTAGATGCCACCGTGGCGGTCAAAGGTCAAAGGGCCAATGGGCCGCGAGGATGACGTCATCACGACGTCCACCCTTGGGCGATGGTCACCGGCGATGACAGAGGCCACGCTAGCTCACGCGGATGGGCTCGATAGAACGAGCGGAACGAAACAAACCTAACTATAGCGGCGCCGCCTCGATATGGTCATCGGAGCATGGTATACGGCGGCGCGCGGCGGCGAGGCTTGCAGATCGACGACGATCGGTGGATACAGCAAGCGAGCGAGGCAACCAGAGGGTGCCTGAGCACCAGAAGCTCACCATGAGGCGATTGGTGATGACGGTGAAGGCAGGGGAGGACGGAGGCGCAAGAATCGACCGTCGTGAGCTTCGTCGGGGTCGGGTAAGAGACGGCTGATGCGGGCGGTTGCCGGCGCCCGAGCTCGATTCCTTCAGGTAGGTGAAAGAGTCCACCATGGCGGAGCTTCCAGACACCTCGGCTAGGCAAGGGGAGGCTAGACACCTCGTTGGCTAGGGTTTCGAGGCTCGCTGTAGAGAGAGAGAGGAAGCGCGCGGGAAAGGAAGAGAGGATACGGGCGAGCGAGGGTGTCGGCGCGGGGTCTTATCCCCCTCCTGGAGCTCGGCGGACGGCGGGATGAAGGCAACGCGGATCGACGGCGGCGCTGCCGACACGGTGCTGCTTCGCATCGTCGTCGAAGAAGACGAGGACGAATGGGTATGGGCCGCGGCTGGGCCTGCTGCGGGTGCGTGAGCCGCAGACAGAGGGTAATGGGGAGAGGTGGGCTAGCTGGGCTGCGGCCTGGTTAGCTCGCTGGCTCTATTTTTTTTATCAAAACCTTTTTCCTTATCTGTTTTGATTTTCTGTTTTGTATTTCCATTCGAATCTGTTTTATATATTTCAAAAATACCAGGAGGTTTTTTAAACTAGTAAGATATTGTGGTGCCCTCTTATTCCATTTGGGCTCCATACAGTTTTGTACTTTTCAAATATTTCAAAACCATTTTAATTGATTTTCAAATAGATAGGGGGAATATTAGGGTTCAGGGTTTGTATTTTATTTCTTTAATGCATAATTTAAGACATGAAGCTCATGATGCACAAACAAAACACTAATTAAAGATTAACTAGAATTGCGGTGTTACACCAACCATCTTCTAATTTCCTAGGAATAGAAGATTTATGTTTCATTTTTTTCTTCTTTAATTTTAATGAGAGCATATGTAATGTATTTTTTAAAAGCCATATTCATAGCACTAGCATTAAGACTTCAAGCAAGCTTTTGTAGGAACATAATTACTTCAGAAACATTGAAAACATCAAGATAAATATCAAACTTAGCATTCAAGGTATTAGAACTATTGTTTCCCATATTTCAAAAGATTTCAGCATTCTTGTTGGGTTTAGGCATTGTCGCAAAAGGAGTGGGGAGTTCTTGTGGTTTGATAGCATCAACATTGGTGGTGGTAATAATAAAAATACTATTATTTCTAGCAATTTCATCTTATCTTTCCCACTTAGCATGCAATTTAGCTAATACTCTAACATTTTCATAAATTGTAACTTGTATGGCATGAGTAGCAACAAAGGTATTTTCCAAGGTTTCAGGTTTAGCGGCCATTTTATTGATTAAAGAGGATTGTGCTTCAGACAAAGATGAAATATTTTTCTCAATATTCAAAAGCTTTTCCTCCACGGTTTTGTTGAAAGTAGTTTGTTTACTAATAAAGTCTTTAAGTATGACTTCAAGTTCAGAGGGAGCACTTCTATTGTTCTTGTAGGAATTTCCATTATTGGGAGGATATGGCCTATAATTATTATTACCAAAATTATTCCTATAGGCATTGTTGCTAAAATTGTTATTTCTAATGAAGTTCACATCAACATGCTCTTCTTGACCAACCAAAGAGGCTAAAGGAACATTATTTGGATCAATATGAGCCTTCCATTAAAAATCATAGACATAATAACATCAATTCTATCACTCAAGGAGGAGGTTTCTTCTACAGAATTTACCTTCTTACCTTGTGGAGCTCTGTCAGTGTGCCATTCCAAATAATTGACCAGCATATTATCAAGGAGCTTTGTTGCAGCACCCAAAGTAATGGTCATAAAGGTACCTCCAGCAGCAGAATCAAACAGATTTCTTGAAGAAAAAATTAGTCCTTAATAAAAGGTTTGGATAATCATCCAAGCAGTCAGTCCATGAGTGGGACAATTCTTTACCAAAGATTTCATTCTTTCCTAATCTTGAGCAACATGTACATTATCAAGTTGTTTAAATTTCATTATTTCACTTCTCATAGATATAATATTAGCGGGAGGATAGTATTTTCCAATAAAAGCATCTTTGCTTTTAATCCAAGAATCAATACTATTTCTAGGCAAGGATAGCAACCATTCTTTAGCTTTTTGATACGTCGGAAACGTATCTATAATTTTTGATGCTCCATGATTGTTTAGTGTCTACTTTGCTATGTTTTGTCTACACTTTGAGGTATTTTTATACACTTTCTGGTACTAACCTATTAACAAGATGCCATAGTGCCAGTTGCATGTTTTCTTCTATTTTTGGTTCCAGAAAGGCATAAAATCAATATTCTCGGAACTGGAAGGGACAAAAGCCAAAGTCATTATTTTTCCCGGAGTAACACGAAACCATGAAGCAGGGGTCGAGGAGGATACCAGGGCCACCACACACCCCTAGGCGCGGGTGGGCCCTACCCCGCGCCTGAGTAGGGTGTGGCCCCCCTGGCCCTCCATCGACCTTGCCTCCTTCGCCTATAAAAAGCCTCCGACCCAAAAACACAAAAATCATATGGCGGAAATCCATGAAAACCTCCACAGCGACGCCGCCATCGAAGGGGAGATTCGGGGGACAGAAAGTCTCTGTTCTGGCACCCTGCCGGGACGGGGAAGTGCACCCGGAGCCATCTCCATCATCGTTGCTGATTCCCATGATGAGGAGGGAGTAGTTCTTCCTCGAGGCAAAGGGCTCTATTGGTAGCTATGTGTTCATCTCTCTCTATGCATGGTTATATTGTGATCATGAGCTTTGTAATCAAGTAGATCTACCTTGCTACTCAAGTGCTTCATTAGATCTCTACTCTCCCCATGTGTGTGAAAGTGACAGCGTGCACGCCATGGTGGCACTTAGGTTTGAGTCTACATAAATACTCTTTGTGCTTTAAGAGATCTATGCTTTTCCCCATGTGTGTGAAAGTGACAGCGTGCATACCGTGTGTGGCACTTTGGCTAGATTGAATATTTGTTATGAGTTATATTTGGAGTTGGATGTCTCTATGAAATAGTGGTGTTTGTCGGAACCATCTAGCGCTCAAGGTGATAGTGTGGGGTTATCTAGATTGGGGAAGGCGGACTTTGAGTAGTGTTGTTCTAGCCCTACAGATGATTAGAGTGTCCATCCAGAGAGTAGCTAAGAGTAGTATCACGAAGAGAGGATATTTATATGAGAGAGTGTTCACTAGTGAAAGTATGATCCTTAGGCCTTGTTTCTAAACATTGAAACACCGTTTGCATCTAGATCTGTTGCATGTTTGCTTGCTTTAGTCTTTACCTCCATGTCAAGCTCCATAAAAGTATTTTCTGTCACCGTTACCACTTGTATTTCACTATCTCTTCGCCGAACTGGTGCACCTATACACCTAACAAGTGTATTGGATGTGTTGGGGACACAAGTGACTTCTTGTATCTTGATTTCAGGATTGCTTGAGAGGAATACCTTTGACCACTTCCTCCCTGAGTTCGATAAACCTTGGGTGATCCACTTAAGGGAAACTTGCTGCTGTTCTACAAACCTCTGCACTTGGAGGCCCAACAACTGTCTACAAGAATAGAAGTGCGTAGACATCGAGCTATTTTCTGGCGCCGTTGCCGGGGAAGTAAGGTAAAAGGTAATCACATCCTCCGGTGTGAGTGCTCGAGGTTATTTCCTTTAGATTATGCAATTTTGTCTTTTTGTTTCTTGTTTTCACTAGTTAGGATTAATGGAAAACAACAAATAAATTAGAGAGCTTTATAGTGTTTATCTTGAGTTAGGACATGAAGCGTTTGAAGAGAAAATTAAAAAACCTATGGATCTTTATTTGCATGCTAATAGCAATTTAATTAGTATGAATACTTTAGACACCATTATTGCTAATACTATGGAAAAGTCTAAGCTTGGGGAAGCTAGTTTTGATAAAAATGATCTTTTTAGTCACCTAGCTTTGGAAGATATCTATTCTATTGCTTATGATGATACCAAACCGTGATATCCCAAATTTTTAATGCTAATATTTTGTGCTTAGTCCTTTTATTTTGAAAAGTTAAATTAAATAAAAGGACCACAATGCTATTTATATGTGGGTTTGGAAAGTATATTAAAACAAAATTATTTTGAAAATGGACTATGGTAGTGCTTGAACTATTAATCTGTCATTTAAAAACCTATAGCTTCAACCAGCTGCAGATCATGGAGTTGTTAGTGTATAGCGAGCTACATTTGCCTTTGTCTCCTGAGTACTAGAGGAAAGCAAAGAAAAAAACATGGGCTAGGCTCATGGCCCGATCGAACTAGACGTATGTTTATTACTGCGCCGCATCTTAGTTTAAGTACTACGCCCACCAATCCTACATGTTGCCCTCCACATGGAAGCCGCCGCTGCTGCCGGGTCACTGCTGCAGCTGCCAGATCTCAAGTCGTCGTCGCCGCTGTCAGGTTGCTGCTTCTGCCAAATCACAAGTCGTCTCCGCTGGCCATCAGTCAATCAGTCCTGCGGTGCATTGTTGTTGTTTTTATTTGATATTTTAGTTTTTCTCTCAGCGATATATCTTCTGGTGAGTAGATGTGTAGAGCAAGATTACAAGGACTGTTCCAGGGAGTTTGAGACATGTTTTTCCTATTCCCTTCCCTAAACCATATCGTATACTAGAGCAGCAAGTGGTGTTCAAGCATCAACGTTTTGATTTGGGGAAACAAACCATTTTATTTTTATAAGCTACGTACTTGCATTACCTAATTCGATCTCGACAACCTAAACTGATGTTTAGCTGATCCTATGTTGCTCTGCTATTCTGAAATTGGGTCATGTTCAGTAGCACTTGGGAGAACTAAGTACGGATGTGTGGCATTCGAATATAGAGGGATCATGTCCAGTTTTGTTAGTGAGTTTACATTTTGTTCTGGAAATTTCTACAAGCATGATTTCGTGATACACCGTGCATAAAATTTGGAGATCTTGTTTTAGGCTTTGGATAATGTACCATTATGCTCTCTTTGGTTGGATATGCGGCTAGAAGCAGCCAGTTTACTAATCTGTCCCATTTATAGTTTTCTGCTCGCAATGGACTTCCCTGCAACTTTAGGATTGTTTGTTATTATAAAATTATGAGCTAAACATGAAAGTTGTGGACAACGTTTTTTGATGCTATAACTCTTATTGTTTGCAAGATTTCGTGCAGAATATTAATTCTTATGAAAAGATTATGTGATCTGTCCTGTGTTGGACAGAATTGCATCGATGTTTAGATTGAGCTATCTAAGACTTTGATGTCTAAATTTTTGTCAATGGTGGATGTGTGAGTAATTCCGATTTGTTTTTAAATATAATCCATGTATAAGGTTCAGTTTTAGATATATGTTGGGAGGTCACTTTTGTTGTGAGGGATGGACATTTGTTACTTGAGAGGCTCGTGCGTAGGAGCGATATTGAATTGTGAATGACTTTATTTGAAGGCTTGCTATGTATTAAGTGTTATATATGTTGTATAACAGGTTTTGGTGCTTATGGTTCGGAACCATACAGCTCACAGTTTATGCCCCGTGGTTGAGGCAAGTTCACGATGGATAGTGAATTTTACATATCTTTCTTCACTCAGTTTTTTATAATACTTATGATATGTCGATGTTGATAATGATAAATATGAGGATGATGGAATGTGCATATTATGCGCATTTTTGGCATATCATGATGATAAGGATGATAGTTTGACCTACTTTGGTGGGCATAATGCGACTTCCATTGATGGGTTGCGGCCCACTTTGGAGGCAACCTCCACGAGTTGGAGCGAGTGGATGTCGACGGGTGTTCACTCGAGCAATACCGGTATTCGCGATGAGATGAGATGAGCATATAGGCATGTAGGAAATAAAATTATGCTCTAACGGATGGATAATGATTAATGATGTCCTGGTGTTTTGATTTATGTAAAATTACTTTTTGTTTGTGAACTTGTTGAGTCTTTGTACTCACCCTTGTTGCTTTCATGTTTTTAGGTCAACCTTGAGGACGTCATGAATGGGGAGTTTTGGGAGTAGCACCCTCACCATTTTATCACCTCATGATTCACATAGTCAACACCAATTGCTTGGAACTTTTCTTTTGAACATTAGAAGTCATTTTTGTTTTGGAGGATGCATGAGTTTGTCTCTTAAACCGTGTTGATTATTACATGTTGGACATGGTTACCCATATTGCCTTTGGATGGTAGTTTTTCATTTTGGTACCGAAGGTTTATCTATGGAAGAACATGTGTACTTTATATTGATCTTTATCCTTGTACTCATGTTATATCTTCTTGCCTATCGTGGTGTCCCATAAATAGAAGAAGCTCTGCCGAATTTTCCTAAAAAGTATTAGTTATTTTTTTATGTGTAGAGTATGTGGTAACATCTCAAGTGCGTGTTGGCTTGGGGTGTTACACAAACCTCCAATATATGATGATTACAATGATGAGTATGATATTTTCAGTCCACCTACAATTGAGGAGAAAATCAATTATGATTACAATATGCCTCCTATATTTGATGATTATGGTGATGAGAATAATAGTGATAGCTATTTTGTTAAATTTTCTCCCACTACAATTAATAAAAGTGATCATACTTATGTGGAGAGTAATAATTATTATATGCATGTGGATCATGATGAGAATGTTTTATATGATAGTTATATTGTTAATTTTATTCATGATGCTATTGAAAGTTATTATGAGAGAGGGAAACATGGTTTTATGTATCTCAACAATATTAAGTTTCCCCTCTTTATGTTGAAAGTCTTGAAGTTGCACTTGTTTTTATTTCCTATGTTTGTTGCTTTGTGCTTTTATGACTTGTTTCTTTACAAGATTCCTATGCATAGGAAGTGGGTTAGACTTAAATGTGTTTCGAATTTTCTTCTTGATGCTCTCTTTTACTTCAATTTATATTTCCTATGCGAGCATCTTCTCAAACTATCAAACCTAACTTAAAGTCGTTAAAGAAAAGTACTTGTTGGGAGATAACCCAAGAGTTTTCTTGAGTCTTGGAAGTTATTACTTCTGTAATGACCTACCCTTGTACTTTTTGTTTGCTTTTTGTGACAAGAATGACCTCTAATGAGAGGGAAGTAAGATTTGGGGAGTTACTTTCCCGAAATAGATTTCTGTCCTCCACCATAAAAATTCGTGAGGAGTCTCTGTAAGTCGGATTGAGATGATAATTTACGAACAGATCCCTTAGTATGTTAGCTAACTTTCATTAGTTCTTCAAAAAAATCGGTTTCTACCTGTTGGTCTGTTTTGACAGATTTCTGCCATTATTTGTATTTGCTTCTTATTCATTCCTTTTTGGGTTCTTTTTTGGAAATTGAGATTTTTGAGGTAATTGCTACATTAGATAGTGTTTTTAGTGAAAGTTTTTCTGTTCTAAAGCTACGCCCAAGGGTCTATTATCTTTTGAGTACACTAATGTTGCTAATGAAGGTTGTGTGAACTTATGTATGAAAGAAAATTTTCAGGTGTAGAGAAAGAATGATGTATGATATGAAGAATGGAAAAAAGCTCAAGCTTGGGGATGCCACCCCGTGTCACTCCAAGAAATATTCAAGTTGTACAGGCGTAAAATCTTGGGGATGCCCAAGGCATCCCCTTCTTCATCAATAAAAATCTCAGGTCTTTGTAGACACTTCATTTTTATTGTTTCATGCACAGTTGTGTTGTTCTTGGAGCGTCTTAGTTTTGGTTTTTGTTTTTCGTTTGATTAGTTTGCTTGAGTAAGTTGGTTGGTTACACCACACTTCTTTTTGAGAGAGACACACTCTGTTTTCATTGTCTAGAACACTCTAGTTTTCACTCTTATAGTTTTGTGAGTGTTCACCTTTGCTAGCACTGCGTTTAGCCTTAGTTTTCTTGTACTTTCAGCTTAGAACTTCTTAGTTCTTCTTTGTGGATTTGTGAGACAAGATCACTGATCTTTATTGATTATTATCTTTGTTAGTTGGTTCAAATAAGTTGTTTCGTGTTGGAAAAGAGTATAAAATTTCATGCTTAAGTGGTACAAAAGGGAGCTTGCTTTGACTGTGACTTAGACTTTATCATGTAATGCTAGATGTTGCTTTGACCTTATGCTTAGTGATTATTGTTGTAGCATGACTTGTTCCAAAAAATTAGGATTGCTTAATATGCCTTGAAGGAATTATGTGTTGTTTTAGCATGCAGAAGCGTAGTATTGTGGTATTCTCCTTTGGTGCTTTGTTTGGGTTAACTTGGCACATGCTCACACCATGTTATGACTATGAACAAGTCACCATAGCCTATATGATCATTTAGTCCTTGACTTGTAGTACCACTTTATGCTTTGATTAGTAATGTTTTGTCACTCTGCATAATTATGGCCATTATTGCTCTCTTAGTTGGTTGCTCCCAGTCTTTTGCTAGCCTCCACTTGTATGAGTAAGCTCTACTCATGCTTCCAACTCCCAAGAAACCAAGTTATTCCAAAGTGTCCACTATAAACTCCTATGCATGGTGTGTTACACCATTCCAAGTATATTCTTGAACCATTGTGTCATCTATGTTGTATAGGCTTGCACTTATACATTGGAATTAGCAGAACCGTGCTATCACGGGGAACGTTTTCAACATTGCACTTGTACTGTGTACTCAGTTGATATCATGCTCTTTTGTCTATTGATGTCACCGGTGTGAAATAAAGAGGGAACTTGTAAGTCCATGGAGTATGTATTTTTTGTTAGAGAAACGGCTGGGCCGCTAGCCTAAGCCATGCCTAATCATGGTGGAAACTTGCGGCATCACCATAGTGAGCTATCTATGAAGCATCCTCAATAAAAAAGCTATGCATATAGTAAACAAGAAGATCGCTGAGATGCTCATTGTCTGCATGCCTTGTCATTTTGGTTATGGGATAGCTCATGTACCATGTGCAAGGGGTACCCCGTTGGCGGTTCTCTATGATACGCATGTACTTACAATAATAAGAACTTACATGTGACTGAAGTTGAGTAGCATGAGGTGCGTCCCTCATATTTAAGGGGCTTGAGATTGCCAACTTATACTTTGTCAAGCATATACTCCATCTTTGTTCACTTTACCCTTAATCACTTCAAGATGCTTATGATAGGGGGAAATGAGGGCTAAAAGCTAACAAGTACCATAATTTTTGGAAGATCTTTTTGAAACTTGAAATCCCTTCTTCCCTATGAAGGGCCTTTCTTCCACCATTATTTGACTCTTCACCTTCTACCTTTTAGGCACCATTAAGAGAGGATAGTTGTCATTCTATGTGTAGTGTCCCAAAACTTATTGATTGATGCATATTGTGATATTACTTGTTCTTGTGCTATTTGTTTCTAGTCACCCCTGTGAACTTTGAAGGTGTCCTATGCATCTATTTGCTACTCTATGAGGGACAAGATGAATGCCACTATGCCATGTTTTATGTATGTGAAACAAAAAAATGTTTTTCAATGCATGTTATTCATGATCTTTGTTTATAGCCTTTCATGTTGCATGCATAGTTACTTTGTCTTATTGTTAGAACTCCATCTTTCATGCACATGTTTAAAGTTCTTTGTTCCCAGCTTTCAATGCTTACAAATGGTTTGATCTTGGTTTCGATGGTGCATGTCACCTAAAAAATTATTCTTTTATCACTCACCTACTCGAGGACGAGCAGGAGTTAAGCTTGGGGATGCTTGATACGTCACAAACGTATCTATACTTTTTGATGCTCCATGCTTGTTGAGTATCTACTTTGCTATGTTTTGTCTACACTTTGAGGTATTTTTATACACTTTCTGGTACTAAACTATTAACAAGATGCCAAAGTGCCAGTTGCCTGTTTTCTTCTTTTTTTGGTTCCAGAAAGGCAGAAAATCAATATTCTCGGAATTGGACGGGACAAAAGCCAAAGTCATTATTTTTCCCGAAGTAACACGGAACCACGAAGCAGAGGTGGAGGAGGACACCAGGGCCATCACACCCCCCCTAGCCGTGGGTGGGCCCTACCCCATGCCTGGGTAGGGTGTGGGCCCCCTGGCCCTCCATTGACCTGGCCTCCTTCGTCTATAAAAAGCCTCTGACCCAAAAACCCTAAATCATCTGGCAGAAATCCACGAAAACCTCCACAGCGCCTCCGCCACCAAAGGGGAGATTCGGGGGACAGAAAGTCTTTGTTCCGGCACCCTGCCGGGACGGTGAAGTGCCCCTAGAGCCATTTCCATCGATCTCCACCACCATCTCCATCACCGTTGCTGATTCCCATGATGAGGAGGGAGTAGTTCTTACTCGAGGCTAAGGGCTCTACTGGTAGCTATGTGTTCATCTCTCTCTCTATGCATGGTCATATTGTGATCATGAGCTTTGTAATCAAGTAGATCTACCTTTCTACTGAAGTACTTCAATAGACCTCTTCTCTCCCCATGTGTGTGAAAGTGACAGCGTGCACGCCATGGTGGCACTTAGGTTTGAGTCTACATAAATACTCTTTGTGCTTTAATAGATCTATGCTTTTCCGCACGTGTGTGAATGTGACAGCGTGCATACCGTGTGTGGCACTTTGGCTAGATTGAATATTTGTTATGAGTTATATTTGGAGTTAGATGTCTCTATGAAATTGTGGTGTTTGTCGGAACAATCTAGCGCTCAAGGTGACAGTGTGGAGTTATCTAGATTGGGGAAGGCGGACTTTGAGGAGTGCTGTTATAGCCCTACTGATGATTAGAGTGTCCAACCGGAGAGTAGTTAAGAGTAGTATCATGAAGAGAGGATATTTATATGAGAGAGTGTTCACTAGTGAAATTATGATCCCTAGGCCTTGTTTCTAAACATTGAAACACCGTTTGCATCTAGATCTGTTGCATGTTTGCTTGCTTTAGTCTTTAACTCCATGTCAAGCTCCATAAAAGTATTTTCTGTCACCGTTACCACTTGTATTTCACTATCTCTTCGCCGAACTGGTGCACCTATACACCTAACAAGTGTATTGGATGTGTTGGGGACACAAGTGACTTATTGTATCTTGATTGCATGATTGCTTGAGAGGAATACCTTTGAACACTTCCTCCCTGAGTTCGATAAACCTTGGGTGATCCACATAAGGGAAACTTGCTGTTGTTCTACAAACCTCTACACTTGGAGACCCAACAACTGTCTACAAGAATAGAAGTGTGTAGACATCACTTTTCATCTCAAGGAGAAAGGAAATGATTTAAGAATAATTATATATCCATCTACATCGTTATATTTTTGCATCTCACAAAGTTCAACAAAATTATTAAGGTGAGCATCAGCATCATCAGAACTAGCACCAGAAAATTGCTCTTTCATAACAAGATTCAGCAAAGCAGGTTTAATTTCATAAAAAGTAGCATCAGGAGCAGGTGGAGCAATAGGTATGCAAAGGAAATCATTGTTGTTGGTGCTAGTGAAGTCACACAACTTGGTGTTTTCAGGAGTGTTCATTTTTGCAAAAGTGAAGCAAGCCAACAGAAGCAGTAACTAAATTTTTTATGTTTTTGATAAGAAAAATCAAACCAAACAAAAATAATTTTTTTTAATTTTGAAAAAGAGAAACAAGCAAACAAATCAAAACAAACTAAGCAAAACAAGAACAAAGTAAAGATATTGGTTGTGAGAGACTCCCCTTGGAAGAATCTTCTTTCTCCCTGAAAGGAGACTGAAGAGGAGGAAGAGATTGAAGCTGTCCTTAACTCGCCGGCAACGGCACCAGGAAATCTTCATGCGGCTCAGTTGACTATACAGCCTCGTTGGGAAACCCCAAGAGCAAGGTGTGATGAACACAGCAACAAGTTTTCCCTCAGTTATGAAACCAAGGTTCTAGGACCAGTAGGGGTAAGGAAACAATTCCAAGGTGTTGCTAACAACTTGGAACCTGCAGAACACAAAATCAAAACTTTGCCCCAACTTACAGTGAGGATGTCAATCTCACTGGTTTGCTAAAAACAATGGATTAAACGTATAGTGTGGAAGATAGTAGTTGCTTGTAGAAAGTAAACGGTAACAGTAGATGATGTATCAATGATAAAGATTGGACCGAGGTCCACAGTTCACTAGAGGTGTTCTCCTTAAGATAGATAACTTGTTGGGTGAACAAATCACAGCGGGGCAATTCACAGATTGAGAAACCATAACAATGCATATACTAGACATCTTCACTCCTACTAGATTTGATTGGCCATTACAACATAATACATAGACCATCATCCAACTGCATCTATGACTAATAATCCACCTTCAGGTTACCATCCGAACCTCGTCCAGTATTAAGTTGCGACCAACAGATAAATGCATTAAGCAATGTGTATAAAGTAAACAATACAATTGCTCCATGAACAAAGGATTGTTGTTTTCTCCCCAGTCACAACATCACATCTACAACCTTAGAGATTTCTGTCACTTCACTAGATTACTAGAGGCATGAACCTACTATCGATCATAAATACTCCCTCTTGGAGTTGCAAGCATCTACTTGGACAAGATAGCTACTAACAACAGAGAGCATGCAAGATAACAAATAACTTTGACATGATAGAATCAATAATAAATCTGACAAAGTATGTCAATAACCATCGGATCCCGGAAACATAACATGTATGATTACAAATAGATGATCTTGATCACGAACAGAGCTCACAAGATCTGAACATGATAGAACAAAGGAGGAGAAACAACCATCTAGATATTGTATGGACCCATAGTCCAAGGGTGAACTACTCATGCATCACTCTGGAGGCTGGCATGGTGATGAAGAAGGCGTCCGGGATGATCTCTCCTGTCCGGCAAGGTGCCGGGAAGAGCTTCAGATCCCCCCCCGATCTTGGGACGATGGTGGCGGCTATGGATTGTTTCGTGGAGAGTTGATTGGGTGCTTAGGGTTTCTGCATCGGGGTGATTTTATAGGCATGGGGCAAGGTCGAGCCTCAAGGCCCCACTTCGGCTGCACTTTTGACTCCGTCATTGCTCCCGTAAAATATTGACTTTGGCTTTTGTCCCGTCCAATTCCGAATATATTTCCTTACTATCTTTTCTGAAAACAAAAATAGCAGAAAACATGCAACTAGCGCTGCGACATCTTGTTAATAGGTTAGTCCCAGAAAATGTATAAAAATACCTAAAAGTGTAGATAAAACATAACAAAGTTGATACTAAACAAGCATGGAGCATAAGAAATTATAGATACATTTACGACGTATCAAGCATCCCCAAGATTAACTCCTGCTCGTCCTTGAGTAGGTAAGTGATAAAAAGAATAATTTTTAAGGTGACATGCACCATCACAATCTTGATCAAAATATTGCAAAGCATTGATAGCTAGGATCATAGTACTCTAAACATGAGCATGAAAGATGAAGTTCTAATAATAAGACATAGAAACTAAGTTGTAACATGAAAAGGTACAAACAAAAGATCATGAATAACAATGCATTGAAAGGCATTTGTTTGTTTCACATATAGAAACCATAGCATAGTGGTATTCAGCTTGTCCTTCATGGAATAGAAAAACATAAATGCATAAGACACCTTCAAAGTTTATAAGGGTGACTAGATACAAATAATTTAAGAACAAGCAAATCAACATGATGAACCAATCAATAAGTTTTGGTACAATGCACATAAAACTAAGAATGACAACTATGCTCTCTTAATTGGTGCATAAATATATAAGATGGAGACTCAACATAAAAGTAAGAAGAAAGTCCCTTCATAGAGGGAAGCGGGGATTTCAAGTTTCATAAAGAGCTTCCAAAAATTATGATACTTTTTAGCTTTCAGCTCTCATTGCCCCTATCATAGGCATTTTGAAGTGGTTAAGGTTAAAGTGAAACAAATATGAAGTATATGCTTGACAAATCATAAGTTGGAAATCTCATGTCCCTTGAGTACGAGGGTCATTCCTCATGCTACTCAACTTTAGTCACTAGCTGTCGTGGTGGTGGCACGGCAGATGCCATGGGTAGGCTTAAGTTGGGGGCCAAAGGATGCTAGTGGGATCCGGGGAGGGAAGATGTAGTGGTTTCTACACTTTGAACACTAGAACTCAATCTTTATTCAACACCAACGAAGCTACACTTGCTCCTCGAGCTGTATGAGAGAGAGGACGAAGAAGCTACTACTAGTGCTTAGTGAAAACTGAATCGATCCCCTCATCGGGACGCCCAGTCCCTCCTTATAAAGGAGTGGCCTGGTTCCTTGTAGGGCTAACGTGGACAAGCATATTCGTGGAATATGCTTGTCCTAAAGTGGTAACTCGATGGGCATCTTTCGGTGTCCCCCTCCTATCGATGGCAAAGACACAGAGTCCACCACATGTGAGCCATGGGCCCGAGGACTATCACCTCCGTGACCTTCTTCTGCTCCTCTACTACTCTGCTCTTGTCTGTAGTGCTTGGCACTGTGCAGATTCCTGAGGAGAGATAGTGGCTAGTGTTGACTTCGGGGTTTGCTTTCTCCTTCTTGGGCAAGCTTCCCTTGACCCGGCCTCACCTTGCATGACTCGGCTTGACCTTAACATGCACTTAAGATGCGTAACAGGGGTACACCCTCATACCTCATATGTCAGTCGAGTCAGGTCTTAACTACCTGACTCGGAGCAAGTCCTACCTCATTCGGCTGACTCCTACATGACTCGGCAGGACCATTCATTGATCCGGACCTAACCATGAAGGTTGCTTTCTCTTCTTACTTATCTTGACCTACCTAGGGTCATCCCCTCAACATTAGTCCCCGAATCTGGTGCGGTCTCATCGACTTCATTCGGCTAGACCACAGTAGTTTCTAGATGTTCAGTTTCTATACTTATATCTCCGACTCATTATTCAATCGGTTCATGTTTCGTTCTATCTCTTCTTGACTCACCCTCTTTCTCCAAGGTATGACTCATTTTCCGAGTCATCCATTCTTATCCGAGACATCCTCTTAGCTTCTCTAGTAAGTTTCGTCCTACGTGTATTAATCATTTCCTTTTGTCTCATTTTTTGTACCGCTATAGTGCACCCTGACATCTCTACAGTAATCACTATGGCAGTCATATCGATGCAGTCACTCTTCAAACTCTGCAACGGTCATGGTGGCCGGATCTCCTCCTACGCAGTGTGATCCTTCTTGTGGCTCCAATCGCCGATCGCCAACACATGATACACGCCTTTTAGCGGTTACCGCGGCGCATTCGCGATCCCACTAACGCTCACTGCGTGCGGTTATAAATAGGGAGAGAGGGGAAAAGGCTGGTTTACTTTCCCCATTCTCACTCATGCTGCCGCTGTGCTCTAGTTCACATGACCACGCCGCCGTGCTCCGGTTCACGCGACGCACCTCCGTTGTTTGGTCTTTCCGCACCGCGCCTCGTCTCCGTGTTAGGCCTCTACTATGGTTCTCTCGCTCCGCCGCCGCCATGCTCATCTTCGCTGCGATGGGGCCTTTGATTTCGAGACCGCACCCGGCTGCCATCGATTCTTCTTCTGTTGGCTCCTCCAAAGAGCCCATGTCGAGCTCGCATAGCGGAGCCATCGTGGGAGAAGAAGACCTCGTGGTGGGTCTAGAGCGTGGTTCATGGCAGGGATCCACGGTCACCCACCGAGAGATCGAGTGGCTCCGCAAGACTCTTCGAGTCCCTGCTGAGGTAAAGTGTCGCTTACCTGGCAAGGAGTCTACCCCATAGTCGAGGATGGTGAATATGTAGATTTCATCTCGCATTTCGTCATAGGGTTCGGTCTCCCTCTTAGCAACTTCACCAAAGGCTTCCTTGAGTTCTTTGGCCTTCAGCCTCATCACCTGCCGACTAATGCCATCGCTTCTCTGTCTGCCTTTATCTCTGCCTCGAAGGGATACTTCGGCCTCTAGCCTTTTGTGGTAGTTTGGTCTAAGATTTTCCAGATCCGATCCAACGTCATGCCGGATAAATCTCTCCATACTTTCGAGAAATCTTTGACCCAGTGTGGGGCCACTTCTATCACACCTCGGAAGAATTCTCTGTTCCCCCGAGTTATAGGCCTAGAGTCTTGCAAGAAGTGGCATAGGTCATTTTTCTATGTCAATAATACTGGCAAGGAGTATAAGATTCGGCTCCCTTCCTTCTCAGTAGGTCCTCCTTCTAAGAAACATTGTAACTATAATCTGAAAAAGACTGATGCTCTTGCCGAGGCGTTCGATCTCTGACTAAAGGAACTGATTCAGGCGGGGCTTCATGGCGAAGATTTGATGGCCGAATTTGTTAGTAGTCAGATCTGCCCTTTCCAGCTTCGGTCTCATAAGCTTTGCTATATGAGAGGTCCTCTGGATCCCAACCGAGTCTCCACAGTTGAGCTTGAAGATGCCCAAATTTGTAAACGCATCTGATCTAGCTTCAAGACTGACATGGCCGAGGATTAGGCATGAGGAATGAAGCTCTTTTCCCGTGATAACCCCCTCCTCAAGTAACTCGAATTTGAGTTGTCCTACTTGAGTTATTTTCCTTGGTTCCGCTGATTATTTTGCTAATTTTCGTCCACCCTTTCTGCAGAAATTTGATGAACAAGCTTCGTAAGATGCCGAGGTGCTCGCTCTTCCTTTGAGCGACGACCGCAATACCCTGGACAATGGGGAACCAGACTCGGAGGAGTTTATCCCCAAACCCAAGGGTGCTCCTACTCGTACTCGGGGAAAAGCCTCTTCCCGAGCCGATGAAGGTGACTCGTACGACGTCCAAATTCACGAGGAGTTACCGCGGTGCCTATCTCTCACGCATTTCTGGCTCCTTTCCCATATAATCCGGCTGGCCAGGTGCACGAGGTCGAACCCCATGCTCCGAAGCTCCCGCCCCATCGAAGAAATGTGCTGCTTCGAATGATCCTTCGGTGGTAGCTCCCAAGAAATGAATTAAGAGATCCACCCAGCACCCTCCGAAGCGGAAAATGATGCCTGGAGTCTCTGGGTAAGTTATCTTGCTCGTTCTAACTTGTATTTCTTGTTTGTCTCTTTCTATTTCTGATTTGGTCTTTCCCTTTACCTCGGCAGTGCTCCTCTTTCTTCTAAGACAAGTGGTCTGAACATGACCTCACATGTTATTCGGTAGTCCTTTCCATCGCCTCAAGGGGGCGTTCGAGTTTCAAGCCCTCCTCGCGATAATCCTCCTCTCATGACGACTAATAGACCGTATGGGCAAGATGAGGCCGAGGTTGCACCTAGTGATGGTGTTGATGTCGTTATGCCGGATCACTCAATTAATCCGGTAATTTCTTCCGAGATCCCCAAAGTTATCCCCATCGAATCTTCTCCTGCCAAGGTTCCTGCTACTTTGGCTTCTTCCGAAGCTGCCACTACCTTGGCTCCTGCTGAGGCTACCGCCCCTTCTGCCCCGGAGGTTATTGCTCCGAGTCCAGTTCATCCCCCTAAGTCATTGCCTGTTACTGAGGTTCCTTCCAAGACCAAGAAGTATGGCGCTGCCAAATCCAAACTGGCTCAGAAAGTTAAACCTGGTTCCTCTCAGCCAAGCATCGTCAACATGCTTCACAAGGGAGCTTTTATCGCTAAACCTGGATCTGCCTCCGCCATCGACACAGAACTCATGCTTCATAAGACCCTGGCTACCAGGATAGCTGCACAACTGGCGAGAGAGGCCAAAGGCAAGGTTTTAACGCACATAGAGAGAGGACGAAGCCTCGGATCATTGGTAGAGTATGCCAACAATTGGAATGCTGCCGATCAAATCGAGGGTAACCCAAATAACCAACCCTTCCTGCTCTTCGACATGAGCAGCCGTTTGCATCTGGCTGCCAAAGTTGTACTTGAGAGTGATAAGATGAATTAGGTATGTCCTTCAATCTATGTTATACCTTATGCGCACAGTATAATATATGCCCACTAGTCCCCGAGCTTGCAACCGAATAACTTGTTATTCATTTGGAAGATTCCATTACTTAGAATATAGTTACTTACATGCGTAATAGATAATTTTCGATATTCATGTTTCATATTCAAACACATCTAGCCTCCTAGATCCGAGTCACATTTTGCTGGATTCGGATCATTTTAAATTTTGGCTTTGAATATCCAGCCGCCTAGATCCGAGTGAGGCTTTGCTTCATTCGGATCTTTTTGTGTGCCAGCTTTGAGTATCTAGCCACCTAGATTCGAGTCAAGTCTTGCTTGATTCGGATCTTTTGCGTATTTTTTCCTGTATAACTCGCTGTAATTTTAGGTTGCTCACGATCGACTTATTGCTGAATTCCAGAAGCTGCTCTTTTCTCATAGGAAATTGCAGGTTAAGTATGACAAGATGGTTCCCATTCTGAAGAAACCAGGTAAATTATTCGGTGTGTGCACCCAAATCCTCTGTTCAAGTCTTTGGTTCCTAATTAACTTGTGATTTATCTTTACTCAGCTAACATTGATACTCAAAATACTTTGCTGACGAAAAAGATTGCCAATCTTGAAGGTTAGTCGTCCATCCTCTCTTTACTTGTTTACTTCTTTTCCCTTCTTGATAATTTCGGGTATCTTATAGTGCTCCACCCGCGGCTCTGCCAAATTACAAGGGTTTGCAGCGTTGCATCAAGAGTGCATATCCATGCCTGATATGATGCTGCATTTTTTAGAGCAAGCAGGGACTCATTTGGCACAACTGAAGGAGAAGGATGACGAGATAGCTCGGCTCCACACCGAGGTTGAGTCGTTGAAATCATCCCATAAGTCTGAGCTGGAGAAATTTGATCAGGAGTTTTCTGAGGAAAAGAATCGGTTAAGTCTCCAGCTTCAGAAGAACAAAGAACTCGATGCGACCGAGCTAAAAAATCAGTCGATGACGGACGAGATTACTCGGTTTGAGAAGAAAAGGGTCGGCTGGTCCGTGGATCTTCATAAGATGTTGTGATATATCCATCGTAATATTATTGGCTGAGTTTTTTCTCTTGTGGTTACTGGCCGAGTTACTCTTTGCTCGTTGATTGTCTTGATTTATATGATGTTTTGCATTATAGATCACTTTCCGAAATCCGAGCCTGTGAGTACTAAGGCCGTGGTTTCTGCCCATGCCCACCGAGGTGTCTCCAATACTCCGGGTCAAGAATATCCTATTGGGGATCTCCTGGTTGTTGTTGCTGCCGCCATTGAGCCGATGAAGATCATGGGAAGAGATCTGGTGAAAGCGACCATTCGAGCCTTCAGTGTGCTCTGGCCGAATGAACCAAAGACTAGCAAGGTGGAAGTACTTGTGGCGAATATAATCGATTCTCAAACCCAGCTGAACCTCTGGAGAGAATCCACCGAGCGATCCAGGGCTGACATGGCGCTTACTTCAGTTCTATCATGGAACAAGGAAATCTCTCTTGACATTTTGATGAATTTGCGTACTGGCGCTCTTTGAGTCAAAGACCCGGCTCATATCGCTCACTGCCAAGCCCGTGATTATCAACTTATCTAGTATGCAATGTGCATCAATGGAATGAGGGGCCAAGTTTTCTCTCAGACGAGGCCGAAGAAAATGTTGAGGTCGCTGATGGTGATGAGTTTCAAGGAGACTCTGGTGACAAATATGACTCGGATGAAGAATCTGGAAGTTCGGATGAGCCAAGTGGTGGTTCGGGAAGATCGTTGAAGCTCGGTATTATTCCAAGGAAACTGAAGCTTCCCAAGCCCAAGGCGGAGCTTCGCATCAAACGGACAATACTTAAGATGTCTTGGTTACTTTGGTTGATGTCGAGGTAACTTCCACGGAGGTTCAGGCAACCTCGGAGATCCCTGCTCCTCAAGCTATTGCTTCTACAGAAGCAGAGGTGCCTTCTGTGGTAGCCGAGATATCTACTCTGGAAGCCCCTGCCTCTGCAATTACTCCTCCTGCTGATGATACGTCTCCGGGCAATGATTGAGCTATAAAACTTTTTATTTGCTAAGTCTCTGGTATGTCGGGCATACGTTGTTTTAAGACAATCTACCTCTTTGGTATTGTTTGATCTGTATAACTTCAGAATCTTTCATGTGCTATGCTAATCGTTAAGTTGTTACCGTTTTGGTTGAGTTATTCGACGTGTATTATTATTTGCGATTTTTAATCCATAGGTTTGAAACAAATATATTCGATTATATGGGGTTTTTCAAAGATTGTGAGCTATGTTTGAAAATGAGCGTTTGGGTTAATATAGCACAGCAGTCATACGAAAGATAATATAACATGTGTCGGCTTGCGTATATTTCATTGCTTAGTCGCTTTTCGTGTGTTTGATTTTTCGTTGGCTCTTATCTCATTTATCATAAAGTCTCTCTCTAAACCACGATAAGTCAGAGATGTTTCTTCCGATGTCCACACGTTACTAATTCGAATTTATGACTGAATATATAAATCATTCGACATATCAAATACATAACAGCAGGATAGATAACACGGGGAAGTCCCCGAGTTACTTCTCGTGTTTCTAAGGTCTCATTCACTAATTCGTTTTTGATAAATCAAATACATAATCATAATAAATAACATGGGTCAATCCCCGAGTCGCTACTCGAGTTGTCGAGGTCTCATTCATACCAAATGCATAATCATATTGATAAATAACATGGGGAAGTCTCCGAGTCACTGCTCGAGTTGCCGAGGTCTCATTAATTCATTTCTGACATATTAAGCTGACATATAATAATACTGGATTCAATACATTTCCTCTGAGTGTAAAATGGACGAAGTAATGCTACATTCCATGGTCTTTTTGACTCGTCTCCAGATTTTTCTGCCTTATTCCTTTCTGGTGCTTGAGCATCTATGAGGTAGTATTCATCATTATGAAGTGCTTTGCTCACAATGAATGGCCCTTCCCATGGAGGTGACAACTTATGCATGCCGGCTGTGCGTTGCACTAGCCGAAGGACCAGATCTCCTTCCTTGAAGACTCGGGGATTTACCTTCTTGCTATGGTAGCGTCTGAGATCTTGTTGATAAACGACTGATCTGGATAATGCCAATTCTATTGCTTCTTCTAATAAATCAACATCGTCTTGCCGAGATATTTCATTTACTTCGAAGTTTGTGTATTGGGTGACTCTAGGCGAATCATGCACTATATCGGGTGGGAGCACAATCTCTGCCCCACATACGGGAAAGAATGGGGTGTACCCCGTTGATCTATTTGGGGTAGTTCTTAAACTCCATAACACTGCTAGAAGTTCTTCAATCCAACAACCCGCCGACATTTCGAGTGGTTTTACTAGCCGAGGTTTTATTCCAGATAATACGAGTCCATTTGACCTTTCCACTTGTCCATTTGATGTTGGATGCGCTACCGAAGCAACATCGAGTCTTATGCGCTTATCTTGGCAGAACCGAGCAAAGGCCCCTTCAGAAAAAATTGTGTCATTGTCTGTAATGATACTATGTGGGTATCTATACCTCAGAATAATATCCTTGAGAAATTTCACTATTGTTGGCCCGTTACATTTTCTTATTTGCTTTACCTCCATCCATTTTGTGAACTTGTCCATCATGACCAAAATGTGATTCATGCCTCCCCGAGCCGACTTAAACGTACCTACCATATCCAGGCACCATATGGAGAATGGCCAAGTGATTGGTATTGTTTTTAACTCGGACGAAGGCATATGTATTTTGCTAGCATATCTCTGTCAGCCATTGCACCTTGCTACCAACTCTTTTTGCTTCCTTTAGCTCACTTGGCCAATAAAATCCGTGTCGGAATGCCTTGGCCACAAGGGCTCTGGACGAGGCATGGTGCCCGCATTCCCCTTGATGTATGTCCAAGAGGATCTCTTGTCCTTTTGTCGGGCTAATACATCTTTGTAGCACATTTGTAATGCTTATCTTATAAAGTTCATTATTTATTATTGTGTAAGCCTTTGCCCTTCTTACTATCTTGCTAGCAAGGACCTCATCATGCGGCAGGGTCTCATTTTAGAGGAATAGGAATATTGGATGTGCCCATTCCGGCATGTCCTCCCGGGGTAACTGTCTCATCAATTTCCATTACTTCTCCCGACATAATGTTTGCCGAATTTTCCCAATCAGCTCCCTAGTTAGCCGAATCAGTACCCGGGTTACTCGACTCATTTCCCTTATAAATTTCCATTGGGACAAATTCGAATTTTTGATTTGATGAGAGATGAATTTATTCCGAATCTAGGGAAGGTATGATTGATGGCTTTCTCAGGTTTTCCAAGGCGATACCAGGTGGAATTGACTGTCTGGTCGACCCGAGTTTTGACAGGGTATCTACAGCGTTGTTTTTCGCCCTAGGTATGTGATGAAATTCACGCCCATCGAAATAGCCAATAATCTTTTTTACATGAAACTGATATAAGACCATGTTTGCATCCAATGCGTCCCAATTTCCTGATACCTGCAGGACTACAAGGTCTGAATCCCCGTAGCATAGAATCCGATGTATGCCAATTTCCTTCGCCATCCTTAGACCATGAACAAGTGCCTCATATTCGGCCACATTGTTGGACGCTGCAAAGTGTATTTGTAACACATATTTTAGTTGATCTTTCTTTGGAGAGTTTAATAATGTTCCTGCTCCCAACCCATTTCTTAGTTTGGATCCATCAAAATGCATCGTCCAATAGTTTAGATCTGGCAATGGACAATAGTTCATACTGTATCTCGGCCCAATCGACAAAAAAGTCGGCCATTGCCTGAGATTTGGTTGCATCTTGTCTATCAAATTGTGGGGCATAAGGGGATAACTCAATTGTCCATTTTGCTATTTGACCGCTTGCATCTTTCTTGCTCATTATCTCGTCTATTGGTTCTTCCCAAATCACCTTTATGGGGTGTTCCTCAAAATAATGTTTCAGCTTTTTTGCCGAAATATATACTCCATAAGTCATTTTTTGGTAATGTGGATAATTTTGCTTCGAGGCGGACAGTACCTCGCTTAGGTAATAAACCGGCCTTTGTAACGACTTACCTTCCTCATTGCGCTCTACATTTATCACATCGCTCACAACTCAGTTTGTTGCTACTACATAGAGCAGCATAGGCTCTTTTGATATTGGCGAGGCTAATATTACTATGGCCAGCAACTTTTTTAACTCATGGAAAGCGTTATTAGCCTGAGGTGTCCAGGTAAATTTATCAGATTTTTTCACCAACTGATACAAAGGCTATGATTTTCACCTATCCAACTCACATACCGACTTATAGATGTGAGGCATCCTATAAATTTCAGAACATCATTGAGGCACTTCGGCAGTTCCATACTTTCAAATGCCCAAATTTTAGTCAGATTTGCCTCTATGCCTCGGCTAGACATAAGGAAACTGAGTAATTTTCGGCTGGTACACCGAAGGTGCATTTTTTGGGGTTAAGCTTCATTCGGAATCTTCTCAGATTCGCAAACGTCTGCCGGATATCTTCTAGGAGCATATGGCTCTCTTTGGTTTTTATAACCACATCATCGACAGATACTTTAATTTTTTTTCCAATTTGATCATGCATACACCTTTGGTACGTGGATCCTGCATTGCGTAGGCCGAATGGCATGGTACGATAGAAATAAGCCCCATACGGGGTATTAAACGCAGTTTTTATTTGATCAGCCGGGTTTAGCGGTATCTTGTTGAAGATAGAATACGCGTCTACAAATGATAATAGTTCACAACCTGCGATTGAATCAATAACCTGGTCTATCCTAGGTAAAGGAAATGGATATTTGGGACACGCCTTGTTAAGGTTCGTGTAATCGATGCACATACGCCAAACGACAACTATGTTCGGGTCATCCTTCTTCTTCTCTACCAACACCGGGTTAGATAGCCAATCCGTATGAAGTACTTCCATAATAAACCTGGCTGCAAGGAGCCGAGCTATCTCATCCCCTATATTTTTTCTCCTGTCTTCGGCGAAGTGGCGGAGAGGTTGCTTCACCGGCCTTGCTCCTGGCCTTACATGCAAAGAGTGCTGAGCCAACTCCCTCGGTACTCCTTGCAGATCTTGTGTATACCATGCAAAGATATCCCGACTCTCACGGAGGAAGTTGGTGAGCTCGCTTTCCTATTTCTCATTCAGGGTGGCACCAATGGTGATGGTGCGCTCTCGTAACTAATCATCAATTTGGATTTTATTTGTCTCCTTAGTCGGATGGAAGGACAGACTTCCATGCGGGTTAGCAAGTGTCGACATGTTAAGCTGTGCCGACTGAGCTAAAGCTGCGACCTCCTAAATTCTGTTTTTCTCCCTTGCGATCACCAAAGATTCGGCCAGATTTTATCCAGCCGAAGCACATTCCATCGATTATCTGTAGTCTCTGGCTATTGTTATTACCCCTTGTGGTCCTGACATTTTCATCTTTAAGTAAACAATGTGACAGATGGTCATAAATTTTGACAATGCCAGCCATCTGAGTAAATCGTGATAGCAAATCTCTAGATCCACCACCTCAAATTCCATATTCTCTGCTCTACAATTCTCCCTTGTGCCAAATAAGACGTCTACTCGTACCTTTCCAATGGGCTCGCAGGACATTCCTGGAACTATCCCATGAAAGGTTGTCTTGGTCGACTGCAGCATATTCGAGAGATGTCGAGCTTGTGAATCGTATCCTTGTACATAATGTTGATGCTGCTGCCATTATCTATCAGCACCTTTGAAAAATTCACATTCATACTGGGTCCAACAAAAGTCGGGTATAGCACCAAGGCATATGACCCGAGGTTTGGCATGATCTTGGGATGATCTCTAATGACCCAAGTCATCTGTTGATCCGACCATGGCATATACCTCAGAATTGCTGGCATGATTGCATTTACTTCCATATGTCGGCGCTATATGCTCTTCCTGTCTTGATGTTCTGTGGTGAATATGCTGTATGACTGATGGTGCTCTCTATACTCATTGCGTCCATTATTACCGGGGTTCCCTCTGCCATCTTGTCTTTGATTCACCACATTGTGAACTGTATCCCTCCGGTCATTATTCTCGTACCTCAGAGGTGGTGGGGTTAACATCAATTGTTGTGCGTTTCCCCCTGTAAGCTGCGGTTGCTGTGGATGGTGTGGTTGTTGCTGCGACGCCTGCATTGCTGCCGGTTTTCCCAATGCATTCTTCATCCATGCACACTGACGAGTTGTGTGGTTGGATGGTTTTTCCAGGTTGGGCATGTGGAACTTACACTGACGAGTCCATTTCTTGTTCCCGTCACTCCTCGGCGTCCATTGCTTAGGAAAGTTTTTCTGGCACCGATTGCTTCCTACACCCGGCTGGTCCTAAGTCACTACTGCAACCTGATTCGAACCATATCTATAATCCAGCATATCATCTCTTCTTCTACCTTGGAATTCATTATGCCTGGATGATCCCGCGCCATCACGAGTGTAATGGTCATGCTACTCATGATGTTCCGCCGACATAAGCTAGGGTTGGGTCGGATCGCCCAGTGCATATGAATCGGCTATCCTGATTGTCTCGGCCAACGTAGTCGGCATATCGCTTTGTATCCTTTGCCACAACACACTTCCATATCTGCACCCTTGTGCAAACCAAGCAATCGCTTGTGATTGAATTACTCCTTCACATGAGATTCTGAGGTTGCACCATCGTGTCAAGAATTCTCTATTAGTCTCATCCGGTCTCTGCTTGCACATTTCCGGTTGTTGAGGCCTATTCAGACTCTTGTATGTACTGGTGAAGTTACTGACAAACATCTCCTCAAAGTCTAACTAGAAATTGAAACTACCTGCTGTTAAGTTATTCAACCACACCCTGGCTGGTCCCTCCAACATATGGGGTACATATCTCACAGCCCATCTCAAATTTCCCCCTGCAATTTTTACTGTCGTGGCATAGTCAATCAACCAATCTTGTGGTTTAGTACTTCCATTATATGTTTTCGTGCCTCTTTCCAACTGGAAGTTTGGGGCAGCTGGCTCCCTCATAATCCGGGGCCCAAAACATGTCGGACCAGGAGGACCTTGCTCTTCTAATAACTCAGACCGATATAACCTATCAAGTTTTAATCTTGCATCATTCGGCGGCAAATTCCGTACGCAGATCTTTCTTCCACCCATAGTTGTTTTTCCCAACAAATCCAGCATTTTCCATTTCCAAATAACCATCATTGTATATGTCATGTGTCGGGTTGTGTGGAACATGTCCTGCATCCCTTCTCTGCCGGGGTTCATGCCTATGATGATGATATAGCTGGTGACAACGTCTCCCTTCAGCCGGGTTATTATTCTCAGGATTTCCCCTTCCAAGATTCCCATGCTCTCTATTTCCATGGCCGGGGTTTCTATCACCACTGTTACCTCGACTTCCATTGCCTTTATTTTTATTTGATATTCCGGTCATTGCCAGATCACATGGAACAATCTGTTTGTTTCTTTTTCCCGAGGTCATTGCCTTATCTTTTTGCAAACCATTTCCGAGTGAGGATGCCACGTCAGCTGATAACGCCGGGGTAGCCCTAGCGGAATGAACCATGAGCGAACCCCCTGGCTTTGCCGGGTTAGCTATGAGTATCTCTTCATTCTGCTGGTTCGCGATGCATACCAGCTCATTCACTCTTCCTTGTTGCCTTTGCCAGGCTTCCCCGGTTAATCTCTCCAACTCTGAGGCTGCAGCATTCGCCGCCCTAAGGTTCTTTGCCGGGGTACTATAGCTCGGCAGCCCTAGGTCAGCTGAATCGCCCTGCTAAGACTCATTCTCCTTGTTAATATCACTAAGGAGGTTCTTTCCTTTCATTCTTAGATCATCTATTCGTGTAGGAGCCGTATCTAGCTTCTTTGCCCTAGCATACTTTCGCAAGGTCCTATTAAATGACTCCTGCACTGCGTATACTTTCTTAGCCTCTTCTAACATTCTCAACCTAGTCTCTTCTAACTCTGCATGTGCATTCGTCGGGTTAACTATTGGTGCCACATGTGTTGTTAGGTATACCTGCAAGATATTCTCCGACCTTTCCAGTGGTGGCCATCTTACCCTTGGTGCCTTAGGGTTACCTCGTGCACTTCGGGTGCATCTACTGCTCACGGATCTACTGCTGCCTGCCTTGCGGCTATCAGCTTAACCGCTGCCAGGTCTGCCGTTGCCAGGTTATTGCTTGGTCCAGCTCCTGCTGCTACTGCTGGTGCCATCATCATCACCTCGATGCTACCTACGGGGTGAGCGTTACGCAGACCGCTAACAGCGCTAAGGGGGGTCTCCTGCGAGGATGACTCGGTGCGGGTAGATGCGAGCCGTGTCGACGCCGACATAGATCTTGTGGGCACCCAGGTTAATGAAGACGCCATTGCACGGGGGTGGTATTTCTTCGAAGCTGCCAGCGTTGTCGCTAACATAGTCCCAGATGTCGAATCTCTGGACTAGGCCGAAGACGACGCGCTCACCTGTGTCGAAGTTTCCCATCCGGATATTGACTCCACCTAGCACCGCTGCATGCCCCACGGTGGGCACCAACTGTCATGGTGGTGGCACGGCGGATGCCATGGGTAGGCTTAAGTTGGGGGCCAATGGATGCTAGTGGGATCTAGGGAGGGAAGATGTAGTGGTTTCTACACTTTGAACACTTGAACTCAATCTTTATTCAACACCAATGGAGCTACACTTGCTCCTCGAGCTGTATTAGCGAGAGGAAGAAGAATCTACTACTAGTGCTTAGTGAAAAAATTGACTCAATCCCCTCCTCGAGACGCCTAGTCCCTCCTTATAAAGGAGTGGCCTTGTTCCTTCTAGGGATGACATGGACAAGCATATTCATGGAATATGCTTGTCCCAAAGTGGTAACTCGGCGGGCCTCTTTCGGTGTCCCCTCCTATCGATGGCAAAGACATCGAGTCCACCACATGTGAGCCATGGGGCTGAGGACTATCACCTCTGTGAACTTCTTCTGCTCCTCTGCTACTCTGCTTCTTGTCTGTAGCGCTTGGCACTATGCAGATTCCTGAGGAGAGAAAATGGCTAGTGTTGACTTTGGGGTTTGCTTTCTCCTTCTTGGGCAAGCTTCCTTTGACACGGACTCACCTCGCATGAATCGTCTTGACCTTAACCTGCACTTAAGATGTTTAACAGCAGTACACCAACATACATCATATGTCGGTTGAGTTAGGTCTTAACTACTTGTCTCGAAGCAAGTTGGACCTCATTCGGCCAACTCCTACATGACTCGTCCGGACCATTCCTTGATCCGGCCCTGACCATGAAGGCTGCTTTCTCTTCTTACTTATCTTGACCTACCTGGGGTCATCCCCTCAACACAAGAAAGTTCTTGTCATTGTAAGTATATGTGTATCATAGAGAACCGCCAACAGGGTACCCCTTTCCCCATGACACAGGAGATATCCCATATCAAAATGACAATGCAACAGACAACGAGCATCTCAGCAATCTTCTTATTTACCATGGGTATGGTGCTCTTTTTTTCTTTTTCTCTTTTTTTCTATATTTTTCCTAAAGATGCTTCATGGATTTATCACTATGGTAATGTTGCAGGTTTCCACCATGATTAGGCATGGCTTAGCCTAGCTTCCCAGGCGTTTCTCTAACACATATATAATACTCCATGGACTTACAAGCTCCCCTTTTATTTCACACCGCCAACATCCATAAACAAAATATCATGATATCAACTGGATTATAATTACAAGTGTTGAAAGTGTTCCCCATGACAGCATGGTTCTGCTAATTCCCAACTTATAAGTGCAAGCATATAAACAACATAGATGACACAATGGTTCAAGTTTATTAGGTGCAAGAAATGAAGTGTGCCATCAAGTTTGTGAGAGCTTTAATCACTAATTTTCACATAACAAGTTTAATTTGGAAGGTATATAAAACATGAATATACTTGGAATGTTGTAACAAACAATGCGTAGGAATTTATAGTGGACTCTTTGGAATAACTTGGTTTCTTGGCAGTTGGATGCATGAGTAGAGCTTACTCAGTACATGTGGAGGCTAGCAAAATACTGGGAGCGACCAACTAAGAGAGCAATAATGGCCATAATCATGCAAAGCGACAGAACATTATCAATTAAAGAAAAAGTTGTATCACAAGTCAAAAACTAAATGATCATAGAGGCTAAGGTGACTGGTTCATAGTCTTAACATGGTGTAAGCATGTGCCAAGTCAACCCAAACAAAGCATCAAAGGAGAATACCACAATATTATGCTTTTGTATGATAAAACAACGCATGATTCTTTTAAGGCACATTAAGAACTCAATTGTTTGGAACAAGTCATGCTACAACAATAATCAATAAGCATAAGGTCAAAGAAACATCTAGCATGACATGATAAAGTCTAAGCCACAGTCAAAACAAGCTCCCTTTTGTACCACTATAAGCATGAAACTTTCTACTCCTCTCCAACACCAATCAACTTATCTGAAACAAAACATGAAAGCAGGGGTTCAACTAATTTATTCAAGAAAACCAAACAAAATAAGACCAAAAACAAAAACTAAGACGCTCCAAGAACAACACAACAGTGCATGAAACAATAAAAACGAAGTGTCTAGAAAGAGACCTAAGATTTTTATTGATGAAGAAGGGGATGTCTTGGGCATCCCCAAGCTTTAACGCTTGTACATCTTGAATATTTCTTGGGTTGACACGGGGTGGCATCCCCAAGCTTGAGCTTCTGTCCATTCTTCATCTCATCACATCATTCTTTCCCTATACTTGAAAATTTCCTTCATACAAAACTTCACACAATTCTTCATTAGAAACATTAGTGTATTCAAGATAATAAGCCTTTGGGTTTAGTTTCAACACAAGTAAAACTTTTATCAAAACACAAGTGATCAAAGATATCTCAAAAAGAAACCGATTAAGAGGTAAATGCAAATAATGGCAGAAATTTGTCAAAACATACCAGCAGGTAAAAACCGATTTTTCCGAAGACCTTATGTTGCTCAAATCGAAAAGTTTTGAACTAAAGAAAGTTAGATAATAACCTGGGGCATAAGATCAGAAAATTACAGCTTAGTCCGATGTACAGGGAGATTTCACGAATATTTACAGTGAAGCACAAAAATCTGTTTTGGGATAGCAACTTCCCCAAATCTTACTTCTCTCTCATTAGAGGTTATTCTTGGCACAAAAACCACACAAAAAGTATAAGGAGAGGTTTATTACAGAAGTAATAACTTCCAAGACTCAACAAAAGAAAAACCTACTGAAATTTGGGTTATCTCCCAATTAGTACTTTTCTTTAACGCCTTTAAGTTAGGCATAGGAAACAAGAATCAAGTATTTTCGAATTAAGAAGCAGTATCATCAAATTTTGCTTTAATAGGAGGAGCAAAAGGTATATTCTCTCTCTTCTTAGGGAAGTGTTCTATACCTTTATTGAGTGGTAATTGATATTTAATGGTGCCTTCCTTCATATCAATAATGGCACCAACAGTTCTAAGAAAAGGTCTTCCCAAAATAATAGGACAAGAAGAATTGCATTCAACATCCAAAACATAGAAATAAACAGGGGAAATGGCATTGTTAACCATAATAAGAACATCAATAATATTCCCCATAATTTTCTTTTTAGCATTATCATCAAGATGGACATCCAAATAGCAATCTTCCAAAGGTGGTAAATGTAGGGGTCCCAATCTTTAATAAGATAGAGCCTCCTGTGTTTACAATGCTAGTCCCTGGATCAATAGCTAGCATCCACAGTTAAGATGTAATATCAAGAAACAAAGGTCATAATATAACTTTATAACCAGGAATAACATAAGTTTATTACATCAAACATAGCTCATTAGGCTATTTCATTACATTGCAGCGGAATAACTATGGTCAAGTGGTCCTTCATCTTCAAAGTGCCACAGGCAGATGTTGGTTGTAGACTTTGTAATCCTAATCAAACAATCTTCACTAAAATCAATCAAACCTGCAACATACAAGTTACAGCCACAAAGGGTCAATACATTTGAATTGTATTGGCAAGTGATACTATGGTAGTATAGTGGAGTCTATCATCTATATGCATTTGGCTAAGTGGAGTTGAGGCTTGCATTGCTCAAAATAGATTTTTATTATCATTTTCAAAATACTAAGTTTTTGCTTGACAAAATCATTTTCCTCAATCAAAGATTTCAAGATCCTTGTACCAAGCCATCTCTCCATCAATGATTGAAGAATTCAAACAACCCTTGTTCAAACCACAAGATTTTAACTTAGAAATTTGAATGATGAGATTCTTGATTGCTTCCATGTCTTGATGCTCAAATTGTCCTTTACCAGGGACATGGCTAAGTACTTAGATTTTACACTCTGCAGAGGTGGTGCACTTTCCCCACAAGACTTGGTTTCCGAAGACAAGATCTTTCAGAAGCCTTCCCTTAGACCAAAATGGACGCGTTCCAACCTATCAAACACTACCACCCACTGTCCATATGGCTAAGTTCTTGCAACCTATATGATCATGGCAGAGCCCATATTGCCAAGTGGTTGCACTTGAAGCTTCTCAACATTTGACATCTCAAATCCCTTTGTTTCCTGGGTGGCATTCCACAAGTGAGATACACAATCCAAGCCCATGGCATTGTGAACCACTCAACCATTCTCCACCAAGCAAGCCCATTCCACCCAGGGGATTCATTAACTTAGTTGTTTTATTAAACAAAAACATAAGTCCTCAGACTTAGAATATTTTTCCATAGTGTGAATATATTTTCCACCCATGTTTTCTATTAGCTAGGCTAAGCTTGATAGTAGTAGGAATCTTTAACTTAGGAAAATCCTACTAAGGATTCATTACTATGTTTTCCTATAGCAAGATCTATACTTAGCAAAATCCATGCAAGTTTTACTTAACAAAATCACTAATGCATAGTGAAAGTAATAGGACAAAAAGTATGAAGCATCACTTGCCTTTTTGGTAGGGAATGGTGGTTCACTCCTTGATCTTGCTAGTCTCACACTTCACTACAAGTCAATCAAGCAAACACTAATTCAATTTACATTCCAAACCAATAATCACTCAAACAAATTCACACACACAAAACAATGGAAACCAATTCATGCATGGGAGCATGCAAAAGATAGTTTTATTTTGCAAAGGGGTCTTTATGGGGTTTCTAAACTTTGCAAGATCCAAATTGGTCATTTACCAAAGTGGCAAAGTCATTAGCAAGAGGGTTTTGTCCAAAAACTATTTTAAATCCATTTATCATTTCATGTGGTGAAAAATGTTTTTATTAAGGCAAAACTTTTAAGTTGTTCACCAAATGAGTTGCTAATTTGCAAAACTTGGTGTTTTTAGGTCAGTAGGTTTGGTCCAAATCATTTCCTTAAAGTTTTCTTTTCATAAACATTTTTCTAACAAAAACCATTCTTTTTATTTGGCTAGAAAATGACTAAGTCAAGTAATCCAACCTAAATTTTACAAAAATCATTTCTAACACCAAGGGTTGGTTCCTAGGGTCAGTAAGGTCACAACAAATCAATTTTCATAGGTTTTACTTCAAAATTATTTTATTTTCAATAAATAAATTACATTTCTATTTGACTAGAAATGGTTTTAAATTAAAGAATCATTTCTTAATTTCTCCAAATACATTTTTGTGTCCACAAAGTGTTTCCTAGGGTCAGTAGGTTCAAATCAATCCAATTGCCAAAGGTTTTAACCCTAAATTCAATTTTAAACAATTTTTACATTCATAACAAGCATACAAATGTTTCTGCAATTTCAAACAAGCTAACAGCTACTATTTGCTAAACTAAGGGCATGGTTGGCTAGGGCTTGTTCTCTGAATTCATTGATATAAAATTTGCAAAATTTGGACGTGTGGATCAAAAGTTATAAGGGTTTGAAAATTACAAACAAATCTGTTTTCAATTTCTGTTTTTAAACAGACAGGTGACACGCGGCGTGATATTACTGGTTGATACCGGTTCGGCCGGATCAGCTCTGTGGAACGTTAGATCTAAAGTGGATCGTGCGGCACAGATAAGACGTACCCCTTCGTTCTAGTGAATCTATCCAAGCCATCCGATGCTAATCTAACGGTTCCAATTGTTTGGCCAAACAGCAGCGGCGCTGGAGGCGGCGTCTGGTGGCGGAGCGGCCATACGGCGAGGTTGCCGACGATGCAGGCTACGAGAAAGAGGGAGGGAAAGCTCACCGAGTTCGTAGCGCACCGCTGATGCTCAATGTGGTCTTTGTTGGCCAAGGGGAGCACTATGCTGGCTTGAATCGCTCGCCGAAGTTCGTGTCCGCGTCGGGCTTCTCTGTTTATCGTCGGAGGCGACGACACAAGTCACGAGAAAGCAAGATAGCAGTTGCGTCAGATGCGTACGGGGTCGGTGATCGTGTGTGCATCAACGAGACAGAATGGGGTGGTCAGATGTTACCTAGGGTACTTGTCGGAGTAGAGGCAGTGAACGGTGGCGAGAGAGCGTCGTCGTTGCCGGGGTTCTGGGGCGTGCGCGAGCGAGCTTGTGCCTCTGGGAGGTTCGCAAGGATGTGGGGATCAGGTGAGGGTGGTCGAAGAGGCAAGGGGCGGTGAGAGGCTGCCGGAATTGATGAGAATGGTCGCCGGAGACAGAGACAGTCGAGGAGAGATTGTGGCGGCCTGGAGGCGTGCTCGGGGAAGGAGGCAGAGGGGAAACGGAGAGGAGTGACTGGTGATTTAACACGCGTGATCACTGCAGGGTTTACTCGTGGTATTAAAGCGAATTAAGTCTGAGGAATCAAGTCTGCAACGGCGAAGTGAGGAGGAAGAACAGTTCGCGGGGTGGGGAAGAAGAGACGTGGCAGTGGGGTCCTCTGGTCAGTGGAAAAAGGAGAGGAAATGGGGTCCAGTGTCCAGTGACTGTGCGGGTTGCTTCTGCGGTAAAGAAAACGCTTTGGGGGCGTGGGAACAGGTGGGCTGGACTGGGCTGTTGGGCCAGATTGTTGGGCTGGGTCTTTGCACTATTTTTTTTTCTGTCTGATTCTTTTTCCTTTTTTACTTCTATTTTCCTGTTTTGAAATTCAAACAACCAAACACATTCAAAATGATTCAAACAATTATCAAGCTTTTCAAATATGAATTTGGTTCTGTTTATCAATAGAAACCAAATAAAATAATTTTTATTCTTTTTAAGACCATTCATTAATTAAATAAAATGGTTCATTAGTTATTTAATAAAATAGGGTTTGATTTAATTAATAGAATCTTCATTTGAAATCCAAATACTTTAAAACCCAAATTAGTAGGTATCATTTGGGAGTAAATAATACTTGGATACTTGTTTCAAACAAAATATTATTTTACTTTAGGGTCCAATATTAGTTAAATAAAAATGGGCCAAGGTTTATTAATCAAATAGGATTTGATTTTATTAATAAAATCTTTATTTGAAACCTAAATATTTTCAAAATAAAGTTAGTAGGTTTAATTTGGGAAATATATAATATTTGGAAACTTATTTAAAACAATTTAATAAGTTTGATGTTTTAATTAAAATGGTAAAACCTTTTATTTAAACAAAATTTGTATATTTAATTCCTTATTATTTTATTTTAAATAAACCTTTACTATTTTATTCAAAACAAAATGTTTATTTCAAAATATTGGCCAAGGTTTAATTTGGCTATATAAAATAATCTTTATTTATAAATCCACTTTTTCTTTTGAAAGCCAAAACCTTTTATTTAAAGATTCAAAATAGTAATTGTAAAACATTTTAATTTCCTTTAATAAATGTTTATCTTTATAAATCCTTTTAGGATTTTATTTAATTCAAATGAGTTTGAAATTCCAATTGAGTTCAAAAAGTTTCTTCTAGCTCTGAAACTTAAGCAAAGTTTTATTTTATTCATTTATTTTCACATTACAAGATTTGGAAAATCTTGGGATGTGACAGGCTACCACCCTTAAAATAAATCTCGTCCCGAGATTTGGGAAGGCTGGGGTACAAGCAAGTTCAAAACAACTAGGGTTCTACCACCCTTTAAAATTTTCAAACAAAATTTACATACTGGCCTTCTTGGGTCCTGGAAATTTCCCTAAGTTAAACTTTTGTTTTATTCCTATGCTTGTCTCATGGACCAAGGTTGAGTTTCTCCATAGGCTTGTTCAACTTGTTCTTCATCCTTTCTGGACAGTTGCTTGCATAATGCCCTGGATTCTTGCAGTTGAAACAATGAATATCCTTGAGTTCTTTGCGTTGTTCTTGTGGACAAGTGGCTACATAATGGCCTGGTTCTTTGCAGTTGTTGCACCACACTTGGTCAATATCTTTATTCTTCTTGTTCTCTGGGCATCCACTGGAGTAGTGTCCCATTTCCTTACATTTACGACATTGTGCAAGGCTCATGTCTTGCTTAGGCTTCTTGATTCTCTTTGATCCTTTGAATTGGGTTGTCCTGTAAGGAGGTAGAAGTGGTCCTTTTCCTTTGGTAGACTTGGATCCTTCTTGTTTTCTTTGTTCCACCATGGCATAGATGGGACATTGGCCAGGAGTATGGTCACTTCCTTCACAAAGGTAACAAGTAGCTTGATAGGTGGGGCATTGTTCAACAGGATGATCTTCTTCACAATTGGGGCATTGTCCTTCATGCTCCTTGGAAGTATGATCCTTGTCTCCACATATTGTGCAAGCTGGGGCTCCATCTAGAATAATATTCTTGTCAACCTTGTTATCATAGACTTCTTTGGGGTAGTTTTCCTCCATGCTGATCATTTGATTAGTCACCTTAAGCATTAGTTGAGATTGCTCTTCCAAAAACCTTTGTAGTGCTGGATCTTTATCACTATTGTTGACTATGAACTGAGCTGTCAGTTGATTCAACTGGTGTTGGGTTGCTATGAGCTCTTTCATGTTGGCAGCTTGGTTGGTGTTGGTGTCATCAACTTTGGAGTCTTTTGGAGTAGTCATCTGTTGGGTTGAAGGGAGGTTAGAATAGGTAAGATATTTCTAAGGAATCAATTCTAATCACACACATCACAATTCACACAAGCAATGTGCATGCAATTACAAACAAACATTTCACTCAAACAAGGTTCAAGCACATACTTAGGCAACAAAATATTTTTGTTACACCACATAAGTTGGTGGTTTAACTTAACTAAATTATGGTGGTCCATCTATATGGTTTACTTGTGATATTTCCTTCCTTCTTGATTCTTCTTGTATGGGATCATGGTTTCTTTTGAGAAAAGCTCTTGGTCACAATACTTCAAAGTTGTTGTTGGTTTCTTCTTAATTTGCATTCCCTCAGTCTCTAAATCTTAAGTAAGATTTCCTTGTCTCACTTGTAGTCCTTAGTGGTTTCCATGTTGGAAGTCCTTGGTGAATATGTTGAAGATGTTGAAGTCATTAGAGTTGAAGATGTTGAAGAAGTTCTTGCATATGGTATAGTCTTTGGCCATGGGTAGGTTTTTCCATCAAGTTTGAAATAGAAGAGAGGTAGAGTTGAAACCAAAATGGTTGAGGAAAGAGTTTACAAGTGTTTTTGTAAATAAGTTTTTGGAACAAGTACAACTCCTATTTTTCTAAGGGTTTTTGTCCAATCCTAGGTTTACAAACCCTACAGGCAACACAATGCTCTGATACCATCTGTAGGGGTCCCAATCTTTAATAAGATAGAGCCTCCTGTGTTTACAATGCTAGTCCCTGGATCAATAGCTAGCATCCACAGTTAAGATGTAATATCAAGAAACAAAGGTCATAATATAACTTTATAACCAGGAATAACATAAGTTTATTACATCAAACATAGCTCATTAGGCTATTTCATTACATTGCAGCGGAATAACTATGGTCAAGTGGTCCTTCATCTTCAAAGTGCCACAGGCAGATGTTGGTTGTAGACTTTGTAATCCTAATCAAACAATCTTCACTAAAATCAATCAAACCTGCAACATACAAGTTACAGCCACAAAGGTTCAATACATTTGAATTGTATTGGCAAGTGATACTATGGTAGTATAGTGGAGTCTATCATCTATATGCATTTGGCTAAGTGGAGTTGAGGCTTGCATTGCTCAAAATAGATTTTTCTTATCATTTTCAAAATACTAAGTTTTTGCTTGACAAAATCATTTTCCTCAATCAAAGATTTCAAGATCCTTGTACCAAGCCATCTCTCCATCAATGATTGAAGAATTCAAACAACCCTTGTTCAAACCACAAGATTTTAACTTAGAAATTTGAATGATGAGATTCTTGATTGCTTCCATGTCTTGATGCTCAAATTGTCCTTTACCAGGGACATGGCTAAGTACTTAGATTTTACACTCTGCAGAGGTGGTGCACTTTCCCCACAAGACTTGGTTTCCCAAGACAAGATCTTTCAGAAGCCTTCCCTTAGACCAAAATGGACGCGTTCCAGCCTATCAAACACTACCACCCACTGTCCATATGGCTAAGTTCTTGCAACCTATATGATCATGGCAGAGCCCATATTGCCAAGTGGTTGCACTTGAAGCTTCTCAACATTTGACATCTCAAATCCCTTTGTTTCCTGGGTGGCATTCCACAAGTGAGATACACAATCCAAGCCCATGGCATTGTGAACCACTCAACCATTCTCCACCAAGCAAGCCCATTCCACCCAGGGGATTCATTAACTTAGTTGTTTTATTAAACAAAAACATAAGTCCTCAGACTTAGAATATTTTTCCATAGTGTGAATATATTTTCCACCCATGTTTTCTATTAGCTAGGCTAAGCTTGATAGTAGTAGGAATCTTTAACTTAGGAAAATCCTACTAAGGATTCATTACTATGTTTTCCTATAGCAAGATCTATACTTAGCAAAATCCATGCAAGTTTTACTTAACAAAATCACTAATGCATAGTGAAAGTAATAGGACAAAAAGTATGAAGCATCACTTGCCTTTTTGGTAGGGAATGGTGGTTCACTCCTTGATCTTGCTAGTCTCACACTTCACTACAAGTCAATCAAGCAAACACTAATTCAATTTACATTCCAAACCAATAATCACTCAAACAAATTCACACACACAAAACAATGGAAACCAATTCATGCATGTGAGCATGCAAAAGATAGTTTTATTTTGCAAAGGGGTCTTTATGGGGTTTCTAAACTTTGCAAGATCCAAATTGGTCATTTACCAAAGTGGCAAAGTCATTAGCAAGAGGGTTTTGTCCAAAAACTATTTTAAATCCATTTATCATTTCATGTGGTGAAAAATGTTTTTATTAAGGCAAAACTTTTAAGTTGTTCACCAAATGAGTTGCTAATTTGCAAAACTTGGTGTTTTTAGGTCAGTAGGTTTGGTCCAAATCATTTCCTTAAAGTTTTCTTTTCATAAACATTTTTCTAACAAAAACCATTCTTTTTATTTGGCTAGAAAATGACTAAGTCAAGTAATCCAACCTAAATTTTACAAAAATCATTTCTAACACCAAGGGTTGGTTCCTAGGGTCAGTAAGGTCACAACAAATCAATTTTCATAGGTTTTACTTCAAAATTATTTTATTTTCAATAAATAAATTACATTTCTATTTGACTAGAAATGGTTTTAAATTAAAGAATCATTTCTTAATTTCTCCAAATACATTTTTGTGTCCACAAAGTGTTTCCTAGGGTCAGTAGGTTCAAATCAATCCAATTGCCAAAGGTTTTAACCCTAAATTCAATTTTAAACAATTTTTACATTCATAACAAGCATACAAATGTTTCTGCAATTTCAAACAAGCTAACAGCTACTATTTGCTAAACTAAGGGCATGGTTGGCTAGGGCTTGTTCTCTGAATTCATTGATATAAAATTTGCAAAATTTGGACGTGTGGATCAAAAGTTATAAGGGTTTGAAAATTACAAACAAATCTGTTTTCAATTTCTGTTTTTAAACAGACAGGTGACACGCGGCGTGATATTACTGGTTGATACCGGTTCGGCCGGATCAGCTCTGTGGAACGTTAGATCTAAAGTGGATCGTGCGGCACAGATAAGACGTACCCCTTCGTTCTAGTGAATCTATCCAAGCCATCCGATGCTAATCTAACGGTTCCAATTGTTTGGCCAAACAGCAGCGGCGCTGGAGGCGGCGTCTGGTGGCGGAGCGGCCATACGGCGAGGTTGCCGACGATGCAGGCTACGAGAAAGAGGGAGGGAAAGCTCACCGAGTTCGTAGCGCACCGCTGATGCTCAATGTGGTCTTTGTTGGCCAAGGGGAGCACTATGCTGGCTTGAATCGCTCGCCGAAGTTCGTGTCCGCGTCGGGCTTCTCTGTTTATCGTCGGAGGCGACGACACAAGTCACGAGAAAGCAAGATAGCAGTTGCGTCAGATGCGTACGGGGTCGGTGATCGTGTGTGCATCAACGAGACAGAATGGGGTGGTCAGATGTTACCTAGGGTACTTGTCGGAGTAGAGGCAGTGAACGGTGGCGAGAGAGCGTCGTCGTTGCCGGGGTTCTGGGGCGTGCGCGAGCGAGCTTGTGCCTCTGGGAGGTTCGCTAGGATGTGGGGATCAGGTGAGGGTGGTCGAAGAGGCAAGGGGCGGTGAGAGGCTGCCGGAATTGATGAGAATGGTCGCCGGAGACAGAGACAGTCGAGGAGAGATTGTGGCGGCCTGGAGGCGTGCTCGGGGAAGGAGGCAGAGGGGAAACGGAGAGGAGTGACTGGTGATTTAACACGCGTGATCACTGCAGGGTTTACTCGTGGTATTAAAGCGAATTAAGTCTGAGGAATCAAGTCTGCAACGGCGAAGTGAGGAGGAAGAACAGTTCGCGGGGTGGGGAAGAAGAGACGTGGCAGTGGGGTCCTCTGGTCAGTGGAAAAAGGAGAGGAAATGGGGTCCAGTGTCCAGTGACTGTGCGGGTTGCTTCTGCGGTAAAGAAAACGCTTCGGGGGCGTGGGAACAGGTGGGCTGGACTGGGCTGTTGGGCCAGATTGTTGGGCTGGGTCTTTGCACTATTTTTTTTTCTGTCTGATTCTTTTTCCTTTTTTTCTTCTATTTTCCTGTTTTGAAATTCAAACAACCAAACACATTCAAAATGATTCAAACAATTATCAAGCTTTTCAAATATGAATTTGGTTCTGTTTATCAATAGAAACCAAATAAAATAATTTTTATTCTTTTTAAGACCATTCATTAATTAAATAAAATGGTTCATTAGTTATTTAATAAAATAGGGTTTGATTTAATTAATAGAATCTTCATTTGAAATCCAAATACTTTAAAACCCAAATCAGTAGGTATCATTTGGGAGTAAATAATACTTGGATACTTGTTTCAAACAAAATATTATTTTACTTTAGGGTCCAATATTAGTTAAATAAAAATGGGCCAAGGTTTATTAATCAAATAGGATTTGATTTTATTAATAAAATCTTTATTTGAAACCTAAATATTTTCAAAATAAAGTTAGTAGGTTTAATTTGGGAAATATATAATATTTGGAAACTTATTTAAAACAATTTAATAAGTTTGATGTTTTAATTAAAATGGTAAAACCTTTTATTTAAACAAAATTTGTATATTTAATTCCTTATTATTTTATTTTAAATAAACCTTTACTATTTTATTCAAAACAAAATGTTTATTTCAAAATATTGGCCAAGGTTTAATTTGGCTATATAAAATAATCTTTATTTATAAATCCACTTTTTCTTTTGAAAGCCAAAACCTTTTATTTAAAGATTCAAAATAGTAATTGTAAAACATTTTAATTTCCTTTAATAAATGTTTATCTTTATAAATCCTTTTAGGATTTTATTTAATTCAAATGAGTTTGAAATTCCAATTGAGTTCAAAAAGTTTCTTCTAGCTCTGAAACTTAAGCAAAGTTTTATTTTATTCATTTATTTTCACATTACAAGATTTGGAAAATCTTGGGATGTGACAGTAAATCAAGCATTTCATAAATCTTTCTAGGCATAATAGAGACACTAGAACCAAGGTCACATAAAGCTTTGAGATCAAAATCATTCACTTTCATATTAATGATGGGTTCCCAACCATCTTCTAATTTCCTAGGAATAGAAGCTTTATGTTTCATTTTTTCTTATTTAATTTTAATGAGAGCATCTGTAATGTGTTTTGTAAAAGCCATATTCATAGCACTAGAATTAGGACTTCTAGCAAGATTTTGTAGGAACATAATTACTTCTGAAACATTGCAACCCTCAATATCAAAATAAAACTTAGCATCCAAGGTAGTAGAACTATTGTTTCCCATATTTCAAAAGATTTTATTATTCTTGTTGGGTTTATGCATTGTTGCAAAAGGAGTGGGGACTTCTTGTGGTTTCCTAGCATCAACATTGGTGGTGGTAATAGTACAAATACTATTATTTATAGCAATTTCATCTTCTCTTTCCCACTTATCATGCAATTTAGCTAACAGTCTGACAGTTTCATCAATTCTAACTTGTATGGCATGAGTATAAGAAAATCTATTTTCCATGGTTTTAGGTTTAGAAGCCATTTTATTAATCAAAGAGGATTGTCCTGCAGACAAAGATGAAATATTTTTCTCAATATTCAAAATCTTTTCCTCCACAGTTTTTTCAAAGTAGTTTGTTTACTAATAAAGTCTTTAAGCATGACTTCAAGTTCAGAGGGAGCACTTTATTGCTATTGTAGGAATTTCCATAAGCATTACCATTATTGGGAGGATATGACCTATAATTATTATTACCAAAATTATTCCTATAGGCATTGTTGCTAAAATTGTTATTTCTAATGAAGTTAACATCAACATGCTCTTCTTGAGCAACCAAATAGGCCAAAGGAACATTATTTGGATCAATGTGAGCCTTTCCATTAAAAAGCATAGACATAATAACATCAATTTTATCACTCAAGGAGGAGGTTTCTTCTACAGAATTTACCTTCTTACCTTGTGGAGCTCTCTTAGTGTGCCATTCCGAATAGTTGACCATCATATTATCAAGGAGCTTTGTTGAAGTACCCGAAGTAATGGGCATAAAAGTACCTCCAGTAGCAGAATCCAATAGATTTCTTGAAGAAAAATTCAGTCCTACATAAAAGGTTTGGATAATCATCCAAGCAGTTAGTCGATGAGTGGGACAATTTTTTACCAAATATTTCATTCTTTCCCAATCTTGAGCAACATGTTCATTATCAAGTTGTTTAAATTTCATTATTTCACTTCTCATAGATACAATCTTAGCGGGAGGATAGTATTTTCCAATAAAAGCATCTTTGCATTTAATCCAAGAATCAATACTATTTCTAGGCAAGGATAGCAACCATTCTTTAGCTTTTCCTCTCAAGGAGAAAGTGAAGGGAATATGCCCTGAGAGGCAATAATAAAGTGGTTATTATGTATATTCCAAGTATATGATAGATTTTTATTTTGCATGCTAGAATTGTACTAATACAGAAATGTTAATACATGTGTGTTTAATAAAAAAAAGTTCCTAGTTATGCCTCTCTTATAAACTAGCTCGTTGATTAACAAGATGATCAAGGTTTCCTGATCATGGACATTGGATGTTGTTAATAACGAGATTACAACATTATTAGAATGGTGTGAGTAACATTCATCCGAAGTATAGCATTACGATCAAGGTCATTGAGTTTATATTGCTATAACATCATACAAAGTAATCCTAATCCTTAGACCATGAGATCATGTCAATCACTAACACTGGAAGAGTATCTTGATAACATCAAACATCACTCTGTAACAGGGTGATTATAAAGATGGGTTCAGTGCTACTGAAGTGTTATGTTGAGGCCCATGGATCAAGAGTGTAATTTGTTCATCCCGATGAAGGATAGATATACTCTGGGCCCTCTCGATGATATCACATTGGTTAGCTTGCAAGAAAGTGATTTGATCACTAGAATGTTATATCACGGGAACGACAAAAGATTACATGTGAGTAACGAGATCAAACTAGGTATGAAGATAATGATGATCAAATTTCGGACATGTAATATATCGCGAGACAAAGGGATTAAGATTCTAGCGTAAAAGGTTCTCCCGATCACAGGAAAGTCATCGTTGAATGTGGGGGAGTCAGAATGGATCTCCAAGTCCCTCTTCTGATTATTGATCCGAGAGGGGTATCCATCATGTCCACATTATTCGAGAACCATAGGGTGACACACATAAGAGACACCGACAACATTTGGAACAAATAGTTTCATCCTGAAAATATTTACAAAGCGCAGAAATTTATTTCACTAGACACCGGAATCGTTTCGGGTGAAATTGCTGAAAGTGTTTCTGCATTGAAATGAAACACTAGGAAGGGGTTATATGTGAAAGTTTTTCAATTAAGGTAATTGAAAAAATTCTGAATAAATAAAAGGAGTTTTATTTAAAGAGAGATTGCATTAAATTTGGTGGAAATTTAATGGGAATTTTGAGTTGGATTTTGAGTGGAGAAATGAAGGGGCTATTTTGTGAGTGGGAGCTCCACCCACATGAATGGAGGAGGGGAGGGGGCAGCCCTCATGCGCCGGACACCCGCTTGGGGTGCCCCCCCCTATATAAATCCCACCTCTCCCTCTCTCACTCACACCTCCTCGTAAAGGATCTCTCTCCCCCTCTAGTTTTTATGCCCCATGGTCTTGGACTAGCGAGATACATGTTACCGGTGGCTTTTCGGCAAGAAAGAGTTTTTTCTTCCGCTGCATCGTTGGAGCAACGAGGCGGAGGTTGCTCGGTGGCTCGGATGTGTGTGCGAGCACGGATGCGCCGCTGATTTGCCGTTCTAGGACTTCTTCTCGATCTTGATATCGGCAAGCGTTCGTCTACATCATCCACGAGTACAACCTCGATAAACTTTGTCGGTCTTCAAGGGTGTCATGGTATTTCCAACGAGTAAGCCATGGAGGGGTCCTCACAGTGCATGTTTAGAGAAGTGGGGGAAGGCGGATGGTTGACGGGTACGAGGTAACACAGCTTACCCAGGTTCAGATCCCACGACGGTGGCGGAATCCTACTCCTGCTATAAATCACTATAATGGCAATATGCCGAGTTACATGGATCGATTCGCTGTGTGAGGTATGAGTTAATTGGTTCCCTAAAGGCTCCCATAGGCCAGACTTATATAGTCGCCAGGTCCTAGGGTTACAGGGAAAAGTCCTAGCCGGACAGGTTACAGAGTCCTACACTATCTATTACTAGTCTAGCGTATCTTGCACTCCAAGGCTCCGGGTACGTCGGTGACTCCTCCGTAGCCTTCCTTTATCCGGCATGGGCTGCCCTTCTAGATCCATCTAACTGGGCCGCCCAGCAGGCCATAGGCCTTGCTACCAACTATGGTCCACCCGGGTTATCCGGATATAGGACATGCTATGAGGATACCCGTATAGCATATCCCCAACAGTAGCCCTCGGAGAACTCCGAGATCTTGTGTCGTCTTGCCTCTTCACGTTGAATGCTCCGTCTAGATGGATGTCGGCAAATCGTCAAGAAACATCTTGTAGTCCTTCCTAAGAACCCTGCAAGGTTTTCTCCATCTTAATTTTGTAAGTCAGAGAATTGATGAATCTTCTATCATACTCTTCCATAGCTGGATTGGATCCGTCTATGCCGGAATCTTCCGATGTGATGGTTCAGCTGCTAGTGACAGCTAGGGTGACATAGACATAGGTCAGCAACGCCTCGTAACTTACACATGCAGAAAATGCAATCATGTCCGATATTCCCGCGCAAGCGATACAAACCGTTGGCGGCGATGTGGAAAAATTTATGCGCACGTGCCCGCACACATCGTCCATGCGTCAACCGATCTTTCATTCCGCACGAATCTTGATGCCGGAGGTTATAAATTATAACGGCGATGGAAATTTTACTTTTCACCTCATTCTCCTCTGCATCATCTTCTTCCTCCAGCGAGCGCCTCCCCGAGCTCCGTGCGCACTGTGCGAAAAACCCTAGCCCCTCGACCTTCCCCAGTCACCACCGCAATCCATCCATGGTGTAACATCCCAAAAATATTAAACTTGGATCATCAAACTCTAATCATCAAAATTAGGGTTAACAAAAACTTTCCCAACTAAAAATATGAAAGCATTCATATGTGTGTGTATTAAAATTTGGATTCTTTTGAATTGCCATGGTTCTGTGTTTCTTTGCTTGTAAAATGATTGTTAGGTGAAATAATCATCATCTAAACAATCCCCAAACTTTTCCCAAAGACAAACAACTCAAAATAAACAAATGAGGTGAATGGTCACTTTTGCCAAATTAACTCTCATGCCTACTTTGGCTATCCCTAGTTTTCAAAACTCAACAGAAACATTTGTGGATCTTTGTACCCCTTGTTAGTACTCATAATAAGGTCCAACGCTGTCACATCCCAAGATTTTCCAAATCTTGTAATGTGAAAATAAATGAATAAAATAAAACTTTGCTTAAATTCAGAGCCAGAAGAAACTTTTTGAACTAAAATAGAACCTCAAACACATTGAAATTAAATAAAATCTTAAAAGGATTTAAAAAGATAAACATTTCATGAAAGGAAACAATTAGAAATATTATTTTTAAACAATCAAATGAGAAGATTTGTTTTCAAAGGAAATAGAAGTTTGTGAATAAAGATCTTACCAATTTAATTGAAACATCAAAACTTATTAAATTGTTGAAAATAAGTTTTCTAAGTAAATTGTATTCCCAAATAAAAACTACTAAAGTGTTTTGGCTTTATTTTAGATTTTAAATAAACTTTCTCAATAAAACAAACCTTAGTTGATTTAATAATGAAAGTTTATTAAATTTAATAATGGACTCTAAAGTAAAACACCATTCTATTTTAAACAAGTTTTCCAAATATACTTTATTTCCAAATAAAAACCTGTTGTTTTGTTCTTGAAAATATTTGGATTAAATGGGGATTTTATTAATATCAAACACTATTTTACTAATGAACCATAGCCATTTTATTTAATTAAATAAAACCTAAAAAGAATTTAAAAGATTATTTTACAACTTTGGTATTTGTTACTGAACAGAATCAATGTTCAAAAGTTGTGAGGAGTGATGTGAGTTTAAATTTAATTGATTGTTTGAATTATGTGTTTGAATAATCAAATCAGTAATTCAAAATAGAAATAGAAAAAGGCATTCAGTAAAAAAAAAATGGAACAAGCAGCCCAGTCGACAGGCCCAACTCCAGCCCATCTAGCCCGCCTCCTCTCCCAAACCGTTTTCTTTCCCACTCAGAACCGCACCCACGCAGACACCGACTGGTGGACCTTCCCTCCCCTCCTTTCCCCACTGACCAGTGGACCCCTTTCCGCTGTTCTTCCTTTCCACCCGCACGACCTTCTTCCCCACCCCTCGCCGGCCGTTGCAGGCGGATTAACTCCGGCGTAATACGCCTTAACACGGCCGCCTTAACTCGCAGCAATCGCACACCTTAAAACGCTCGCCCTTCCTCTCCGTTTTCCCCCTGTCATCCCACAGTATCACGCCCCCAGGCCGCCCCAATTCCTCCCCGAACACCATAATCTCCGACGAGCTTCCTCTGTCGATTCTGGCCAAGCCACACCTCCCCGAGCCTCCCTGAGCACGCTAGCAACTTCCCCACTCCCTGGCGCACCTCACTGTACCATTCGTTCATCCGCGGGCGTCCCAGGAAGTCGACTTCGACAAGGGTCAGAAGCGCCGCCGTCTGCCTTCTTCTCCGACGAGCCCCGCAGGTAGAACCCAGACGCCCCTCTTCCTCTGGTGCATGCTCACATCATCTCCGTGACCTCCTGCGTCTAACCCAGCCCTTCGTTTGTCTTCTCGTGGACCACAGCAACGTCCCCATCGTCGACCAGAGCCGACCGTCGCCAAGAGCAACTCCGGCGAGAGATTCTTCCCGACGCAGTGCGCCCCGAGCCACGCTGACCACACGACGTGCTTCACCACAGCCTCGCGACCTCGGTGAGCTTTTCCTCTCCCTGTTTTGCTTCCTGTTTCGCCAGCACCGCCGTAATCTGACCGTCGCCGCCGTTAGCCATCGCCGGCGCCGCTCGCGAATGGTCGAGCAAACGAACACCGTAGGATCTTTATCCAACGCCCGAGATAGATCCACTTATTCTCGAAGGGGTATGAGCTCAGAACCATCCGATCTAACTTAATCCAGCGGCCCACGATCGCGATCCACCCGAAGCGGTACCCGCGAGTAGAAACACGCCGCGTGTCGTCTATTAGAATTAGAAACAGATTTGAATCTAATTTAGATTGCAAATTTCAAACCTTTATAACTTGAGATCTATACGTCCAAATTTGGCAAATTTTATATCAAAAGATTCAGGAGAACAAGCCCTAGCCAACCCTAACCTTAGTTTAACAAATAGTATTTAATAGATTGTTTGATTTTGCAGATTCTTTTGTGTGCTTGCTAACATTAGAAAAATCATATAAAAATAAATTTTGAGATCAAACCTTTACCAATTGGTTTATTGTGACCCTACTGACCCTAGGAACCTACCCATAATGTTAAAAATGATTTTTGTGAAATTTAAGTTGAATTATTTAACTTAGCCATTTTCTAGCCAAATAAACTCATTGATTTTATTATGGAAATGTTTGGCAAGAAAAACTTTGGGAAAATGTTATGAAACAAACTTACTGACCCAAAACACCAAGTCTTGCCAAGAGCAACTCACTTGGTGAAAAACATAAAGTTTTACTTTAAAAAGAACAATTTTTCACCACATAAAATATTGAATGGATTTTAAAATAGACTCTGAACAAAAACCTCTAACCATTGACTTTGCCATTTTGGTAAATGACCAATGTGGATCTTACAAAGTTTATAAACCTAGTAGAGACCAACTTTACAAAAGAACCCTCTTTTTGCAAGACTTAGAAACCATTACTTTGTGTGTGTGAAATGTTGTTTGAATTTTGGTTTGGAATGTTACTTGATACTATGCTTGCTTGATTGATTGTAGTGAAATTAACAAAGTGTGAGACTAGCAAGATCAAGGGTAAAACCTCATTCCCTACCAAAAAGGCAAGTTACACTATCATACAAAAGACCTATTATTTTCATTATACTTAGTGGATTTTATAAACATGCATGAAAATGTTTTATACTTATGCTATGCTAATCCTAATAGGATTCCCTATACACTACTTAGTAAAAATATTGAAGTTGTACATGCTTAGCCCTGCTATGTTTTGAAAAGAGATACATGTTGAGATTTTACAAAGGTTGAGAAAAGGACTTGTGTTTTACATAATAAAACAAGGACTCAATGAACCACCTAGGTGGTGGACACTTTATGATTTTGGAGAAGATGGCAACAAAAGGAACCATGTCTATGGCAATCATTTTGTGTTGTGCTCCAAATGAAAACCACCTAGGAAACTTAGAGATTGAACATGTTTCTCCAATTGAGGCTTTCGTGTACAACCACATGCTATTATGGCTCTGGCTTAGTCAACTACACTAGGAAGACCCATACATTGTCTTTAGTTACCGGACATGGGGATCTGGAATGCTTCATGGGGGCTGAAGACAAGCTAGCAATGATGTATGGGAGGACCTTTTGGAAAGACTTCGTCACACTCTCAGTCTGCCAGTACTCCATCTTGGTGAGCACTAATCCAGTAGGCCACTGGGGGCAACAAGATGGGATTGTGTCATGTGGGTAAAGTGTACTCCTTCTGCAGAAGTTAATAAAAAAAATCTAAGTACTTAGCCGTGTCCCCGGTTATGGACAATACTGAGCAACTAAAGTTTGAACCATGGGAGATCTCGACATTCCAACTTCTAATATAAAAACTTGATGCCCTTGTGTGTCTACCAGGGAATTCAAAGAGATTTTGTAAAGCTTGTTGCACTTGGGGTTACCAAGGTGCTCAAGAGCATGATGTACTTGGGGTTACCAAGGAACTCATAGGATTTTGATAAAAACTTGATGCACTTGGGGTTACCAAGTAGCTCAAGGGATTTTTACAAGGACTTGAACACTTGAGTTTCTACCAAGAAGTTCAAGGAACTTGGAAAAGAGATTTGACAAAGGACCAAAACCATTTGAAAAGATAGGATAAATGTTGCTTTATGCAAATAAGCCTTAAAACTCTACTTAGCCAAATATGCATATAATAATAGGATCCACTCATAAAATACAAAGTTGTGAAACTTGCCAATACAATTCAAAATGTATTGACCCTTTGTGGCTGTAACTTGTAATGTTGCAGGTTGATTGTTTTGTTATTTGAAGGTTGTTTGATTGACTAGGACTACAAAACCTATAACCAACATCTGCCTGTGGCACTTTGAAGATGAAGGACCCATGACTATATTTATTCCGCTGCAATGTAATATAATATCCAAATGAGCTATGTATGATGTAATAAAATTATGTTATTCCTGGTTATAAAGTTATAATATGACCTTTGTATCATGATATTACATCTTAACTGTGGATGCTAGCTAATGATCCAGGGACTAGCATTGTAAAACACAGGAGGAATCTACCTTATCAGGTTGAGGCCTCTACAGATGGTATCAGAGCATTGTGTTGCCTGTAGGATTTGTAAACCCTAGGATTGGACAAAAACCCTTAGAAAAGTAGGAGTGTATTTGTTCCAAAAACTTATTTACAAAAACACTTGTAAACTCTTTCCTCAACCATTTTGGTTTCAACTCTACATCTCTTCTATTTCAACTTGATGGAAAAACCTACCCCATGACCAAAGACTACACCATGTGCAAAGGACTACTTCAACTTCTTCAACTCTAATGACTTCAACATCTTCAACTCTAATGACTTCAACATCTTCAGCATGTTCACCAAAGGACTTCCAACGTGGGAATTACTAAAGACCACAAGTGAACTATGGAAAACCTACTCAAGATTTAGAGACTGAGGGAATGCAAAATGAGAAGAAACCAACAACAACTTTGAAGTATTGTGACCAAGAGCTTTTCTCAAAAGAAACCATGATCCCATACAAGAAGAATCAAGAAGGAAGGAAAGAGCAAAAGTGAACCATATAGATGGACCACCAAAATTTAGATAAGTCAAACCACCAACTTATGTGGTGTAGCAAAAATATTTTGATTGCTTAAGTATGAGCTTGAACTTTGTTGTTTGAGTGCAAGAATTGTTTGTGAATGTTGATTTGTGATTGCATGCACATTGCTTGTGTGAATTGTGATGTGTGATTAGAAATATTTCCTTAGAAACATCTTGCCCATTCTAAACTATCTTCGACCCCAAACAGATGACTACTCCAAAAGACTCCAAGGTTGATGACACCAACACCAACCAAGCTGACAGTTTAGGAGAACTCCTAGCAACCCAGCATCAGTTGAACCAACTGACTGCTCAGTTCCTAGCCAACAATAGTAATGAAGACCCTGCACTGCAAAAGTTTTTGGAGGAACAATCTCAACTAATGCTTAAAGTGACTAATCAAATGATTAGCATGGAAGAAAATTATCCTAGAAAAGAGTATGATAGCAAGGATGACAAGAATGTTGTTCTGGATGGAGCCCCAGCTTGCATTATTTGTGGAGACAAGGAACATACTTCCAAGGAACATGAAGGACAATGCCCCAATTGTGATGAAGACCATTCTGTTGGAGAATGCCCTACCTCTCAAGCTACTTGCTACCTTTGTGAGGGAAGTGATCATACTCCTGGCCTATGCCCTATCTATGCCATGGTGGAACAAAGGAAACAAGAAGGATCCAAGTCTACTAAAGGAAAAGGACCACTTCTACCACCTAACAAGACAACCCAATTCAAAGGATCAAAGAGAATCAAGAAGCCCAAGCAAGACATGAGCCTTGTGCAATGTCGTAAATGTAAGGAAATGGGACACTACTCCAGTGCATGCCCAGGGAACATAAAGAATAAAGGAATTGACCAAGTGTGGTGTAACAACTGTAGTGAACCAGGTCACTTTGTAGCAACTTGCCCTCAAGAGCCACGTAAAGAACTCAAGGACATTAATTGTTTCAACTGCAAGAACCCAGGACACTATGCAAGCAACTGTCCAGAAAGGATGAAGAACAAGTTGAACAAGCCTATGGAGAAACTCAATCTTGGCCCATGAGTCAAGCATAAGAATAAAGCCAAAGTTTGACATAGAAAAATTTCCAGGACCCAAGAAGGCCAATATGTAATTTTTGTTTGAAATTTTTAAGGGTGGTAGCAACCTAGCTGTTTGAACTTGCCTGAAACCCTAGCCTTCCCAAATCTCGGGACGAGATTTATTTTAAGGGTGGTAGCCTGTCACATCCCAAGATTTTCCAAATCTTGTAATGTGAAAATAAATGAATAAAATAAAACTTTGCTTAAATTCAGAGCCAGAAGAAACTTTTTGAACTAAAATAGAACCTCAAACACATTGAAATTAAATAAAATCTTAAAAGGATTTAAAAAGATAAACATTTCATGAAAGGAAACAATTAGAAATATTATTTTTAAACAATCAAATGAGAAGATTTGTTTTCAAAGGAAATAGAAGTTTGTGAATAAAGATCTTACCAATTTAATTGAAACATCAAAACTTATTAAATTGTTGAAAATAAGTTTTCTAAGTAAATTGTATTCCCAAATAAAAACTACTAAAGTGTTTTGGCTTTATTTTAGATTTTAAATAAACTTTCTCAATAAAACAAACCTTAGTTGATTTAATAATGAAAGTTTATTAAATTTAATAATGGACTCTAAAGTAAAACACCATTCTATTTTAAACAAGTTTTCCAAATATACTTTATTTCCAAATAAAAACCTGCTGTTTTGTTCTTGAAAATATTTGGATTAAATGGGGATTTTATTAATATCAAACACTATTTTACTAATGAACCATAGCCATTTTATTTAATTAAATAAAACCTAAAAAGAATTTAAAAGATTATTTTACAACTTTGGTATTTGTTACTGAACAGAATCAATGTTCAAAAGTTGTGAGGAGTGATGTGAGTTTAAATTTAATTGATTGTTTGAATTATGTGTTTGAATAATCAAATCAGTAATTCAAAATAGAAATAGAAAAAGGCATTCAGTATAAAAAAAAATGGAACAAGCAGCCCAGTCGACAGGCCCAACTCCAGCCCATCTAGCCCACATCCTCTCCCGAACCGTTTTCTTTCCCACTCAGAACCGCACCCACGCAGACACCGACTGGTGGACCTTCCCTCCCCTCCTTTCCCCACTGACCAGTGGACCCCTTTCCGCTGTTCTTCCTTTCCACCCGCACGACCTTCTTCCCCACCCCTCGCCGGCCGTTGCAGGCGGATTAACTCCGGCGTAATACGCCTTAACACGGCCGCCTTAACTCGCAGCAATCGCACACCTTAAAACGCTCGCCCTTCCTCTCCGTTTTCCCCCTGTCATCCCACAGTATCACGCCCCCAGGCCGCCCCAATTCCTCCCCGAACACCATAATCTCCGACGAGCTTCCTCTGTCGATTCTGGCCAAGCCACACCTCCCCGAGCCTCCCTGAGCACGCTAGCAACTTCCCCACTCCCTGGCGCACCTCACTGTACCAACCGTTCATCCGCGGGCGTCCCAGGAAATCGACTTCGACAAGGGTCAGAAGCGCCGCCCTCTGCCTTCTTCTCCGACGAGCCCCGCAGGTAGAACCCAGACGCCCCTCTTCCTCTGGTGCATGCTCACATCATCTCCGTGACCTCCTGCGTCTAACCCAGCCCTTCGTTTGTCTTCTCGTGGACCACAGCAACGTCCCCATCGTCGACCAGAGCCGACCGTCGCCAAGAGCAACTCCGGCGAGAGATTCTTCCCGACGCAGTGCGCCCCGAGCCACGCTGACCACACGACGTGCTTCACCACAACCTCGCGACCTCGGTGAGCTTTTCCTCTCCCTGTTTTGCTTCTTGTTTCGCCAGCACCGCCGTAATCTGACCGTCGCCGCCGTTAGCCATCGCCGGCGCCGCTCGCGAATGGTCGAGCAAACGAACACCGTAGGATCTTTATCCAACGCCCGAGATAGATCCACTTATTCTCGAAGGGGTATGAGCTCAGAACCATCCGATCTAACTTAATCCAGCGGCCCACGATCGCGATCCACCCGAAGCGGTACCCGCGAGTAGAAACACGCCGCGTGTCGTCTATTAGAATTAGAAACAGATTTGAATCTAATTTAGATTGCAAATTTCAAACCTTTATAACTTGAGATCTATACGTCCAAATTTGGCAAATTTTATATCAAAAGATTCAGGAGAACAAGCCCTAGCCAACCCTACCCTTAGTTTAACAAATAGTATTTAATAGATTGTTTGATTTTGCAGATTCTTTTGTGTGCTTGCTAACATTAGAAAAATCATATAAAAATAAATTTTGAGATCAAACCTTTACCAATTGGTTTATTGTGACCCTACTGACCCTAGGAACCTACCCATAATGTTAAAAATGATTTTTGTGAAATTTAAGTTGAATTATTTAACTTAGCCATTTTCTAGCCAAATAAACTCATTGATTTTATTATGGAAATGTTTGGCAAGAAAAACTTTGGGAAAATGTTATGAAACAAACTTACTGACCCAAAACACCAAGTCTTGCCAAGAGCAACTCACTTGGTGAAAAACATAAAGTTTTACTTTAAAAAGAACAATTTTTCACCACATAAAATATTGAATGGATTTTAAAATAGACTCTGAACAAAAACCTCTAACCATTGACTTTGCCATTTTGGTAAATGACCAATGTGGATCTTACAAAGTTTATAAACCTAGTAGAGACCAACTTTACAAAAGAACCCTCTTTTTGCAAGACTTAGAAACCATTACTTTGTGTGTGTGAAATGTTGTTTGAATTTTGGTTTGGAATGTTACTTGATACTATGCTTGCTTGATTGATTGTAGTGAAATTAACAAAGTGTGAGACTAGCAAGATCAAGGGTAAAACCTCATTCCCTACCAAAAAGGCAAGTTACACTATCATACAAAAGACCTATTATTTTCATTATACTTAGTGGATTTTATAAACATGCATGAAAATGTTTTATACTTATGCTATGCTAATCCTAATAGGATTCCCTATACACTACTTAGTAAAAATATTGAAGTTGTACATGCTTAGCCCTGCTATGTTTTGAAAAGAGATACATGTTGAGATTTTACAAAGGTTGAGAAAAGGACTTGTGTTTTACATAATAAAACAAGGACTCAATGAACCACCTAGGTGGTGGACACTTTATGATTTTGGAGAAGATGGCAACAAAAGGAACCATGTCTATGGCAATCATTTTGTGTTGTGCTCCAAATGAAAACCACCTAGGAAACTTAGAGATTGAACATGTTTCTCCAATTGAGGCTTTCGTGTACAACCACATGCTATTATGGCTCTGGCTTAGTCAACTACACTAGGAAGACCCATACATTGTCTTTAGTTACCGGACATGGGGATCTGGAATGCTTCATGGGGGCTGAAGACAAGCTAGCAATGATGTATGGGAGGACCTTTTGGAAAGACTTCGTCACACTCTCAGTCTGCTAGTACTCCATCTTGGTGAGCACTAATCCAGTAGGCCACTGGGGGCAACAAGATGGGATTGTGTCATGTGGGTAAAGTGTACTCCTTCTGCAGAAGTTAATAAAAAAAATCTAAGTACTTAGCCGTGTCCCCGGTTATGGACAATACTGAGCAACTAAAGTTTGAACCATGGGAGATCTCGACATTCCAACTTCTAATATAAAAACTTGATGCCCTTGTGTGTCTACCAGGGAATTCAAAGAGATTTTGTAAAGCTTGTTGCACTTGGGGTTACCAAGGTGCTCAAGAGCATGATGTACTTGGGGTTACCAAGGAACTCATAGGATTTTGATAAAAACTTGATGCACTTGGGGTTACCAAGTAGCTCAAGGGATTTTGACAAGGACTTGAACACTTGAGTTTCTACCAAGAAGTTCAAGGAACTTGGAAAAGAGATTTGACAAAGGACCAAAACCATTTGAAAAGATAGGATAAATGTTGCTTTATGCAAATAAGCCTTAAAACTCTACTTAGCCAAATATGCATATAATAATAGGATCCACTCATAAAATACAAAGTTGTGAAACTTGCCAATACAATTCAAAATGTATTGACCCTTTGTGGCTGTAACTTGTAATGTTGCAGGTTGATTGTTTTGTTATTTGAAGGTTGTTTGATTGACTAGGACTACAAAACCTATAACCAACATCTGCCTGTGGCACTTTGAAGATGAAGGACCCATGACTATATTTATTCCGCTGCAATGTAATATAATAGCCAAATGAGCTATGTATGATGTAATAAAATTATGTTATTCCTGGTTATAAAGTTATAATATGACCTTTGTATCATGATATTACATCTTAACTGTGGATGCTAGCTCATGATCCAGGGACTAGCATTGTAAAACACAGGAGGAATCTACCTTATCAGGTTGAGGCCTGTACAAACGCCCACTTTGTGATCATCCAAAAACATTCAAATGTTATGTTTCAATGACAGTTTAAAATTGAATCTATCTCATATGGGAAGATCCCACTATTTCAAAAACCACTCAAACAAGCACAATTTTCAAAACCCAAGCACCCATAGAATCCCCAGCACATGCCTAGCACACCCACCAAAAATCTTTTCAAAATTCAAAAGAAAGTTTCTTGCGGCCATTTCATCAAACACTTGGCAGGCACATTTAAACCAAATCAAATTCACTGTTTTTAATTGTGTTTTGGGACTAACTGGTTCCCTCTATAGCTCACATCAACCATTTAGTAGATCTTCTAGCCTAATTGGCAACCTCTAGCCTCACTGTAAGCTGGCCATTGTCATCAATGGTGAGAAATCCGAGCCACCTCGCCGGCCAAACCTGGTCGCCGCCGCAGCAGACCATCTCCCCCTCTCAAGCCATGTCTGGGAGGTAGCCAGCACTCCACCGCCACCCACTGTCCCCTCCCCGAGCAAAGGAAAGCCATGGATCACTGAGCACGCCGCGCGCCCATCCCTCTCGGTCTCGCCGTCGAGCCTATAAAAGGAGGCGACCCCCAGCCGATTAAAGCACACCATTTCACTCCTCTCACCTCACTGAGCATTCCACCCTCTATCCGGAGCACGAGGAGCAGCAGCTCGCCGGAATTGCGCCGGAGCAGGCCGCCTTAGGAGAAGAAGGGAGTCGTTGATTTCGACCACCCCCGGAGCTGCCTCGAACATCCATGAGCTCGCCGTCGACCACTTGTTCGTTTGCCCGCCTCGTCGTCGTCGCTGGAGCCTTGGTATGCCCCCTATGCACCCCCACTGAGCGGCTAGGGTTCGAGCTCGCCGGTGACATGTTCATCATCAACGACGACCCTCAGCCGGTGATCGCCCTTCTAATCCAACGAACCACATCGCCACATACCGCTTCTCGTGTTATGAGCCACTGACGCGTGGAACCCCCCTGTCAGCTGAGCCCCGCGCTGCAGAGTGACACTGGGCCGGCCCATTAAACTCTCCCGAGCGACCCAACCGTTTGAATTTAGATTTTTCTATTTTAATTCAAACTCAGTTTTGTACCTAGTTTCAAAAACTAACCCAGCTCGATCCAATGAACCAAATTGCATGAAACCAATTTTGGTAGAAAGGTACTGAAATTCTTAATCCAAGCCTTGTGGATTTAAATCATTTGGATCTGTAGATCAACCTTGGTAAAAATATCAAGTCAGAAGCTTTTCTGCATTCAAACATTTTTCAAATTTCAACCATAATAGCTTTTGAGTTGATTCCAACTCTCAAAAATCAAATTTGATCATACCTTTCAGAATATATAAAAACATTTGGGTTTACTTACTGAAATAATGTTCAAGCAACAAAAGAATGCCACATAGACATTTCTAGTCACCTTATTTAATTATAATAATAAGGTTAAACCTTATTAAATTGTGACACCACTTTAAATCACATTCTCATGTACTGAAATATGTGGTGATGAAATGTGTCAATATGATCCCATGTTTGGTTTGGAGAATATTAAATCTTAAGTAGTTTTTTCAATGAGTATAAATTACTTTTATAAAAATAAAATAAATAAGACAAAAGCTTTAATCTTGTAATGTTAGTGATGATACTAGATCATCTATAGTACCCTTTTGTGTGATGATTGAAAATAGTTAAGTATTGTTTGGTGATTGTGTACCTCGTACTTATTTATAGACGCTAGTACCGAACAAGGATACGAGGAGGAAGGAGGATACTACAAAGAAGAAGCCGAGGAGAACTTCAACCACTGCTCTGCACAAGGCAAGCCTTACTAACCAAGTTGACCTATGCAAGCTAACACTTGCAACTTAACAAGCTTATTCCACTTGATAGTCCAATCCTAGTTTTACTTGCAAGCTTTATACCTTATTTCTTTATCAAAGCTTTCTCTTAGAGTTTACTTAAGTAACTTGTAAATTCTAGGAAGAAAATTGAAGGTTGCATAAAGAGCATTAAATTTGGCCTAAGCTAGATAATCTTGATGTTATCCTAAGGCATGAGATTGAACTTAATTAATCTCCACTTGTTTACCACCCCTCATTAGTACTCACCCCACCTGTAGATGCTAGTGCTAAGCATAAAACTTGATAACTTTAGATGGGAACACTTGGTGAATATGGTTATGAAAACCTTGGAATGATGAGTCATTCTACTGAAATGTTTTGACATGTGTTTACGAACACCAGATGATTTTGATGATGAAAATGTTGAGGCATGAGCCTTACCCCTTTATAAAACTGATGGTTGTCTGGATGCGATACCATTCCAATTTTACCGTACAACCACAATACCCGAAAATTGGGTAGGTCTTGACTCGAAACTTATATACCTTAGTATGGGTTCCCTCACGGCCAAGGTCTGAGCTAAGGCTACCTTGTGAAGATTTTCCACCTGTACAGTACCCAAGATGACAGTTGGTCATGGTTGGGATGCCAAACTCACAGGAGAGGTGCCTATACTAGGGCGTGTAATGGAAAGGTTAGGATTGATTATCCGCATACTAAGTATGGTGAATTTAGGATTTGTTCCTGACGGATGTATCGAATGTTGTGGTGAAAGTGTACAATCTCTGCAGAGTGTCAAACTATTCGAATAGCCATGTCCGCGGTTATGGACAGTTGGAGTGGCCGTACTAATCCCTCGTGAGATGTTTCCAAAATGACTTGTGAAATGAATTGAGACCTTGACTTGACCACAACAGAGTTGTGATGTAAAATTCAAGTTCCTACTTAGGTGTTATAAAACTTCCACTAGTTTCTTGCTTCTGAACTTAATAGAGGTAAATCTGGATTTTTGCAAAACAACCCTAGAGTTTAGTGTCCTACTACAAAAACCTCCTTAACTTGTTAGTATTAGTTTGCGAGTACTTAAAGAGTACTCACGGCTTTGTCCCTGGCTATTCCCGTGGCCAAACTATGAAGAGGAGTACCAGGATGATGGACCGCAGGAAGGTTAAGACAACTAGGATCATCTCCCATCGTCAGCATTGCCTTTGACCCCGAAGATGGAGCATCGCCTACGTTACCTTTATTATTATGTATTTCCGCTGCTTGAGTTGTATTAAGAACTGGATCATGAGATCCTTATTTATGTAAGACCTTATGTATGGCTTGTAATGGATGGTGTACTGTGATATCCAAATCTGTTATGTCTCGCAAAAATGGTAATCCTGGGATTGCGATGTATGGCATAACAGGCATCTAGGATTAAAAATCCGGGTGTTGACAAGTTGGTATCAGAGCCATCCTGACCATAAGAGACCCTAGTTAGACTGGACGTTTGAATCAAAATCTTAGCTTCAAAACCAAAGGAAACAAATATTTACAAAAACTTATTCCCATTCTTATCACTTGGTTTCTTTCATAAAATTTCATGTTCCTCAAAAACTCTTGCAAAATACATAAAATTTGACACACTTGATCACTCTACTAACTTACTCATCCTATATTCTTATAGATGGATGTGAAGTACAGCAAGTTTTATCAGTTGGGGAATGGAGGAGACCTCATCTTTGGGCGGGATTTGGACCAGCTTTCGGATCTTCTGGAGCGTCCACACCCCAAGTTCTTCGGAGCTCAGCTCAATGATCAAGGAGGAGATGATCTGCAGTGGCTAATTGTTGCAAGTCTACGAGGAAAGATTGAACCTCCCACTGCAGAGGGAATTCAGTTCACCTTAAGAGAAAACAACTGGCTCGATGGACTTGCCAGGGCCATGCAGGAAGCTCTTGCCCATCTGTGTGGGCAGAGTATTAACCAGATCAAGGGTACCCGCTTTGAGTTCTTTCCAAGGCGTGATGCTATGGGACAGCCACTGGAAGCCCCATACCACCACGAGCTGAAAACTCAGTTGGACCACCTTAGCTTCATGATGTATGATCGTCAGCAGGAGTTGGACAATGCCCGTGACTACTCCAACCACAAGTCCGCCATCATCAAGATGAAGGATCAGACCATCGCCATGCTAGCGAAGGACCGCAAGTCTCGTCGCCGTCACCTTGACAAGAAGGAGCGCATCATTGCCCGTCTTCGCCACCGTATCTCGTATTTGGAGGAGACCATCCACGAGAGAGACATGCAGTTGGAGGAAAGGGAGAACGGTAGAGAAGATTTTTGTGGATACCCCTACTTCTATCTCAGCGATGACGATGATTTTCTGGAGGATCAAGCCATGGACTTCTTCACCGATGAGGATGACTTCACCTTCATCGATGATGATGATGAGGATGACGACTACACCTACTCCGAGGAGTAGTAGCACTTGAGCACTAGCGTTAGTGAGCTTTATTCGGTCCCACTGTATCGTAGTTTCCAGAATGGTTCTTAAAACCATCTATTTACCTTTGTTGTGGTGTGTGTTGTATTGTGTGCTATGGATGAATGAATGAAAAGCAAGTTTCTAGAAAATCTAAGTCAAACTTTAAAAGATTTTCAAAGTCCCTGGACCTTTGAAATCTCCCTCTTTTCTCATGATCTATCTCAATCTTCAGATGCCTCGCGGAGGAAGTGGTTCATCCCTGGACCCGATGTTGCAGATCCAGCAAATGTTGGTTTCTGACCGCGAAGCTGAAAGAGCCGAACGTCAAGCCAACCTAGCCACCCTTCAGCAGATAGCTCAGCTGAACCACAACAATCAAGGCCAAGGAAATCAGGACAACCATGGATCTAAGCTCAAGAATTTCCAGAACACCAACCCACTTGTTTTCACTAAGTCGGAAGAGCCCTTAGACGTAGATGATTGGCTGTAAACCATGGAGAACAACCTAGAAGTCGCCGGAGTGGAAGCTAACGAGAAAGTTCTGTTCGCCACCCACTATCTAGCTGGAGATGCAAGAGCATGGTGGAACAGCATTCGTGCATTGAGCGGAGGACAGATGAAGACCTGGGAGGAATTCAAGGTCAAGTTTAGCAGAACCCATGTGCCACCGGGTTTGATCAAGAGAATGTGAGATGAGTTCAGAGAACTGAGGCAAGGAAGGATGACCGTAGTGGAATACCGTGACAAATTCTTGTCATTAGCTAGGTATGCCCTGGATGAGATCGACACTGAAGCCAACAAGAAAGAGAGATTCTTGAATGTTCTACACGATGAGATGCAGACGGTGTTGGTCAATATCCCCTTTGCAGATATTAAAGCCCTTGTCGACTCTGCCATTCAGATGTAAGGAAAGATCAACCAAGCCAATGAGAACCGCAAGCGCCGCATGATGCATCATCCAGAAACCCATCATACCCCAAAGTATCGCCCTAACCCATCTCCAGTATTTGCCCCGAGAACCAACAGACCCCCGATGAACCGTCCGACCTATCCCAACCGTGGAAACCCAAGGCCCGGAGGAAATCACAACAACCCCGGCAACTTTGGCAATTTCAACCGCGCACCACCCAAGTTCAACAACAACAATGCTGCCGCCAACACCAACACTGCCCCGAGGATTGGAAGCAATGTTGTGCCTGTTGCAGCAAAGGACAAGTCGCAAGTGACTTGTTATGACTGTGGAAATAAGGGTCACTACTCCAATGAGTGCCCCAAGAAGAATGCCGCAGCCCACAATGCAAATTCCCCAGCTCAGCAACAACGTCGTGTTCACCTAGGAAGAAGGTTTGCCCCAGGGAATTCGCTCAATCGCAACGGCCGTCTTTTTCTCATGCATGCTGAAGAAGCCCAGGAAGCGCCAGACGTCGTGCTGGTTATGTTTTCTGTTAATTCAATACTTGCTAGAGTGTTGTTTGATTCTGGTGCATCGCACTCATTTGTCACCGAGGAATTTGCATGCACTAGTAAGATTCAACCAACCAAACTGAAGCATGTTATGATTGTTCAAATCCCCGGTTCAACCATCAAAGCTAGGCAAATCTACAAAGCCGTCCCTATTTGAATCCATGGCATAGATTTTTATGCTAATCTGATAGTACTCGGAACTAAAGGTTTGGAAGTAGTACTAGGAATGGATGTCCAAACATAAAGGATTAATTGACTGTGCCAAGAAAGCCATAACCATGACCGGTACAGCCGGAATATCAGTCGAGCATGTATCTGAAACCTTACCTCATCAATTCAAGTGAAACAAGAGTATAGCCCAACCTACCATTGACCAAATCCGGATAGTCTATGAATACCCCGATGTATTTCCAGATGTTTTGCCCGGTATGCCCCCAGATCGGGATATCGATTTTATCATTGAACTAATCCCCGGAACAGTACCCATAGCCCAGAGACCATATAGTATGAACCTGTATGAACTAGTGGAACTAAAGAAGCAACTAGATGCCATGCTGGAAATTGGATTGATTCAACCAAGTGCGTCACCATGGAGATCACCTGTTTTGTTCGTGGACAAGAAATATGGAGGTAACTGTTTGTGTACGGATTATCGGAAGTTGAATGATGTCACTATCAAGAACAAGTACCCATTGCCCAAGATCGAAGATTTGTTTGATCAGTTGACCGGTGCCAAAGTGTTTTCTAAGATTGATCTTAGAATAGGCTATCATCAACTCAAGATTCGTGCAGAGGATATTCCCAAGACTGCCTTTACCACCAAATATGGATTATACGAGTATACTGTCATGTGTTTTGGATTAACCAGTTCCCCCGCGTATTTCATGAACCTCATGAATAAAAAATTTATGGACTTCCTGGATTAGTTTGTTGTTGTTTTCATTGATGACATTCTGATTTATTCCAAATCAGAAGAAGAACATGAGCTACACCTAAGGACAATTCTTGGAACCCTTAGAGAGCATCAGTTGTATGCCAAGTTTAGCAAATGTGAATTCTAGTTACAGGAGGTAGGATTCCTCGGTCACATTGTATCAGCCGGAGGAATTGCCGTTGACCCTACAAAGGTGAAAGATGTCGAAGATTGGCAAGCCCCAACCACTCAAACCCAAGTTCGTGCATTTCTCGGATTGGCAGGATACTACCGCAAGTTCGTAGAAGGATTCTTGAGTATCGCCAGACAGACAAATGTGAAAGAGAGTTTTCAAGAACTCAAGAGAAGATTGATTTCAGCCCCAATCTTAATCATGCCGGATATCACAAAGCCCTTTGACGTGTATTGTGATGCATCCAAGATCGATCTCGGATGTGTGCTAATGCAAGAAGGCAAAGTTATATCTTACCTATCTCAACAACTGAAACAACATGAGCAGAACTACCCAACCCATGACCTCGAGCTCGCAGCCGTAGTTCTAGCCCTGAAGACATGGAGGCATTACCTAATGGGAAACCGTTGTGAGATTTATTCGGATCACCGGAGCCTGAAGTATATATTCACTCAGAAGGAGCTGAATATGAGACAGAGAAGATGGATTGAGTTAATCAAGGATTATGATCTAGACATTCACTATCACCCCGGTAAAGCCAATGTGGTAGCCGATGCCCTTAGCAGATTGTCGTGTCGCTTGAACTCCATGATTCTGAAGGAGCAACCAAGTCTGTACAAAGAAATGGAAGATTTCCGCATAGAATTAGTGAGTGAAGGATTTTTGGCTAGCATAGAACTTCAACCCACTTTAATCAGCCAGATCAAGGAGGCGCAGAAAGGAAATGCTAGTATCGAAGGAATCATGTCACGTCCCAAGATTTTCCAAATCTTGTAATGTGAAAATAAATGAATAAAATAAAACTTTGCTTAAATTCAGAGCCAGAAGAAACTTTTTGAACTAAAATAGAACCTCAAACACATTGAAATTAAATAAAATCTTAAAAAGGATTTAAAAAGATAAACATTTCATGAAAGGAAACAATTAGAAATATTATTTTTAAACAATCAAATGAGAAGATTTGTTTTCAAAGGAAATAGAAGTTTGTGAATAAAGATCTTACCAATTTAATTGAAACATCAAAACTTATTAAATTGTTGAAAATAAGTTTTCTAAGTAAATTGTATTCCCAAATAAAAACTACTAAAGTGTTTTGGCTTTATTTTAGATTTTAAATAAACTTTCTCAATAAAACAAACCTTAGTTGATTTAATAATGAAAGTTTATTAAATTTAATAATGGACTCTAAAGTAAAACACCATTCTATTTTAAACAAGTTTTCCAAATATACTTTATTTCCAAATAAAAACCTGCTGTTTTGTTCTTGAAAATATTTGGATTAAATGGGGATTTTATTAATATCAAACACTATTTTACTAATGAACCATAGCCATTTTATTTAATTAAATAAAACCTAAAAAGAATTTAAAAGATTATTTTACAACTTTGGTATTTGTTACTGAACAGAATCAATGTTCAAAAGTTGTGAGGAGTGATGTGAGTTTAAATTTAATTGATTGTTTGAATTATGTGTTTGAATAATCAAATCAGTAATTCAAAATAGAAATAGAAAAAGGCATTCAGTAAAAAAAAAATGGAACAAGCAGCCCAGTCGACAGGCCCAACTCCAGCCCATCTAGCCCACCTCCTCTCCCGAACCGTTTTCTTTCCCACTCAGAACCGCACCCACGCAGACACCGACTGGTGGACCTTCCCTCCCCTCCTTTCCCCACTGACCAGTGGACCCCTTTCCGCTGTTCTTCCTTTCCACCCGCACGACCTTCTTCCCCACCCCTCGCCGGCCGTTGCAGGCGGATTAACTCCGGCGTAATACGCCTTAACACGGCCGCCTTAACTCGCAGCAATCGCACACCTTAAAGCGCTCGCCCTTCCTCTCCGTTTTCCCCCTGTCATCCCACAGTATCACGCCCCCAGGCCGCCCCAATTCCTCCCCGAACACCATAATCTCCGACGAGCTTCCTCTGTCGATTCTGGCCAAGCCACACCTCCCCGAGCCTCCCTGAGCACGCTAGCAACTTCCCCACTCCCTGGCGCACCTCACTGTACCAACCGTTCATCCGCGGGCGTCCCAGGAAGTCGACTTCGACAAGGGTCAGAAGCGCCGCCGTCTGCCTTCTTCTCCGACGAGCCCAGCAGGTAGAACCCAGACGCCCCTCTTCCTCTGCTGCATGCTCACATCATCTCCGTGACCTCCTGCATCTAACCCAGCCCTTCGTTTGTCTTCTCGTGGACCACAGCAACGTCCCCATCGTCGACCAGAGCCGACCGTCGCCAAGAGCAACTCCGGCGAGAGATTCTTCCCGACGCAGTGCGCCCCGAGCCACGCCGACCACACGACGTGCTTCACCACAGCCTCGCGACCTCGGTGAGCTTTTCCTCTCCCTGTTTTGCTTCCTGTTTCGCCAGCACCGCCGTAATCTGACCGTCGCCGCCGTTAGCCATCGCCGGCGCCGCTCGCGAATGGTCGAGCAAACGAACACCGTAGGATCTTTATCCAACGCCCGAGATAGATCCACTTATTCTCGAAGGGGTATGAGCTCAGAACCATCCGATCTAACTTAATCCAGCGGCCCACGATCGCGATCCACCCGAAGCGGTACCCGCGAGTAGAAACACGCCGCGTGTCGTCTATTAGAATTAGAAACAGATTTGAATCTAATTTAGATTGCAAATTTCAAACCTTTATAACTTGAGATCTATACGTCCAAATTTGGCAAATTTTATATCAAAAGATTCAGGAGAACAAGCCCTAGCCAACCCTACCCTTAGTTTAACAAATAGTATTTAATAGATTGTTTGATTTTGCAGATTCTTTTGTGTGCTTGCTAACATTAGAAAAATCATATAAAAATAAATTTTGAGATCAAACCTTTACCAATTGGTTTATTGTGACCCTACTGACCCTAGGAACCTACCCATAATGTTAAAAATGATTTTTGTGAAATTTAAGTTGAATTATTTAACTTAGCCATTTTCTAGCCAAATAAACTCATTGATTTTATTATGGAAATGTTTGGCAAGAAAAACTTTGGGAAAATGTTATGAAACAAACTTACTGACCCAAAACACCAAGTCTTGCCAAGAGCAACTCACTTGGTGAAAAACATAAAGTTTTACTTTAAAAAGAACAATTTTTCACCACATAAAATATTGAATGGATTTTAAAATAGACTCTGAACAAAAACCTCTAACCATTGACTTTGCCATTTTGGTAAATGACCAATGTGGATCTTACAAAGTTTATAAACCTAGTAGAGACCAACTTTACAAAAGAACCCTCTTTTTGCAAGACTTAGAAACCATTACTTTGTGTGTGTGAAATGTTGTTTGAATTTTGGTTTGGAATGTTACTTGATACTATGCTTGCTTGATTGATTGTAGTGAAATTAACAAAGTGTGAGACTAGCAAGATCAAGGGTAAAACCTCATTCCCTACCAAAAAGGCAAGTTACACTATCATACAAAAGACCTATTATTTTCATTATACTTAGTGGATTTTATAAACATGCATGAAAATGTTTTATACTTATGCTATGCTAATCCTAATAGGATTCCCTATACACTACTTAGTAAAAATATTGAAGTTGTACATGCTTAGCCCTGCTATGTTTTGAAAAGAGATACATGTTGAGATTTTACAAAGGTTGAGAAAAGGACTTGTGTTTTACATAATAAAACAAGGACTCAATGAACCACCTAGGTGGTGGACACTTTATGATTTTGGAGAAGATGGCAACAAAAGGAACCATGTCTATGGCAATCACTTTGTGTTGTGCTCCAAATGAAAACCACCTAGGAAACTTAGAGATTGAACATGTTTCTCCAATTGAGGCTTTCGTGTACAACCACATGCTATTATGGCTCTAGCTTAGTCAACTACACTAGGAAGACCCATACATTGTCTTTAGTTACCGGACATGGGGATCTGGAATGCTTCATGGGGGCTGAAGACAAGCTAGCAATGATGTATGGGAGGACCTTTTGGAAAGACTTCGTCACACTCTCAGTCTGCCAGTACTCCATCTTGGTGAGCACTAATCCAGTAGGCCACTGGGGGCAACAAGATGGGATTGTGTCATGTGGGTAAAGTGTACTCCTTCTGCAGAAGTTAATAAAAAAAAATCTAAGTACTTAGCCGTGTCCCCGGTTATGGACAATACTGAGCAACTAAAGTTTGAACCATGGGAGATCTCGACATTCCAACTTCTAATATAAAAACTTAATGCCCTTGTGTGTCTACCAGGGAATTCAAAGAGATTTTGTAAAGCTTGTTGCACTTGGGGTTACCAAGGTGCTCAAGAGCATGATGTACTTGGGGTTACCAAGGAACTCATAGGATTTTGATAAAAACTTGATGCACTTGGGGTTACCAAGTAGCTCAAGGGATTTTGACAAGGACTTGAACACTTGAGTTTCTACCAAGAAGTTCAAGGAACTTGGAAAAGAGATTTGACAAAGGACCAAAACCATTTGAAAAGATAGGATAAATGTTGCTTTATGCAAATAAGCCTTAAAACTCTACTTAGCCAAATATGCATATAATAATAGGATCCACTCATAAAATACAAAGTTGTGAAACTTGCCAATACAATTCAAAATGTATTGACCCTTTGTGGCTGTAACTTGTAATGTTGCAGGTTGATTGTTTTGTTATTTGAAGGTTGTTTGATTGACTAGGACTACAAAACCTACAACCAACATCTGCCTGTGGCACTTTGAAGATGAAGGACCCATGACTATATTTATTCCGCTGCAATGTAATATAATAGCCAAATGAGCTATGTATGATGTAATAAAATTATGTTATTCCTGGTTATAAAGTTATAATATGACCTTTGTATCATGATATTACATCTTAACTGTGGATGCTAGCTAATGATCCAGGGACTAGCATTGTAAAACACAGGAGGAATCTACCTTATCAGGTTGAGGCCTCTACATATGGTATCAGAGCATTGTGTTGCCTGTAGGATTTGTAAACCCTAGGATTGGACAAAAACCCTTAGAAAAGTAGGAGTGTATTTGTTCCAAAAACTTATTTACAAAAAAACTTGTAAACTCTTTCCTCAACCATTTTGGTTTCAACTCTACATCTCTTCTATTTCAACTTGATGGAAAAACCTACCCCATGACCAAAGACTACACCATGTGCAAAGGACTACTTCAACTTCTTCAACTCTAATGACTTCAACATCTTCAACTCTAATGACTTCAACATCTTCAGCATGTTCACCAAAGGACTTCCAACGTGGGAACTACTAAAGACCACAAGTGAACTATGGAAAACCTACTCAAGATTTAGAGACTGAGGGAATGCAAAATGAGAAGAAACCAACAACAACTTTGAAGTATTGTGACCAAGAGCTTTTCTCAAAAGAAACCATGATCCCATACAAGAAGAATCAAGAAGGAAGGAAAGAGCAAAAGTGAACCATATAGATGGACCACCAAAATTTAGATAAGTCAAACCACCAACTTATGTGGTGTAGCAAAAATATTTTGATTGCTTAAGTATGAGCTTGAACTTTGTTGTTTGAGTGCAAGAATTGTTTGTGAATGTTGATTTGTGATTGCATGCACATTGCTTGTGTGAATTGTGATGTGTGATTAGAAATATTTCCTTAGAAACATCTTGCCCATTCTAAACTATCTTCGACCCCAAACAGATGACTACTCCAAAAGACTCCAAGGTTGATGACACCAACACCAACCAAGCTGACAGTTTAGGAGAACTCCTAGCAACCCAGCATCAGTTGAACCAACTGACTGCTCAGTTCCTAGCCAACAATAGTAATGAAGACCCTGCACTGCAAAAGTTTTTGGAGGAACAATCTCAACTAATGCTTAAAGTGACTAATCAAATGATTAGCATGGAAGAAAATTATCCTAGAAAAGAGTATGATAGCAAGGATGACAAGAATGTTGTTCTGGATGGAGCCCAGCTTGCATTATTTGTGGAGACAAGGAACATACTTCCAAGGAACATGAAGGACAATGCCCCAATTGTGATGAAGACCATTCTGTTGGAGAATGCCCTACCTCTCAAGCTACTTGCTACCTTTGTGAGGGAAGTGATCATACTCCTGGCCTATGCCCTATCTATGCCATGGTGGAACAAAGGAAACAAGAAGGATCCAAGTCTACTAAAGGAAAAGGACCACTTCTACCACCTAACAAGACAACCCAATTCAAAGGATCAAAGAAAATCAAGAAGCCCAAGCAAGACATGAGCCTTGTGCAATGTCGTAAATGTAAGGAAATGGGACACTACTCCAGTGCATGCCCAGGGAACATAAAGAATAAAGGAATTGACCAAGTGTGGTGTAACAACTGTAGTGAACCAGGTCACTTTGTAGCAACTTGCCCTCAAGAGCCACGTAAAGAACTCAAGGACATTAATTGTTTCAACTGCAAGAACCCAGGACACTATGCAAGCAACTGTCCAGAAAGGATGAAGAACAAGTTGAACAAGCCTATGGAGAAACTCAATCTTGGCCCATGAGTCAAGCATAAGAATAAAGCCAAAGTTTGACATAGAAAAATTTCCAGGACCCAAGAAGGCCAATATGTAATTTTTGTTTGAAATTTTTAAGGGTGGTAGCAACCTAGCTGTTTGAACTTGCCTGAAACCCTAGCCTTCCCAAATCTCGGGACGAGATTTATTTTAAGGGTGGTAGCCTGTCACATCCCAAGATTTTCCAAATCTTGTAATGTGAAAATAAATGAATAAAATAAAACTTTGCTTAAATTCAGAGCCAGAAGAAACTTTTTGAACTAAAATAGAACCTCAAACACATTGAAATTAAATAAAATCTTAAAAAGGATTTAAAAAGATAAACATTTCATGAAAGGAAACAATTAGAAATATTATTTTTAAACAATCAAATGAGAAGATTTGTTTTCAAAGGAAATAGAAGTTTGTGAATAAAGATCTTACCAATTTAATTGAAACATCAAAACTTATTAAATTGTTGAAAATAAGTTTTCTAAGTAAATTGTATTCCCAAATAAAAACTACTAAAGTGTTTTGGCTTTATTTTAGATTTTAAATAAACTTTCTCAATAAAACAAACCTTAGTTGATTTAATAATGAAAGTTTATTAAATTTAATAATGGACTCTAAAGTAAAACACCATTCTATTTTAAACAAGTTTTCCAAATATACTTTATTTCCAAATAAAAACCTGCTGTTTTGTTCTTGAAAATATTTGGATTAAATGGGGATTTTATTAATATCAAACACTATTTTACTAATGAACCATAGCCATTTTATTTAATTAAATAAAACCTAAAAAGAATTTAAAAGATTATTTTACAACTTTGGTATTTGTTACTGAACAGAATCAATGTTCAAAAGTTGTGAGGAGTGATGTGAGTTTAAATTTAATTGATTGTTTGAATTATGTGTTTGAATAATCAAATCAGTAATTCAAAATAGAAATAGAAAAAGGCATTCAGTAAAAAAAAAATGGAACAAGCAGCCCAGTCGACAGGCCCAACTCCAGCCCATCTAGCCCACCTCCTCTCCCGAACCGTTTTCTTTCCCACTCAGAACCGCACCCACGCAGACACCGACTGGTGGACCTTCCCTCCCCTCCTTTCCCCACTGACCAGTGGACCCCTTTCCGCTGTTCTTCCTTTCCACCTGCACGACCTTCTTCCCCACCCCTCGCCGGCCGTTGCAGGCGGATTAACTCCGGCGTAATACGCCTTAACACGGCCGCCTTAACTCGCAGCAATCGCACACCTTAAAACGCTCGCCCTTCCTCTCCGTTTTACCCCTGTCATCCCACAGTATCACGCCCCCAGGCCGCCCCAATTCCTCCCCAAACACCATAATCTCCGACGAGCTTCCTCTGTCGATTCTGGCCAAGCCACACCTCCCCGAGCCTCCCTGAGCACGCTAGCAACTTCCCCACTCCCTGGCGCACCTCACTGTACCAACCGTTCATCCGCGGGCGTCCCAGGAAGTCAACTTCGACAAGGGTCAGAAGCGCCGCCGTCTGCCTTCTTCTCCGACGAGCCCCGCAGGTAGAACCCAGACGCCCCTCTTCCTCTGGTGCATGCTCACATCATCTCCGTGACCTCCTGCGTCTAACCCAGCCCTTCGTTTGTCTTCTCGTGGACCACAGCAACGTCCCCATCGTCGACCAGAGCCGACCGTCGCCAAGAGCAACTCCGGCGAGAGATTCTTCCCGACGCAGTGCGCCCCGAGCCACGCTGACCACACGACGTGCTTCACCACAGCCTCGCGACCTCGGTGAGCTTTTCCTCTCCCTGTTTTGCTTCCTGTTTCGCCAGCACCGCCGTAATCTGACCGTCGCCGCCGTTAGCCATCGCCGGCGCCGCTCGCGAATGGTCGAGCAAACGAACACCGTAGGATCTTTATCCAACGCCCGAGATAGATCCACTTATTCTCGAAGGGGTATGAGCTCAGAACCATCCGATCTAACTTAATCCAGCGGCCCACGATCGCGATCCACCCGAAGCGGTACCCGCGAGTAGAAACACGACGCGTGTCGTCTATTAGAATTAGAAACAGATTTGAATCTAATTTAGATTGCAAATTTCAAACCTTTATAACTTGAGATCTATACGTCCAAATTTGGCAAATTTTATATCAAAAGATTCAGGAGAACAAGCCCTAGCCAACCCTACCCTTAGTTTAACAAATAGTATTTAATAGATTGTTTGATTTTGCAGATTCTTTTGTGTGCTTGCTAACATTAGAAAAATCATATAAAAATAAATTTTGAGATCAAACCTTTACCAATTGGTTTATTGTGACCCTACTGACCCTAGGAACCTACCCATAATGTTAAAAATGATTTTTGTGAAATTTAAGTTGAATTATTTAACTTAGCCATTTTCTAGCCAAATAAACTCATTGATTTTATTATGGAAATGTTTGGCAAGAAAAACTTTGGGAAAATGTTATGAAACAAACTTACTGACCCAAAACACCAAGTCTTGCCAAGAGCAACTCACTTGGTGAAAAACATAAAGTTTTACTTTAAAAAGAACAATTTTTCACCACATAAAATATTGAATGGATTTTAAAATAGACTCTGAACAAAAACCTCTAACCATTGACTTTGCCATTTTGGTAAATGACCAATGTGGATCTTACAAAGTTTATAAACCTAGTAGAGACCAACTTTACAAAAGAACCCTCTTTTTGCAAGACTTAGAAACCATTACTTCGTGTGTGTGAAATGTTGTTTGAATTTTGGTTTGGAATGTTACTTGATACTATGCTTGCTTGATTGATTGTAGTGAAATTAACAAAGTGTGAGACTAGCAAGATCAAGGGTAAAACCTCATTCCCTACCAAAAAGGCAAGTTACACTATCATACAAAAGACCTATTATTTTCATTATACTTAGTGGATTTTATAAACATGCATGAAAATGTTTTATACTTATGCTATGCTAATCCTAATAGGATTCCCTATACACTACTTAGTAAAAATATTGAAGTTGTACATGCTTAGCCCTGCTATGTTTTGAAAAGAGATACATGTTGAGATTTTACAAAGGTTGAGAAAAGGACTTGTGTTTTACATAATAAAACAAGGACTCAATGAACCACCTAGGTGGTGGACACTTTATGATTTTGGAGAAGATGGCAACAAAAGGAACCATGTCTATGGCAATCACTTTGTGTTGTGCTCCAAATGAAAACCACCTAGGAAACTTAGAGATTGAACATGTTTCTCCAATTGAGGCTTTCGTGTACAACCACATGCTATTATGGCTCTAGCTTAGTCAACTACACTAGGAAGACCCATACATTGTCTTTAGTTACCGGACATGGGGATCTGGAATGCTTCATGGGGGCTGAAGACAAGCTAGCAATGATGTATGGGAGGACCTTTTGGAAAGACTTCGTCACACTCTCAGTCTGCCAGTACTCCATCTTGGTGAGCACTAATCCAGTAGGCCACTGGGGGCAACAAGATGGGATTGTGTCATGTGGGTAAAGTGTACTCCTTCTGCAGAAGTTAATAAAAAAAAATCTAAGTACTTAGCCGTGTCCCCGGTTATGGACAATACTGAGCAACTAAAGTTTGAACCATGGGAGATCTCGACATTCCAACTTCTAATATAAAAACTTAATGCCCTTGTGTGTCTACCAGGGAATTCAAAGAGATTTTGTAAAGCTTGTTGCACTTGGGGTTACCAAGGTGCTCAAGAGCATGATGTACTTGGGGTTACCAAGGAACTCATAGGATTTTGATAAAAACTTGATGCACTTGGGGTTACCAAGTAGCTCAAGGGATTTTGACAAGGACTTGAACACTTGAGTTTCTACCAAGAAGTTCAAGGAACTTGGAAAAGAGATTTGACAAAGGACCAAAACCATTTGAAAAGATAGGATAAATGTTGCTTTATGCAAATAAGCCTTAAAACTCTACTTAGCCAAATATGCATATAATAATAGGATCCACTCATAAAATACAAAGTTGTGAAACTTGCCAATACAATTCAAAATGTATTGACCCTTTGTGGCTGTAACTTGTAATGTTGCAGGTTGATTGTTTTGTTATTTGAAGGTTGTTTGATTGACTAGGACTACAAAACCTACAACCAACATCTGCCTGTGGCACTTTGAAGATGAAGGACCCATGACTATATTTATTCCGCTGCAATGTAATATAATAGCCAAATGAGCTATGTATGATGTAATAAAATTATGTTATTCCTGGTTATAAAGTTATAATATGACCTTTGTATCATGATATTACATCTTAACTGTGGATGCTAGCTAATGATCCAGGGACTAGCATTGTAAAACACAGGAGGAATCTACCTTATCAGGTTGAGGCCTCTACATATGGTATCAGAGCATTGTGTTGCCTGTAGGATTTGTAAACCCTAGGATTGGACAAAAACCCTTAGAAAAGTAGGAGTGTATTTGTTCCAAAAACTTATTTACAAAAACACTTGTAAACTCTTTCCTCAACCATTTTGGTTTCAACTCTACATCTCTTCTATTTCAACTTGATGGAAAAACCTACCCCATGACCAAAGACTACACCATGTGCAAAGGACTACTTCAACTTCTTCAACTCTAATGACTTCAACATCTTCAACTCTAATGACTTCAACATCTTCAGCATGTTCACCAAAGGACTTCCAACGTGGGAACTACTAAAGACCACAAGTGAACTATGGAAAACCTACTCAAGATTTAGAGACTGAGGGAATGCAAAATGAGAAGAAACCAACAACAACTTTGAAGTATTGTGACCAAGAGCTTTTCTCAAAAGAAACCATGATCCCATACAAGAAGAATCAAGAAGGAAGGAAAGAGCAAAAGTGAACCATATAGATGGACCACCAAAATTTAGATAAGTCAAACCACCAACTTATGTGGTGTAGCAAAAATATTTTGATTGCTTAAGTATGAGCTTGAACTTTGTTGTTTGAGTGCAAGAATTGTTTGTGAATGTTGATTTGTGATTGCATGCACATTGCTTGTGTGAATTGTGATGTGTGATTAGAAATATTTCCTTAGAAACATCTTGCCCATTCTAAACTATCTTCGACCCCAAACAGATGACTACTCCAAAAGACTCCAAGGTTGATGACACCAACACCAACCAAGCTGACAGTTTAGGAGAACTCCTAGCAACCCAGCATCAGTTGAACCAACTGGCTGCTCAGTTCCTAGCCAACAATAGTAATGAAGACCCTGCACTGCAAAAGTTTTTGGAGGAACAATCTCAACTAATGCTTAAAGTGACTAATCAAATGATTAGCATGGAAGAAAATTATCCTAGAAAAGAGTATGATAGCAAGGATGACAAGAATGTTGTTCTGGATGGAGCCCAGCTTGCATTATTTGTGGAGACAAGGAACATACTTCCAAGGAACATGAAGGACAATGCCCCAATTGTGATGAAGACCATTCTGTTGGAGAATGCCCTACCTCTCAAGCTACTTGCTACCTTTGTGAGGGAAGTGATCATACTCCTGGCCTATGCCCTATCTATGCCATGGTGGAACAAAGGAAACAAGAAGGATCCAAGTCTACTAAAGGAAAAGGACCACTTCTACCACCTAACAAGACAACCCAATTCAAAGGATCAAAGAAAATCAAGAAGCCCAAGCAAGACATGAGCCTTGTGCAATGTCGTAAATGTAAGGAAATGGGACACTACTCCAGTGCATGCCCAGGGAACATAAAGAATAAAGGAATTGACCAAGTGTGGTGTAACAACTGTAGTGAACCAGGTCACTTTGTAGCAACTTGCCCTCAAGAGCCACGTAAAGAACTCAAGGACATTAATTGTTTCAACTGCAAGAACCCAGGACACTATGCAAGCAACTGTCCAGAAAGGATGAAGAACAAGTTGAACAAGCCTATGGAGAAACTCAATCTTGGCCCATGAGTCAAGCATAAGAATAAAGCCAAAGTTTGACATAGAAAAATTTCCAGGACCCAAGAAGGCCAATATGTAATTTTTGTTTGAAATTTTTAAGGGTGGTAGCAACCTAGCTGTTTGAACTTGCCTGAAACCCTAGCCTTCCCAAATCTCGGGACGAGATTTATTTTAAGGGTGGTAGCCTGTCACATCCCAAGATTTTCCAAATCTTGTAATGTGAAAATAAATGAATAAAATAAAACTTTGCTTAAATTCAGAGCCAGAAGAAACTTTTTGAACTAAAATAGAACCTCAAACACATTGAAATTAAATAAAATCTTAAAAAGGATTTAAAAAGATAAACATTTCATGAAAGGAAACAATTAGAAATATTATTTTTAAACAATCAAATGAGAAGATTTGTTTTCAAAGGAAATAGAAGTTTGTGAATAAAGATCTTACCAATTTAATTGAAACATCAAAACTTATTAAATTGTTGAAAATAAGTTTTCTAAGTAAATTGTATTCCCAAATAAAAACTACTAAAGTGTTTTGGCTTTATTTTAGATTTTAAATAAACTTTCTCAATAAAACAAACCTTAGTTGATTTAATAATGAAAGTTTATTAAATTTAATAATGGACTCTAAAGTAAAACACCATTCTATTTTAAACAAGTTTTCCAAATATACTTTATTTCCAAATAAAAACCTGCTGTTTTGTTCTTGAAAATATTTGGATTAAATGGGGATTTTATTAATATCAAACACTATTTTACTAATGAACCATAGCCATTTTATTTAATTAAATAAAACCTAAAAAGAATTTAAAAGATTATTTTACAACTTTGGTATTTGTTACTGAACAGAATCAATGTTCAAAAGTTGTGAGGAGTGATGTGAGTTTAAATTTAATTGATTGTTTGAATTATGTGTTTGAATAATCAAATCAGTAATTCAAAATAGAAATAGAAAAAGGCATTCAGTAAAAAAAAAATGGAACAAGCAGCCCAGTCGACAGGCCCAACTCCAGCCCATCTAGCCCACCTCCTCTCCCGAACCGTTTTCTTTCCCACTCAGAACCGCACCCACGCAGACACCGACTGGTGGACCTTCCCTCCCCTCCTTTCCCCACTGACCAGTGGACCCCTTTCCGCTGTTCTTCCTTTCCACCTGCACGACCTTCTTCCCCACCCCTCGCCGGCCGTTGCAGGCGGATTAACTCCGGCGTAATACGCCTTAACACGGCCGCCTTAACTCGCAGCAATCGCACACCTTAAAACGCTCGCCCTTCCTCTCTGTTTTCCCCCTGTCATCCCACAGTATCACGCCCCCAGGCCGCCCCAATTCCTCCCCGAACACCATAATCTCCGACGAGCTTCCTCTGTCGATTCTGGCCAAGCCACACCTCCCCGAGCCTCCCTGAGCACGCTAGCAACTTCCCCACTCCCTGGCGCACCTCACTGTACCAACCGTTCATCCGCGGGCGTCCCAGGAAGTCAACTTCGACAAGGGTCAGAAGCGCCGCCGTCTGCCTTCTTCTCCGACGAGCCCCGCAGGTAGAACCCAGACGCCCCTCTTCCTCTGGTGCATGCTCACATCATCTCCGTGACCTCCTGCGTCTAACCCAGCCCTTCGTTTGTCTTCTCGTGGACCACAGCAACGTCCCCATCGTCGACCAGAGCCGACCGTCGCCAAGAGCAACTCCGGCGAGAGATTCTTCCCGACGCAGTGCGCCCCGAGCCACGCTGACCACACGACGTGCTTCACCACAGCCTCGCGACCTCGGTGAGCTTTTCCTCTCCCTGTTTTGCTTCCTGTTTCGCCAGCACCGCCGTAATCTGACCGTCGCCGCCGTTAGCCATCGCCGGCGCCGCTCGCGAATGGTCGAGCAAACGAACACCGTAGGATCTTTATCCAACGCCCGAGATAGATCCACTTATTCTCGAAGGGGTATGAGCTCAGAACCATCCGATCTAACTTAATCCAGCGGCCCACGATCGCGATCCACCCGAAGCGGTACCCGCGAGTAGAAACACGCCGCGTGTCGTCTATTAGAATTAGAAACAGATTTGAATCTAATTTAGATTGCAAATTTCAAACCTTTATAACTTGAGATCTATACGTCCAAATTTGGCAAATTTTATATCAAAAGATTCAGGAGAACAAGCCCTAGCCAACCCTACCCTTAGTTTAACAAATAGTATTTAATAGATTGTTTGATTTTGCAGATTCTTTTGTGTGCTTGCTAACATTAGAAAAATCATATAAAAATAAATTTTGAGATCAAACCTTTACCAATTGGTTTATTGTGACCCTACTGACCCTAGGAACCTACCCATAATGTTAAAAATGATTTTTGTGAAATTTAAGTTGAATTATTTAACTTAGCCATTTTCTAGCCAAATAAACTCATTGATTTTATTATGGAAATGTTTGGCAAGAAAAACTTTGGGAAAATGTTATGAAACAAACTTACTGACCCAAAACACCAAGTCTTGCCAAGAGCAACTCACTTGGTGAAAAACATAAAGTTTTACTTTAAAAAGAACAATTTTTCACCACATAAAATATTGAATGGATTTTAAAATAGACTCTGAACAAAAACCTCTAACCATTGACTTTGCCATTTTGGTAAATGACCAATGTGGATCTTACAAAGTTTATAAACCTAGTAGAGACCAACTTTACAAAAGAACCCTCTTTTTGCAAGACTTAGAAACCATTACTTTGTGTGTGTGAAATGTTGTTTGAATTTTGGTTTGGAATGTTACTTGATACTATGCTTGCTTGATTGATTGTAGTGAAATTAACAAAGTGTGAGACTAGCAAGATCAAGGGTAAAACCTCATTCCGTACCAAAAAGGCAAGTTACACTATCATACAAAAGAACTATTATTTTCATTATACTTAGTGGATTTTATAAACATGCATGAAAATGTTTTATACTTATGCTATGCTAATCCTAATAGGATTCCCTATACACTACTTAGTAAAAATATTGAAGTTGTACATGCTTAGCCCTGCTATGTTTTGAAAAGAGATACATGTTGAGATTTTACAAAGGTTGAGAAAAGGACTTGTGTTTTACATAATAAAACAAGGACTCAATGAACCACCTAGGTGGTGGACACTTTATGATTTTGGAGAAGATGGCAACAAAAGGAACCATGTCTATGGCAATCACTTTGTGTTGTGCTCCAAATGAAAACCACCTAGGAAACTTAGAGATTGAACATGTTTCTCCAATTGAGGCTTTCGTGTATAACCACATGCTATTATGGCTCTGGCTTAGTCAACTACACTAGGAAGACCCATACATTGTCTTTAGTTACCGGACATGGGGATCTGGAATGCTTCATGGGGGCTGAAGACAAGCTAGCAATGATGTATGGGAGGACCTTTTGGAAAGACTTCGTCACACTCTCAGTCTGCCAGTACTCCATCTTGGTGAGCACTAATCCAGTAGGCCACTGGGGGCAACAAGATGGGATTGTGTCATGTGGGTAAAGTGTACTCCTTCTGCAGAAGTTAATAAAAAAAATCTAAGTACTTAGCCGTGTCCCCGGTTATGGACAATACTGAGCAACTAAAGTTTGAACCATGGGAGATCTCGACATTCCAACTTCTAATATAAAAACTTGATGCCCTTGTGTGTCTACCAGGGAATTCAAAGAGATTTTGTAAAGCTTGTTGCACTTGGGGTTACCAAGGTGCTCAAGAGCATGATGTACTTGGGGTTACCAAGGAACTCATAGGATTTTGATAAAAACTTGATGCACTTGGGGTTACCAAGTAGCTCAAGGGATTTTGACAAGGACTTGAACACTTGAGTTTCTACCAAGAAGTTCAAGGAACTTGGAAAAGAGATTTGACAAAGGACCAAAACCATTTGAAAAGATAGGATAAATGTTGCTTTATGCAAATAAGCCTTAAAACTCTACTTAGCCAAATATGCATATAATAATAGGATCCACTCATAAAATACAAAGTTGTGAAACTTGCCAATACAATTCAAAATGTATTGACCCTTTGTGGCTGTAACTTGTAATGTTGCAGGTTGATTGTTTTGTTATTTGAAGGTTGTTTGATTGACTAGGACTACAAAACCTACAACCAACATCTGCCTGTGGCACTTTGAAGATGAAGGACCCATGACTATATTTATTCCGCTGCAATGTAATATAATAGCCAAATGAGCTATGTATGATGTAATAAAATTATGTTATTCCTGGTTATAAAGTTATAATATGACCTTTGTATCATGATATTACATCTTAATTGTGGATGCTAGCTAATGATCCAGGGACTAGCATTGTAAAACACATGAGGAATCTACCTTATCAGGTTGAGGCCTCTACAAATCAAGCGTCGTATCGGTACATACAAAGTACCCGGATTCACGGAAGACGAAGAAGGAGTTATGTGGTACAAAGGACGCCTTTGTGTACCAGCAGATTTTGAGTTGAAATAAGTTATTCTGAAGGAATCTCATGATACTCTTTATTCTATCCACCCCGGAGGAACGAAGATGTACCAAGATTTGAAAGAAAAAATTTGGTGGCACAAGACGAAGAGGGAAATCGGAATCTATATCGCCAAGTGTGATATATGTCAGCGAGTCAAGGCGGGACATCAAAGACCCGCTGGATTCTTGCAACCATTGCAGATTCCGGAATGGAAATGGGATTCCGTTGGAATGGACTTTATCACCGGATTGCCTACTTCTAGCAGGGGAAATGACTCTATCTGGGTCATAGTGGACAGATTGTCCAAAGTCGCCCATTTCTTACCAGTCAAGACCACATATCAGAGTTCGAAGCTAGTGGAGTTATACATCTCTAGAATCGTCATTGCACGGATTCCCCAATAACATCGTATCTAATCGAGGAACACAGTTTACCTCGAGATTCTGTAAGAAAGTCCAAGAAGGTTTAGGAACCCGACTAGATTTCAGCACAACTTATCACCCTCAGACCGACGGACAAACGGAGCGAGTAAATCAAATACTCGAAGACATGTTGAGAGCATGTGTGTTAGAGTATGGATCTAAATGGGAAGACTGTCTGCTGTTTGCAGAATTTTCATACAACAATGGTTATCAAGCTAGTCTGCAAATGGCCCCATTTGAGTTTATGTATGGAAGGATGTGTCACACCCCTTTGAACTGGTCGGAAGTAGGAGAGTCAGATTTTCAGACCCGAAATCCTACAAGAAGCAGAAGAGAAGGTTCACAAGATTCGGGAGCACCTCAAGACTGCCCAGTCAAGGCAGAAGAGTTACACCGATAAGAGACGTCGAGACCTCGCCTTTAACATTGGACAGTTTGTGGATCTGAAAGTGTCGCCATTGAAAGGAATGCAGCATTTCCAGCTGAAAGGAAAGTTAGCCCCCAGATATATCGACCTCTTCAAGATTCTGAACCGTCGAGGAGAAGTGTCGTATCAATTGGAACTACCCGAAGATATGTCAGCCGTGCACAATGTGTTCCATATCTCATTACTTCGCAAGTGCCTCGAAGTTCCAGAGAAGACTGAAGTGGTCAAGAACATTGATCATCGGACCATAGAAAGCAATGATGACCTAACCTATCCTGAAGTACCCATCCATATTTTGGAAGAAGCTTTCAGAACTACCAGAACCCGAAGCATCAAGTTTCTCAAGATTCAGTGGAGCAACCACACAGAAGAGGAAGCTACCTGGGAGCGCGAACATCCCATCAGGACAGAGTTTCCCGATCTCTTCAAATCCTAGGTAATCTTTTTCGCCCTTTTTCAAATCTCGGGACGAGATATTGTTTAAGTGGGGAAGGTTTGTAACATCCCAAAAATATTAAACATGCATCATCGACTCTAATCATCAAAATTAGGGTTAAGAAAAAATTTCCCAACTAAAAATATGAAAGCATTCATATGTGTGTGTATTAAAATTTGGATTATTTTGAATTGCCATGGTTCTGTGTTTCTTTGCTTGTAAAATGATTCTTAGGTGAAATAAACATCATCTAAACAATCCCCAAACTTTTCCCAAAGACAAACAACTCAATATAAACAAATGAGGTGAATGGTCATCCTTGCCAAATTAACTCTCATGCCTACTTTGGCTATCCCTAGTTTTCAAAACTCAACAGAAACATTTGTGGATCTTTGCACCCCTTGTTATTACTCATAATAAGGTACCAAGTCCCACTTTGTGATCATCCAAAAACATTCAAATGCTAAGTTTAAATGACAGTTTAAAATTGAATCTATCTCATATGGTACCAAGGCCCACTTTGTGATAATAAGGTACCAACGCCCACTTTGTGATAATAAGGTACCAAGGCCCACTATTTCAAAAACCACTCAAACAAGCTCAATTTTCAAAACCCAAGCACCCACAGAATCCCCAGCACATGCCTATCACACCCAACAAAAATATTTTCAAAATTCAAAAGAAAGTTTCTTGCGGCCATTTCATCAAACACTTGGCAGGCAAATTTAAACCAAATCAAATTCATTGTTTTTAATAGTGTTTTGGGCCTAACTGGTTCCCTCTCTAGCTCACAACAACCATTTAGTAGATCATCTAGCCTAATTGGCAAACTCTAGCCTCACTGTAAGCTGGCCATTGTCATCAATGTTGAGGAATCCGAGCCACCTCGCCGACCAAACCTGGTCGCCTCCGCAGTAGACCATCTCCCCCTCTCTAGCCATGTCTGGGAGGTAGCCAGCACTCCACCACCATCCACTGTCCCCTCCTCGAGGAAAGGAAAGTCGTGGACCACCGAGCACGCCGCGCGCCCAGTGCCACTACGACATGCCGATCATGCGCCAAAGCACCGCACCCGACACGCGTGCACACACCGCCCCTTGACCGCAGCCCGTGCCCATCGCTTCGCCATGACACAAGGAACACGCCAAACACCCCCGTTCGTCGCCCCGTGCCTCAAAGCCACCGCTCGCCTTCGAAGACGCCGCCTTTGTCACGCAGAGCACCACACGCTCCCGACCGATTACCACCGATCCTACACGCGCATTTAAGCTCTAGAGCATCGCCAGGAGACCGCCCGTCGATCGCCAACCTTAGCCATGCCGCTAGCCGCCCGTAGCCATGTCGCCTGCCCATCCCACTCGGTCTCGCCATCCAGCATATAAAAGGAGGCGACCCCCAGCCGATTGAAGCACACCATTTCACTCCCCTCACCTCACTGAGCATTCCACCCTCTAGCCGGAGCACGAGGAGCAGCAGCTCGCCGGAATTACGCCGGAGCAGGCCACCTCTAGAGAAGAAGGGAGCCGTTGATTTCGACCACCCCCGGAGCTGCCTCGACCATCCCTGAGCCCGCCATCGACCACTTGTTCATTTGCCCGCCTCGCCATCGACCACTTGTTCGTTTGCCCGCCTCGCCGTCGTCGCTAGAGCCCTGGTATGCCCCCTATGCACCCCCACTGAGCCGCTAGGGTTTGAGCTCGTCGGTGATATGTTCATCGTCGACGACGACCCTCAGCCGTTGATCGCCCTTCTAATCCAATGAACCACATCGCCCCGTACCACTTCGCGTGTTATGAGCCACTGACGGGTGGAACCCCCCATCAGCTGAGCCCTGCGCTGCGGAGTGACACTGGGCCGGCCCATTAAACTCTCCCGCGCGACCCAACCGTTTTAATTTAGATTTTTCTATTTTAATCAAACTCAGTTCTGTACCTAGTTTCAAAAACCAACCCAGCTCGATCCAATCAACCAAATTGCATGAAACCAATTTTGTTAGGTTCTTAATCCAAGCCCGTTGGATTCAAATCATTTGTATCTGTAGATCAACCTTGGTAAAAATATCAATTCAGAAGCTTTTATGCATTCAAACATTTTTCAAATTTCAACCATAATAGCTTTTGAGTTGATTCCAACTCTCAAAAATCACATTTGATCATACCTTTCAGAATATATAAAAACATTTGGGTTTACTTACAGAAATAATGTTCAAGCAACAAAAGAATGCCACATAGACATTTCTAGTCACTTTATTTAGTTATAATAAAAAGGTGAAACCTTATTAAATTGTGACACAACTTTAAATCACATTCTCATGTACTGAAATATGTGGTGATGACATCTATCAACATGATCCCATGTTTGGTTTGGTGAATATTAAATCTTAAGTAGTTTATTCAATGAGTAGAAATTACTTTTCTAAAAAAAATAAGACAAAAGCTTTAATCTTGTAATGTTAGTGATGATACTAGATCATATATAGTACCCTTTTGTGTGATGATTGAAAATAGTTATGTATTGTTTGGTGATTGTGTACCTCGTAATTATTTATAGACGCTAGTACTGACCAAGGATACGAGGAGGAAGGAGGATACTACAAAGAAGAAGCCAAGGAGAACTTCAACCACTGCTCTGCACAAGGCAAGCCTTACTAACCAAGTTGACCTATGCAAGCTAACACTTGCAACTTAACAAGCTTATTCCACTTGATAACCCAATCCTAGTTTAACTTCAAAGCTTTATACCTTATTTCTTTATCAAATCTTTCTCCTAGAGTTTACTTAAGTAACTTGTAAATTCTAGGAAGAAAATTGAAGGTTGCATAAAGAGCATAAAATTTGGCCTAAGCTAGATAATCTTGATGTCATACTAAGGCATGAGATTGAACTTAATTAATCTCTACTTGTTTACCACCCCTCATTAGTACTCACCCCACCTTTAGATGCTAGTGCTAAGCATAAAAATTGATCAACTTTAGATGGGAACACTTGGTGAAAATGGGTATGAAAACTTGGTGAAAATGATGAGTCATTCTACTGAAATGTTTTTACATGTGTTTCCGAATACCAGATGATTTTGATGATGAAAATGTTGAGGCATGAGCCTTACCCCTTAATAAAACTGATGGTTGTCTGGATGCGATACCATTCCAATTTTACCGCACAACCACAATACTCGAAAATTGGGTAGGGCTTGACTCGAAACTTATATACCTTAGTATGGGTTCCCTCACGGCCAACGTCTGAGCTGAGGCTACCTTGTGAACATTGTCCACCTGTGCAGTACCCAAGATGACAGTTGGTCATGGTTGGGAGGCCAAACTCATAGGAGAGGTGCATATACTAGTGCGTGTAATGGAAAAGTTAGGATTGATTATTCACATAGTGAGTATGGTGAATTCAGGATTTGTTCCTGACGGATGTATCGAATGTTGTGGTGAAAGTGTATAATCTCTGCAGAGTGTCAAACTATTCGAATAGCCGCGTCCGCGGTTATGGACAGTTGGAGTGGCCATACTGTTCCCCGTAAGATGTTTCAAAAATGACTTGTGAAAATGAATTGAGACCTTGACTTGACCACAACAGAGTTGTGATATAAAATTCAAGTTCATACTTAGGTGTTATAAAACTTCAACTAGTTTCTTGCTTTTGAACTTAGTAGAGGTAAATCTGGCTTTTTGCAAAACAACCGTAGAGCTTAGTGTCCTACTACAAAAACCTCCTTAACTTGTTAGTATTAGTTTGCGAGTACTGAAAGAGTACTCATGGCTTTGTCCTTGGCTATTCCCGTGACCAGACTATGAAGAGGAGTACCAGGATGATGGACCGCAGGAAGGTTACGACAACTAGGATCATCTCCCATCGTCAGCATTGCCTGTGACCCCGAAGATGGAGCTTCGCCTACGTTACCTTTATTATTATGTATTTCCGCTGCTTGAGTTGTATTAAGAACTGGATCATGAGATCCTTATTTGTGTAAGACATTATGTATGGTTTCTAATGGATGATGTACTGTGATATCCAAATCTGTTATGTCTCGCAAAAATGGTAATCCTGGGATTGCGATGTATGGCATAACAGGCATCTGGGATAAAAATTCGGGTGTTGAGACATGGCCAGCAGCAGTTCTTCCCCCTCCATGTCGGAGTCAGGCGATGCGGCGGCGAAGCCAGCGAGCTCCGTCGTCGTGCCCCCAGAGGGTCTGGTGATTCCCAGATCCGCGATGGTCGAAGCCACCGACGGTGACCATAACTCAGTGGCGATGGAGCTGCTCGAAGAGGAGTATGACTCCCACAAAGGCGACTGGCGCGTTTCAGATATTATGGACCGTGATATCAAGGAATTGATCATTGAGGGCTACCTCCCTGTGACGGAAGGGCTCGCCTGGTGGGTGGCGCCGGCCAGCGAGGTCACACCTTCTCTCCAAGACGGAGAAAAGGTGTACCTCAAAGCACAACTGGTACGCTGGCGTCTCCCTGCCCATCTCGAACTTTTTCCTTGTTGTCCTCAACCATTACTGAGTACAGCCTCAGAACCTCTCCCCCAATAGCATCTCAGCGCTTTGCGAGGGTTATTTAGGATTAGGCCGAGGCTACATCTCTTCATCTATTTCTTCACCGTCAAGCGTGAAGCCGGAGCCGGCAAGGACGACCTCAGGAATTGTGGCACCATTAGTTTTAAGGTCCGGCCTGGCCGGCGGTTCCCCGACATCGTCGGCCACGAGTCTTGCAAGAACTAGCAGCGGACATACTTCTACGGCCCAGATATCCCTCTGGCCGGCCGAGAAGTGACGTACCCGGACTTTGTCGATGGAGCTGCCGCTGAAGCCTCAACATGGATATCCCAGGCCTCCCTTCCCTCTGACATCGACGCTTCCCGCGCTATAAGTCGGATAGAGTGGTTCGTAGATACGGGTCTGACCGGATTGGACCTATCCATGTGCTAGTTCGTCAGGCGGATCCAGCCTCTACAGCACTGCTTGCAGTTGATGCACGAGTATACCAAGGAGAGGAAGGATAGCCTCCGCATCGCCAAGGACAACTTCTCGAGCGACTCCGTCAAGCTCCGCCTCAAGGACATCGTCAAGGTGAAGGATAAGAAGCGTGGCTTCTCCATCACCTACGACATGTTCGTAGAGAGCAAGTGCCCAAAGGTACCTGTTTATTTTTCGTGTATGACATATACTCCGGTTCTTCCGTCTAGCCGTTACCATCTCATCTAACACGGTGGTTCTTCACTTAACAGCTCAGCGACATAGATGAGGATAGCATGGCTCCTCAAATCTATGATCCAAAGATGAAGGAAGTCACCGTCGTGTTCGACGACGATGCCCCGTTGGCGCAAAAGCGGAAGAGCTCCACTTCTAACGCTGCCAATGGAGGCAAGAAGAAGAAGATGGAGGGTGGAGCCTCCAAGAAGACTACCGCCGCCCTGGAGGCAGAGAAAAGAAAGATTACAGGGACCCCCTTTGCCAAAGCACCCCCTCTTGTGTAAGCTTCTTTCTCTCTGACAGTGTCCATTGTTTGTCTTATTTATATACTTATACTTTTTGTGCATTTCAGGAAGAAGGCCACAACCAGTTTGAAGAAGACCTCCAAGACTTTGGGGGCTTCTAAAAACAATAAGGATATGTTGCATCGTGACGTTAATCCCCACGCATCTCCCGCCATCGCCCCTGTCACCCCTAGCATCCAGCCTTCGTCCGCTCCGACAAGCTCTCAAGCCAAAGAAGCATCTGGCCCTTCCGCCATGGAAGTGGACTCAGGTTCCTCCACCGAGCTTGCTGTTGTCGGCAAACAGGCGACGCAGGAAAGTGCCGCAAACCAAATGGCTGAAGCTCCGGCTAAGGATGCCATCGGTTACGGTAAGGCGGTGGTGGTAGGTGGTACGTCTATCGAAGGTGGCACCTCTGCACCCAAGAAGACCATAGAGTTCCAGAAGATAGTCTATCTGGTGCTTACGCCGGGTAGTACTGATCTGGTTCCTAGTGCCGCGCCGACATCTCCAACGTGTGGCCTTGAGGATCTTCTCTGGCAAGCAGAAATCTTGCAAGGAAACAGTTTGTCCTTCGGCAAGTTGCTTGCTAATAGTGCTACAAACCTCAAGATCATAGCACTTGTAAGTTTTATTTGCCTTTTGCTTTTCATATGAGTATCCCACTCTAGCCCCCGAGGATTTAGATGGAAAACCATAGGTCTTTGCATCTAAATGCTCTAAGAGTGACTAAGCTAGAAAACTTCTCACTGTAGCCCCCAAGCTTCTAGTTGTAACTGAATTAGTTCTGACTAGATGCTTAAAGAGAAGCTAAGCATATGACTGAGTTAAAAACTTTATACTGTATCCCCCAAGCTTCTAGTTGTAACTGAATTAGTTCCGACTAGATGCTTAAAGAAAGACCAAGCATATTGTTAAGTTAAAAACTCTCATTGTAGCCCCCGAGCTTCTAGGTGGAAATTTTCCGTCTAGATGCTCCAAGTAGACCAAACAACATTTAAATTTCTTCTTTCCACAGAATGAGAATGTTCGGAGGGGTGTCTCCAACGACAAGTACCAGAAGATGCGTGTGGACTTGGAAGCTGACAAGGGTAAAACGGCCTTCTTGAAGGAACGAATCATCAAGAGCAAGCGTCTGTTTTTCCTTTCTTTTTCATATTCCGTCTTGGTCTTGTTCCAACATTCTCCGAGTACTTACTGTGTACTGTTCTTTCTCCGACTTGCAGAAACTATTTCCAAGGCTAAGTATATTGTCGAGCAATCCAATCACATTCAGCAGCTGGATAGCGAAAACAAGATCCTTAAGCAGGAGAGGAAGGACATGCTGAAGATGCACGAAGACTCAATGAAAGCCCTGCAAGACTCCGCCAGTGAGGAGATGAACCGCTTGAAGAAGGAAATCGCGATCTTAAAATATCAGAAGAAAGCTGCTGATGAGCAAAATCAACGCCATCATGAAGCGTACAAGATCCTCCGACAAGAACGGGACTCCATGGCGGAGACTCTCCAACAAGCTAAGATAAGCATCTTCAGTAAGTGATTCTCCGTCTTGGACTTTTGTAAGCTGAATACTCTAAATTTTTAAACCCATGCACTCCTTTCTCGGAAATTTGCAGCTCCTATAGGTTTAACCCGGTCGCCTCCTTCGCCAAAGGAATGTATGGTCCTTGCTGGCAACTCTATCAACACTGCCATCAAGCAGGCCAAGGAGATAGCCAAACCCCTCCAGATTAATATCAAGGCATCAGACTCTGTGGCGAAGTTCTCGGAGATCCTGCGCTGAGCCCCCGAGCGTATCCCAAGCTAGAAAGCTTCATGTGCACGGGCCGGTGCAAGGATGGCGCTGTCCATGGTCAAGGCACATTACGAAAATGCCGACATCGACATGGTGACCTCCGGTATCCCTGACGTAGACGACGAAGGCCAAAAGATAAACCACAAGTCTATCTTGGTGTCGCTTGCGGGTTATGACACCAGAGTCGCCGAGTTGGTCGACATTAATGTCTTTGTGCCCATGAAAACCATCGATGGCGGCAACTAAAGCTCCTCCGAGTCCCTCAACACCGCCGACTTCGAGGAAGGTGACTCTCCTACTGCCGACGATGCTGCCTCCAAGTCGCCTGCGCCAACGGAATAAAAAACAATTTGTAATATTTGTTTCCCCTGTAATGTGTATGCGGAAAAATTATATGTTAACTTAAGGCGGAGAACAATGGTTGTTATTTCCTGCTACTCTAGAATTGGTTCCAGCATGTATATATTTTTTAAGCAAGTGCTGGCGTATCCATTACTCTGGTTTTTATGCTTGATTTTTCATGAGTCGGAAGACTTGTTGTCGGAACCATGCGCTCAGGTGATGATCCCAACTGGCACCGTCAATAACCTAAGCACAAAATCTCCGACAATAAGTGCCAAAAGTCACTACTCCAGAATCCACATAAAAACGACAAAGAACGTGTAGACCATAAAACTTAAGCTAACGCCCGTAGGAGGAATTTTCACAAATGCAATTGCAAAGATTGTGCATAAAAGTTTTTATACGATCCAAAAATGAACACTAAAGGATGTAAAAGACTCAGAAATATGAGTGAACCAAAGAGCTTTATTTCATTGATCATATAAGAGGTACACAATAGATAAAAATGCTAAGTGTAGAAAGGACGTAGTTGTGCTATGTTCCATGGCCGATCAAGCTCCGGGTAGTCATCATCCGGGTCATGTCTCTTACGCTCATGATCTTCTTTGGGCCTATCCTTCAGTTCACGATTGTCAACGAGGTAGTAAGACCCATTGAGCAGCGCCATGCTTATGATGAACGGTCCTTCCCATGGCGGGGATAATTTGTGTGACCTTTTCTGCTTAAGTCGGAGCTCTAGATCCCCCTCTTTAAAAGAGCGATGCCGGACACGGTGACTATGGTAGCTACGTAGCTTATGCTAGTATATGGCGGATCTTTGGCATGCCAAAACGCGCTCCTCCTTGAGAAGGTGCACATCTAGTCGTCTGGATTCTTCAGCGTCATCCTCGTCGTAGGCGGCAACTCTTGGTGCATCGTGAAGGATGTCGGAAGGCAATATGGCTTCTGCTCCATATACCATGAAGTAAGGGGTGTAGCCGGTGGATCTATTTGGTGTAGTTCGTAAACTACGCAACACATATGGCAATTCTTCCGCCCAGGATCGAACTGCTCTATGTAGCAGTGCCTCAAGACATGGCTTGATTCCCTATAGAATTAATCCATTGGCTCGCTAAACCTGACCGTTGGATTGTGGGTGTGCCATAGATGCAAGGTCAAGTCGGATGCCCTTCTCCCAACAATAAGCTTCCACTTCTCCGAGTGACAAGTTAATGCTGTTGTCGGTGATAATTCTATGTGGGAGACCAAATCTCACCACTAGATCCCGAACAAACCTAAGGGAAGTTGCCCCATCGAGCTTTCTAATGGGTTTAGCTTCTATCCATTTGGTAAATTTATCAACTTCTACTAGCAGATGCATAAACCCACATGGTGCCGTCTGCAGCGGACCAACCATGTCCAGCCCCCAGACTGCAAACGGGTATTGTTCGCAATTCTTCAGCAGGAACATGTGGTTGTCGGGCATAATACTGGCATCCCATGCATGTCTTCACAAGCTTGTCGGCGTCCGCCTTCATGGTCATCCAGTAGAATCCTTGCCAGAAGGCTTTCGCGACCAAAGATCGGGGAGCGGCGTGATGCCCGCATTCTCCGAGATGGATTTCGCGTAGGATTTCAATACCTTCTTGCTAGGAAACACACTTAAGGTATACACCAGTAGTGCTTCTTTTGTAGATCTGTCCATTGATTATGGTATAGCCCTTTGCTTGACGTACTATTTGCCGTCTTTTGACTTCGTCATCGGGAAAAGTTCCGTGTTCGAGATACTTCATGAACGGTTTTGTCCAAGCTGGAGGGACCTTTGCCACCATGTGGACGAAAGAGTATACTCTGTCCGGGTTGTCGATGTCTGATCCCTTCACGGATGGTGTCCGTAGATGCTCCAGGAATACTCCAGGCGGAATTCGTTTGCACCCTGATCCAAGCTTAGACAGTAGATCAGCCGCCTCGTTTTTATCCCTAGGTACATACTTGACCTCAGAGCCCAAGAAGCTCTTGGCTATCTCGTCCACTTTGTCTCGATATGCCACAATCATAGGGTTCCGCGCATTCTAGGTGCCAGCCACCTGCTGGGAAACCAAGTCAGAATCTCCACAGCAAACTATGCGCTTGATGCCAATATCCTGGGCTACACGTAATCCTTGAATGAGTGCTTCATACTCCGCCATGTTGTTCGTAGCCTCGAAGTGGATTTGCAGAACTTAGTGTAGCTTGTCTCCAGTTAGTGATTGTAGTAATACACCAGCCCCCGAGCCGTTGAGTATCTTTGTGTTGGAGATATGCCCTAGAGGCAATAATAAATGTAGTTATTATTATATCTTTGTGTTTATGATAAATGTTTACATTCATGCTATAATAGTATTAACAAGGAAACATTGATACTTGTGTGATTTGTAAACTTAATTTGAAGTCCCTAGTATAGCCTCTATACTTCACTAGCTTGTTGGTTGATTAATGATTGTGGTTTCCCTATCATGAACATTGAGATGTTATCAACAACAAGATCATATCGTTAGGGGAATGATATGGTGGACATACTCCTATAGATAAGCGTAGCATAAAGATCAAGTCATTTCTATAGTTCAATTGATATATGCTTTCTGATACATAGTAACCTAATTCCTTCGACCATGAGATCATGCATATCACCTTTACCGGATGGATGCTTTGATGACATCAAACACCACACCGTAACTGGGTGGCTATAAAGGTGGCATTGAGTGTTCGGAAAGTATTGGTTGAGACACATGGATCAAGAGTGGGATTTGTCCATCCATATGACGGATAGATATACTCTGGGCCCTCTCGGTGGAATGTCATCCAATTAGCTTGCAAGCATGTGACTGGCTCACAAGGGATCACATATCACGGGAACGAGAAAAGAGTACTTATCGGTAACGAGGTTGAACTAGGTATGCAGAGATACCGACGATCATAACCTCGGATAAGTAAACTATCGTGAGACAAAGGGAAATTGGTATCATATGTAAGTGGTTCATTCGATCGCAAAGTAATCGTAGAAATATGTGGGAGCCATATGAATTTCCAGATTCCTCTATTGGTTGTTGTTCGGAGAAGTGTCTCGATCATGTCCGCATAATTCACGAACCGTAGGGAGACACACTTAAGGATTCGACGTTGTTTGAGTAGTTATGGTATTATGAGAAAGAGACCGAATGTTGTTCGGAGTCTCGGATGGGATCCGGGATATCACGAGGTGATCCGGAATGGTCCGGAGAATAAGATTCATATAAGGAAAGTCCCGTTTTTGGAGTTCGGAAATGATTCCGGTGTTTTCATCGAGAATGTTCTAGAAGGTTCCGGAAAGTCCGGCACTCCGGGGGGGGGGAGGGGTACATGAATGTGTCATTGCATATTGGAATGATTGCATCATGTACTAAGTGTTCTCGCTGTTCCAAATAAAGGATTAAATTGAATCCTAAAACTGAAAAGTCAAATGGCCAGTTTGAAAGTCAAACGGCTAAAACAGGAAACCGTGGGAAACAAGCAAGAGGAGGTTGAAACTGAATTGGGGGAGGAGTCCCTCCTCTCCAAGCCGGCACGCCACCCAAGGCTGACTTGGGGAGGGACTCCCTCCCCTTGGCCGCCCCTCCCACCTATAAAAGGAGGGGCAGGGCCTCCTCCTCTAGACACACAAGTTCCTATCCTCTAATCTAAATCCTAGCCCTAGACTCCGGTTTAGAGCCGTTTTGGTTTAGAGCTTCTAATTTCCCTAGCCTTCGGATTAGAGCCTTCTAATTGGTGTGTCTAAACCCTAGACCACTAATAGTTCTCTCTCGTACTCCACCATACTCGCTCCGGCTTAAGGCGAACCCCTGCGGGATCTCCCCTCTACTTCCGGTACCACGCCGTTGTGCTGCCGGAATTGGGAGGAGAGTGCTACAACCTCCGCTGCCTGCTGGAACAAGGGAGAGGAAGGTCTTCGTCGAGTACCGAACGTGTGACCGACTGCGGGAGCGCTGCCGGAACGCAGCGCCGGAAGGATCGTCTACGCGATCTTGATATCGGGAAGAGTACGACTACATCACCCACGAGAATCCGCTCTCGTTAAACACTTTGGAATCTTCGAGGGTAAGTTATTCCATCGACTCGTTGCTACAATCTAGTAGATAGATCTTGGCTTGTTTGTTTGTATGCGATAGAAAATTTTTGTTTTCCATGCTATGAAACCCTACAATGGTATCAGAGCCGTGTCTATATGTAGATCTGTTGCACGAGTAGAACACAATGGTCATTGTGGGCGTTGATGCTTTTATTGTCGATTGCTTCTTGTGTACTTTGCATCTTGCGGTATGTTGGGATGAAGCGGCCCGGGCTAACCTTACATGACATCGTTCATGAGACTTGCTCCACGCTTGACATGCAACTTGTATTGCATAAGTGGCTTTGCGGGTGCCTGTTTCTCCTAGCATAGTTAAGATCCAATTTACAATGGGTGATTAACAATACTAGTGTCAATGTTGTGGTTCTTGTTCGTAAGTTAGAACGACACTTATTGAAAGCCCCAAACCACGTAAAATATGCAAAGAAAGTAGAGGCGTCTAACTTTGTTTTGCAGGGGTGTGCAGTGATGTGATATGGCCATGATTGTGATTATATTTGATGTATGCAATGTTCCTTATTGTAAGTTGGCAACCGGCAGGAGCCATATGGTTGTCTTTAATTTATGTTAAGACCCGCGTGTCTATTCAAAGTAGTTGTAATAGTTGAAGACCGGTGGACGACAACCATGGAGAGGCGTCATTGACCTTGATGCAATGCCGGTGATGATGGAGATCATGTTCGTGGTTGAAGATAGAGATCGGAAGCACGAAGAAGAAAGGCCATATCATATCACATATATATTGAATTGCATGTGATGTTAATCCTTTATGCATCTTGTATTGCTTAGTAGACGACGGTAGCATTATAAGATGATCCCTCATGCACATGAATTTCAAGTCATAAAGTGTTCACCCTTAGTTAGCACCGTTGCTAAAGCTTGTTGTTTCGAAGCACCACGTGATGATCGGGTGTGTTAGATTCTGCAAGTGTATACAACGTGAGCAAGCCAGATTTTCTCATGCGGAAACTAAGGTTTGGTCTTGACGAGCCTAGCATGTACATACATGGTCTCGGAACACGGATCACCGAAAGGTAAAGCATGAATCATATAGTAGATATGATGAACATGACGATTGTTCGCCATTGAAACTATATCAACTCTCGTGAAGATCGGTGTTGATATGATGGATTTGGTTCGTGTGATCACTAAAACAATGTGAGGGATATTGTTTTGAGTGGGAGTTCACCTAGATTAACTTTATTAATTAATTTGAACTCAGTTTGTCATAAACTTAGTCTAAACTATTGCAAATATGTTGTAGATCAATGGCAGCCCCTACCATCAATTTTAATGCGTTCCTAGAGAAAGAAAAGTTGAAAAACAATGGAAGCAACTTCGCGGATTGGTTCCGCAATTTGAGGATTGTCCTCACAGCTGGTAATTTGACCTATGTGCTGGATGCACCGCTGGGTGAGCCACCTGCAGATGATGCTCCCGATAAAGTAAAGAATGTTTACCTCGCTCGGAAGAATCAATACTCCATAGTTCAGTGTGGTATCTTGTATGGTTTGGAATCGGAGCTTCAGAAAAGGTTTGAGGATTCAGACCCATATGATATTGTCGAGGATCTCAAATTGATTTTTGAGACTCATGCGACAATTGAAAGCTATGAGGCTTCTGAAAAGTTCTTTAACTGCAAGATGGAAGAGGGCAGCTCCGTCAGTGAGCATGTGCTTAAGATGTCTGGGCACGCAAACAAACTTCAAAGCTTGGGTATAGTGATTCCTAATGCTTTGGCGATTTACCGTGTCCTCCAATCACTACCACCAAGTTACAAGAACTTTGTGATGAACTATAACATGCAGAACATGAATAAGACGTTGCCAGAACTCTTTGCCATGTTGAAATCTGCAGAAGTGGAGATCAAGAAAGAGCACCAAGTGTTGTTGGTCAATAAGACCACCAAATTCAAGAAAGGCAAGTCTAAGCAAAAGGGACACTTCAAGAAGGGTGGTAAGAAAGTTACCACGCCAGCGAAGAAGACCAAGGCTGGACCTAAGCCTGATACTGAGTGCTTTTACTGCAAGGGAGAAGGTCACTGGAAGCGGAATTGCCCAAAGTACTTGGCGGATTTGAAGAACGGCAACATCAAGAAGAAAGGTATATCTGATATACATGTTATTGATGTGTATCTCACTAGTACTCGTAGTAGTGCCTGGGTATTTGATACTGGTTCGGTTGCTCATATTTGTAACTCGAAACAGGTGCTGCAGAATAAACGGAAGCTAGCGAAGAACGAGGTGACGATGCGCGTGGGGAATGGATCAATGGTTGATGTGATCGCGGTCGGCACGCTACCCCTTCATCTACCATCGGGATTAGTTTTATACTTAAATAATTGTTATTTGGTGCCTGCGTTGAGCATGAACATTATATCGGGATCTTGTTTATTGTGAGACGGTTACTTGTTTAAGTCCGAGAATAATGGTTGTTCGATTTATATGAGTAATATGTTTTATGCACATGCACCTTTGATAGATGGTCTATTCTTATTGAATCTCGATAGTGGAAATACACATATCAACAACATTGAGGCTAAACGTTTGAAATCAAGCGATAATTCGACCTATATGTGGCACTATCGTCTTGGTCACATTGGAGTGAAACGTATGAAGAAACTCCATTCCGATGGACTTCTTGAATCACTTGATTTTGAATCACTTGAAAGATGCGAAGCCTGTCTGATGGGAAAAATGACTAAGACTCTATTTTCTGGTATGATGGAGCGAGCTACAGACTTATTAGAAATCATACATACCGATGTATGTGGTCCAATGAGTGTAGCATCGCGCGGTGGTTATCGTTATGTTCTTACCTTCACGGATGACTTGAGTAGATATGGGTATATCTATTTCATGAAACATAAGTCCGAAACTTTCGAGAAGTTTAAGGAGTTTCAAAGTGAGGTAGAGAATCAACGTAACAAGAAGATTAAATTTCTACGTTCTGATCGTGGAGGTGAATATCTAAGTTACGAGTTTGGCGAGCATTTGAAGAAATGCGGAATACTTTCACAATTGACACCGCCGGGAACACCACAGCGTAATGGTGTGTCCGAACATCGTAATCGAACTCTCTTAGATATGGTTCGTTCTATGATGTCACTTACAGATTTACCGCTATCATTTTAGGGTTATGCATTAGAAACAGCCGCATTCACTTTAAATAGGGCACCGTCTAAATCCGTTGAAACGACACCGTATGAAATATGGTTTGGGAAGAAACCTAAGTTGTCGTTCCTTAAAGTTTGGGGATGCGAAGCCTATGTAAAGAAGTTACAGCCGGACAAGGTTGAACCCAAAGCGGAAAAATGCGTCTTCATAGGATACCCGAAGGAAACTATTGGGTATACCTTCTATCATAGATCCGAAGGAAAAATCTTCGTTGCCAAGAATGGATCCTTTCTAGAGAAGGAATTTCTCTCGAAAGAAGTGACTGGAAGGAAAGTAGAACTCGACGAGGTTGTCGAACCTTCTCTCAAAATTGCGAGTAGCGCAGCACCGGAAGAAGTTCCTGTGGTGCCTGCACCAATTAGAGAGGGAGCTAATGATGGTGATCATGAAACTTCGGTTGAAGTTGCTACAGAGCCTCGGAGGTCAACGAGAACTCGTACCACTCCAGATTGGTATGATTCCGTTATGAGTGCCATGTTGGTGGACAACACCGATGACCCCGAGACATATGAGGAAGCGATGATGAGCCCAGATTCCAATAAATGGCAAGAAGCCATGAAATCCGAGATTGGATCCATGTACGAAAACCAAGTATGGACTTTGGTGGACTTACCGGATAGCCGGAAGGCTATCGAGAACAAATGGATTTTCAATAAGAAAACAGATGCTGATGGTAATGTTACTGTCTATAAAGCTCGACTTGTCGCAAAAGGGTTTCGACAAATTCAAGGAGTTGACTACGATGAGACTTTCTCACCGGTAGCGAAGCTAAAGTTTGTGAGGATTATGTTAGCGATCGCTGCATATTATGATTATGAGATATGGCAGATGGATGTCAAAACAGCATTCCTCAATGGAGACATTGATGAAGAGTTGTATATGATGCAACCCAAAGGTTTTGTCGATCCTAAAGATGCTAACAAGGTATGCAAACTTCAACGGTCCATCTATGGATTGAAGCAAGCATCCCGAAGTTGGAATCAACGTTTTGATAAGGTAATCAAAAGTTTTGGTTTTATACAAACTTATGGAGAAGCTTGTATTTAGAAGAAAGTGAGTGGGAGCTCTGTAGCATTCCTAATACTATATGTGGATGACATATTGTTGATTGGGAATGATGTAGACCTTCTTAATAGTGTCAAAGAATATTTGAATAATAGTTTTTCAATAAAGGATCTTGGCGAAGCAGCTTACATATTAGGCATAAAGATTTACAGAGGTAGATCGAAACGCCAAATATCATTGTCACAGAGTACATATTTGGACAAAGTTCTAAAGAGGTTTGGAATGGAAGAAAGCAATAAAGGGTTCTTGCCCATGTTGCCCAATACGACCTTGAGTAAAACTCAAAGTCCGACATCGGCAGAAGATAGAGAAAGGATGAGTAAGACTCCCTATGCATCAGCCATAGGATCTCTAATGTATGCCATTCTATGTACTAGACCCGACATTGCATATGCTGTTAGTTTAACTAGTAGATATCAAAGTGATCCAGGAGTGGATCATTGGACAGCGGTCAAAAACATCCTTAAGTACTTGAGAAGAACTAAGGATATGGTTCTTTCTTATGGAGGTGATGAACAGCTCGTTGTTAACGGTTACACCGATTCTAGTTGGAACACCGATCCGGATGATTCTAAATCACAATCCGGATACGTATTTATTTTGAATGGTGCAGCAGTTAGCTAGAGGAGTGCAAAGCAAAGCGTTGTGGCGAGATCTTCAACTGAATCGGAATACATGGCTGCTTCGGAGGCTTCACAAGAAGCGATATGGATGAAAGAGTTCATTACAGAGCTGGGTGTGGTTCCTAGTGTGCTGGACCCAATGTATATCTACTATGATAACATGGGTGCCATAGCCAATGCGCAAGAAGCAAGGTCACACAAGAAGCTGAAGCACATCAAGCTATGTTTTCACGCTATTCGAGAACATGTCCAAGATGGGGACATAAAGATTTGCAAAGTACGCACATATCTGAATGTGGCGGATCCGTTGACTAAACCTCTCCCGAGGGCAAAACATGACCAGCACCAAACTGCCATGGGTGTTCGGTATATTACCATGTAATCTAGATTAGATGACTCTAGTGCAAGTGGGAGACTGTTGGAGATATGCCCTAGAGGCAATAATAAATGTAGTTATTATTATATCTTTGTGTTTATGATAAATGTTTACATTCATGCTATAATAGTATTAACAAGGAAACATTGATACTTGTGTGATTTGTAAACTTAATTTGAAGTCCCTAGTATAGCCTCTATACTTCCCTAGCTTGTTGGTTGATTAATGATTGTGGTTTCCCTATCATGAACATTGAGATGTTATCAACAACAAGATCATATCGTTAGGGGAATGATATGGTGGACATACTCCTATAGATAAGCGTAGCATAAAGATCAAGTCATTTCTATAGTTCAATTGCTATATGCTTTCTGATACATAGTAACCTAATTCCTTCGACCGTGAGATCATGCATATCACCTCTACCGGATGGATTCTTTGATGACATCAAACACCACACCGTAACTGGGTGGCTATAAAGGTGGCATTGAGTGTTCGGAAAGTATTGGTTGAGACACATGGATCAAGAGTGGGATTTGTCCATCCATATGACGGATAGATATACTCTGGGCCCTCTCGGTGGAATGTCATCCAATTAGCTTGCAAGCATGTGACTGGCTCACAAGGGATCACATATCACGGGAACGAGAAAAGAGTACTTATCGGTAACGAGGTTGAACTAGGTATGCAGAGATACCGACGATCATAACCTCGGATAAGTAAACTATCGTGAGACAAAGGGAAATTGGTATCGTATGTAAGTGGTTCATTCGATCGCAAAGTAATCGTAGAAATATGTGGGAGCCATATGAATTTCCAGATTCCTCTATTGGTTATTGTTCGGAGAAGTGTCTCGATCATGTTCGCATAATTCACGAACCGTAGGGAGACACACTTAAGAATTTGACGTTGTTTGAGTAGTTATGGTATTATGAGAAAGAGACCGAATGTTGTTAGGAGTCTCAGATGGGATCCGGGATATCACGAGGTGATCCGGAATGGTCCGAAGAATAAGATTCATATAAGGAAAGTCCCGTTTTCGGAGTTCGGAAATGATTCCGGTGTTTTCATCGGGAATGTTCTAGAAGGTTCCGGAATGTCCGGCACTCCGGGGGGGGGGAAGGGGTACATGAATGTGTCATTGCATATTGGAATGATTGCATCATGTACTAAGTGTTCTCGCTGTTCCAAATAAAGGATTAAATTGAATCCTAAAACTGAAAAGTCAAATGGCCAGTTTGAAAGTCAAACGGCTAAAACAGGAAACTGTGGGAAACAAGCAAGAGGAGGTTGAAACCGACTTGGGGGAGGAGTCCCTCCTCTCCAAGCCGGCGTGCCACCCAAGGCCGACTTGGGGAGGGACTCCCTCCCCTTGGCCGCCCCTCCCACCTATAAAAGGAGGGGCAGGGCCTCCTCCTCTAGACACACAAGTTCCTATCCTCTAATCTAAATCCTAGCCCTAGACTCCGGTTTAGAGCCGTTTTGGTTTAGAGCTTCTAATTGCCCTAGCCTTCGGATTAGAGCCTTCTAATTGGTGTGTCTAAACCCTAGACCACTAATAGTTCTCTCTCATACTCCACCATACTCGCTCCGGCTTAAGGCGAAGCCCTGCGGGATCTCCCCTCTACTTCCGGTACCACGCCGTTGTGCTGCCGGAATTGCAAGGAGAGTGCTACAACCTCCGATGCCTGCTGGAACAAGGGAGAGGAAGGTCTTCGTCGAGTACCGAACGTGTGACCGACTGCGGGAGCGCTGCCGGAACGCAGCGCCGGAAGGATCGTCTACGCGATCTTGAGATCGGGAAGAGTACGACTACATCACCCACGAGAATCCGCTCTCGTTAAACACTTTGGAATCTTCGAGGGTAAGTTATTCCATCGACTCGTTGCTACAATCTAGTAGATAGATCTTGGCTTGTTTGTTTGTATGCGATAGAAATTTTTTGTTTTCCATGCTACGAAACCCTACACTTTGATCCATCAAAGTGCATCACCCAGTATTCTGACTCCAGCAATGGGGTAGCATCTGGCATCTCCGTCCAATCTGCGATAAAATCCGCCAAGTCTTGTGACTTGATAGCGTCGTGTCTCTTGTAGGTGATCTCAAAGGCGGCGAGTTCAATGCCCCACTTCGCGACTCTTCCTGTAGCGTCGCTGTTGTTGATAATGTCGGACAGTGGAGTTTTGCTCACCAATGTGATGGGGTGCTCCTGGAAATAGTGCCACAGCTTCCGAGAAGCAAGGAATACTCCATATGCTATCTTTTGGTAGTGCGGGTAACGCTGCTTGGGCTCCGTCAATACCTCTCTTACATAGTAAACTGGTCGTTGAACTCCATGCTCATAGCCTGGTTCCTTCCGCTCTACCACGACGACGATGCTGATTACCCGGTTGGTGGCCGCCATGTAAATTAACATGGGTTCTCCAGGATTGGGTGCTGCAAGGATAGGCGTTGAGGAAAGAATCTTCTTGAGCTGCTTCAATGCTGCATCTGCTTCATCCGTCCACGTGAATTTTCCCGCCTTCTTCAGCAACTTGTACAGCGACAGAGGCTTCTCTCCAAGTCGGCTAACGAACCGACTATACTGCTGCAACGCAACCTGTTAGCCGTTGTATGTCTTTTAGGCATGTCAGACAGTTTATGTTTAAGATGGCCTTGATTTTCTCCGGGTTGAACTCGATTCCACGCTGGCAAACGATGAAGCCCAACAATTTGCCGGCTGGAACCCCGAAGACGCACTTCTTAGGGTTAAGCATCTTGTTGTATTTCCGGAGATTATCAAAGGTTTCTTTTAAGTCAGAGATTAAGTTATTTGAATGTTTAGACATCACCACTATATCGTCCACATAGGCGTGAACGTTCCGACCAATCTGATAGTGTAGGCAATGTTGCATTGTCCACTGGTACGTAGCACCTGCGTTTTTTAGCCCAAAGGGCATTGTGATATAGCAAAACGTGTTATAGGGTGTAGTGAATGAAGTGGCCAATTGGTACGAATTCCTCATCTTGATCTGGTTGTATCCTGAGTATGCATCAAGAAAACACAAAAGTTCTGAGCCGACCGTCGATTCAATGACTTGGTCAATGCGAGGCAAAGCAAACGGATCTTTGGGGCATGCTTTGTTCAAGCCGGTGTAATCAACGCACATTCTTAATTCTTTGGTTCCCTTTTTGGGGACAAGTACAGGATTGGCCACCCATTGGGTGTGAAGGACTTCTCGGATAAAACTAGCCTTAAGTAACCTAGCTATCTCTTTTGCCTATGGCGCGTCTCTTCTCCTCTCCAAAGCGTCGTAGGGGTTGCTTCACTGGTTTGCATTTTGGATCAATGTTCAAGCTATGCTCGGCAAGTTCCCTAGGTACACCTTCATGTCGGCAGGTTGCCAGGCAAAGATGTCCCTATTCTCACGGAGGAACTCGATGAGCGTGCTTTCCTATTTGGGATCCAGGTTCGTCCCAATGGGGGTGGTCTTGGAGGCATCGCCTACCACAAGTTCAACCGGCTTGGTCTCTATGGCGGCCTTGAATGCTGGAGCGGAGTCGGAAATCTGTTTCTTCGACGCGGGCATCTTCGAGGCATCGACCTTGCTCTAGATCTCCTTGAATTCTTCTCTATAGAGGACAGCTTTCGTGTAGGCTGCTTCTCCAATCTCGCAGTCCCTAGCTTTGGCAAAGCTTTCAGATACGGTGATGACACCGTTTGGTCTGGGTATCTTGAGTTTGTTGTAGACGAAGCATGGCTTGGCCATGAAGGTGTGGAATATGTCGTGGCCGAAAATGACGTGGTACACGCTCTTGAAGGGGACCACCTCAAAGTTCATGCACTCTTGGCGGTAATTATTAACATCGCCAAAGGCTACCTGAAGTGTGATGCACCCAAGGGACCGAGCCACCCGACCATGAACTACGCCGTGGAAGATGGTGTTGGTCCGCCTTAGGTTTTCCTCCGTCAAGTTCATCTTCTGCAATGTAGCCAGGTACATGATGTTGATGCTGCTTCCACTATCCACCATACATTTGGTGAACTCATTGCCGTCAATCAAGGGGTTGATGACCATGGCGTATTGGTTCTCCGTAGGGATGAGGTCTGGGTGATCCTTCCTGTCCCAAGTAATTGGAATCTCTGACCAGCGCAAGAACTGGGTGGAGAGTAGCCATCAGTATCCTCATGGAGGTTTTCTGTTGTCGGACGGTGGGGATTCCAAGGAAAGTGCAGAAAACTGCCGCCTTCTTCTCGAAGGGGTTCTTGCCTTTGTCATTGCTCTTGGCAGCGTGCTTGGGGTCAACGTCATCGTCCATGTCACTTGAATCCTTAGACTCCTAATCCTTCTTCTTCCCCTTGCCCTTTCCTCGCGGTCTGTTCTTCCGACTTCGCTTGTAGCCGGACTCCGGGTCCTCTTTGAGATCGTTGACCAACTTGCAGTGGAGATTGGTGTGGGTGGCCTTGTCGTTGGCATCGAGGTGTACGAGGCACGGCATATCGCGGTACTCCTCGTAGGTTTGGGGAACGCAGAGCGCTGCGAAGGTAGTTTCACTTCCTCACTTCTTCCCACGACCATCTCCCCGTCCTCGGCCACGCTGTCCGCCATCACCTCATCCTGCGAAGGTCATAGCGACCATGTCGGGAGTTTGCTTTTCTTCTGGTGCGGTTTTCCGCTTTGTGCTGTTGTTCCTACGATCTTGAGATGGAACGGCCGTTGCTTACACGATTGGCATCTGCGAACTCACTAGCCAACTGAATCATCTGATTCAAGTCTAGCTGGTGATTGTCCTGCAAGCGCTTCAACTTATGTCGGAGAAACGTGCCCCTTTCCAAATAATCGATGAAGGCGTCCATGGCGGTCTGAGCGTGCACTCCTGCGCAGGAATTCTTCATATCCAGCCAGCGGGAGAGGTAGGCACAAGATGTCTCGTCTTTCTCTTGCACGCGCCGCTGTAGATCGCCAACAGTGCATGGACGTTTGTACATACCTTCGAAGTTATTGGTGAACGCTTCTTGCATGTCCAACCAATTGCAGATGGATTTCTCCAGCAAGTCATCAATCCATTGACGGGCCATGCCCACCAACATCAATGGGAGGTACTTGACGGCAGCGTTGGGGTTACCCCCGGCGATCTCCACAGCGTTGCCGTAATCCTGCAACCATGTAGCTGGCTTAGCGGTGCCGTCATAGGGCTTGATGGTCTTGTCAATCCGGAAACCTTTGGGGTAAGTTGCGGACTGTATCGCAGGTCCAAAGCAACGTGGTCCCAGCTATGGTCCTCCCCGGGCCTCGTGGATCTTGTCTATCCACGAACGTGCATCTTATGGCTCCAGGCTTCTCTTCTTCTTTTCCATAGAGGATGGGCTGCGTGAACGACACGGGCCCCCTCTGCCATGGTGGCTGCAAGGTGGCGCCAAAGGCGGAGGTGGCGGTAGGTTAGCTTTCTTGCTGTTACACTCCCGCGACGCCTCACGCTTGTCGCGGTTGCTTGTCAGATGTGGAGGGTCATGGCACGGCCTGCTCTTGTGTCCTTGGTTTCCTTCTCCGTCATGACGGGTCTGCGCCGTGTTGTCGCGGATGACGATACCGCCCTGCCTTGGTGAGGGCATATACGTACTAAGGTGAGCCTTGGTGTCTTCGCGATGTCGAGGGAAGCGGGTCGGTGGCGATGGGCGACGAGGTTGGGATTTGCCTCCATGGTCGGAGCATATAGGGATAGCATCCTTCCTGTTGCGTGCATCCCTCCGTCTTTGTTTTGATGAACCCGTCTGAGACCCGATATGAAGAGGAGATCTGTCCCTTGGTGGCTTATGCTGGCTAGACTGGCAAAACGCTGGGTCAGACTCAAGCCTCTACGAGGTGGCCTTTTCCTGCTGTTTTACCGCCTTGGCCACTAGGTCATAGACCTAGTCCACTGCCTCAGGCGATCTATCCTGCTCCAGAAGGGTCTTGGAAACGGCGAGGTTGAGGAGAGGAGTGGGCATCACCTTCCTGCCTTCACTATCAATATATGGCTTGGCTTGTGCCGGCTGCGGGGGAGCCCATCCTAGGTTTCGCCGTACACCAGGATCGTTGATGACGCGAGCAGAAGCTTTCTTGGCCTTCTGCAGCTGCAGCAGAGTTTTGTACTCGGCCTCCATTGCTCTAGCTTTCTCTATGGATTTCTGCGTGTTGACCATATCTCGATCTAGCTCTGCGCCTTGCTCCACGATGGCATGTGCTTCCTCCAGCAGCTGCTGGCACTTCTCGTCAAGCTAGGTCACGTTCTGGATATGAGCTACGTTCAGTGGCTCGACGAGGAGATTGTCGTACATTACTCTATCAGCTGGAGTAACTTGGGCAGCAGCAGACGTATATGCTGGAGGCAGAAAGTTTGCGGTGTTGTGGTTGCTCGGGCCGGTACCGAGTTCCTGCGGCTGTTGCACTTGATTAGGCGGAGGGGGCATGGCCTTTGCGCGATCATTGTTGGTAGCAACAGGTGGTCCCTTCCCCTTGTCCAGGGCTGTAGGCGGAGCTCGTCTGGGTTGATCTTCACCCATCGCCGTCCCAATGGTGACGAACACCTCTCGGGACGTGACGGCATTGTTGGCTTGCTCGTCGTGCGTGTACTCCTCCTCCATCTCCTGCATGGCAGAGTCTAGCTCCTCCGGGCTGAAATCTATCTCCTCAGAATCTGCACTAAAGTAGACATAGAGCGCGTCAATCACAGAGTCGGAGGGTGCCCGGGCTTCCCCGATGACGGGAGGTGGAGGTGCAACAGGTGCGACGATGACTGGAAGTGGTGGCACTACTGCGGCGATGGCGGCCGGAGGCGGTGGCTGGGGCGGCGGTGCTCCGTCAATGAGCGCAAGATCCGCCTGAGCTGCCCCCTCGGCCTCTACGTATCTGTTGACGGTGTTCACCATACTTTCGAAGGTGAGACGTCCTGAAGCTTGCTGCCGCCTTAGAGAATGCTGGAGAAGCGTACCGTGGTCCAGTCCTTCCACAAATTGAGACATGGCATCATCATTGGGGTAGTGTGCCAGATCGGCTCGTATACGGATCCACTTGGCAAGGTAATCGCGGGGGTTTTCGCCCTCTATCTGAATGCAATGCGCCAGATCGAAGATGGTAACCACGCCGACGAACTTGGATCTCTACTGTCCAAACGCACGGACAAAGCCAGCGGACTTGCAGTGATCTTCTACCTTTATATCCTAGGGCAGTTTGGGTGGGCCTTGAATTTTTGCAATCTTTGCCGGCAAACTCTGAAGAGAGATCCGACATCGATCCTTCCGTGAACGTATCCTGCCCGTAGGCGGTCCATGCGGGTCTTGATGCTCCTCCGACTCCCAGGGAACTAGTGCCCGAGTCGGTTTCGCCAATGAAGAGGTGGATGTCTCCAATGTGGACGATCGAGCATCGCGTAGGGTTCGTCTTCTCCGGGATCCAGAACTCGTCGGGAGGGACAATCAGAACGTTGCCGGAGAAGAGAACACGACCGATGGCAACGGTTTCGCCGATTCCCGCGAAGATCTTGGTCCTCGCCCGCTGAAGATCATGAAGCGCCTCTTGCCCCATGGTGGGCGCCAATTGTCGTGGTATTGCCGACGAGTACGCCATGGAGGGTTACTCACAATGCGTGTTTAGAGACATGGGGGAAGGCAGACGGTTGACGGGTACGAGGTAACACAGCTTTCCCAGGTTCAGATCCGACGACGGTGGCGGAATCCTACTCCTGCTATAAATCACTATAATGGAAATACGCCGAGTTACAGGGATCGATTCATTGTGCGAGGTATGAGTTAATTGGTGCCCTAAAGGCTCCCATAGTCCCGACTTATATAGTCGCCAGGTCCTAGGGTTACAGGGAAAAGTCCTAGGCGGACAGGTTACAGAGTCCTACATTATCTATTACTAGTGTAGCCTTCCTTTATCCGGCATGGGCCTCCCTTCTGGATCCATCTAACTGGGCTGCCCAGCAGGCCATAGGCCTTGCTACCAACTGTGGGCCACCCATGTTATCCGGATAGAGGACATTCTATGAGGATACCCGTATAGCATATCCCCAACAAAGGGTATGTTCTCTACGGATGTATATCCGCCTGTTGCTTGTATATAGTAGATAGATATTGGTACATAGTTATTCCCATCATAGGAAATTCTTTGTTTTCTATGCTGCAAACCCTACAGTGGTATCAGAGCCGAATCTATGCGTAGATGCTTTGCATGGGTAGTACACATATGAGTATGCGGGTGATGATGATCATGTTATTGCTTCTTAGTTGTACTTTGGATATTGGTGGCATAGTGGGATGAAGCAGCCCGGCCAAACTTTACATGTCCTCGCACATGAGACCTGTTCCACGCTTGACATGCAACTAGTTTTGCATAAGTGGCTAGCGGGTGTCTGTCTCTCCTACTATAGTCAATATCTACTTTGTAACGAGTTGTCAATAATTTGGTTATCCTCGTTGTGGTTCCATGTTCATAGGTAAGAACGGTTCTATCTTAGAAAGCCCTAAGCAACATAAAACTTTCAATGAATAAATTAGAAGCGTCTAGTTTAGATTGTTGCTGGACTAGTGTCATGATACAGTGATGTTGTAAGTAAAAGTATAAGTCGATACTCTTACAACAAACATAACATGTAAGTTCCATAGACCTTGGCCTTACACATAAAGGAATGATGAAGATCATACCACGATGCACGTGATGATGATCAAGTGGAAGAACCATATCATTTCACTTTTCACATGTGATGTTTGTTGCATCTTATATTGCTTGTTTGGAGTTTTATTAGCATAATAAGATGATCCCTCATTTAGATATCAAGATAAAAATGTGTTCTCCCTTAACTATGCATAGATTATGTTTCGCTGCTCCAAGACATGACGTGATGATCGGGTGTTCTTGGATCCACGATCATATTTCGGGTGTAAGAAAGTTTACACACGCGAATACTAAGGTTCTTACTTGGCGAGCCTATCATGTACAAACATGGCCTTGGAACATGGACCGAAAGGTTAAGCATGAGTCATATGAATATATGATGCCCATATATATGCTCGCCTTTGAAGCTACACCGACTCACGTGATGATCGGACTTGGTGTAGTGGATTTGGTTCATGTAATCACCAAAAAGGCATGAGGGATGTCGTTTTTGAGTGGGAGTTCATTCTTAATTTGGATTAGTTGAACTCGATCTATCATAAACTTAGTCTAAACTTTACAAATTATATTGTAGATGGCACCACCTGCTTTTAATTTCAATGTGTTCATGGAGAAAGTGAAACTTGCAATGAATGGTAGCAACTTTACCAATTGGTTCATGAATTTGAGGTTTTTACTCAATGCTGCACAAAAGCAATGTGTGCTAGAAGTTCCGATAGGTGACGCTCTTGCAAGCAATGCATCTCAGTATGAGCATAATGTGTACGACACAAAGCTTAATGACTACACTCTTGTGAAATATGCGATCCTTCTGTCATTGCAGCCTGAACTCCAAGGACTCTTTGAAATTAGCAATGTTGATGCTATGGTGAAGGAACTCAAAGATATGTTCTACAGTCGCTCCCACGCAGCTACAAAGAGTTTGTGTTGAATTACAAGAAAAGTGGTGCGATTGGATCGCTCACCGAACTTGTTGCCATCTTGGTAGCTATCAAAGTAGACATAAAGAATATGTATCTGGAGTTGATAGTTGATAAGACCACATCTTCTAGAGATAGGGTTGTGGCCAAAGCAAAACTGAAGATGAGCAACACTTTTGTTGTTCCTGAGAGAACGGTCAATGGAGGTCCTAATCCTGATACTGAATATTTTTATTGCAATGAGTTAGGTCACTGGAAATGGAAATGCCCCGAGTATTTGGCAGACAAGAAGGCCGTCAAGGAAAATAAAGGTATATACGATATACATGATATTGATGTGTACTTGACTTGTACTCGAAGTAGCACCTGGGTATTTGATACCGGATCGGTTGCTAATATTTGTAACTCGAATCAGGGGCTACATAACAAGCGACCGCTAGCAAGGGGTGAGATAAAGATGCGTGTCGGCAACGGATCAAGCGTTGATGTGATCGTCATCGGAACGCTACCTCTCCACTTACCATCGGTATTAGTTATAAACTTGAATAATTGTTATCTAGTGCCTGCACTAAGCATGAACATTGTATCTGGATCATGTTTGATGCATAGTGGTTATTCATTTAAATCCTAAAACAATGGTTGTTCAATTTATATAAATGATATCTTTTATGGTCATGCATCGATGATGAATGGTTTATTTCTGTTGGATCTCGATAATAGTGTTACACATATTCATAATGTTGATGCTAAAAGGATTAAACTTAATTATGATATATCCGCATATATGTGGCACTGCCGTCTAGGTCATATTGGCGTTAAACACATGAAGAAGCTCCATTCGGATGGAATTTTGGAATCACTTGATTTCGAATCATTTGATACATGTGAGCCATGCCTTATGGGCAAGATGACTAGAACGCCGTTTTCTGGTTCAATGGAACGGGCGACAGATTTATTGGAAATAATACACTATTAAGTTTGTGGTCCAATGAGTGTGTCAGCGCGAGGTGGATATCATTATTTTGTTACTTAAATGGATAATTTGAGTAGATACGATTATATCTACTTAATGAAACACAAGTCTGAAACCTTTGAGAAATTTAAGGAGTTTCAGAGTGAAGTGGAAAATTATCATAATAGAAAGATCAAATTTCTATGGTCTGGCCGTGGAGGTGAGTATCTAAGTTAAAAGTTTAGCACACATATGAAAGAGTGTGGTTTCACAACTCACACCTGCCAGAACACCACAGTGAAATGGTCTATCGGAACGTTGTAATCGTACTTTACTAGATATGGTTCGATCTATGATATCTCTAACGGACTTGCCACTGTCATTTTTGGGTTATGCACTAGAAACTGATGCATTCACTTTAATTAGGGACCATCTAAATCCTTTGAAAAGACACCGTGTGAATTGTCGTTTGGAAACAAACCTAAGCTGTCATTTCTTAAAGTTTGGGGATGCGATGTTTATGTGAAGAAACTTCAACCAGATAAACTCGAACCCAAAGCGAAAAAATGCGTCTTCATAGGATATCCTAAGGAAACTATTGGGTATTCCTTCTATCAGAGATCCGAGAGCAAGGTTTTCGTTTCCAATTATGGATCCTTTCTAGAGAAAGAGTTTCTCGCGAAAGGTGTGTGTAGTCGGAAGGTAGAACTCGAAGATGTTGTAGAACCTTCTCTTCATAATATGGCGCGTAGCGCAGCATCGAAAGCCGTTCCAGAGTTGACTTCACCAAATGAAGAGGGAACTAATGATAATGATCATGAGGATCTGAAAGAGAATACTACCGAACCTCACAAGTCTAGAAGGAGGCGTGCAGCTCCCGAGATGTATGGAAATCCTGTTATGAATTTCATGGTCGATGAAATTGATGACCCTGCGACGTATGAAGAAGCGATGATGAGCTCGTATTCCAACAAATGATAGAAGCCATGAAATCCGAGATGGAATCCATGTACGTAAACCAGTTTTGGACCTTGGTGGACTTACCTCACGACCGAAAGGCCGTGGAGAATAAATAGATTTTCAAAGGAAAACTGATGTTGATGGTAACATAACCATCTATAAAGCTCAACTTGTCGCAAAAGGGTTTCGACAAATTCAAGGAGTTGACTACGATGAGACATTCTCTCCCGTAGCGATGCTAAAGTCAGTTTGGATTATGTTAGCAATTTCTGCATATTTCAACTATGAGATATGGCAGATGGATGTCAAAACTGCATTCCTCAATGGCAACATTGAAGAAGAGTTGTACATAGTACAACCAAAGGGTTTTGTCGATCCTAAGGATGCTTACATGGTATGAAAGCTTCATCGATCCATCTATGGACTAAAGCAAGCATCCTGGAGTTGGAATCTCCGCTTTGATGAGGTGATCAAAGAGTTTGGGTTTATTCAAACTTATGGAGAGGCTTGTATTTAGAATAAAGTGAGTGGGAGCGATGTGGCATTTCCAATATTATAGTTGGATGACATATTAATGATTGGAAATGATATAGATAACTTTAAACAGTGTTAAAAGTTATCTAAAGAGCAAATTTTCAATGAAGGACCTAGGTGAAGCGTAATACATATTAGGCATAAAGATCTATAGGGATAGATCTAGGTGCCTAATAGGGCTATCGCAAAGTACATCCCTTGATAAGATTTTAAAGAAATTTAAGATGGACGGAAGTAAGAAAGGGTTCTTACCTATGTTGCAAGGCAAGACATTGAGTAAGACTCAAAATCCGGCTACGGCGGAATAAAGAGAGATAATGGACAAAGTCCCCTATGCTTCAGCCATAGGCTCTATAATGTACGCCATGCTATGTACAAGACCGGATGTGGCACATGCTATTAGTTTAACTAGTATATACCAATCTGATCCAAGATCGGAACACTGCATAATGTTAAAGAATATCCTTAAGTTCTTGAGAAGAACTAAGGATATGTTTCTTGTGTACGGAGGTGAAGAAGAGCTTGTCGCTAAGTGTTATGTCGACTCTAGCTTCGACACTGATCCGGATGACTCTAAGTCTCAATCTGGATACGTATTTCTCATGAATGGTGGAGCGGTTAGTTGGATGAGTTCAAAACAACCCGTGGTGGCGGGATCAACAACGGAGGCCGAATATGTTGCTGCGTCAGAAGCGGCTCAGGAAGCAGTTTGGATGAAGGAATTCATAACTGAACTAGGTGTGGTTGCAAGCGCGTTGGACCCAATGGTGATCTATTGTGACAACAATGGAGCCATATCCAATGCCAAAGAACCAAGGTCGCACAAGAATTCCAATAATATTAAGCACCGGTTTCACTCCATCCGCGAGCATGTCAAGTATGGAGATATAAAGATTTGTAAAGTACACACGGATCTCAATGTAGCAGATCTGTTGATGAAAACAATCCCTAGAGCAAAACATGATCAACACCAGAACTCCATGGGTGTTAGATTTATCACTATGTAAGTAGATTATTGTCTCTAGTGCAAGTGGGAGACTGAAGGGAATATGCCCTGAGAGGCAATAATAAAGTGGTTATTATGTATATTCCAAGTATATGATAGAAGTTTATTTTGCATGCTATAATTGTATTAATATGGAAACGTTAATACATGTGTGTTTAATAAACAAACAGAAAGTTCCTAGTTATGCCTCTCTTATAAATTAGCTCGTTGATTAACAAGATGATCAAGCTTTCCTGATCATGGACATTGAATGTTGTTAATAACGAGATAACAACTTTATTGGAATGGTGTGATGAACATTCATCAGAAGTATAGCATTACGATCAAAGTCATTGAGGTTATATTAGTATATCATACGAAGTAATCCTAATCCTTAGACCAAGAGATCATGTCAATCACTAACACTAGAAGAGTATCTTGATAACATCAAACGTCACACCGTAATAGGGTGATTATAAAGATGGGTTTAGTTCTACTAAAGTGTTATGTTGAGTACCATGGATCAACAGTGGAATTTGTTCATCCGGATGACGGATAGATATACTGTGGACCCTCTCGGTGATATCACATTGGTTAGCTTGCAGGCAAATGATGTGATCACTAGAATGTTATATCACGGGAACGACAAAAGAGTACATGTCAGTAACGAGATCAAAATAGGTATGAAGATACCAATGATTGAATCTCGGATATGTAATATATCCCGAGATAAAGGGATTAAGATTCTAGCGTAAAAGATTCTCATGATCACAAGAAAGTCATCGTTGAATGTGTGGGAGTGATTATGCATCTCTAGGTCCCTCTTCTTATTATTGATCTGAGAGGGGTCTCGATCATGTCCACATTATTCGCGAACCTTAGGGTGACACACTTAAGAGACACCGACAACAGTTGGAACAAATAGTTTCATGCTGAAAAGATTTACAAAGAGCGGGAACAAATAGGGTTTCGCGAACCTTAGGGTGACTGTAGAGCCTCGTTGGCAAACCCCAAGAGCAAGGTGTGATGAACACAGCAACAACTTTTCCCTTAGTTATGAAACTAAGGTTATCGAACCAGTAGGAGTAAGGAAACAACTCCAAGGTGTTGCTAACAACTTGGAACCTGCACAACACAAACTCAGAACTTTGCCCCAACTTACAGTGAGGTTGTCAATCTCACTGGTTTGCTAAAAACAAAGAATTATATGTATAGTGTGGAAGATAATAGTTGCTTGTAGAAAGTAAACAGTAATAGTAGATGATGTATCAATGATAAAGATTGGAACAGGGTCCATAGTTTACTAGAGGTGTTCTCCTAAAGTTAGATAACATGATGGGTGAACAAATTCCAATGGGGCAATTGACCGACTTAGAAAGCATAACAATGCATATACTAGACATCTTGACTCCTACGAGTTTTGATTGAGCATTACCACATAATACATATACCATATTCCAACTCCATCTATGACTAATAAATCCACCTTCAGTTTATCATCCGAACCCCTTCCAGTATTAAGTTGCAAGAAACAGATAATTGCATTAAGCAATGTGTGTAAAGTAAACAATACAATTGCTCCATGAACAAAGAATTGTTGTTTTCTCCCTAGTAGCAACAGCACATCTACAACCTTAGAGATTTCTGTCACTTCCCCAGATTACTAGAGGCATGGACCTACTATTGGGCATAAATACTCCCTCTTGGAGTTGCAAGCATCTACTTGGCCAAGATAGCTACTAACAACGTAGAGCATGCAAGATCACAAATAACATACACATGATAGAATCAATAATCAATCTGACATAGTATCTCGATAACCATCGGATCCCACCAAACACAACATGCATGATTACAAATAGATGATCTTGATCATGAATGGAGCTCACAAACTCTAAACATGATAGCACAAAGGAGGAGAAACAACCATCTAGCTAATTTATGGACCCATGGTCCAAGGGTGAACTACTCACGCATCACTCCGGAGGCTGTCATGGTGATGAAGAAGGCCTCCGGGATGATCTCTCCCCTTTGGCAGGGTGTCGGGAAGAGCTTCAGATCCCTCAGATCTAGGGACAATGGTGGCGGTGGGTTTCGTGGAGATTTGTTTGGGTGCTTAGGGTTTCTGCATTGGTGTGATTTTATAGGCGAAGGGGCAAGGTTTGTGGGCAACTGAGGGGCCCACACCTGGTGGCGGCCCCCCAGGCCGTGCCAGCCCTAGGTGTGGCCGCCTCGAGGCCCCACTTCGGCTCCCCTTTTGACTCCGTCTTCGCTCTGGTAAAATATTGACTTTGGCTTTTGTCCCATGCAATTCCGAGAATATTTCCTTACTAGATTTTCTGAAACCAAAAACATCATAAAACAGGCAACTGGCATTGCGGAATCTTGTTAATAGGTTAGTCCCAGAAAATGTATAAAACTACCTCAAAGTGTAGACATAATATAACAAAGTTAATACTAAACAAGCATGTAGGGAGACACACTTAAGGATTCGACGTTGTTTGAGTAGTTATGGAATGATGAGAAAGAGTCCGAATGTTGTTCGGAGTCTCGAATGGGATTCAGGATATCACGAGGAGATCCGGAATGGTCCGGAGAATAAGATTCATATAAGGAAAGTCTTGTTTCGGAGTTGGGGAATGGTTCCGTTGTTTTCATCGGGAATGTTCTAGAAGGTTCCGGAATGTCCGGCACTCCGAAGAGGAAGGGTGCATGAATGTGTTATATCAAGTTGGTATGATTGCATCATGTACTAGGTGTCATCGCTAAACAAAATAAAGGGTTTAATCAAATCCTAGTTTGAAAAGGTCAAACGCCAATTTGAAAGTCAAACGGCTATTTTGGGAAGTGGAGGGGAGGTGGAATCCGAGTTGGGGAGGAGTTCCTCCCCTCCACCGCCGGCCCACCTTGGAGGCCGAGTTGGGGAGGGACTCCCCTCCCCTGGCGCGCCCCCTCCACCTATATAAGGAGGGGCAGGACTCCCCTCCTAGACACACAAGTTCCCTACCTCTAAACCCTAACCCTAGCCGCCGCCGCCCTCCATAACCGCCGCCGGCCTAGGGAATCTCGCCGCCGCCTAGGTCAAACCCTAGCCGCCAGCCTAGCCCCCTCCTCGACGTGTCTAAACCCTAGATCATCGAGGGCTCTCTCATAGTCCACCATACTCGCTCCGCCTTAAGGCGAAGCCCTGCGAGATCTCCCCTCTACTTGTGGTACCACGCCGTTGTGCTGCCGGAATCGCGAGGAGAGTGCTACAACCTCCGCTGCCTGCTGGAACAAGGGAGAGGAAGGTCTTCGTCGAGTACCGAACGTGTGACCGACTGCGGGAGCGCTGCCGGAACGCAGCGCCAGAAGGATCGTCTACACGATCTTGAGATCGGGAAGAGTACGACTACATCACCCACGAGAATCCGCTCTCGTTAAACACTTTGGAATCTTCGAGGGTGAGTTATTCCATCGACTCGTTGCTACAATCTAGTAGATAGATCTTGGCTTGTTTGATTGTATGCGATAGAAACTTTTTGTTTTCCATGCTACGAAACCCTACAGTGGTATCAGAGCCGTGTCTATATGTAGATCTGTTGCACGAGTAGAACACAATGGTCATTGTGGGCGTTGGTGCTTTTATTGTCGATTGCTTCTTGTGTACTTTGCATGTTGCGGGATGTTGGGATGATGCGGCCCGGGCTAATCTTACATGACATCGTTCATGAGACTTGCTCCATGCTTGACATGCAACTTGTATTGCATAAGTGGCTTTGCGGGTGCATGTTTCTCCTAGCATAGTTAAGATCCAATTTACAACGGGTGATTAACAATACTAGTATCAATGTTGTGGTTCATGTTCGTAAGTTAGAACGACACTTATTGAAATCCCCAAACCACGTAAAACATGCAAAGAAAGTAGAGGCGTCTAACTTTGTTTTGCAGGGGTGTGCAGTGATGTGATATGGCCATGATTGTGATTATATTTGATGTATGCAATGTTCCTTATTGTAAGTCGGCAACCGGCAGGAGCCATATGGTTGTCTTTAAATTGTGTTAAGACCCGCATGTCTATTCAAAGTAGTTGTAATAGTTGAAGCCGGTGGAAGACAACCATGGAGAAGCGTCATTGACCTTGATGCAATGCCGGTGATGATGGAGATCATGTTCGTGCTTGAAGATGGAGATCGGAAGCACAAAGAAGAAAGGCCATATCATATCACATATTATGAATTGCATGTGATGTTAATCCTTTATGCATCTTGTATTGCTTAGTAGATGACGGTAGCATTATAAGATGATCCCTCATGCACATGAATTTCAAGTCATAAAGTGTTCACCCTTAGATAGCACCGTTGCTAAAGCTTGTTGTTTCGAAGCACCACGTGATGATCGGGTGTGTTAGATTCCGCAACTGTATACAACGTGAGCAAGCTAGATTTGCTCATGCGGAAGATAAGGTTTGATCTTGACGAGCCTGGCATGTACAGACATGGTCTCGGAACACGGATCACCGGAAGGTAAAGCATGAATCATATAGTAGATATGATGAACATGTCGATTGTTCGCCATTGAAACTATATCAACTCTCGTGATGATCGGTGTTGATGTGGTGGATTTGGTTCGTGTGATCACTAAAACAATGTGAGGGATATTGTTTTGAGTGGGAGTTCACCTAGATTAATTTAACTATTAATTAGAACTCAATTTGTCATAAACTTAGTCTAAACTATTGCAAATATGTTGTAGATCAATGGCAGCCCCTACCATCAATTTTAACGCGTTCCTAGAGAAAGAAAAGTTGAAAAACAATGGAAGCAACTTCGCGGATTGGTTCCACAATTTGAGGATTGTCCTCACAGCTGGTAATTTCACCTATGTGCTGGATGCACCGCTGGGTGACCCGCCTGCAGCTGATGCTACCGACGAAGTAAAGAATGTTTACCTCGCTCGGAAGACTCAGTACTCCACAGTTCAGTGTGCTATCTTGTATGGTTTAGAATCGGAGCTTCAGAAAAGGTTTGAGAATTCAGACCCACATGATATTGTCCGTGATCTCAAATTGATCTTTGAGACTCACACGGCAATTGAGAGCTATGAGGCTTCTGAAAAGTTCTTTAACTGCAAGATGGAAGAGGGAAGCTCCGTCAGTGAGCATGTGCTTAAGATTTCTGGGAACGCAAACAAACTTCAAAGCTTGGGTATAGTGATTCCTAATGCTTTGGGGATTTACCGTGTCCTCCAATCACTACCACCAAGTTACAAGAACTTTGTGATGAACTACAATATGCAAAACATGAACAAGCAGTTGCCAGAACTGTTTGCTATGTTGAAATCTGCAGAAGTGGAGATCAAGAAAGAGCACCAAGTGTTGATGGTCAATAAGACCACCAAATTCAAGAAAGTCAAGTCTAAGCAAAAGGGACACTTCAAGAAGGGTGTTAAGAAAGTTACCGCGCCGACGAAGAAGACCAGGGCTGGACCTAAGCCTGATACTGAGTGTTTTAACTGCAAGGGAGAAGGTCACTGGAAGCGGAATTTCCCAAAGTACTTGGCAGATTTGAAGAACGGCAACATCAAGAAGAAAGGTATATCCGATATACATGTTATTGATGTGTATCTCACTAGTACTTGTAGTAGTGCCTGGGTATTTGATACTGGTTCGGTTGCTCATATTTGTAACTCGAAACAGGTGCTGCAGAATAAACGGAAGCTAGCGAAGAACGAGGTGACGATGCGCGTGGGAAACGGATCAAAGGTTGATGTGATCGCGGTCGGCACGCTACCCCTTCATCTACCATCGGGATTAGTTTTATACTTAAATAATTGTTATTTGGTGCCTGCGTTAAGCATGAACATTATATCGGGATCTTGTTTATTGCGAGACGGTTACTTGTTTAAGTCCGAGAATAATGGTTGTTCGATTTATATGAGTAATATGTTTTATGCACATGCACCTTTGATAGATGGTATATTCTTATTGAATCTCGATAGTGGAAATACACATATTAATAACATTGAGGCTAAACGTTTGAAATCGAGCGATAACTCGACCTATATATGGCACTGTCGTCTTGGTCACATTGGAGTGAAGCGTATGAAGAAACTCCATTCCGATGGACTTCTTGAATCACTTGATTTCGAATCACTTGAAAGATGCGAAGCATGTCTGATGGGTAAAATGACTAAGACTCCATTTTCTGGTATGATGGAGCGAGCTACGGACTTATTGGAAATCATACATACCGATGTGTGTGGTCCAATGAGTGTAGCATCGCGTGGTGGTTATCGTTATGTTCTTACCTTCACGGATGACTTGAGTAGATATGGGTATATCTATTTCATGAAACATAAGTCCGATACTTTTGAGAAGTTTAAGGAATTTCAAAGTGAGGTGGAGAATCAACGTAACAAGAAGATTAAATTTCTACGTTCTGATCGTGGAGGTGAATATCTAAGTTAGGAGTTTGGCGAGCAGTTGAAGAAATGCGGAATATTTTCACAATTGACACCGCCAGGAACACCACAGTGTAATGGTGTATCCGAACGTCGTAATCGAACTCTCTTAGATATGGTTCAATCTCTGATGTCACTTACAGATTTACCGCTATCATTTTGGGGTTATGCATTAGAAACAGCCGCATTCACTTTAAATAGGGCACCATCTAAATCCGTTGAAACGACACCGTATGAATTATGGTTTGGGAAGAAACCTAGATTGTCGTTCCTTAAAGTTTGGGGATGCGAAGCCTATGTAAAGAATTTACAGCCGGACAAGCTTAAACCCAAAGCGGAAAAATGCGTCTTCATAGGATACCCGAAGGAAACTATTGGGTATACCTTCTATCATAGATCCGAGGGCAAAATCTTCGTTGCCAAGAATGGATCCTTTCTAGAGAAGGAATTTCTCTCGAAAGAAGTGACTGGAAGGAAAGTAGAACTCGACGAGGTTGTCGAACCTTCTCTCAAAATTGCGAGTAGCGCAACACCGGAAGAAATTCCTGTGATGCCTGCACCAATAAGAGAGGAAGCTAATGATGATGATCATGAAACTTCGGTTGTAGTTGCTACAGAGCCTCGCAGGTCAACGAGAATTCGTACCACACCAGATTGGTATGATCCCGTTATGAGTGTCATGTTGGTAGACAACACCGATGACCCTGCGACATATGAGGAAGCGATGATGAGCCCAGATTCCAACAAATGGCAAGAAGCCATGCAATCTGAGATTGGATCCATGTACGAAAACCAAGTATGGACTTTGGTGGACTTACCGGATGGCCAGAAGGCTATCGAGAACAAATGGATTTTCAAGAAGAAAACATATGCTGATGGTAATGTTACTGTCTATAAATCTCGACTTGTCGCAAAAGGGTTTCAAAAAATTCAAGGAGTTGACTACGATGAGACTTTCTCACCTGTAGCAAAGCTAAAGTCTGTGAGGATTATGTTAGCAATCGCTGCATATTATGATTATGAGATATGGCAAATGGATGTCAAAACAGCATTCCTCAATGGAGACATTGATGAAGAGTTGTATATGATCCAACCCAAAGGTTTTGTCGATCCTAAAGATGCTAACAAGGTATGCAAACTTCAACGGTCCATTTATGGATTGAAGCAAGCATCCCGAAGTTGGAATCAACGTTTTGATAAGGTGATCAAAAGTTTTGGTTTTATACAAACTTATGGAGAAGCTTGTATTTACAAGAAAGTGAGTGGGAGCTCTGTAGCATTCTTAATACTATATGTGGATGACATATTGTTGATTGGGAATGATGTAGACCTTCTTAATAGTGTCAAGGAATATTTGAATAATAGTTTTTCAATGAAAGATCTTGGCGAAGCAGGTTACATATTAGGCATAAAGATTTATAGAGATAGATCAAGATGCCAAATATCATTGTCACAAAGTACATATTTGGACAAAGTTCTAAAGAGGTTTGGAATGGAAGATAGCAAGAAAGGGTTCTTGCCCATGTTTCCCAATACGACCTTGAGTAAAACTCAAAGTACGACATCGGCAGAAGATAGAGAAAGGATGAGTAAGACTCCCTATGCCTCAGCCATAGGATCTCTAATGTATGCCATGCTATGTACTAGACCCGACATTGCATATGCTGTTAGTTTAAATAGCAGATATCAAAGTGATCCAGGAGTGGATCATTGGACAGCGGTCAAAAACATCCTTAAGTACTTGAGAAGAACTAAGGATATGGTTCTTTCTTATGGAGGTGATGAACACCTCGTTGTGAATGGTTACACTGATGCTAGTTGGAACACCGATCCGGATGATTCTAAATCACAATCTGGATACGTATTTTTTTGAATGGTGCAGCAGTTAGCTGGAGGAGTGCAAAGCAAAGCGTTGTGGCGAGATCTTCAACTGAATCGGAATACATGGCTGCTTCGGAGGCTTCACAAGAAGCGATATGGATGAAAGAGTTCATTACAGAGCTGGGTGTGGTTCCTAGTGCGCTGGACCCAATGTCTATCTACTATGATAACATGGGTGCCATAGCCAATGCGCAAGAAGCAAGGTCACACAAGAAGCTGAAGCACATCAAGCTATGTTTTCACGCTATTCGAGAACATGTCCAAGATGGGGACATAAAGATTTGCAAAGTACGCACATATCTGAATGTGGCGGATCCGTTGACTAAACCTCTCCCGAGGGCAAAACATGACCAGCACCAAACTGCCATGGGTGTTCGGTATATTACCATGTAATCTAGATTAGATGACTCTAGTGCAAGTGGGAGACTGTTGGAGATATGCCCTAGAGGCAATAATAAATGTAGTTATTATTATATCTTTGTGTTTATGATAAATGTTTACATTCATGCTATAATAGTATTAACAAGGAAACATTAATACCTGTGTGATTTGTAAACTAAAATAGAGTCCCTAGTAAAGCCTCTTTATAATACTAGCTTGTTGGTTAATAAATGATTGTGGTTTCCCTATCATGAACATTGAGATGTTATTAACAACAAGATCATATCGTTAGGAGAATGATATGGTGGACATACTCCTATAGATAAGCGTAGCATAAAGATCAAGTCATTTTAATAGTTCAATTGCTATATGCTTTCTGATACATAGTAACCTAATTCCTTTGACCATGAGATCATGCATATCACCTTTACCGGATGGATGCTTTGATGACATCAAACACCACACCGTAACTGGGTGGCTATAAAGGTGGCATTGAGTGTTCGGAAAGTATTGGTTGAGACACATGGATCAAGAGTGGGATTTGTCCATCCATATGACGGATAGATATACTCTGGGCCCTCTCGGTGAAATGTCATCCAATTAGCTTGCAAACATGAGACTAGCTCACAAGGGATCACATATCACGGGAACGAGAAAATAGTACTGATCGGTAACGAGGTTGAACTAGGTATGCAGAGATACCGACGATCATAACCTTGGATAAGTAAACTATCGTGAGACAAAGGGAAATTGGTATCGTATGTAAGTGGTTCATTCGATCGCAAAGTAATCGTATAAATATGTGGGAGCCACATGAATTTCCAGATTCCTCTATTGGTTATTCCTCTATTGGTCATGTCCGCATAATTCACGAACCGTAGGGAGACACACTTAAGGATTCGACGTTGTTTGAGTAGTTATGGAATGATGAGAAAGAGTCCGAATGTTGTTCGGAGTCTCGAATTGGATTCGAGATATCACGAGGAGATCCGGAATGGTCCGGAGAATAAGATTCATATAAGGAAAGTCCTGTTTCGGAGTTGGGGAATGGTTCCGGTGTTTTCATCGGGAATGTTCTAGAAGGTTCCGGAATGTCCGGCACTCCGGAGAGGAAGGGTACATGAATGTGTTATATCAAGTTGGTATGATTGCATCATGTACTAGGTGTCATCGCTGAACAAAATAAAGGGTTTAATCAAATCCTAGTTTGAAAGAGTCAAACGCCAATTTGAAAGTCAAACGGCTATTTTGGGAAGTGGAGGGGAGGTGGAATCCGAGTTGGGGAGGAGTTCCTCCCCTCCACCGCCAGCCCACCTTGGAGGCCGAGTTGGGGAGGGACTCCCCTCCCCTGGCGCGCCCCCTCCACCTATATAAGGAGGGGCAGGGCTCCCCTCCTAGACACACAAGTTCCCTACCTCTAAACCCTAACCCTAGCCGCCGCCCTCCATAACCGCCGCCGGCCTAGGGCATCTCGCCGCTGCCTAGGTCAAACCCTAGCCGCCGGCCTAGCCCCCTCCTCGACGTGTCTAAACCCTAGATCGTCCAGGGCTCTCTCATAGTCCACCATACTCGCTCCGGCTTAAGGCGAAGCCCAGCGAGATCTCCCCTCTACTTTCGGTACCACGCTGTTGTGTTGCCGGAATCGCGAGGAGAGTGCTACAACCTTCGCTGCCTGCTGGAACAAGGGATAGGAAGGTCTTCATCGAGTACCGAACGTGTGACCGACTGCGGGAGCGCTGCCAGAACGCAGCGCCGGAAGGTTCGTCTACACGATCTTGAGATCGGGAAGAGTACGACTACATCACCCACGAGAATCCGCTCTCGTTAAACACTTTGGAATCTTCGAGGGTGAGTTATTCCATCGACTCGTTGCTACAATCTAGTAGATAGATCTTGGCTTGTTTGTTTGTATGCGATAGAAATTTTTTGTTTTCCATGCTACGAAACCCTACACAGAATTCACATAAGGCGATCCATTTGGAGCAATTTTGGGGGTGAGCACTGATGAAGCACCTGAGATAAAATTCCACCAATTGGTTAACCCGTTCGGTCTGCCCGTCAGTTTTTGGGTGATTCGCGGTACTCATTTTCAGGTTAGTGCCGGTGGAGCGGAAAACTGACTGCCAAAACTGACTGGTAAAAACAGGGTCTCGATCCGAAATAAGAGACTGGGGCATACCATGCAGCTTGTAAATATTGTCAACAAATAGCTCCGCGACCTTGCTGGCAGTATAGGGGTGTCTGAGCGGAATGAAATGAGAGTACTTGGTCAGCTTATCAACAACCACAAGCAGGCAATTGTACTGACACGAAGGAGGAAGCCCATCAATAAAGTCCATGGTGGCTGTTTCTCATGGTTCAGACGGCACAGGCAAGGGCTGAAGCAAACCAGCTGGCGGCAAACGTTCTGGCTTGTCTTGTTGGCAGACGCGGCAAGATCACACGAACTCCCTGGCTTGCTGCTTCATAGCTGGCCACTTGAATAAGGCACTCAAGCAACGGTAAGTAACCGGGTATCCAGAGTGCCCCCCTTAAGGACTATCATTAAACGCTGCAATGATTTGCTAATCAAGCGAGGTGTCTGGCCCCACCCAAATTCTGCCTTTGTACCGTAGTATGCCATGATCTAGCTTATAGAACTCATCAGCGGTTGGGTCGAGCACTAGTTTTTGTAGAAAACCTTGAGCATGAGCGTCGTCCAGATAGCTGGCTAGACTGAACAAAGCCACGAAGGTCACAGTGGTGACAGCCATGAGCTGCGAGCTATTGGGAGGTTTGCGAGACAAGGCGTTAGCAGCTCCATTGAGAATTCCCTTCTTGTAAACGACTTTGTATTGCAAACCCATCAATTTGTTCAGTGCCTTTTGTTGCCAATCAGTGTGCAATCTCTGATCAGTTAAGTGGGCAAAGCTCTTGTCGTTAGTGCAAAAAACAAACTCAACAGTTTGCAGATAAGGGTGCCACTGCTAAACTGCCAAAAGTATGGCCAGATACTCTTTTTCATAGACAAAGAGCCCCCTATTGCAAGGGCCGAGAGCTTGACTGACATAGGCTAAGGGGTGACCGTTCTGAGACAAGACTGCAACAATACCAACATCATAAGCATCAGTGTCTGATTGTGAACTGCTGAGAAAAATCAGGCAGAGCTAACACAAAAGTTGTAACAAGAGCATGCTTCAACGTTTGGAAAGCAGTGTCGGCATCATCTGACCAGATGAATTAGGCTCCCTTACGCAAGAGGGCTATCAAGGGTTGACTAATGAAAGCATAGTGCTTGATGAACTTCCTATAATAACCTGACAATCCCAAGAAGCCCCTCAATTCTTTTGTAGATTGTGGTACATGCCAAGACTGAATAATATGGATTTTAGTCTCGTCAGTTTCCTCACCATCTGCTGAAATAATGTGCCCTAAGTAGGAAACCTTTTCTTGAGAAAAGGCACATTTGGATAACTTAACCTGCCACTTATCCTTTTGCAAGATGGATAACACCGCAGATAAATGTTCAAGGTGCTCTAAAAATGTCTTTCTATAAGATATCATCGAAGAAAACCAGGGCGAACTTACGTAAGATAGGCACAAGCGAAGCCTTCATTGCATGCTGAAATGTAGCTGGTGCTCCAGTCAGACCAAACGCCATTACCTTGAACTCATAGTGCCCATTGTGTGTTTGGAAAGCCGTCTTGTGTTCCTCTCCCGGGGCCAAACGAATCTGATGATAACCAGCTTTCATATCAAGATTGGAAAACCACTTAGCTCCTGCCAACTCGTCCAAAAGCTCATCAATTACTGGTAACGGATACTTGCCCTTAACAGTCAAGGCATTGAGATGCCTATAATGCACCACCAAACTCCAAGTTTTATCCTTTGGCTCCCCTTTTATTTACCAAGAGAACAAGCGAACCAAAAGGACTATTACTGTGAGTAATAACCCCTTGCTCAAGCAGTTCTCGAACTTGTCTCTCTAGCTCATCCTTCAAATCAGGAGCAACACGATAAGGTCTGATAGATATTGGCCAAGCACCAGTAATCAGGGGAATATGGTGGTCGCACTACCGTCTGGGAGGCAAACCAACTTGATTAGCAAAAAGATCAGAACATTTACCCAGGAATTGTTGGACTTCAGTGGGAACAGATGGAGGTGAACTAGCAGCCGAGTCACTGATGAGATGCAACTCCACCAGGGCATGTTGTAGCACCCCCTCCCCGGGGGTTAGGGTTAAACTAACCTCAGATCGCCATCTAAGATAAGTTCAACTCCCAAACAAGGAAGATCACAGTATGATTCAGTAACATTACAGAACACAGGGATTCCACAGCATAAGTTTAAACTCTTAGCAGAGTGAGATATTAGAGTTATTACAAACCAGAGGTCATAGACCCAATATTACATCACACAGCGAAAGAAAATTATGTTGTTCTACACAACAACTTAGCAAAAGGCCTAAGAGACCATTAACAAAAGTGACGTCCATCCCGTAGTCCTCAGGCTGCTACCTAGGACCCCTAACTACTCATCAATGTCAACGTAGAAGCCACCTTCAGTTGCAACTAGGTCCTCTGTAGAAAAACAACAACGGTGCAAGGCTGAGTACGAGAATGTACTCCGCAAGACTTAGATAATCTAGTATCTACATGCTATGGCTAGAAAGGCTTCCTGTGTATTTTCTTTTGCGGAAAGCAATCTTTTTTTGTAAACAAGAGATGGAAGAGGCTCGTCTACTCAGAATCTTTTAAAAGGGAAAAGATAGCGACTTCTTCATCTTGTTCATCACATCTCGATAACCACCAGCTTCATCAGAACCTCCTATCTAGGATCATCCCCTCGTCCCAGAGGAAGCATCCTTAAGCACACGTGGATCAACAAGTTTTATAGTGGTTAAAGTTATCTATGATCTTAGAATCTGGTCACCAAGCGTTCATAACCGTGAACACGGCTTTTCGAAAAGATTAATATCCTGCAGGGGTGTACAACTTTACCCACACGTACCAACCGACTCTTAATGCCAAATATTATTAGCCCTCTTCCTTGGAAGGCCGGCAGAGGGTGGCTGACCACGACCTTTACCTTGCTTTCGCCGAGACCATGAGTCACGCAATAAGTATGATTCCGCTATAACGGGTCAAATCCCGAAGCCGGTACTTAAAGATGTGAGGAGAGGTTGGTTCACCAGGGGCTCCATCGACGCCAAGCAACCCGGTCAACGCTTCCCTACCTGTTATGATGCACCTCCGTCACCTCCTCTTTCGAAAACGTTTTCAATGCGTATGCCAAATGGAAATCCCGAACTATGTGACTCAGGGAATCTACTAGGAAAGTTAGTAAGTCGAGGGGTTCCCAAGCCCCGTGTGGTTGTACGCTCGTCTCGGTTCCAAAGGCAAGAACTCAGTTCCTAGTGGTGGCGAGCATGGGACTACAAATACCACATCCAACGTGGCCTCCCATACAAGCCTTAGCATGTTTAGTTAACTCCTTCGATGATGTCACCATCTCCTACCTTTCTATATTTTTCGGCATCTCCGATTCATCATTCGGATAGATCAGATAGTATTACTATGCATGTCTAAGCTGCCGATCTCTAAAGCTCTAGCAACGCTCAGATCCCAGACCTAGGTATGCTAGGATCAGTGGATCAGGAGGATAAGGCTATAAAGGGAAATAGTGCAGCAGATAGGTAACACTAGCTACTGCCAAAGACCACATTTAGAATCATGTGCATCATAGCGAGAAAGTAATATACTTTACCAAACATAGGTTCAGAATGAGAGGCTATGCTTGCCTTGTCCGTTAATAGACAGGTACAGATTGTCGGTATTGTTGACTTCAGCTTCGGGCTCGGATCCTATCGCGAAGAACCAATACCGAAAAGGAAGGCAACAATCAAGACATGGCATCGATGCAATGCTCAAACAAGGATGACGATATGACAAGTTGAATTGCATTGAAATGAAACCCTAAAACATGCTCGGCAATTTAAATGGGGTTCCGAGGGTTGAAAACCCTAACTCAGAAAATTCCGGAAACACATGAGAGGGGTTACTATGTTGTTCTAATTAAACGTGTCATTAAAGTTGTTTAACAATGCATGATTATAGGTTAGTTAGATAGTTCTCATTTTTCTGATCATTTGCATATATTATTTGTATTTTTCTGAATTACAGATTAAGATTTATTCAATTTACAATATTCAAAACAATTTCTGAAATTATTAAACCCTTTTATTACATTTTTCTGGAAATAAAAGAAACCGAAACTTTTTACACCGCAGGACGGGCTAGCCACAGACACAGATAGGTGGGCTCGTGGCCACCTCAGCATCTACACACACGAAAAGGGCTTAGGGGAAATTTTCACCGGGGCTGGCTCTAGCCAAAGGGGCTGACGGGTGGGACCTGGCCACACAGGCCCCACGTGGACTCAACGCAGGAGCCACATCGTGGCCACGTAGGCTCGACGGCGGCGACGACTGAGGTGCACATGGTTACGGCGACTGGGGAGGCGCGGAACAGCGAGAAAGCGTGCGTCTGGCTCAGTACGACGCGGCCGACCTTATAGTGGTGGCACCGCCCTGTTTTGGCAACCAACGCTTCGGCAACGACGGCATCTGACAGTGAGCGGCAGCGGCGTTCGTCGGCACATCAACATAGAGCACGGGAGGAAGAGAGAGAGGATCCTTATGGACCAGAAGCTCAACACGAAGCGATCTAACGCGACGACGAGGCTCGAGGAGGCCGGAATCGATGGCAAAGACGACGAACGGGGTCGGGGAGGGAGATCACAATTCCGTCAATTGGGGGCGCGCACGGTTCCGTTGCTCGGCTAGGAAGAATGAGTCCAGCACGGCGATGTCGTCGGTGGCCACGGCTCAACCTGGGGCGGTCGGGAACGGCGACGAGCTGCCGGCAGGGTTTCAGACCGGCAGCAGGAGAGGAAGAGGGAGGTCTGGGGAGAGAGGGAGAATGGATGAGGACGGCCAGGGCGTTGTCACGAGGGTCTTATCCTGCCTAGAGGGCGGCGGGGCGCTGCGATTCGGGCGAGGATCGGGCGACGGCGGCGCAGACACGCAGGAGCTTCGCCGGCGTCCTTCTGGCGAGGAAGAAGAAAGGAGGAAAGAAGCGAAGGGGTATGGGCCGCGTGGGCTAGATTGGGCTAGGGTGGGCCGCTGGTTGTGCGGCTGAGCGGCAGGGAAGAGAGAGGAGAGTTGGGCTCGGCCCAGGGCACTGGATTGCTTATATTTTTGACAGATCCTTTTTCTGTTTCCTAAATTCCTTTTCTCTCTTTTGTATAATTATTTGGATACTGTTTTAGATAATTCAAAATACCGGGATTTTGTAAATATGTTGAAAACAATGTGGGGCCCTTTGACACTATTTGGGCTCCACTATTTTTGTACTTCTCAAAATTCAAACACCATATTGAATTGATTCCAGAAAGAGGGAAAAAGACTAGGGTTTAGGGTTTTACACTTGTACTTTGGTTCACACACTTGATCACATGCAATATTTTATTGAGTTTAACACATGCATGCAATGCTTAGATACTAATTACATATATTACAAGCTTGGGCTATTACAGCTCTACCCCCCTTACAAGAATCTCGACCCGAGATTGCTAAGTTTTAGAAAAGAAGGCAGGGTACTCAGATCGGAGACGATCTTCTCGTTCCCAGGTTGGTTCATCCTCAGAGTGATGAGACCACTGATATTTCAGGAACTTGATGTTTTGACGGCAAGTCTTGCGCTCGGTTTCATCTAGGATACGAACAGGATACTCACAATAAGTCAGATCCTTCTGGAGATCAAGAGTTTGGTGATCAACACCACGGACAGGATCTTTGAAGCAACGCTTGAGTTGAGACACATGAAATACGTCATGCACCTCAGGGAAGTTTGTAGGCAACTCCAATTGATATGCAAGTTGACCTTTCTTGGAAAGAACACGAAAAGGACCAACATAGCGAGGAGCCAGTTTGCCTTGATACCGAAATGATGGACACCCTTCAGAGGAGTGACCCGGAGATAAGCTTGATCACCGACTTCATATTCAATATGTTGGTGGTGACGATCATGATAGCTTTTCTGACGAGACTGAGAAGTTTTCAAACGATCTCTAATTATACGAACTTGATCTTCTGCTTCCTGGATCATATCCGGACCAAAGAACTTTCTTTCGCCGGTTTCTGACCAGTTCAAAGGAGTACGACACGTTCTTCCATATAAGAACTGGAAAGGTGCCATTTCTATACTGGACTGATAACTGTTGTTGTAGGAGAATTCAGCAAAAGGAAGACATTTCTCCCAGTCCTTGCCAAAAGATATGACACACGCTCTTAGCATGTCTTCAAGGATTTGATTCACTCTTTCGGTTTGACCACCGGTGCTAGGATAATAAGTTGTACTGAAGGACAAACGAGTTCCCATAGCTTGTTGGAAACTTGCCCAGAACCTTCAGGTGAACAAACTCCCTCGATCAGAGACGATTTTCTTCGGTACGCCATGAAGGACAACTATTCGAGAGATATACAGATCTGCTAACTGACTAGCATTGATATTCTCGCGAACAGGTAGAAAGTGAGCAACCTTGGACAGATAGTCAACGATTACCCAGATGGCATCATTTCCTTTCCGAGTCTTGGGAAGACCAGTGATGAAATTCATACCAACTTCATCCCATTTCCACTCCGGGATTTTAAGTGGTTGTAGGAGACCAGCGGGTTTTTGATGCTCAGCCTTGACGCGACGACAAACGTCACATTCAGCAACAAAACGAGCGATATCCTTCTTCATACCAGACCACCAGAATCTTTGACGAAGATCCCGATACATCTTGGTACCTACAGGGTGGATAGAAAGAGGTGATTCATGAGCCTTGGTAAGAATTATCTTCTTCAAGTCCTTTCCATTTGGTACTACCAAACGTGTACCGTAATATAGGACACCTTCCTCATTAACAGAAAAACATTTAACAACTCCGCTAGCACTGTTCTCTTTAATTGTATCCATTTCCGGATCTTGCCTTTGAGCAACTTTCATCTGATCCTCTAGAGAAGACTTCACTTCAAGAGTAGCAAGGAATCCACGAGGAAGTACTTCAAGATTCAATCGATAAAATTCCTCATGAAGAGATTGTTGTGCTTCTTAGATCATCAGGGTGTTGCAATAGGATTTACGGCTCAGCGCATCAGCAACGACATTGGCTTTGCCAGGTTGATAGTTGAGACCCAAATCATTGTCCTTGATGAGTTCCAACCATCTTATTTGTCTGAGATTCAGATCAGGTAGTGTGAAAAGATACTTCAGACTCTGATGATCCGAGTATAACTCGCAATGACTACCGAGAAGGTAATGTCGCCATTGCTTAAGAGCATGAACAACATCTGCAAGCTCAAGAACATGAGTTGGGTAGTTGTTCCCATGTGGTTTTAGCTGATGGGAGGCATAAGCCACCACATGCCCATATTTCATTAGCACACATCCGAGACCTTGGTGAGAGGCATCGCAGAAGACAACAAACTCCTTACTAGTGTCTGGAAGAACTAGCACCGGAGCATTTGTTAACTTGGTTTTTAGCATCTGGAAGCTTTCTTCAGCCTTATCAGACCATTCGAACTTCTTATCCTTCTTAAGAAGATCAGTCATCAGCTTTGCAATCCTGGAGAAGTTCTCGATGAATCGACGGTAATAACCAGCCATTCCGAGAAAACTTCGGACATCCTTCATAGATTTAGGAGACTCCCAGTCGAGGATAGTTTGAACCTTATCGGGGATAACAGCAACCCCTTGAGCGGAAACAACATGACCAATGAATACGAGCTCTTGTAACCAGAACTCACATTTGGAAAACTTGGCATAGAGACGATGTTCTCGGAGTTTTGTCAACACCAAACGAAGATGTTCAGCGTGCTCTTCTTTGGTCTTGGAATAAACCAGAATGTCATCAATGTAGACCACGACGAACTTGTCAAGATACTCCATGAATACAGAGTTCATAAGCCGCATGAAAGTGGCTAGAGCATTGGTAAGACCAAAGGACATGACTGTGTACTCATAGAAACCATAACGAGTAGTGAAAGCAGTCTTTGGAATATCTTCCTTACGGATCTTTGTCTGGTGATACCCTGACCTTAAATCCATTTTGGAAAAGATAGTGGCACCACTTAACTGATCAAACAGATAATTGATCCTAGGGAGAGGATACTTATTCTTGATAGTCACAGCATTGAGTGGGCGATAATCCACAACCAGACGCGGTATATTGGTATCCCGCTTCTTGACAAAGATGGTAGGACATCCCCAAGATGATGTGCTGGGCTGAATGTGTCCTTTTCCTTCTAACTCCTCTAATTGTTTCTTCAACTCCACAAGCTCATGAGGAGGCATACGATAGGGTCTTTTAGAAACAGGAGCAGTTCCAGGAACTAACTCTATGACAAACTCCACACTTCGATCAGGTGGCATGCCAGGCAACTCCTCAGGAAAGACATTCGGAAATTCACAGACCACGGAAACATCTTGGATCTCTAACGAAGGTAGAACTTCAAGAGCATACAACTCCGCTTCAGGAATAGAAACAGCTGAAGGAGATAGTGACCCTATGGTCCAGTACTTGACTGTTATGCCAGCAGGACTAGTCAGAGTCACAGACTTGGTTGTACAATCGAGGATGGCTTGATAACGGGTCAACCAGTCCATGCCCAAAATGATGTCAATGTCAGCTGACTTAAGGGCGATCAAAGAAGTGGGGAAAAGTTGAAATGCAACTTCAGATAGATTCCCATGACTAACCATGGTGGAACACCACCTAGAACCAGGAGACTGAACTAACAGAGGATTAGATAACCCCTCAAAACTTATCCCATGCATTTGAGCAAAAGCTTGTGACATGAATGAATGCGATGCTCCAGAATCAAACAAAACTTTAGCTGGAATTTTGATTGATACGAAGCGTACCCATGATGATGCTTGGATCTTCCTAAGCCTCCTCAGCAGAGATATGGTACAGGCGTCCTTTTCCAGCACCTGGATATTTATCATTCTTCTTTGGTGGTTATGCCTTCTCAGCAGCACTCTTTTGAGGACACTCCTTTGCATAGTGGCCAGGCTGGCGACAATTGAAGCATATAAAACCTGGTGCATTGCCAGGAGAAGGGTAGTTTGATCCACCATCATTGTTTGAGGTAGCATTTGGACGAGGAGCATATCCAGAAGACCTTGGAGTATAAGGAGCACGTGCCACAGCACTATAAGGCACAAAGACACGACCCTTTTTATTACCAGATCCAGCCTTGTTATACCCTTTCTGAGGACGCTTACGAGTTTCTTCATACTCCAGTTTTTCACTCTCGGTCTTCATAGCCTTGTTGACAAGACCTTGGAAGTTACCAAAGTCCATAAGGTGGATATCACGACGAACCTCAGGATCCAGTCCCTTGCGGAACAGATCTTGCTTCTTAGCATCAGTGGAAACCTCTTGAGTAGCATAACAGGCAAGACGATTGAAGTTGCGCTGGTAATCACACACGAAACCAGTGCCCTGCTTTAGCTTGAGGAAATCCTCCCTCTTCTGATCCATAAGACCCTCCGGAATATGATAAGCTCGAAAGCCTTCAGTGAACTCTTGCCATGTAACAACATGTTGAGCTTCTTGCATAGCCAAGAAATTCTCCCACCAGGAGTTAGCTGCTCCCTCCAGATGATAGGCAGAAAAAGTCACCCAATCAGCTTGAGCAACATTACCAACCTGAAGTTTATGCTCCATGGTGCGAAGCCAGTAGTCCGCATCAAGTGGCTCGGTGGAATAGCTGAAAACTAGCGGAGTGATACGTGTGAAGTCCTTGATACCAACTTGATTGTTCTGGCGTTGAGAAGTTTTGCGCTCAATCCTTTCAAGGAGCCTCATGTTGTTAGCACGGCTGGTTTCATACATGGCCATAAGTTGAACCATGGACGGTGGCGGAGGAAGGTTGGAAGATCCACCTTCATTTGCAGCACCACGAGCATGAGCACGCGTACATGCACGAGAGGTGTCACCCATCCTGAAAGAATAAGGGAAAAGGGTTAAACAGCAGATTCAAAGATACCAGACAGAGAGATGAACAAAGAGTACTTGATATAAATGTATCATCTTATCAAGCATGGTAGTATCAAAGCATACTAATGTATACACTAACCAGCTGACTTAGAAACCATGACAATAGAATGCTAAGATGTTACACACCAAGAAAAACTGAGATATCTTGGAACTCTGAGAATAGCAACCAAGTACGGAGTACTTTTAGAGAAATAACCCCAAAACCACGATCCTAAAAGTTTTGAGATATAAGATAAGGGATGAAAACATTTTCAAGCCAAATAAAGTAAGAGAAAGTCCAGCATCAGAAACACACCAGAGAAGGAGTAAAAATAATCCTAGTCAGAGTTTCTGCAAATAGTTTTCAACTTTCAAATAGTTTTTTCAACTTCTAGACTCAACAACGACCAATAATAGGGTTTCCTACAGTCAGTCCTGCTCTGATACCAAAACCTGTAGCACCCCCTCGGGTTAGGGTTAAACTAACCTCAGATCACCATCTAAGATAAGTTCAACTCCCAAACATGGAAGATCACAATATGATTCGGTAACATTACACAGGGATTCAACAGCATAAGTTTAAACTCTTAGTAGAGTGAGATATTAGAGTTATTACATACCAGAGGTCATAGACCCAACATTACATCACACAACGAAATAAAATTATGTTGTTCTACACAACAACTTAGCAAAAGGCCTAAGAGGCCATTAACAAAAGTGACGTTCATCCCGTAGTCCTCAGGCTGGTGCCTAGGACCCGCAACTACTCGTCGATGTCAACGTAGAAGCCACCTTCAGTTGCAACTAGGTCCTCTGTAGAAAAACAACAATGGCGCAAGGCTGAGTACGATAATGTACTCCGCAAGACTTAGATAATATAGTATCTACATGCTCTGGCTATAAAGGCTTTCTCTGTATTTTCTTTTGCAGAAAGCAATCTTTTTTTGTAAACAAGAGAAGAGGCTCGTCTACTCAGAATCATTTAAAAGGGAAAAGATAGCGACTTCTTCATCTTATTCATCACATCTCGATAACCACCAGCTTCCTCAGAACTTCCTATCTATGATCACCCCCTAGTCCCAGAGGAAGCATCCTTAAGCACACGTGGATCAACAAGTTTTATAGTGGTTAAAGTTATCTATGATCTTAGAATCTGGTCACCAAGCGTCCATAACCGTGAACACGGCTTTTCGAAAAGATTAATATCCTGCAGGGGTGTACAACTTTACTGTAGAGGTCCCAATCTTAGATAAGATAGAGCCTCCTGTGTTTACAATGCTAGTCCCTGGATCAATAGCTAGCATCCACAGTTAAGATGTAATATCAAGAACCAAGGGTCATAATACAACTTTATAACCAGGAATAACATAATTATATTACATCAAACATAGCTCATTAGGATATTACATTACATTGCAGCGGAATAACTATAAGCATGGGGTCCATCATCTTCAAAGTGCCATAGGTAGATGTTGGTTGTAGCCTTTGTAATCCTAATCAATCAATCTTCACTAAAATCAATCAAACCTGCAACATACAAGTTACAGCCACAAAGGGTCAATACATTTGAATTGTATTGGCAAGTGATACTATGGTATTATGGTGGATTCTATCATCTATATGCTTTTGGCTAAGTGGAGTTGAGGCTTGCATTGCTCAAAATAGATTTTTCTTATCATTTTGAAAATACTAAGTTTTTTGCTTGTCAAAATCATTTTTCTCAATCAAAGATTTCAAGATCCTTGTACCAAGCCATCTCTCCATCAATGATTAAGGAATTCAAACAACCCTTGTTCAAACCACAAGATTTTAATTTAGAAATTGGAATGATGAGATTCTTGATTGCTTCCATGTCTTGATGCTCAATTTGTCATTTACCAGGGACATGGCTAAGTACTTAGATTTTACACTCTGCAGAGGTGGTGCACTTTTCCCACAAGACTTGGTTTCCCAAGACAAGATCTTTCAGAAGCCTTCCCTTAGACCAAAATGGACGCGCTCCAACCTATCAAACACTACCACCCACTGTCCATATGGCTAAATTCTTGCAACCTATATGATCATGGCAGAGTCCATATTGCCATGTGGTTGCACTTGAAGCTTCTCAACATTTGACATCTCAAATCCCTTTGTTTCCTGGGTGGCATTCCACAAGTGTGATACACAACCCAAGTCCATGGCCTTGTGTAACCACTCAACATATCCCAATCCTTCCATTCCACCCAGGAGGTTCATTAACTTAGTTGTTTTATTAGACAAAATCACAAGTCCTCAGACTTCGAATATTTTTCCATAGTGTGAATATATATTCCACCCATGTTTTCTATTAGCTAGGCTAAGCTTGGTAGTAATAGGAAACTTAACTTAGAAAATCCTACTAAGGATTCATCTACTAGGTTTTCCTATAGCAAGATCTATACTTAGCAAAATCCATGCAAGTTTACTTAGCAAAATTACTAATGCATAGAAAAAGTAATGGGACAAAAAGTATGAAGCATCACTTGCCTTTTTGGAAGGTAATGGTAGTTCACTCCTTGATCTTGTTAGTCTCACACTTCACTACAAGTCAAACAAGCAAACACTCATTCAATTTACATTCCAAACCAATAATCACTCAAACAATTTCACACACACAAGACTATGGAAACCAATTCATGCATGGGAGCATGCACAAGATAGTTTTATTTTGCAAAGGGGTCTCTATGGGGTTTCTAAACTTTGTAAGATCCAAATTGGTCATTTACCAAAGTGGCAAAGTCATTAGCAAGAGGGTTTTGTCCAAAAACTATTTTTAAATCCATTCATCATTTCATGTGGTGAAAATGTTTTTATTAAGGCAAAACTCTTAAGTTGTTCATCAAATCAGTTGCTATTGCAAAGCTTGGTGTTTTTGGGTCAGTAAGTTTGGTCCAAACTATTTCCTTAAAGTTCTCTTTCCATAAACATTTTTATAACAAAAACCATTCTTTTTATTTGGCTAGAAAATGACTAAGTCAAGTAATCCAACATAAATCTTTCCATAATTATTTTTAACACCAAGGGTTGGTTCCTAGGGTCAGTAGGGTTACAACAAATCAATTTGCAAAGGTTTTACTTCAAAATTATTTTCAATAAATAAATTACATTTCTATTTGACTAGAAATGGTTTTTAAATCAAAGAATCATTTCTTAATTTCTCCAAATACATTTTTGTGTCCACAAAGTGTTTCCTAGGGTCAGTGGGTTCAAATCAATCCAATTGCCAAAGATTTTAACCATAAATTCAATTTTAAACAATTTTTACATTCTTAACAAGCATACAAATGTTTCTGTAATTTCAAACAAGCTAACAGCTACTATTTGCTAAACTAAGGGCATGGTTGGCTAGGGCTTGTTCTCCTGAAGTCATTGATATAAAATTTGTAAAATTTGGACGTGTGGTTTGAAAGCTACAAAGGTTTGAAAATTGAATCTAGAACAGATTCAAATCTGTGTTTTAAATCAAAACATGGCCACGCGTCACGTTGTGATTGGCCGATACCGGTTCGTCTGGATCGCGTGCTGCTGTGCGTTAGATCTAAATAAATCGTGCGGCTCTGGAGACGTACCCTTTCGCGTTTAAGTTACTCTATCCTATCCACCGGATCAAGATCGGACGGCTGCTGCTGCCTGGCCAAGGACTGGCGGCGCGATGACAACGGCGAGCGGCGGAGCGGCCGGTTGGCGGCGGCGCTGGCGAGGCAGGAAGCAAGAAAGGGTAATAAGATGCTCACCAGGCTCAGGAGGACACGGCGAAGCTCAAGGTACTGCTGGTTCGACGAGGGGCACGCGAAGTTGTGATTAATTGCTCGCCGGAGACTTGGTCGGCGTCAGATGGTCCTGGAGCTCGTCGTGGGTGGAGCTGTGGTTCGCCCCGAGGGAAAACGGGTACACGATTAGACGCAGTTGAGTGTGGCGAGTGTAGGAGCATGAACGAGAGAGCACGGGGCGGTCGGTGTTTACAATGGGACTTCGTCGGAGTGAGGCAGACGCGGCAGCGCGGTCAGATGTTGTCGAAGTCGATGCTCTGGGCGCCTGCGGATGAATGATTGGCACGGTAAGATGCGCCAGGATGCGGTGAGCGTGCTCGTGTGTTCGGGGAGGCAGGAGGTGGCGTGGCTCGGCCGTATTCGTCGGTGGAAGCTCGTCGGAGACGGAGCTGTTCGAGGACAAATTGCGACGGCCTGGAGGCGTGCTCGGGGAAGGAGGCAGAGGGGAAACGGAGAGGAGAGGGAGACGATTAAATGTGCGTGATCACTGCAGGTTTAACTCGCGGCATTAAGGTGAATTAAACTGGAGGATTCAACGGCAGAACGGGGAAGAACGGGTCGCTGAGGGTGAGGACGAAGAACAGTAGGGTGTGGGGTCCGCTGGCAGTGAAAGAAAGGGAGAAGGGGAGGGGTCCACATGTCTGTTGCTCCGCGGGTTCTTTCTACGGTGAGAAACATTTCGCTGCGGTGGGGTGGGGTTTGGGCTAGATGGGCTATTTGGGCTGGCTCAGTTGGGTTAGTCCATTTCCCTTTTTTTCTGTCTGATTCTTTTTCCTTTTCTATTTCCATTTTCCTGTTTTGAAATTCAAACAACCAAACACATTCAAAATGATTCAAACAATCATCAAGCTTTTCAATTATGAATTTGGTTCTGTTTATCAATATAAACCAAATTCCAAAAATAAAATAATTTTTATTCTTTTTAGGATCATTCATTAATTAAATAAAATGGTTCATTAGTTATTTAATAAAATAGGGTTTGATTTAATTAATAGAATCTCCATTTGAAATCCAAATATTTTCAAAAACCAAATCAGTAGGTTTTATTTGGAAATAAAGAATATTTGGAAAACTTGTTTAAAAAAAATAACTTTTTACTTTAGGGTCCATTAATAATTATATATAATAGACTTTCATTATTATTTCAAATAGGATTTATTTTATTTGAGATATTTATTTTGAATCTAAAATAAAGCCAAAACACTTTAGTAGGTTTTATTAGAGAATATAAAATACTTGGAAAACCTATTTAAAACAATTTAATAGGTTTTGATGTTTTAATTAAAATTGGTAAAACCTTTTATTTAAATAAAGTTGGATATTAAATCCTTATTAATTTATTTAAATAAACCTTTGCAAATTTTATTAAAAATAAAATGTTTTAATTCCAAAGCTTGGCCAAGGTTTAATTTGGCTTTATAAAATATTCTTTATTTATAAACTTCTATTTCATTTGAAAACAAATCTTTTCATTCAATTGTTTCAAAATAGTATTTCCAAATGTTTTTATTTTTCCTTTTATTAAATGTTTATCTTTTTAAATCCCTTTAGGTTTTTATTTAATTCAAATGGGTTTGAAGTTCCAATTGAATTCAAAAGTTTCTTCTGGCTCTGAAAATCAAACAAAGTTTTATTTTATTCATGTATTTTCACATTACAAGATTTGGAAAATCTTGGGATGTGACAGGATACCACCCTTAAAATAAATCTCGTCCCGAGATTTGGGAAGGTTAGGGTTAAAAGTAGGCTCAAAACAACTAGGGTACTACCACCCTTCAAAAAAATCAGACAAAAATTACATATTGTCCTTCTTGGGATCCTGGGGAAAATTTCTCTAAGCAAACATTTGCATGGTGTCCTTGGTTTCCATACTTGACTCATGGGCCAAGGTTGAGTTCCTTCATAGACTTGTTTAACTTGTTCTCCATCCTTTCTGGACAATTGTTTGCATAGTGGCCTAGTTCCTTGCATTTGAAACATGTGACAAGGCTGAGATCCCTCATAGGCTGGTTTATCTTATGCTTCATCTTTCCTGGACAGTAGTTTTCATAATGTCCTAACTCTTTACAGTGTTTGCACATCACTTGGCTAAAATCCTTCCTTATCTTGGGTTTCACTAGCTTTTGTTTGTCTTCTTGTCTCTTCTTCTTTTCTGGGCATTCACTGGCATAGTGTCCCATCTCTTTGCATTTGAAACATTGCACTTGTGTAATATCCTTCTTGCTAGTGTTGGGGAATTTCTTCTTCTTGGGTCTCTCCAAAGCTAGGAGTTCTTCTAGTTCATGTTCTTCACAGGTCGGAGATCTTTCTCTCTTCTTGAGGCATTGATCTTCATGTTCCTTGGATGCATGATCCTTGTCTCTAAAAACATTGCTAGCTTGGGTTCCTTCTAGAATAACCTCTTTGTCATCCTTGTTGTCATTAGCTCTTTGGGAAAAGTTTTCTCCCATGTTGATCACTTGAATAACCAATCCTTGCAACACTTGGGATTGAAGTTTCAAAATCCTTTGTATGGCTGGGTCTAGTCCATTGTTGTTGGCTAAAAGCTGAGTTGTCTCTTGGCTCAACTGGTTTTGGGTTACTATAAGTTCTCTCATGTTGTCTTCTTGGTTGGTGTTGGTGTCTCTTGGAGTAGTCATCTGTTTTGGTTGGATTGGATTAGAATAGGCAAAATATTTCTAAGGAATTATTTCTAATCACACATATCACAATTCACACAAACAATGTGCATGCAATCACAAGTCAAACATTTCACTCAAACAACAAAGTTCAAGCACATACTTTGGCAACAAAATATTTTTGTTACACCACATAAGTTTGTGGTTTGACTTAACTAAATTATGGTGGTCCATCTATATGGTTTACGTGTGATCCTTCCATCCTTCTTAGTTGATTCTTCTTGTATGGGATCATGGTTTCCTTGAGAAAAACTCTTGGTTGCAATACTTCAAAGTTGTGGATGGCTCCTTCTTATTTTGCATTCTCTCAGTCTCTAATTCTTGAGTAAGATTTCCTTGTTTCACTTGTAGTCCTTAGTGGTATCCAAGTTGTAAGTCCTTAGGGAATATGCTGAAGATGTTGAAGTCATTAGAGTTGAAGATGTTGAAGTCATTAGAGTTGAAGAAGTTGAAGAAATCCTTTGCACATGGTGTAGTCCTTGGTCATGGGTAGGTTTTTCCATCAAGTTGAAGTAGAAGAGAAGTAGAGTTGAAATCAAAATGGTTGAGGAAAGAGTTTACAAGTGTTTTTGGTAAATAAGTTTTTGAACAAATACAACTCCTATTTTTCTAAGGGTTTTTGTCCAATCCTAGGTTTACAAATCCTACAGGCAACACAATGCTCTGATACCATCTGTAGAGGTCCCAATCTTAGATAAGATAGAGCCTCCTGTGTTTACAATGATAGTCCCTGGATCAATAGCTAGCATCCACAGTTAAGATGTAATATCAAGAACCAAGGGTCATAATACAACTTTATAACCAGGAATAACATAATTATATTACATCAAACATAGCTCATTAGGCTATTACATTACATTGCAGCGGAATAACTATAAGCATGGGGTCCATCATCTTCAAAGTGCCATAGGCAGATGTTGGTTGTAGACTTTGTAATCCTAATCAATCAATCTTCACTAAAATCAATCAAACCTGCAACATAGAAGTTACAGCCACAAAGGGTCAATACATTTGAATTGTATTGGCAAGTGATACTATGGTATTATGGTGGATTCTATCATCTATATGCTTTTGGCTAAGTGGAGTTGAGGCTTGCATTGCTCAAAATAGATTTTTCTTATCATTTTGAAAATACTAAGTTTTTTGCTTGTCAAAATCATTTTTCTCAATTAAAGATTTCAAGATCCTTGTACCAAGCCATCTCTCCATCAATGATTAAGGAATTCAAACAACCCTTGTTCAAACCACAAGATTTTAATTTAGAAATTGGAATGATGAGATTCTTGATTGCTTCCATGTCTTGATGCTCAATTTGTCCTTTACCAGGGACATGGCTAAGTACTTAGATTTTACACTCTGCAGAGGTGGTGCACTTTTCCCACAAGACTTGGTTTCCCAAGACAAGATCTTTCAGAAGCCTTCCCTTAGACCAAAATGGACGCGCTCCAACCTATCAAACACTACCACCCACTGTCCATATGGCTAAGTTCTTGCAACCTATATGATCATGGCAGAGCCCATATTGTCAAGTGGTTGCACTTGAAGCTTCTCAACATTTGACATCTCAAATCCCTTTGTTTCCTGGGTGGCATTCCACAAGTGTGATACACAACCCAAGTCCATGGCCTTGTGTAACCACTCAACATATCCCAATCCTTCCATTCCACCCAGGAGGTTCATTAACTTAGTTGTTTTATTAGACAAAATCACAAGTCCTCAGACTTAGAATATTTTTCCATAGTGTGAATATATATTCCACCCATGTTTTCTATTAGCTAGGCTAAGCTTGGTAGTAATAGGAAACTTAACTTAGAAAATCCTACTAAGGATTCATCTACTAGGTTTTCCTATAGCAAGATCTATACTTAGAAAAATCCATGCAAGTTTACTTAGCAAAATTACTAATGCATAGAAAAAGTAATGGGACAAAAAGTATGAAGCATCACTTGCCTTTTTGGAAGGTAATGGTAGTTCACTCCTTGATATTGTTAGTCTCACACTTCACTACAAGTCAAACAAGCAAACACTCATTCAATTTACATTCCAAACCAATAATCACTCAAACAATTTCACACACACAAGACTATGGAAACCAATTCATGCATGGGAGCATGCACAAGATAGTTTTATTTTGCAAAGGGGTCTCTATGGGGTTTCTAAACTTTGTAAGATCCAAATTGGTCATTTACCAAAGTGGCAAAGTCATTAGCAAGAGGGTTTTGTCCAAAAACTATTTTTAAATCCATTCATCATTTCATGTGGTGAAAAATGTTTTTATTAAGGCAAAACTCTTAAGTTGTTCATCAAATGAGTTGCTATTGCAAAGCTTGGTGTTTTTGGGTCAGTAAGTTTGGTCCAAACTATTTCCTTAAAGTTCTCTTTCCATAAACATTTTTATAACAAAAACCATTCTTTTTATTTGGCTAGAAAATGACTAAGTCAAGTAATCCAACCTAAATCTTTCCATAATTATTTTTAACACCAAGGGTTGGTTCCTAGGGTCAGTAGGGTCACAACAAATCAATTTGCAAAGGTTTTACTTCAAAATTATTTTCAATAAATAAATTACATTTCTATTTGACTAGAAATGGTTTTTAAATCAAAGAATCATTTCTTAATTTCTCCAAATACATTTTTGTGTCCACAAAGTGTTTCCTAGGGTCAGTGGGTTCAAATCAATCCAATTTCCAAAGATTTTAACCCTAAATTCAATTTTAAACAATTTTTACATTCTTAACAAGCATACAAATGTTTCTGTAATTTCAAACAAGCTAACAGCTACTATTTGCTAAACTAAGGGCATGGTTGGCTAGGGCTTGTTCTCCTGAATTCATTGATATAAAATTTGTAAAATTTGGACGTGTGGTTTGAAAGTTACAAAGGTTTGAAAATTGAATCTAGAACAGATTCAAATCTGTGTTTTAAATCAAAACATGGCCACGCGTCACGTCGTGATTGGCCGATACCGGTTCGTCTGGATCGCGTGCTGCTGTGCGTTAGATCTAAATAAATCGTGCGGCTCTGGAGACGTACCCTTTCACGTTTAAGTTACTCTATCCTATCCACCGGATCAAGATCGGACGGCTGCTGCTGCCTGGCCAAGGACTGGCGGCGCGATGACAACGGCGAGCGGCGGAGCGGCCGGTTGGCGGCGGCGCTGGTGAGGCAGGAAGCAAGAAAGGGTAAGAAGATGCTCACCAGGCTCAGGAGGACACGACGAAGCTCAAGGTACTGCTGGTTCGACGAGGGGCACGCGAAGTTGTGATTAATTGCTCGCCGGAGACTTGGTCGGCGTCAGATGGTCCTGGAGCTCGTCGTGGGTGGAGCTGTGGTTCGCCCCGAGGGAAAACGAGTACACGATTAGACGCAGTCGAGTGTGGCGAGTGTAGGAGCATGAACGAGAGAGCACGGGGCAGTCGGTGTTTACCATGGGACTTCGTCGGAGTGAGGCAGACGCGGCAGCGCGGTCAGATGTTGTCGAAGTCGATGCTCTGGGCGCCTGCGGATGAATGATTGGCACGGTAAGATGCGCCAGGATGCGGTGAGCGTGCTCGTGTGTTCGGGGAGGCAGGAGGTGGCGTGGCTCGGCCGTATTCGTCGGCGGAAGCTCGTCGGAGACGGAGCTGTTCGAGGACAAATTGCGACGGCCTGGAGGCGTGCTCGGGTAAGGAGGCAGAGGGGAAACGGAAAGGAGAGGGAGACGATTAAATGTGCGTGATCACTGCAGGTTTAACTCGCGGCATTAAGGTGAATTAATTTGGAGGATTCAACGGCAGAACGGGGAAGAACGGGTCGCTGAGGGTGAGGACGAAGAACAGTAGGGTGTGGGTTCCGCTGGCAGTGAAAGAAAGGGAGAAGGGGAGGGGTCCACATGTCTGTTGCTCCGCGGGTTCTTTCTACGGTGAGAAACGTTTCGCTGCGGTGGGGTGGGGTTTGGGCTAGATGGGCTGTTTGGGCTGGCTCAGTTGGGTTAGTCCATTTCCCTATTTTTTTTTCTGTCTCATTCTTTTTCCTTTTCTATTTCCATTTTCCTGTTTTGAAATTCAAACACCCAAACACATTCAAAATGATTCAAAAAATCATCAAGCTTTTCAATTATGAATTTGGTTCTGTTTATCAATATAAACCAAATTCCAAAAATAAAATAATTTTTATTCTTTTTAGGATCATTCATTAATTAAATAAAATGGTTCATTAGTTATTTAATAAAATAGGGTTTGATTTAATTAATAGAATCTCCATTTGAAATCCAAATATTTTCAAAAACCAAATCAGTAGGTTTTATTTGGAAATAAAGAATATTTGGAAAACTTGTTTAAAACAAAATAACTTTTTACTTTAGGGTCCATTAATAATTATATATAATAGACTTTCATTATTATTTCAAATAGGATTTATTTTATTTGAGATATTTATTTTGAATCTAAAATAAAGCCAAAACACTTTAGTAGGTTTTATTAGAGAATATAAAATACTTGGAAAACCTATTTAAAACAATTTAATAGGTTTTGATGTTTTAATTAAAATTGGTAAAACCTTTTATTTAAATAAAGTTGGATATTAAATCCTTATTAATTTATTTAAATAAACCTTTGCAAATTTTATTAAAAATAAAATGTTTTAATTCCAAAGCTTGGCCAAGGTTTAATTTGGCTTTATAAAATATTCTTTATTTATAAACTTCTATTTCATTTGAAAACAAATCTTTTCATTCAATTGTTTCAAAATAGTATTTCCAAATGTTTTTATTTTTCCTTTTATTAAATGTTTATCTTTTTAAATCCCTTTAGGTTTTTATTTAATTCAAATGGGTTTGAAGTTCCAATTGAATTCAAAAGTTTCTTCTGGCTCTGAAAATCAAACAAAGTTTTATTTTATTCATTTATTTTCACATTACAAGATTTGAAAAATCTTGGGATGTGACATTTACCCACACGTACCAACCGACTCTTAATGTCAGATATTATTAGCCCTCTTCCTTGGAAGGCCGTAGAGGGTGATTGACCACGACCTTTACCTAGCTTTCGTCGAGACCATGAGTTACGCAATAAGTATGATTCCGCCGTAACGGGTCAAATCCCGAAGCCGGTTCTTAAAGATGTGAGGCGAGGTTGGTTCACCAGGGGCTCCATCGACCCCAAGCAACCCGGTCCACGCTTCCCTACCTGTTATGATGCACCTTTGTCACCTCCTCTTTCGAAAACGTTTTCAATGTGTATGCCAAATGGAAATCCCGAACTATGTGACTCATGGAATCTACTAGGAAAGTTAGTAAGTCGAGGGGTTCCCAAGTCCCGTGTGGTTGTACGCTCGTCTCGGTTCCGAAGGAAAGAACTCAGTTCCTAGTGGTGGCGAGCATGGGACTACAAATACCACATCCAACGTGGCCTCCCATACAAGCCTTAGCATGTTTAGTTAACTCCTTCGATGATGTCACCATCTCTTACCTTTCTAGATTTTTTGGCATCTCTGATTCATCATTCGGATAGATCAGACATTATTACTATGCATGGCTAAGATGTCGATCTCCAAAGCTCTAGCAACGCTCAGATGCCAGGCCTAGGTATGCTAGGAGCAGTGGATCAGGAGGATAAGGCTATAAAGGGAAACAATGCAGCAGATAAGTAACACTAGATATTGCAAAAGACCACATTTAGAATCGTGTGCATTATAGCGAGAAAGTAATATACTTTACCAAACATAGGTTTAGAATGAGAGGTTACGCTTGCCTTGTCCGTCAGTAGACAGGTACGGATCGTCAGTGTTGTTGACTTCAGCTTCGGGCTCGGATCCTATCGCGAAGAACCAATAACGAAAAGGAAGGCAACAATCAAGACATGGCATCGATGCAATGCTCAAACAAGGATGATGATATGACAAGTTGAATTGTATTGAAATGAAACCCTAAAACATGCTCGGCAATTTAAAAGGGGTTTCGAGGGTTGAAAACCCTAACTCAGAAAACTCCGGAAACACATGAGAGGGGTTACTACGTTGTTCTAACTAAACTTGCCATTAAAGTTGTTGAACAACGCATGATTATAGGTTAGTTAGATAGTTCTCATTTTTCTAAACATTTTGATATATTATTTGTATTTTTCTGAATTACAGATTAAGAGTTATTGAATTTACAATATTCAAAACACTTTTTTAAATTATTAAGCCCTTTTATTACACTTTTCTGAAAATAAAAGAAACTAAAACTTTTTACACCGCAGGACGGGCTAGCCACAGACACAGATAGGTGGGCCCGTGGCCACCTCGGCAGCTACACACACGAAAAGGGCTCAGGGGCAATTTTCACCGGGGCTGGCTCTAGCCAGAGGGGCTGACGGGTGGGACCTGGCCACGCAGGCCCCACGTGGACTCAACGCAGGAGCCACGTCGTGGCCACGTAGGCTCGACGGCAGCGGCTCAGGTGCACATGGTTACAGCGACTGGGACACGCGGAACAGCGAGAAAGCGTGCGTCTGGCTCAGTACGACGCGACCGACCTTATAGTGGCGGCGCTGCCCTATTTTGGCAACCAGCGTTTCGGCAACGACGGCATCTGACGGTGAGCGGCGGCGGCGTTCGTCGGCACATCAACACAGAGCACGGGAGGAAGAGAGAGAGGATCCTTACGGACCAAAATCTCACCACGAAGCAATCTAAGGCGACGACGAGGCTCGAGGAAGCCGAAATCGGTGGCGAAGACGACGGCCGGGGTCGAGGAGGGAGATCACAATTCCGTCAATTGGGGGAGCGCGCGGCTCCGTGGCTTGTCTAGGAAGAACGAGTCCAGCACGACGATGTCGTCGGTGGCCACGGCTCAGCCTGGGGCGGTCGGGAACATCGACGAGCTACAGGCAGGGTTTCGTACCGGCAGCGGGAGAGGAAGAGGGAGGTCTGGGGAGAGAGAGGGCGAATGGATGAGGACGACCAGGGCGTCATCACGATGGTCTTATCCTCCCTAGAGGGCGGCGGGACGCTACAATTCGGGAGAGGATCGGGTGACGGCGGCGCGGACACGCAGGAGCTTTGTCGGCGTCCTTCTGGTGAGGAAGAAGAAAGGAGGAAAGAATTGAAGGGGTACGGGCCGCGTGTGCTGGCTTGGGTTGGGGTGGGCCGCTGGCTGTGCGGCTGAGCGGCAGGAAAGAGAGAGGAGAGTTGGGCTCGGTCCAGAGGTGCTGGATTGCTTTTTTTTTGACAGATCCTTTTTCTATTTCCTAAATTCCTTTTCTCTCTTTTGTATAATGATTTGGATACTGTTTTAGATAATTCAAAATACCAGGATTTTGTAAATATGTTGAAAACAATGTGGGGCCCTTTGACACTATTTGGGCTCCACTATTTTTGTACTTTTCAAAATTCAAACACCATATTGAATTGATTCCAGAAAGAGGGAAAAAGACTAGGGTTTAGGGTTTTGCAATTGTACTTTGGTTCACACACTGGATCATATGCAATATTTTATTGAGTTTAACACATGCATGCAATGCTTAGATACTAATTACATATATTACAATCTTGGGCTGTTACACGTGTGTACAGATTTGAGGTACTTCGCCTTGGAGCACGACCTGCCGCCCATCCTTCTGGATAGCAATTCATCCCTGTTCCCAGTGAGTAAGCATTGGACTATATTTGTACAGCCAATCGAGTCCAACAATTCCATCATAACCCCCTAGTGACAAAACCTTGAAGCTGGTCAGCAAACTGAACACCCTCAGCCTCCCAAACCAAGTGAGGAAAGTACTCAGTGCACTGTAATGTTGCCCCACCAGCTACCTTGACGTGAAGAGGAGTTGGTAACTGAGCAATACCCTGCAGCTGTTGAGCCTTGTGCTGATCAATAAAGAAAGAGGAACTACGAGAGTCTACTAGGAAGATGAAATTCATTACTCTGTATAGTAACTCGTAGTAACATAGTCCTGGGTGTAGGCAAACCTGAGTCAATCGCAACTGCAGATAACAGCATCAAATGAGGATCACGCTGCAGTTCATCTGTTGGCTCAGAAGTCTCAGGAGAGATGTCATCAATAAGTTGCATGTACTCCACCATTTCTTGTACGACATGAAACTGAATAGCATTCTTACATTGATGTTCCCTGCTCCACTTTTCACCACACACAAAACAAAGGCCCTTGGATCTGCGGAATGCCTTCAAACTATGCCACTTATCATCGCTAGTATGCCTATGTGGTTCAGCAAACCTCTTCTCCTCCACAGATTTGGATACCCACCTGGAAGGTGGTGGCGGTGGGGGAGTAGGCATAGGAGACGAAAAAGGACGCTGGGGCACTAGACACGGTGGAGAAGGGTGTAGAATCCAAATCACGGGGCTGCTGGATGGCAACGAGCAACCAAACTCATGGTTGCAACCCATCAAGAAACTTCATGGTATAATGAACCTGATCCAAGTTATGCTCATAAGCAGCTATCTGATCCATCAAGGTAGAGAATCTCGACACATAATCCTCAACAGTGGAAGTTTGAGTAATATGAATCAATCTCTCGACCAAAACCTGATGCTGATTACGGCAGAAACGAGCTAACACTGCAGTTACGAATTTTGACCAGACTGGACGTGGATGCTGCTGGAGATGCGATTCGAGCCATGTCGTTGCTGCTCCCACGAAATGATCAGAAGCATACACCGCCCACATAGCAACTGGAGTCTGCCAACGCTGAAAATATGCCTCACAGCGACGTTGCTACAACTTCGGATTGGATCCATCAAATTGTGGCAGGTCAACACGCGGGCCAGAAATATGATCAGGAGCGCGTTGTTGACTCGAACTACAATCAGGTGAAGAAAAAATATTCCGGCCGGATTGCATACCTTCGCCCGGAGGAGTCATGTGGGTAGCACATGTCTTCCCTCAGAATTCTTGTTCACAGCAGTGCCCTTCTAGGCCGACGGTGCCTCCTCCCCGCTCCTGGTGATGTAGAGCCGAAGGTGCCCCCGCCATGGAGCCAGGATCTGGACGCGGTAGGCACCCGATCGCGGACGCGAGGTGCGCGATCTCGGAGCTGAGCGAAGATCGGATGGATTCGAGCTCGTCCCCAATCTGAGCCCGAGCAGCTTCGAGATCGAGACTCACCGACGACTTGATGGTATCCATCGAGGCACGGACCTTCTTGAACTGGACGTCGGTGTCGGCAACGAAGGGCTTGAACGCATCGAGGACCTCCTTCTTGTAGTTGAGGAAGCGGCGCTCGTATTCCTCCATGGTATCGGTCATCAGGAGCTCCTACAAGGCCTTCGACTCCGACTACAGGGACTCCATCACTTCCGAGCGGCGGCTAGACGAAAATCTGGTTGGGTATGAATGGGATGGGATCTCCAAATTGGTGTATCGGAAAGGCTCTGATTACCAATTGTAAGCACCAGAATGATCTTTGGGAACTACTCTCTCAATTCCTCGCCCAATTCACCAAATCTGAGACGAAGATCAGGCTATTCCACCCATCCACCCTCACAACATGTTCATGGTCTACGGCACTGCCGTCCTATTCCTTCTTACTTACAAGCCGAGTTCTACCGCTCTACCGATCCTCACTTAATAACTCTCGTACAAACGTGTTGCTCGGCAATTACATCATTTGGCCCACTCGCTCCCAAAGTAACAGATCTTGGCCCACCTCGTCCTCTTGGGCCGGCCCACCATTGGAATGTTCTCCTCTTCGTCAATTCTAGCTAGCTAAAGAACCAGCCTAGCTACTAAGTGAATCAAATGGCACACGCATAAAATTAGCTAGCTGAAAAACGTCTTTCCCAAGTGCGTGGCTTGCTATCTACTCTCTCCGTTTCAAAATATAAGATGTTTTAACTTTATGAAGCAAATGTATCAAGATTTCTTTTAGTACTTTCTTCGATCCAAATTAATTAATTTTGATTTGTCAAAATTTGGATGAACCTATATATACTAAATAGTGTCTAGATTCATTCAAATTTAGACAAATTTAAGTCAATTAATATAGACCGGAGATAGTATATAGATTTACTCAGTTGTGGAATGAATCTAGACACTAAAACAAATCTAGATATATTTTTTCGCAAACCTAAAACATCTTATATTTTGAATCGGAGCGTGTAACATGCACGTGCGCAAGACGGCGAAACTGATGATGGCGACCATTGTCTGGAGGCGCTGCCGCGCTGGTGCTGATCGTGGAGTGCATATGCAGCGCGGGGTGCAGTGGTGAAAGGTCGGAGCTGGGCAAGATGGAGTAGATGTTTGGATTCGGGTTAGACCGAAGAAAAATCTCTGACTAAACTGGAGAACGGCTAGCGGAACAGTGGCTAGACGGTGACGACCCAAACCAAGGAGATGCCGGCGTCAATGTTGCGGTGCTATCTGGGAGGTGGAGATGCTCGTGGACATGTTGTATTTACGGGAGTTCCTCTACACCTAGGATGCCGACGATTGGAACACGACCATGTCCTCGGCCATGGTGGCCATAACCAGGACAGTGAAGATGGCGTGGCTACGGTGCAGGAGAAAAAAAAGGGGGAGGCGGTTCTCACCGGAGGCTCGATGAAGAGCTTGGACGACGCGGAGGCGGCCGAAGAGGAAGAACAGGCGCGCTGGTGGCCATGTCGAGCGAGGCGCTCGGCACGGACATTGTCGATAACAGGGGAAGGGGATGCTCTAGGCAGGCCCGACTACTCCTTGGCGGCTGATTCGATGCGGACAAGGACAGGGACGTTTGCTCCGCAACTGCTCGGTGCCGAACGGCGACGAAGCAGACGGCCCGAAGGTGCGCACGGGCGGCGGAAGCCGTGTCCTTGCTGTGTTGAAGGGGATAGGAACAGAGGAAGTAGATCGAGATGGGGAGTGGTTGGGATGCTCGGCCTCTGCTTCTTTTGTGGAAAGGAGGCAAGCGTGGCTGGTGCTAGAGATATCGGCGTCACGTACTTGGCGTGTCCCCGTCTTGGCGTGGAGAAGAGAAACATGGAACATGGGATGCTGGACCTGCTGGCGATGGAAAGAATGGGACGGCCCATCTGGAGATAGAGAAAAGATTCCGGGTGGGCTGAAATCCGGTAATGACCTGGGTTGTTGTCTCGCTGCACTGAAGCTAGCGATGGGAAAAAAAGAAAGAAGAAGAAAGGAAGCTGTAGCTTCTGCTGGTTTCTGTTGTTAATCTGTTGCCGGCAAGAGCTGTTGAGAAACACTACCAGGGATAGGTACTTGGCTGCGGCTGCTGCTGATTGCAAAGCTTGACAAAAAAACGAAAAAAGAGACAAGAATGGAAGCGAACAAGATCATTGCAAGAGAGGTTGCTTAGGCTTATTTTTTAACTAGGATGCAAAGATAGACAGAGGGGAAGATGCCACGGTTGGAAGTAGCTAGCTAGGATAAGTGTATGCCTTGGTGTAGCTAGATTAGGTAGTTTAGGAAGCTTTGGTGTGCGCCAATCTAGGTAGTTAGGTAGGGTGTGGTGTGTGTGGATAGTTGTATTTGTGTATACATGCACACACGACTAGAAAAAGAAACGTTTTTTAGGTATGGATAGACTAAGCCATAAACACATGAAGCTCTAGGGAGTTTAAAAAAGGCCCAAATTACATGTATCTGTATAAGATTTACAATAGAGATACAAAGTAAACGATTTGTTAGATGGGAAAATAAAAATATGTGGTATCCATATAGACACACGTAATAAGATGATGGTTTTGATGATTTTAAACATGTTGGTAAGAAATTAAATAAGCCAAGAGATTTCAAGAATTCAACTAGAAGGACGAATTCACAAGTAGTGTTGATATTACATTTGACTAGAGATGGGATTATTATTCCATGTAGACAAATAAAGGCTTGTCATTACATGTGTGCTAGGAGCATGTAACATCACAAAAATTTGAATTTTTTGGAATGTTTATTTTATTATATTTGTTTTGATTATTGAGTGCCTAAAAACAATTCTTGAAAATATCCTCTTATTCTTAAAAAACCAAAACCTAATTTTCAAAATTTAGCCCTATTGTGCTTGTTATTCAAAGGGCGTTTTTGTTATTTTTTGGTCTAAAATAGTTTCTTAAAAGTTTTTAATGTGCGTTTTATTTTACAAAAATTTAGAATTTGTTTTGCTCAATTTGGAGTTATAAAACTAAAATTATGAGTGGTTTTGTAAAATAGAGAATGGAAAAAAACAAATACTTTTCCAAATCTATTGGGACAGCCAAATGCCTACCTACCGCGTGGCCCTACCAAGCGAGCGCATGCTTCAGCGCAGCAACCAGCGCGGCCCATCTCCATCCCACCTCCCCCTATCTCACTGCTGTGTGGGCCCACTCATCAACTCGACCCCACCGGTCAGTTCCTCCTCCTTCCCCCCAACTGCTGCTAGCGCCCACATCGCCGACACCCCACCCCCCCCCCACGTGCCCACGACCACCTCCCGAACTGCCCCGGCCTCCCCTCAAAGCCACTTAAAATCCCCTCAACCCCTCCTTCTTCGGCCCTCTTCCCCACTATCGTTATGCCGCCAGGCCAACGAATTCGGCCATCGAAGCTCCACCAGTAGAAGTAGATCTCTTGGATCGCTAATATCGTAGCATGACGGTGCTCCGCGGTTAATAAGCCCCTCGTTCGTGTTGTCCTTACTTGGGACCACGGTCATGGAAAAAGAGAGAGAGAGAGAGAGAGAGAGAGAGAGAGAGAGAGAGAGAGAGAGAGAGAGAGAGAGAGAGAGAGGACAACTAGAAGTAACTAGTTGATACCCCGCACGTTGCCGCGGGAATAAAAGGTGATTTCATATATATAAACAACATAAATAGTCTAAACATTCAAAAATATGAAGTTATCTTTGATTGGTTTGCAAGAAAAAACAACCGCCTGGCGGAAGTTAACAGACCGACTTGCTGACAAAACTTGTAATTCAAAATAATGTCCCTATTGGACGAAGGGTCTAGTGGGCATCCTAATTCTAGCGAACATGACATTTTGTTTAATTATGGAATGGAAACTAAGATGATGCAACACAACGCAAAATATAGAGCAGGGCAAGTAGGTATTCTTGTCTGATGGATCCAGCATGCTACGGGACGAGTGGGAATCTAGGCAAAACCCGCAAAAGTGTTGTGCCCCTGCAAGAAATGCCAGAACGGAAAACGCCAATCGAAGGCCGATGTGAGTAAACACCTGATCAACTTCGGGTTCACACCGTTGTACAGTCGTTGGGTTTTCCATGGTGAGCAATCAGCAAAACGTGCTAGAACAGAATCGCAGCAGAGTCATTCATCGAGAGGATTTGATGCTGGGTTTGACGACTGCTTAGATGCCTTACTTGATGCAAATGCTTCTGAAAATCCTAAGGTAGAGGAGACACCTGGGGAGGCGGAGACAAGCGAGGAGCCAGAACAAAGCACAAAGAAGTTCTACGAGGCTTTGTTTGCTGCGCAGAAACCCCTTCATCCAGATACAGAGGTTACCGCGCTGGATGCCGTGGCTCGCCTAATGGCCTTCAAGAGCGAGAGTAACTTGTCTAGAGATTGCTTCGACGATCTTCTGGCTGTGGTTGGCAGCATTATGCCGCAAGGGCACCTCCTGGCGAAGAACTTTTACGAGTCAACTAAAATCCTCCGAGCACTAAAGATGACATACGTACAGATACACGCTTGTCCAAAGGGATGCATGCTATTTAGAAAAGAACATCTAGGAGGAAAATATTGCATCCATTGCAAATCCTCTAGGTACATTGAGGTCGACGTCGGTGATGGGCAGAAGAGGCAGACTAGGGTTCCGCAAAAGATCCTCCGATATCTTCCGTTCCTACCGAGGCTCCAACGACTTTTCATGACCAAGGAATCTGCCCAACAGATGCGATGGGCCGTTGAGGGTAAGAGATACCGAAAAGAGAAGATGATACATCCATCAGATGGTCAAGCATGGCAGAACTTCATAAAGAAATATCCTGAGAAAGCGGGCAACCCGAGGAGCGTAGCAATGGCGATATCAACCGATGGGTTCAATCCATATGGTATGTCTGCTGCAACATACAGTTTTTGGCCTGTGTTTGTTATTCCCCTGAACCTCCCTCTGGCATCGTCATGAGATCTGAGAACATGTTTGTGTCGATGATAATCCCAGGGCCGAAATACCCAGGGAAGAACATGAGCGTGTACCTGGAGCCGCTAATCGATGACTTACTTGTTGGATGGAGCGATCGCGGGGTGCAAACATACGACGCCGCAACGAAGGAGCACTTCGATATGTATGTCTGGTACCACACATCTCTACATGACCTACCAGCACGTGCATTGTTCTGCGGTTGGTGTATACATGGGAAGTGGCCTTGCCCAGTGTGTAGGCAGGCTATGACTTTCTTCTGGCTAAAGAAGGGAGGCAAGTATTCCTGCTTTGATGAAACTCGAAAGTTCCTTCCCATTAAGCATAGATTTAGGTTTGACAAAAAAAACTTCAAGAAAGGCGTTGTTGTCCATACTCCACCACCGCGTCTGCCGACCGTCAGTGATACTAAGGCTGAGTTAGAAGCTCTTCAGCCTAACCCCGATGGGAAAGGTTTTGTGGGATACGGGGAGACACACCAGTGGACACACATTCCATGCTTATGGTAGCTCCCTTACTTCCATGAACTCGAGCTTCCGCATAACATTGATGTAATGCACACTGAAAAGAATATCGGTGAGGCCCTCTGGAGCATAATCATGGACACCGAAAATACAAAGGATAACATTAAGGCTAGAATCGATCAGCAAGAATGGTGCGATAGGATAGACTTTGACATGAAGCCTCCTGGAGTCAAAGGCCTCAAGTGGTCTAAGCCAAAGGCCCGGTTCTGCCCTACAAGGCCTGAAAGGAGGGAAATATTCCAATGGATCGTCGACTGCTTATTCTTCTGTGGCATCCCGCAAAACCACTACTAGAAAATCGCGTTGAATTTGTGCATTGCATCGTCATCATCATGCATTGTTTGCCAAAACTATTTTCGCAACACCCGTTTTGTTTTCTAAAACGCCCCTATTGATTCAAACATCCAAAACCGGGTCGCCGGAATATTTTATTTTGGCCGCTATCGGTTTGCTTCGGCCCGTTTAAAACAAATACAAAGTTCAATTATTTTCAGTAGGGGCAGACGAACGGGCCAAATAGACCCGATCGACCGCCCCAGGGAAAAAACTAAAACGGTCCACCCCAACTGCCCCTCTAAATCCTAAACCCACCAACTATCCTACCCACACCCCCTTGGCCACCTCACCCCAACCAATAGTATCCTGCCACCTCACCTAACCCTCCCCCCCTAACCAATCTAAACTTGCCACATCAGCCCCTCTCTCTTCTCTCTCTCCCTCACAGCTCACACCCACCAAACCAAACCCACTCAGGCCACACTCTGCCCCCAAACCGACACACCCCAACACGCACACACTACACCCGCACCCAGCCAACCCCCTCCCACTGCCGCCGGGCCCCACGCCCTGGGCCACACCCAGTCCACCCACCGCGTGGCCCTGGTCCCTGGCCCACCCCAGCCACCTACCGACCCCGCGTGCCCCACCCTCTCCTCTCTCCCCTCCCCCGCAGGCCTTCTTCTCCCGCTCCGCTCGACGCGCAGCCGCCTCCCCTGGCTACGCCGGCAGCGCGCCGCCGGTTCCCCTTCCCCCTCTGGCCGCTCCGCCCTCCGCTCGCCGCTGGACGCCCCTCTCGCCTCCCAAGCTCACCGTCGCCGCCGCAGGGCCCCTCGCGCGCGCGGCAGCCCCCTCCGCTCCACCCTCTGCCGCCTCTCTCCCCGCGCGTCGTCGCCCCTACCGCATCGCCGCCGCCGCCAGTCGCCCGCGGCCTTCTCCGCCCCTCGCCGTCCCGAACCCCCCCGCCGGCGCCTGCTAGCTCCCTCGACCGCCGCCGCCGGAGCCCGCCCCGCCTCGCCGCGCGTGCTCCGCCGCCCTCGCCACCTGCTTCCAGCGCGCAACCCCGGCCCCCTCCGTCACGACCGCCTCCAGGCCGAGCTCGCCCCGCGCGAGACCCCTCTCCGCCCCACCTACCACCCTCGCCGGCCGCCGCACGCCTCAGGCCGCGCGAGCCCCGCGTCACCCCGACCCCGCCCGCCGGCGTCCGTGCGAGCGCCCCACCGGCCCCGCGTCGGCCTCGCCATCCGCCGCCTCGGGCAGCCCTCCCTCCGCGCCGTCGAGCTCGCCCGCCGCGGACCGTCGCCGTCGCCGACCGCCTCCGCTGCGGCCCGCCTTCGGTCCTCAACCGCCTCCACCTGCGCGCCACCTCCCGTCGCCGGACGCCGCCGGAGACGCCCGCAGCGACCCCGTCCGCCGCTCAGCCACCAGCCCCGCCGCCTCGGGCCATCCCCGCGGCCCTGCAACGCCTCTGGCCGGCGTCGGCCTCGCCCCGGACCGCGTCTTCCTCCTCCCGCGGCCCGGCCCCACCTCACCGGCCCGCCACGTCATCCTGTGGGTCCCGCCTTCCATGTATGCGTCCGTGTGTGCTCGTGTGTATGTGACATGTGGATCCGCTTGTGTACCCTAGGGACGACTTGTAGCACCCCAAGTTCGCCCACAACCCTCGACGCCGCACCCGAGTTCCGGCACTGACAACCGAGCCCTCCGAGGAATGATGCAAGCCCTCCATCATGGAACCCGGAAGACCCCGGTGTCGACTCCAAGTTCGCCTCCGATGATCCAGAGGGTACCCCAAGATCTCCATCGCATGTGTCGAGTCCAACACCAAGCAATGACAAGATCTACCGATGCCCGAGAACCCGGATACGCCAAGGCCGCCCCGGAACGCCAAGTTCTCCCTCTCGTAACGCCATGACCGACTACATGACCCCAAGTCCCACACCCGGATGCGCCAAGACCTACCCCGATACCCGAGATCGGAACCGTCGAACCCTGGACCCCGAGACCCGGCCCCGAACCCCGGACCAAGATCGTCGAACCCCTATGTGTGAACCTTTTTCCTTGAACCCTATTTAATAACATAATACAACTTGTCGCATATTAAATTGTCATTCTCGCATGCATCTTATCATGTGGTTTGGGGGCCTTATGCCGATTCACCTAATAATTAAATATGGGGCCCATATGCGGGCAAATCTAGTCTCATATTGGCCTCATTTAAATTGGTGTAGCGAACCAGTGATATATTCCGCATTGTTAAACAACATTTAACTTGCGGGTGTTCTACACAACATGAACCACCTAACTAATTGTCGGGACCCCGGTTCCGCTTAATCTTGACCTAATTGCATCGCACCTTGCCATGCCATGCATCATGCCGATCTTCTGCCGTTGTATTAAATATTGCATCCGGTGTTTCTTCTAGTGATTGGTTCTTCGCGGATAAGGCCGTTGAGTTGATGTGAGCTTCGCCCCGATCTTCGGGGAAAACCTTCGACAATGTTTTCAGGCGAGCATCTTCCCCTTTCTACCTATCTTACTTTTATAGTCTTTATTCCCTCCTGTTGATCTATTGCTATCGGTGTTGCGTTGCTTTAGTTTCCGTACCTGTGTTATACCGTGCAGCCCTATATTGCCTTGGACACACCCTATTACCTGTTGTTTGGTAGATAGTTGGACTTGCGCGTCGTAGTTGCTTGCTCAAGTGCTGATGTGTGTCGTCAAATGCCACAGTTGCTGATGTATCGCCGCATGTTGCTGTTGGAGATGATTCTAGTTTTACTTATCGTCACTTTAATTTTTGTTTAACAACTAAAATTGAAATAAGCAGAGGCATCGGTGGGTGATAGATAATATTTGGTTTCCGAACGCCCACTTGTGTCCCGTAAGACCCCGAGTACTTGATACCTGTTCCTTGATTTATCGCGCTATCCACATCCGGGAGGTATATGGGACCCCCCTTAGCCAGAGCTTGATTCCGTCTTATTTCTTGGGGCCACAAACTAGTTTGAGGTTTTATTTACGATCCTGTACTTATGCCATGTTTTACTGCTTTATTTACGATTGTGCGACAGATAGCACACTGTACTGTTTTGGTAAGCGGGATGTTTTCGCGGTATCGACAGTCCCCGATTGGGGACCTGCTGTCGTTTACAGCCATCGACGCAAACCTTGAGTCCGTCTCGGAGCTTGCTTACTCCGTTGCGGGTATACTCCAAGGGGTGGCCCCCTGAAATATTTCTGAATCCTGTGATTGCTTTGTCGTGAAAGCCTCGTTGGGTTTTGATTTGGTTTTTCCGAGGTTGATCGAGTGTGTGTTGCTATTGGTGCACCCCGGCCGGGTAAAACTTTCTGAAAGCCGTGTCCGCGGATATGGACGACTTGGAGCACAGTATCTCGATCATAGACAAGCATAACTAAAGTTTACTGCTACAAATTTGACTTATAATGACTAGTAATCAGCTCCACTACAACGGAATGGCTAATTAATACTGCCCACAATTGCTTGTTGGATTGTCGCTTGCGACAATTGTATCTGACTAGTAAGTATTGCAACTATAACGAAATGGCTGATTAAAAGTACCAACAACTGCTGGGTTTTGGGTTTATCTCATGCTATTTGCACCTGATTAGTAATTGTTGCAACTATAACGGAATGGTTAATTAAAAGTGCCCACTGCTTATTTAATCAGGACGATTACTAAACCTGACTAGTAATTACTGCAACGATAACTGAATAAGTAAAACTGCCAACGGTGTGAGTTCCTCGGTTGACTTCCTCGTTTGGTCTCGAGGGGGAAACACCAGGATGGGTTTTGTTTGGTGTTAGCTTCAGGTTGGATCCGGTTAGGTCACTCTTACCCCTCTCTGATAACCGCCAGTTGTATCGAGTCTCTATAGGTTGTTTAGTGCATGCTGCCGCTGCCGCTCAGTCCACCATACCTGTGTAGGCGAGGACCGCCGAATTCTAGCCTCGCCGTGTACTGGCCTCAGTACTGACGCTCCTTCTTTGTTTTCTGCTTTGCCCTTTGTCGGCACCCCTTTTGTTAAGCAGGTTTTGAGATCGACGCCGTTAGCAGGGTTACCCTTCCGGCTTGGCCTGGGCAGGGTTATGGACGCCATTGGTTATTCTTCAGGGCTCTTAGCCCCATTTGCATCTTGTCCGTAGCTGGACGCTCTATCGTTTGCAAGGTGATTTGGATCTTTGTATATTATATCTGTATTCTTGACTCATTGAGTCGCTGTTATATATATCTGTTTTGTGGGTCCCATCGAGGACTGTTGTGTAATGTTATTACTTCGTTTTCCACCCGCACGAAAGTGCCTGGTGGGCACCTTTGAATCGTTTCTATGCGGGTTTGGTGAATTTTGCCCAAACTTGCATAGGTCCGATTCTGAGGGTGTTACATCTTCCCTGATGGCTATGCAGCAAACTGGATGAGGGGAGCAAATCTTCAAACTTCGCGAGTACAGGGGCTCAAGAGTCATGACTATCACATATGGCTTGAGCGGATAATGCCGGTGATGATTCGAGGCTATGTCGATGAGGAGACTTGGCTAGTGCTGGCGGAGTTGAGATTTTTCTTTCGCCAACTTTGTGCTAAGGAGTTAGACCGTAAAGTGGTCGAGAAGCTAGATAAACAGGCACCGGAATTGCTTTGCAAGTTAGAGATGCTCCTTCCTCCAGGGTTCTTCAATCCGATGCAACACATGATCTTGCATCTCGCGCACGAGGCATTACTAGGGGTACTGTGCAGACCCGTTGGCAGTATGGGGCTGAGAGAGAAACAAAGAAGCTTCGTGAACAATGCGGCAATAAATGCAAGATCGAGGCATCCATAGCCGAGGCCACTCTTAACAAGGAGGTTTCAAACTTCCCGACAAAGTACTATGATGAAAACATTCCCACTCGACACAATCCAATCCTTCGTTACAATGCCGCCAACCCTGAAGATGTACCCAAGCTTGGCATCTTCATTGGGCTAGGTGGCAAATCAAGTGGCACGAAGAAGCACACGATAAATAATCCCGAGTGGGGCTTGATACACTCGTATGTCTTGAAAAGCATGGACGAAGTGAAGCCGTACATCGAGTAAGTGCTCACGACTTAGTTTTTCGCAGATATTCACATTCACTCGTAAGTTGGTGGCTAACAATTTCTCTTTTCATTGGCATAGAGAATTCTATCAACAACATTGGAAGCTAAGCAGGAGTCGTACCGACCAAGAAGATTCAGATCTTTTTGAAAAGGGTGGTGGTTTCGGTTTCATTAACTGGTTCTTGACCTTGGTACCATTCTATATAACTTTGCTTGTAGTGCCTATATTATTCTATCACTTTTCCTACTAAGCTTCTCCAACTAAACTTGTAGGCAAAAAAGGACAAAGATATGAAAATCGAGTTGAGAAAAATCGCCAAGGGATTTAACTGTTATGTCGACTCATTCGATGCTTATGATGTGAATGGGTATCGCTTTCATACCCACGAGTACACACAACATCGGCCCAATCGAAAGACAACAAATAGCGGAGTCTTGTGTGAAGGATCAGATGGGCTCAATTACTATGGTAGAGTCGAGGGTATATACGAGCTGAATTATGGTTTCGGCAAAGGGTTAAATCCTGTTGTATTCAAGTGCCATTGATTTGACCCACACCGGGTGAGATGGAAACCTGATATTGGGTGGGTCGAAGTTGAACGAAGCTCTGTTTATGAGGGTGATGATGTATATATTTTGGCTACCCAGGCCTTTCAAGTATTCTATCTCCCGTACCCATGCAAAAACCCGAAAAAACGACTACAGGGCTGGGATGTTGTGATCACGGTGCCGACGCACAATAGGCCACCTAAGCCTGATACTGAAGATTACCGACGCCTTGACCCCTCAACATATGATGGCGAGTTTTTTCAGGAAGAAGGGCTCCCGGGGAATTTCACTATCAACCTGCCGACTGATGATGACCTGGTCATAGAGGGCGAAGAAGACGAAACGCCAGAAGAAGACAATACGCAAGATGAAGTCGAGGAGGTTTAGAATGAACAAGACTTGACTTTGCTTGAGCGGTTCCGTGCAGGCCTTGACACCGATGAGCCAAACGGACCACCTCCAGGTTACGTGGATCCTTGGTGGGGCGAGCCTGATAGCGATGACGAAGCATGTGGCCCGTCGGTTGTTCGCAATGATCTCTAAACGGGCTACTGGAGTTTGTATCAACTCTATGTAATAGTGATTGGTTAAACTAGCCTATTTTGTGAGAACTCTATGTAATAGTAACTAGCCTACTTGTAAGAACTCTATGTAATAGTAACTAGCCTACTTGTGAGAACTCTATGTAATAGTGATTTGTAAAACTAGCCTATTTATGTGAACGCTATGCTATGTTTGTATGCTCGACTTGTGTATGTATTTTGGTGCATTCTAAATATTTTCTTTACTTATTGTTTCTTTTATCTATGTCATTTTATGTCATCGAGTACTAATGGAGATACTCTTTTTGTGAATGCAGACGATTTAAACATGCCAGGAGGAAAGAGACGTGCAGGAGGAGAAGAAGGAGGAGGAGGAGGCGGACGAGGAGGACGTGGAGGAGGACAAGGAGGAGGAGAAGGAGGAGGAGGAGGCGGACGAGGAGGACGTGGAGGAGGACGAGGAGGAGGCGGAGGACGAGGAGGAGTAGGAGGAGCACTCAAGAAAGTCTATAAGAAGGTTAGGGGCTTGAACAGCATATTGGGTACTAGTGACGCGGGAGCTTCAGGATCCACTTCGAGACGACCACAGACACCTACTCCTCCCCCACCCCGTTCGAGGCGTGGGAGGGGTAGAAGACCAACTAGTCCTTCCCCACCCGAGGTGGACGAGGCAGAGGATGAGGAGGAGAATGAGGAGGCAGAGGTGGAGGAGGAGCACGAGGAGGCGGAGGAGGACGAGGAGGATGAGGAGGAGCACGAGGAGGAGGACTCAGACGAGCTGTACTTGTCAGACTCAGCGGAGGGTGACACGAGGATCTGGGATCCTCCGAACGAGTATGTTGAGACTCAGCCGGGGATGCCTCTTGAGCCTGGGGTTATTCCTCCGTACCAGCGTGGGTACGCACACCTCCCGGATATCGACGTTTGGATCTCGTCGGGTGGGGTTAGAGTGCTCACACTCTATGGGGATAAGTGTGTACTTATCAGTTTTTGATATTTTAATGTTGATCTTTTCATCATCATTCTAATTTTGTCTTTTAATTGTGCAGGTCTTTCATTTATAAGGATGAGGCCAAGGAGCTACGCGCCTACTCGAGCATCCTTGGATGGCTCAATCGAAAACACTTCCCTGGGATTGTGACCATGCCTTCTGGTCACAAAGAGGTAGCTTGAAGTTGGAGACACTACAGGTACGCCGATGATCCGGAAGGCACGAGTGAGTTTTCCCTCCCGAATCTCCTGGCGAGGCTGATGTCCGATTTTTGGGTAAGATTTTTTGACTTCTCATCATTCAGTAACTCCTAGGTTGACAATATTTGAACAAATGTCTTAGTACCTATGTGCGTCCTTGTAGACATACTTTACCATGGACCTGGACATGCGTCCAAGGGATTGTGTACTCGAGGCTAGCAGCTGTGCCTCTAGGCAAATTCGATACATGCACTGTAACATCCCAAAAATACTAAACTTGGATCATCAAATTCTAATCCTCACATTTAGGGTTAACAAAAAACTTTTCTAAATAAAATTATGAATGCATGCATATGTGTATGCATTGTTTTTAAATTCTTTTAAACCCACCTTGTTTGTTTGTTTCATTGCTTGTAAAATGTTTCTTAGGTGAAATAAACATCATCTAAAACATTTCCCACACTCTTCCTAAAGACAAGTAAATCAAAACACATATATTAAATGAATGGTCACTTTGACCAATTTAACTCTCATGCCTACTTTGGCTGTCTCAAACTTTCAAAACCTAACAGAAACTTTTCTGGATCTTTGCACCCCTTGAATGTACTCATAACAAGGTATCAAGGCCCACCTTGTGATCATCCAGAAACTTTCAAATGCATAGTTTACATGACAATTCAAAATTGAATCTTTATCATATGGGAAGATCCCACTTATTCAAAAACCACTCAAACAAGCTCAACTTTCAAAACCCAAGAATCTGCAGACTCACCAGCACCAATCTAGCAAACCCACCAAAATTCATTTCAAAATTCAAAACTTGATTTCATGCGGCCATTTCATCAAACAGGTTGCAGACACAAATCAAACAAACATCAAACACTATTGTGAGCAGTGATTCTTGCCTAACTGGTTCCCCATTTAGCTCACACACAACTCAGTAGATCATCCAGGAAGATTAGCCAGGCACTAGCACCACTGTGAGCTTGCCATTGTCATCAATGGTGAATAGCCGAGCACCCTCTTGCCACCCCATAGTCGATAGCAAGCTAGGAGCAGCAGCAAGCCTAGCCAGCATGTCTGGGAGGCAGCCCACCGTCCACCGCCACTCCCTGTCCTAGCCGCGAGCATTGCCAAGCCCTGGACCATGCGCACAAGCCGCGCCCAGACCGCCAGAGAGCATGCCGAGCGCGCACTAGAGCACCACCCTCGACCAGCGCCCACAGACCGCGCGCCGCCCTCACCGCGTGCACACACGATCACCACCGACCCAGGAGACCGCCAGACATCCCCGTTTGCTGCCTCGTGTCATATAGCCACCGCCCGCCGTCGAAGACGCCGCCTCTGCCGCGCAGAGCATCGTCCGTTCCAGACCAAGCCGCACCGCACCATGCCTCGAGACCATGTCATTGAGCATCGCCAGGAGACACCGCACCGTCCCCTACCCTTGCCCATGACTTTAGCCGCCTGTAACCTCGCCCCCGACGAGCTTACCGTGCGCCCCGACGGTCCCCTCGCTCGACTATAAATAGAGTCCACCCCCGCACGATTTCTTCACACCATCTCAGTCCCCTCTCCTCACTGATCGTGCCACACCGTTCTCAGAGCAAGGCGAGCACCACCCCGCCGGAATTTCACCGGAGCCCGCCGCCTCTGAGAAGAAGGGAGCCAGCGATTGGAGCCGCCCCAGGAGAAGCCACCAGTACCAGGAGATTCTCCGTCGTCGACTTCGTCGTTCGCCCGCCTCGCCGACCCTCGCCCGTACCCCGGTGAGCCCCTAGCACCCCTCACTGGCCGCGCTAGGTTTCGTTCTCGCCGGAGTTGTCTCGCGTCGACGATGACCCCCAGCCGTTGGATTAGAACTAGATCGAACGATCCACGTAGCCCCATACCGCTTCGCCCAGCCCCGTGTCACTGACGAGTGGGGACACCCACTTAAGCAGCCCGCGGGAGCACTGCGCTTAGCAGGCCGGCCCAGTAATTTTTCCCGCGCAGCCCAGCGATTCAAATTAAACCTTTTTCTTTTTAAATTCAAACACACTTCTGTACCCAACTTCAAAAATCAACCCAGATCGATTCAGTGCACCAAATTGAAAGAAACCAATTTTGTTGGAAAGGTCTGTGAATGCTGAATCCAAGCCCATTGGATTCAAGTCATTTGGATCTGTAGATCACCCATAGTAAAAATAACAAGGCAGAAGCTTTTCTGCATTCAAACATTTTTCAAATTTAAACCATAAAAGCTTTTGAGTTGATTACAACTCTCAAAAATCACATTTAACCATACCTTTGAGAATATATAAAAATATATAGGTTTACTTGCAGAAATAATGTTCAAGTAATAAAAGAATGCTACATAAGCATTTCTAGACACTTTAATTAACTAAAATAAAAGGGTAAATCCTTATTAAATTGTGACACCACTTTAAATCACATTCCCATAGACTACAATGTGTGGTGATGACATGTGTCAACATGATCCCATGTTTGGTTTGGAGAATATTAAATCTTAAGTAGTTTTTCAATGAGTAGAAATTACTTTTCTAAAAATAAAAAGAATCAAATCAAGCCTTAACCTTGTAAGGTTAGAGATGATGTTAGATCATCTATAAGACCCTTGTGTGTGATGATTGCAAGTAGTTAAGTATTGTTTGGTGATTGTGTACCTCGTATTTATTCATAGACGCTAGTACCCACCAAGGCTACGAGGAGGAAGGAGGATACTACGAAGAAGAAGCCGAGGAGAACTTCAACCACTGCTCTGCACAAGGCAAGCCTAATACTACTAGTGAATGAGCAAGCTATTAACCTTGCAATCTAACACTTGCAATTTAGCAAGCTTATATTGACACTGATGCAAGCTAACCCTTGCAAGATTACCCTACTGATGCAACAAACCCCTACTTGTTACTATGCCTATCATATGCTTTAAGCCTATGAGATCATACCCACTTGATAAACCAATCCTAGTTTTACTTGCAAGCTCCTTACTTTATTTCTTTAGCAAAGCCTCACTTAGATTTGACTTAAGTAACTTTTAGATATTGGAAAGATGCTGAAGGTTGCATAAAGAGCATAAAATTTGGCCTAAGTTAGAAACCTTGACATCAGCCTGAGACATAAGTTTGTACTCAGTTGAAACTCCACTAGTTACCACCCCTCATCATTACTACCCCCACCTGTAGATGCTAGTGCTAAGCATAAAACTTGATCAACTTTAGATGGGAATACTTGGTGGAAAAATGGTTATGAAAACCTTGGAATGATGGATCATTCTATTGAAATTTTTTGGACATGTGTTTCCAAACACTTGAGAATTTTGGTGATAAAAATGTTGAGGCATGAGCCTTAGCCCTTTATAAAACTGATGGTTGTCTGGATGCGATACCATTCCAATTTTATCGTACAACCAAAATACCCGAATATTGGGTAGGGCTTGACTGAAAAATTATATTCCTTAGTATTAGTTCACTCATGGCCAAGGTCTGAGCTGAGGATACCTTGTGAAGATTGTCCACCTGTGCAGTACCCAAGATGACAGTTGGTCATGGTTGGGAGGCCAAACTCACAGGAGAGGTGCTTATACTAGGGCGTGTAATCGAAAGGTTAGGATTGATTATCCGCATCCTGAGTATGGTGAATTCAGGATTTGTTCCTGACGGATGTATCAAATGTTGTGGTGAAAGTGTACAATCTCTGCAGAGTGTCAAACTATTTGAATAGCCGCGTCCGCGGTTATGGACAGTTGGAGTGGCCATACTGTTCCCCTGTCAGACTTTTCAAAATGACTTGTGAAATGAACTGAGAATTTGACTTGACCACAACAGAGTTGTGACCTGAGTTACAAGATCCCACATAGGAGTTATAAAATTATGACTAGCTTCAAAACTTTGTAGAGATAAATCTGGCTTTTGCAAAACAACCCTAGAGCCTAGTGTCCTATTATCCACAAAAACCCCTTTACCTGTTAGTATTAGTTTGCGAGTACTTGAAGAGTACTCATGGCTTTGTCCCTGGCTATTCCCATGGCCAGACTATTAAGAGGAGTACCTGGAAGATGGACCCCAGGGTGGTTACGACAACTAGGATCATCTCCCATCGTCAGCATTGCCTGTGATCTCGAAGATGGAGCTTCGCCTACGCTACCGTTATTACTACGTATTCCGCTGCTTGATGTTGTATTAATAACTGGATCATGAGATCCCTATTTGTGTAAGAACTTATGTATCGTTTGTAATGGATGAAGTACTATGGTATCCAATTCTGTTATGTCTCGCAAAAATGGTAATCCTAGCATTGCGATGTATGTCATAACAGGCATCTAGGATTGAAAAATCCGGGTGTTGACAAGTTGGTATCAGAGCCATACTGACCATAGGAGACCCTAGTTAGATTGGGCGTTGAACCAAAAACTTAGTTTCAAAACCAAAGAAAACAAATATTTACGAAAACTTATTCTCATTCTTACCTCTTTAATTCTTTCATAAAAAATCATGTTCCTCAAAAACTCTTACAAAATAGATAAAATTTTGACACACTTGATCACTCTGCTAATCTAATCATCCTCTATTTTTATAGATGGACGTGAAGTACAACAAGTTTTACCAACTGGGAAATGGTGGAGACCTTATCTTTGAGAGGGATCTGGATCAGCTTTCGGAACTTCTGGAGCGTCCGCACCCCGAGTTCTTCGGAGCTCAGCTCAATGATCAAGGAGGAGAAGATCTGCAGTGGCTAATTGTTTCAAGTCTCCGAGGAAAGATTGAACCTCCCACTACGGAGGGAATTCAGTTTACCTTGAGGGAAAACAACTCGCTCGATGGACTTGCCAGAGCAATGCAGGAAGCTCTTTCCCGTCTGTGTGGGCAGAGAATCAATCAGATCAAGGGTAGTCGCTTTGAGTTTTGCCCAAGACGTGATGCAAATGGACAACCACTGGAAGCCCCATACCACCCCGAGCTGAAGACTCAATTGGACCACCTTATCTTCATGATGTATGATCGTCAGCAGGAATTGGACAACTGCCGTGACTATTGCAACCACAAGTCTTCCATCATCAAGACGAAGGACCAGACCATCGCCATGCTAGCAAAGGATCGCAAGTCTCGCCGCCGTCAGCTCGACAAAAAGGAGCACATTATTGCCCGTCTTCGCCACCGCATCTCATCTCTGGAGGAGACTATCCACGAGAGAGACATGCAGTTAGAGGAAAGGGAGAATGCCGGAGAGAATCTTCGTGGAGACCCTTATTCCTATCTCAGCGATGACGATGATTTTCTGGAGGATCAGGCCATGGACTTCTTCACCGATGAGGATGATTTCGCCTTCATCGATGATGATGAAGATGATGAAGCCACAGATTTCGAGGAGTAGTAGCACTTGAGCACTAGCGTAGTGAGTAGTATTTGGTCCCACTATATCGTAGATTCCAGAATGGTTCTTAAAACCATCTGTTTTTCCTTGATGTGGTGTGCGTTGTATCGTGTGAATGAATGAAGGAAAAAGCAAGTTGCTAGAAAAACCTGAGTCAAACCTTTAAAAAAATTTCAAAGTCCCAGAACCTTAGAAATTCCCTCTTTTCTCACGATCTATCTCAACCTTCAGATGCCACGTGGAGGAAGTGGTTCAGCCCCGGACCCGATGTTGCAGATTCTGCAAATGTTGACTTCTAACCGCGAAGCTGAAAGAGTGGAACGTCAAGCCAACCTAGCCACTCTGCAACAGATAGCCCAACTAGCCCACAACAACCAAGGCCACGGAAATCAGGACAACCACGGATCTAAGCTCAAGAATTTCCAGAATACCAACCCACCCGTTTTCACCAAGTCAGAAGAACCCCTAGATGCCGATGATTGGCTGCAAACCATGGAAAATAACTTAGAAGTCGCTGGAGTGGAAGCCAACGAGAAAGTCTTGTCCGCCACCCATTATCTAGTCGGAGATGCCAGGGCATGGTGGAACAGTGTTCGCGCCATGACCGGAGGCCAAATGATGACCTGGGAGGAATTCAAGGTCAAGTTCAGCAGAACCCATGTGTCACCGGGTTTGATCAAGAGAATGAGAGACGAGTTCAGAGAGCTGAAGCAAGGAAGGATGACGGTAGTGGAATACCGTGACAAATTTTTGTCATTAGCTAGGTATGCCCCGGACGAGATAGACACCGAAGCCAAGAGGAAAGAAAGGTTTCTGAATGGTCTGCATGACGAGATGCAGACAGTGTTAGTCAATATCCCCTTTGCTGATATTGAAGCCCTTGTCGACTTTGCCATCCAGATGGAAGGAAAGATCAACCAGGCCAATGAGAACCGCAAGCGTCGTATGATGCATCAACCAGGAACCCATCAGACCCCAAAGTATCGCCCCAACCCATCTCCCGGATTTGCCCCAAGAACCAACAGACCCCCGATGAACCGTCCAACCTATTCCAACCGTGGAAACTCTAGACCAGGAGGAAATCACAACAACCCCGGCAACTCTAGCAATTTCACCCGTGCCCCACCCAAGTTCAACACCAACAATGCTACCGCCAACCCCAACACTGCCCCGAGGACTGGAAGCAATGATGTGCCTGTCGCAGCCAAGGACAAGTCGCAAGTGACCTGTTATGACTGTGGAAATAAAGGCCACTATTCCAACGAGTGCTCCAACAAGAAGAATGCTACAGCCCCCAACGCCAATGTCCCAGCTCAGCAGCAGCGTCGTGTCCAGCCAGGGAGAATATTTGCCCCCGGGAATTCACTCAACCGCAATGGCCGTATTTTTCTCATGCATGCTGAAGAAGCTCAGGAAGCGCCAGACGTCGTGCTGGGTATGTTTTCTGTTAATTCAGTACTTGCAAGAGTGTTGTTTGACTCTGGTGCATCGCATTCATTTGTCACCGAAGAATTTGCCTGCACTAGTAAAATTCAACCAACCAAATTGAAGCATGTGATGATTGTACAAATTCCCGGATCAACCACCAAGGCTAGGAAAATTTGCAAGGCCGTCCCTATCCGAATCCATGGCATAGATTTTTATGATAACCTAATAGTACTCGGAACTAAAGGTTTGGAAGTAGTACTAGGAATGGATTGGATGTCCAAACATAAAGGATTGGTTGACTGTGCTAAGAAGGCCATCACCATGACCAGTACCGTCGGAATATCAGTCGAGCATATATCTGAAACCTTACCTCGCCAATTCAAATGTAACAAGAGTATAGCCCAACCTACCATTGACCAAGTCCAGATAGTCTGCGAATACCCCGATGTATTCCCAGATGTTTTGCCCGGTATGCCCCCAGGTCAGGATATCGAGTTTATCATCGAACTAATCCCCGGAACCGGACCCATAGCCTAGAGACCCTATAGTATGAACCCGTCAGAGCTCGCAGAACTGAAGAAGCAACTGGATTCCATGTTGGAAATCAGATTGATTCAACCAAGTGTGTCCCCATGGAGATCACCTGTCTTATTTGTGGACAATAAGGATGGAGGTAACCGTTTGTGTACGGATTATCGGAAGTTGAATGATGTCACCATCAAGAACAAGTACCCCTTGCCTAGGATAGAAGATTTGTTTGATCAGTTGACCGGTGCCAAAGTGTTTTCTAAGATTGATCTTAGGACTGGCTATCATCAACTCAAAATTCGTGCAGAGGATATTCCAAAGACTGCCTTTACCACCAGATATGGATTGTATGAGTATACCGTCATGTATTTCGGATTAACCAATGCCCCCGCTTATTTCATGAACCTCATGAATAAGATTTTTATGGACTTCCTAGATAAGTTTTTTGTTGTTTTCATTGATGACATTCTGATTTATTCCAAATTAGAAGAAGAACATGAGCTACACCTAAGGACCATTCTTGGAACCCTTAGAGAGCATAAGCTGTATGCAATGTTTAGCAAATGTGAATTCTGGTTACAGGAAGTAGGATTCCTCGGTCACATTGTATCAGCTGGAGGAATTGCCGTTGACCCTGCCAAAGTGAAAGATGTAGAAGATTGGCAAGCCCAACCACTCAAACCCAAGTTCGTGCTTTTCTCGGATTGGCGGGATATTACCGCAAATTTGTAGAAGGATTCTCTAGTATCGCCAGACCCATGACCCAACTGCTGAAGAAGGACAAGAAGTTTGAATGGACCGACAAATGTGAAGCGAGTTTTCAATAACTCAAAAGGAGATTGATTTCAGCCCCAATCTTGATCATGCCGGATATCACGAAGCCCTTCGATGTGTATTGTGACGCATCCAAGATTGGTCTCGGATGTGTGTTAATGCAAGAAGGCAAAGTTATATCTTATCTATCGCGACAATTGAAGCAACATGAACAAAATTACCCAACCCATGACCTCGAACTCGCAGCCGTAGTTCTAGACCTGAACACATGGAGACATTACATGATGGGAAACCGTTGTGAGATTTATTCGGATCACAAGAGCCTAAAGTATATATTCACTCAGAAGGAGCTGAATATGAGGCAGAGAAGATGGATTGAGCTAATCAAGGATTACGACCTGGACATTCACTATCACCCTGGTAAAGCCAACGTGGTAGCCGATGCCCTTAGCAGATTGCCGTGCCGCTTGAACTCCATGATTTTGAAGGAGCAACCAAGTTTGCACAAAGAGATGGAAGATTTTCGAATGGAGTTAGTAAGTGAAGGATTTTTGGCTAGCATAGAACTTCAGCCCACTTTGATCAGTCAGATTAAAGAGGCGCAGAAGGGAAATGCCAGTATCGACGGAATCAAGCGTCGTATCGGTACAGGCAAAGTACCTGGATTCACCGAGGACGAAGAAGGAGTTTTGTGGTACAAAGGACGCCTTTGTGTACCATCAGATTCTGATTTAAAAGAAGTTATCTTGAAGGAGGCTCAGGATACTCTTTATTCTATCCATCCCGGAGGAACTACGATGTATCAAGATTTGAAAGAGCAATTTTGGTGGCATAAGATGAAGAGAGAAATCGGAAGCTATATCGCCAAGTGTGATATATGTCAGCGAGTCAAGGCAGGACATCAAAGACCCGCTGGATTGTTGCAACCCTTGCAGATTCCGGAATGGAAATGGGATTCTGTAGGAATGGACTTTATCACTGGACTACCTACTTCTAGTAGGGGAAATGACTCTATTTGGGTCATAGTGGACAGATTGTCCAAAGTCGCCCATTTCTTGCCCGTCAAAAACCACCTATCAGAGTCCGAAGCTAGCAGAGTTGTACATTGCTAGAATCGTCAATTTGCATGGAGTCCCCAAGAACATTGTATCGGATCGAGGAACTCAGTTTACCTCGAGATTCTGGAAGAAAGTCCAAGAAGGTTAAGGAACCCGCCTAGATTTCAGTACCGCTTATCACTCTCAGACCGATGGACAAACGGAGCGAGTAAATCAAATACTCAAAGATATGCTGAGAACATGTGTGTTAGAATATGGATCCAAATGGGAAGACTGTCTGCCGTTTGCAGAATTTTCATACAACAACAGTTATCAAGCCAGTTTGCAAATGGCCCCATTCGAATTTATGTACGGAAGGAAGTGTCGCACCCCCTTGAACTGGTCAGAAGTAGGAGAGAGTCAGATTTTTGGACCCGACATCCTACGAGAAGCAGAAGAGAAGGTTCACAAGATTCGTGAGCACCTCAATACCGCCCAATCCCGACAGAAGAGTTACGCCGACAAGAGACGTAGAGACCTCGCTTTCAACATAGGAGATTTTATTTATCTGAAAGTGTCGCCATTGAAGGGAATGCAGCGTTTCCAACTCAAAGAAAAGTTAGCCCCCAGATATATCGGACCTTTCAAAATTCTGAACTGTCGAGGAGAAGTATCGTATCAATTGGAACTACCTGAAGAGATGTCAGCTGTGCATAATGTGTTCCATATCTCGTTACTTCGCAAGTGTCTCGAAGTCCCCGAGAAGACCGAAGTGTTCAAGAATATCGATCATCGGACCATAGAGATCAACGATGACCTGACCTATCCCGAAGTACCCATCCACATCAAGTTTCTCAAGATTCAGTGGAGCAACCACACAGAAGAGGAAGCTACCTGGGAACGCGAAGATCACATCAGGACGGAGTTTCCAGATCTCTTCAAATCCTAGGTAATCTTTTCGTCCTTTTTCAAATCTCGGGACGAGATTTTGTTTAAGGGGGGAAGGTTTGTAACATCCCAAAAATACTAAACTTGGATCATTAAATTCTAATCCTCACATTTAGGGTTAACAAAAAACTTTTTTAAATAAAATTATGAATGCATGCATATGTGTATGCATTGTTTTTGAATTCTTTTAAACCCACCTTGTTTGTTTGTTTCATTGCTTGTAAAATGTTTCTTAGGTGAAATAAACATCATCTACAAACATTTCCCACACTCTTCCTAAAGACAAGTAAATCAAAACACATATATTAAATGAATGGTCACTTTGACCAATTTAACTCTCATGCCTACTTTGGCTGTCTCAAACTTTCAAAACCTAACAGAAACTTTTCTGGATCTTTGCACCCCTTGAATGTACTCATAACAAGGTATCAAGGCCCACCTTGTGATCATCCAGAAACTTTCAAATGCATAGTTTAAATGACATTTCAAAATTGAATCTTTATCATATGGGAAGATCCCACTTATTCAAAAACCACTCAAACAAGCTCAACTTTCAAAACCCAAGCATCTGCAGACTCACCGGCACCAATCTAGCAAACCCACCAAAATTCATTTCAAAATTCAAAACTTGATTTCATGCGGCCATTTCATCAAACAGGTTGCAGACACAAATCAAACAAACATCAAACACTATTGTGAGCAGTGATTCTTGCCTAACTGGTTCCCCATTTAGCTCACACACAACTCAGTAGATCATCTAGGAAGATTAGCCAGGCACTAGCACCACTGTGAGCTTGCCATTGTCATCAATGGTGAATAGCCGAGCACCCTCTTGCCACCCGGTAGTCGACAGCAAGCTAGGAGCAGCAGCAAGCCTAGCCAGCATGTCTGGGAGGCAGCCCACCGTCCATCGCCACTCCATGTCCCAGCCGCGAGCGTTTCCAAGCCCTGGACCACGCGCACAAGCCGCGCCCAGACCGCCAGAGAGCATGCCGAGCACGCGTCGGAGCACCACCCTCGACCAGCGCCCACAGACCGCGCGCCGCCCTCTGTCACATCCCAAATTTTAGATTTGGTTCTGCATATCATTCATATCATCGCATCATACTTTTCCAAGCAAAACCGTCGATTGAAAAGAATCGGCGAAACGCTATTTTCTAAACCCTATTCTATTTTGCTACGAGGCTCCTGCGGGAGGCTTTAGTAGGACTAGCGTTGTCCACCCTTGTAGCCTAGTGGTTTCGCTCAACCATTGATCCTAGAATGTTCCCCTCGAATTTATAAAACCGTAGGAGAAAGAATCGCTCGATTCGGAGCTCGTACAGAAAAGTTGTGGCCGTTTTATTAAAGGATAGAAAATCGGGCCGATTTTTCCGAGTCCGTATCCAACCGCGCGCCGAATCGGAATAGGACCCGCAAGAGGGCCCCGCATAAGAGGCAGCCGCCGCTGCCTCGTTTTCCGCACCCCACCTCGAGCCCCGCTCGCCGCCCCTGCCCTAGCCGCCGCCCGCGGGATCACCGCCGCCGCCGCATCTCCCCGCGACCGCCGCCGCCGTCGCCCCCAGGTGAGGCCGCGCCACCTCCTCTCTTCCCCGCCGCCGGCGCCACACCCCCGCCACCTCCGAGCCCGCGCAGCCCGCCGCCATCTGCCGCGCTGCGCCAGCGCCGCCTCCGAGCCGCCTCCGCCAGCCACCGCCTCCTGTCGCGCGTCCCGCGCCGCTCCCGCCTCCGCGCGCGCGCCCGCCGCCTCGCCGCTGCAGCCGCGCCCGCTGCTGCGCGCTGCCGCCGCTTGCTGCTGCCTGCAGCCGCCGCCGCTCGTTGCTGCGCGCGGGCCACGCCGCTTGCGCGCGCTGCTGCCGCCGCTTGCGCGCACTGCTGCTGCGCCGCTTGCCGCTGCTGCACGCAGCACACACACACGCACGCACGCGCGTCGCCTCGCGCGCCTTGCGCCGCGCCCGCTCGTCCGTGCCGTGCCGCACCGCCGTCGCCGTCGCCGTCGTGTTGACCGTGTTGATCCATCGCGCTGACCGTCTCCCTCCGCGCAGGAAAAACGCCGATGCCGGAACCGATCGCCGCCACCGTCCGGAACTCGCCGCCGTCCGTTTCGCCATTCGTCTCCGGTAAGCCTGTAGCCACCGTTAGATTTCAGATCAGTGGTTCAGATCAGCCGTTGACCGGTCAGACTCAGGCGTTGACTAGTCAGACGCTCAGTCAGCGCCCAATCAGCAGACGCGTTGACCAGTCAACAGACACAGTTGACTGGTTATTTTCTTAATCGTTTTAGTTGACAGATTTCGGTAGAAACTTGTAAATTGCGTAGAAATTAAACCGCCAGGCCAAAAATTGCAAATAAAATATGTGTAGATTCAGTGAGTCGTGTAGAATCTTGCTGTACCTTTGGTTCAGGCTTTTGCAGCAAGATTTAGTACAGTTTAATCAAATAGGTTAATGGCCTTTTCGGAGTAATTAATTCGTAGAAAAAGATCCGTAGCTCCAAAAATCGCGTGTGACATGTCCCTGGATTCAGTGGAACGAGGGGAATCTCATCGTGTATTAAAAAGATAGGCTTACGGTGGAAACTTCTGCAGAAACTGTCTAATGGCTTTCTGCAGTTTTTTAATTACTCGTGAAGTTTTATAATTCCTTTTCGAGTAATTCCAATTGGTACTGTTTATAAATAGCAATGCGTATACTGTAGATTTTTCCCAAGATTTTACAAACAGTATACTACCGGTAGTGAATTAATTGAGTTCTAGCTCTAGTTTTGCGCGTTACTTTTTGCATAATGGTTTTCCTTGCGCTAAAACTATTTTCCATGCATGCATTCAGTACCTCTACTGATTTCTATTATGTGGTGCAGCTGTAGCACCAATCCACTTGTCCTGCATGCCTTCATGCATCATCTTTGTTGCATATGCTTGTGGATTGTCTGTTTATGATTGCAATTGTATCGTGTAGATTGTGACGAGTGCAACGCTTGCTCGTGTGTGGATTGTTCTTCCGACCGCTACAACCAAGGCAAGTAGATGCTACTTTGTTCATGATATCGTCCTACTATTGTTAATGCATTGTCGTGTATTTTGTAGATGCATGTGTAGGATGATACTATCGCTATGTTATGTCCTATTATGTGGTAGGGCTTTCCTTGTAGATGAACCACCATCGGTAGATGTGCTTAGCCATGCTATGTTGAACGAGGGCTGGGTTACATCATTGAGACTTGTTTCTAAAAGTATTGGTTTGTGAAAACTAAAACAACTTAATCAATGAATCTCCTGGGTGTGATGGTATTGATAATTTTTGGTGGTTTCATTGCGGAAAGGCACCCATGTATCGAGAGAAATTGATTGGCTTCTTTATTGTGTAGCTTACGTGTACAACCATGTGCCAATAATGGAATGGGCGGTTGGTTGGACTTAGTAGGTTGTGGTAACTCGAAACCGCGTATCCAGAGATGTAGAATTTTGGTAGGTTGGACCGGTGCGCGTCGGGATTGAGGAGCTACTTCCCGAACAGTTTCTTCTTGGACTTCTCCCTATCATCACCCAAAATGAGAGTGATGGTACGAGCTGGGCTGGCCAAGTCACATGGGTAAAGTGTACTAACCTATGCAGGGTGTATAATCTAATCGATTAGCCGTGTCCCCGTTTATGGACAACTGAGTTGCTTGATATTGATTCCATGACATGTTTCTCGCTCATTATAATTTCATAATTGTTTTAATATTGTTGGGTTAACTTAATTGGGATCTTTTCAAAGAAAATCAAACACTGTTTATGAAAGTAGGAAAAATGTATTTGCAAATTCAAGCCAGACACAGCTCCACTTGCCAAATATGCATGTAGATGTTAGTACTATTGTCTCCATTACTAGCTCTACTTGCCATACATTCCATGTATTGACCCTTCGGGGCTGCTACGTTTCATGTTGCAGGTTATTCCGATTCTGAGTAATCGATATAGGCCACGGTACTCCACTCGGCACTTGTTCACTTGTGGGCAATTTGAAGAATGGAGGATTTACTTTATTTACGTTGCTACCTGAATAATTTGAGCTAGCCTAGAGCTAAGCTTTTATTGTAATAATGGTACTCTGGATCATTGTTATTTATGATACACGGATATTTTGCTATGGTATTCATCTCATTCTAATGTGGGCCAATGAACCGATCCAGGGATTGGCATGTCACATAGAAGCCTCGGTCTTTTCAGAGCCGCGGTGTTACAAGATGGTATCAGAGCCCGTGTGTCGACTGTAGGATCGTGACCTAGGATTGGATTAGGAAGCCTTAGATTTACTAAAGCCTATATTAACTCTGTCTTTCATCTTATGCCTTTCACCCTCGTAAATTCTTACCATATGCTATTCTCATAGTTTTCTCTTTTACTTGATAGATGGGAGAAGTCGGGACTGAGTATGCCACCATGGAGTCACCAAGGCCCTTTGCAAGGCAGTTAGCTCAGCTCTCACAGTCATTGGGATTGCCACTGCCTATGTTTAAGGGAAGGAGGTTGTACACCTATGGATATGGAGAGGATGCATGGGAGATCACTACCTTCATATTCAGAGATGCCTCCTTGCCAAATCCAGTGCATTTGATTTACACCAAGACATACTGCAACTGGGGACTTGGAATCAACTTGGCCATACATGAAGCCCTGTCTCGCCAGTGCCATAATGTCCGACACCTACTGCCAGCAGATTCACCCTACCGTGACTATGGAAGGCGTGATGAGGATGGGAACATTGTGGTTACCCCGGGCGACAGGAACAACATGCCGCCCCGTCGGAGGCACATAGAGGACATGGAAACGGAGAATGGAGCTCTAGCTGAGAAAGTGATGATGATAAAGGAGATTGCAGATTTCGCTAGCAATGGTATGGTGGTCCAAGGACAGGAGATTGACACCCTGCATGAAGCTGTGGGAGTTCTGGAGAATGTCCTGATAGCCAGAGATGCAACCATAGCTCATCTACATGGTACGGTGCAGGAGAACACCCAGAATATACAACAGTTGCAAGGGACCGTCCAGGAAAGGGATCAAACTATTGAAGCTATGACAGCCCAGATTGCCGCTCTCCAAGCACATCTGAATCCACCCTCTGATGATGACAATGGAGATGATGGCAACAATGGGGATGATGATGACAGTGGAGACGATGATGATGAGGACGAGGATGATGATGATGGAGACGATGACGGTGGAGGAGATGAAGCTGTTGCAGTTGCAGCTGAGAGTGAAGAAGAAGAGGAGGATCCAGAAGAGGTGGAGTTTGAGATCTCAAGTGATGATTCAGGAGAAGTGTACACTCCGCCGCCATGGTTGTACCGCGAACCGAAGCGCCAACGCATGAGTGCAAGGACCTACCGCAACCTCTTCAAGGAGTAGATAGAAGTCCACCATAGTCCATGTTAGGCAAATTCGTTAGGAATAGTCTCGATCGTTGTGAAGCTTAGTTCGTGTTAGTTTAAGAGTGTTTAGTTGCTTATTTGTGTACTCCAATATCCCAGGAATTATTTGTGCGAATTTTATGAAAGAGTTATGGCAATTTTGGTTACTATCTGTGTTATTTTCGCTGCAGTTTTCTGCTGATACAGCAGTACTGCGAGATTTTTCATATTTTTCTGGTAACTGGGAAAAATCTGAAAAAAATTGGGCTGGTGCGAAACTCTCTGTACTATAAGTGAAAAAATCAGCTAAATTTTATGACGAGTCTAAGTCAGGCGGAAAAATTCGCGAACGCTGCTGGACTGTTCTGGCATATTGCTGTTTTTGTTGCTTTGATGATCAACTGTTTAGTTAACCATTGCCAACTCTTGTAAAACTATTTCAGTAGGTATATACTGCTAGGATAACCCCTGGGATGTTGCTGGATCACTTGTTTGTTGATGTGTTGCTTTCTTGTGATTGACTGCTATTGTTTGATGTTGTTTGATCATATGCATGGGTAGAATCCTATTGTCGTAGTTGATTCTTTCTAAGCTTACCTGTGCTGAACCGCATATGCCTCCCCGCCGTCAACCCACTGAGTTGGAGCAGATCATGGCAGCTTAGGCACAGCTGACCCAAGTGATGACTCAGTTCATGGCAAATCAGAACAACAACAATGGAAACAATCAGCCTCAGGGAGATGCTCTCACCAGATTTCTGAGGTTAAGGCCAGCTAAGTTCTCTACTGCAACGGAACCAATGGTTGCGTTCAGTCAACAAGGATCTAGTAACTGTTGGATGCACTGATGCTGAGAAGGTGAGGTTTGCCGCTCACCTACTGGAGGGACCAGCCGCTTCTTGGTGGGACACTTTTCAGATCACCCACCCGCTGAATACTGTGACTTGGGAAATGTTTGAGGAAGGTTTCAGGACCAACCACGTGTCTTCATGAGTTCTGAGCCTGAAGAGGAAGGAGTTCCGCAACTTGCGCCAAACCAATCGCACCGTGGCTGAGTACATTGAGGAATTCAACAACCTGTCCCGTTATGCACCTAAGGATGTTGACACTGATGCAAAAAGGAGGGAGAGATTCCTGGATGGCCTCAGTGATGAGCTTTCAGTACAGCTACTGGTGGTTTATTGCCCCACTTTCCAGGAGCTTATGGACAAGGCCAGGATCTTGGAAGGGAAGCACAAACAGGTGGAGAACCGCAAGAGAAAGAGCAATAATCATCACTCTGGTTCACACCACAAGTCTCGCACTTCATATGATGGATACTCCAAGCATGGAGGGAGTGACCATGGGAGCCATGACCGCCACCACCATGGAGGCGATGGGCATCATCATGACAACCATAGGAGCAGCCACCACAACCACAAGGGAGGACACTCTCACCACTCTGGAGGACACGGTGGACATGACCGCAACCGCGATCGCAGCTTTGTGAAGAAGGATCTGAGTGAGGTGACATGCTTCAAGTGTAAGCAGAAGGGGCACTATGCTGACAACTTTCTAGAGAGGAAAGGACTGAAGCCAACCAACAGCGAGAAGGCCACAATGAACCACATGAATGTGGAGGAGATTCCATATGAGCCTGACCTTGTGATTGGTAAGTTCCCAATCAACACTTACCCTGCACTTATACTTTTCGATACTGGTGCATCGCATTCATTCATATCAAGGGCATTTGTGGATAAGTATAAGTTACCTACTGAGTCTATGAAAAGGTCTATTAGAGTGAGTTCACCTGGAGGAGATATGATAGCTAGCGCGGGATGCCGCGACTTAACTGTGAGGATTGGAGAACACAACTTCATTGCACATTTGGTAGTGTTGGAATCACAGGGATTAGACGTTATTCTGGGTATGGATTGGATGTCTATGCATGGGGGACACATAGATTGTGCACAGCGAGATGTTTCACTCAAAACCCCGGATGGTAAGAGGATTAGATTCAAGTCGGCTGCACGACCGAGAAGGTGTAAGCTGAATTCTCTTAAGGGGGTTAGCATGGATACTGTGCCAGTAATTAGGGATTTCCCCAACGTGTTTCCGGAAGAGCTGCCAGGGATGCCACCTGACAGGGATGTAGAGTTTCTTATCGACCTGATGCCGGGAACAGGACCAATAGCAAAGAAACCATATAAGATGGATGTGGATGAGCTAAAGGAATTGAAGAAGCAGCTGAAAGAGCAGTTGGACAAGGGATTCATTCAGCCTAGTTCGTCGTCATGGGGTGCACCTGTTCTGTTTGTGGAGAAGAAAGATAGCAGCAAGAGATTAGTGGTAGACTATCGCTCGCTGAATGAAGTAACCATCAAGAACAAGTACCCTCTACCGAACACAAATGATTTGTTTGATCAACTGGAAGGAGCGAAAGTGTTCAGCAAGATTGATCTACGATCTGGCTACTTTCAATTGAAGATCCGGGAGGAGGACGTACCAAAAACCGCCTTCACCACTAGGTATGGTTTATATGAGTATACGGTTATGTCTTTTGGACTAACGAATGCCCTGGCATATTTCATGACCATGATGAACAAGGTATTTATGGAGTACCTGGACAAGTTCGTGGTGGTGTTTATTGATGACATACTGATATATTCCAAGGATGATGCTGAGCATGAGAAGCATCTGCGACTGATTATGGAGAAGCTGAGGGAACACAAGCTGTATGCCAAATTCAGGAAGTGTGAATTCTGGCTTAACACTGTTGGATTTCTTGGACACGTAGTGTCAGGAGAAGGAGTCGCTGTTGATCCAAGCAAAGTGACTGTAGTGACAGAGTGGGAAGCACCCAAGAATGCAGGAGAGATACGAAGCTTTTTGGGACTTGCTGGATACTACAGGAGGTTCATTGAAAACTTTTCCAAGATTGATCAGCCGATGACTGAACTTCTGAAGAAGGAGAGGAAGTTTTAATGGTCAGACGTATGTGAAGCCAGCTTTCAGGAACTGAAGCGTCGACTAGTGACCGCACCTGTTTTGTGTTTACCAGACCTTCAGAAGGATTTCCAAGTGTACTGTGATGCTTCTCGATAGGGACTTGGGAGTGTGTTGATGCAAGATGGGAGAGTAGTGTCATATGCCTCGCGGCAACTCAAGCACCATGAGCGGAATTACCCCACACACGACTTGGAGTTAGCGTCAGTGGTTCATGCGCTCAAGGTATGGAGGCATTACTTAATGGGAAAACACTGTGATGTGTACACCGACCACAAGAGCCTGAAGTACATATTCACGCAGAAGGAACTGAACATGAGGCAAAGGAGATGGTTAGAACTTATCAAGGCCTATGATATGAATTTGCAATATCACCTAGGAAAGGCCAATGTAGTAGCAGATGCTCTGTCCCGTAAGGTGTATGCCAATGGATTGACAATTGGTGGATTGCCTGAGGATTTGTGCAAGCAATTCAAGGACCTTAGACTGGAGGTAGTATCTGAAGGATACTTGGCAACAATGGAAGTCCAACCAACACTACAGGACAGGATCATGAAGGCTCAGGTAGGAGACAAGGAAATAGAGGAGATAAAGGAAAAGATGAAGGAGAATCGGGAAAAGGATATTCGCGAGGATGAGTATGGTACCTTGTGGTATGGAGATCGTTTGTGTGTGCCTAGCGACCCGGAGATAAGGGAGTTGATTCTGCAGGAGGCTCATAACTCGCCATACTCCATACATCCAGGCAACACAAAGATGTATATGGATTTGAAGAGCAGATTTTGGTGGAACAACATGAAGGGAGATATCGCCAAGCATATTGCCCTATGTGATGTGTGCAGCCGAGTGAAGGCGGAACACCAGAAGCCAGCAGGACTGCTACAGCCGTTGCCCGTGCCAGATTGGAAGTGGGATAGAGTGGGAATGGATTTTATCACAGGACTGCCCAGGACCAGGTCAGGATATGACTCCATTTGGGTAGTGGTCGACCATTTGACCAAGGTAGCCCACTTTATACCGGTGAAGACGACCTATACGAGTGCCTAGTTGGCCAAGATTTACAAGGACAGAATTGTGTGCCTACATGGAGTTCCCAAGAGTATCGTATCTGATAGAGGCACCCAATTTACCTCACACTTCTAGCGCCAGCTGCACGAGTCACTTGGTACTAGATTGGAGTTTAGCACAACATTTCACCCACAGACCGATGGACAGACCGAGAGGGTGAATCAGATTTTGGAGGACATGCTGAGAGCTTGCGCCTTGGCTCATGGCTCTAGTTGGAATGAGAATCTGCCGTATGCGGAGTTTTCCTACAACAACAGCTATCAGACAAGCATCAAGACGTCACCGTTCGATGTGCTATATGGGAAACGGTTCCGAACACCATTGCTATGGGATGGAGTAGGAGAGCGTCAGTTGTTTGGACCCGATTTGATCAAGGATGTTGAGGAGAAGGTCGCCTTGATTAGGGACAGGCTGAAGGTAGCACAATCAAGGCAGAAGAGCTACGCTGACGCCAAGCGAAAGGAAGTGGTGTATGAGATAGGTGATAGAGCATACCTCAGAGTGTCGCCACTTCGTGGAATCAAGAGATTTGGAATTAAGGGTAAGCTGGCACCTCGGTTTATTTGGAATTAAGTGTTGCCAGAGGCTCTGTCCGCTGTTCACAATGTGTTCCACGTATCCCAGCTGAAGAAGTGCCATCCGGAGATGGTGGATACACCATTGAGAGACACTGTACCGCTAGAGGCGGTTCAGCTTGAGAACGACTTGACCTGTGAGGAGAAACCGGTCAAGATTCTGGAGACAACGGAGAGGATTACCCGTACCAAGACAATCAGGTTTTGCAAGGTACAGTGGAGCCACCACACCGAAGAGGAAGCCACTTGGGAGCGTGAGGATGACATCCGAGAGGACTACCCACACCTATTTGCTAGCCGCGCCGAATCTCGAGGACGAGATTCATCTTAAGGGGGTTAGTCTTGTCACATCCCAAATTTTAGATTTGGTTCTGCTTATCATTCATATCATCGCATCATACTTTTCCATGCAAAACCGTCGATTGAAAAGAATCGGCGAAACGCTATTTTCTAAACCCTATTCTATTTTGCTACGAGGCTCCTGCGGGAGGCTTTAGTAGGACTAGCGTTGTCCACCCTTGTAGCCTAGTGTTTTCGCTCAACCATTGACCCTAGATTGTTCCCCTCGAATTTACAAAACCGTAGGAGCAAGAATCGCTCGATTCGGAGCTCGTACCGAAAAGTTGTGGCCGTTTTATTAAAGGATAGAAAATTGGGCCGATTTTTCCGAGTCCGTATCCAACCGCGCGCCGAATCAGACTAGGACCCGCAAGAGGGCCCCGCATAAGAGGTAGCTGCCACTGCCTCGTTTTCTGCACCCCACCTCGAGCCCCGCGCGCCGCCCCTGCCCTAGCCGCCGCCACCGCCGCCGCATCTCCCCGCGACTGTCGCCGCCGTCGCCCTAGGTGAGGTCGCGCCGCCTCCTCTCTTCCCCGCCGCCGGCGCCACACCCCCGCTACCTCCGAGCCCGCGCCGCCCGCCGCCTTCTGCCGCGCTGTGCCAGCGCCGCCTCCGAGCCACCTCCGCCAGCCACCGCCTCCTGCCGCGCGCCCCGCGCCGCTCCCGCCTCCGCGCTCGCCCGCCGCCTCGCTGCTGCCGTTGCATGCTGCTGCGCGCTGCCGCCGCTTGCTGCTGCCCGCAGCCGCCGCCGCTCGATGCTGCGCGCTCTGCTGCCGCCGCTTGCGCGCACTGCTGCTGCGCCGCTTGCCGCTTGCCGCTACTGCACGCAGCACACACACACGCACGCACGCACGCACGCGCGTCGCCTCGCACGCCTTGCGCCGCGCCCGCTCGTCCGTGCCGTGCCGCACCGCCGTCGCCGTCGTGTTGACCGTGTTGATCCATCGCGCTGACCATATCCCTCCGCGCAGGAAAAACGCCAACGCCAGAACCGATCGCCACCGTCCGGAACTCGGCGCCGTCCGTTTCGCCGTTCGTCTCCGGTAAGCCTGCAGCCACTGTTAGATTTCAGATCAGTGGTTCAGATTAGCCGTTGACCGGTCAGACTCAGGCGTTGACTAGTCAGACGCTCAGTCAGCGCCCAATCAGCAGACGCGTTGACCAGTCAACAGACACAGTTGACTGGTTATTTTCGTTAATCGTTTTAGTTGACAGATTTCGGTAGAAACTTGTAAATTGCGTAGAAATTAAACCGCTGGGCCAAAAATTGCAAATAAAATATGTGTAGATTCAGTGAGTCGTGTAGAATCTTTCTGTACCTTTGGTTCAGGCTTTTGCAGCAAGATTTAGTACAGTTTAATCAAATAGGTTAATGGCCTTTTCGGAGTAATTAATTCGTTGAAAAAGATCCGTAGCTCCAAAAATCGCGTGTGATATGTCCCTGGATTCAGTGGAACGAGGGGAATCTCATCTTGAATTAAAAAGATAGTCTTACAGTGAAAACTTCTGTAGAAACTGTCTAATGGCTTTCTGCAGTGTTTTAATTACTCGGGGAGTTTTATAATTCCTTTTCGAGTAATTCCAATTGGTACTGTTTCTAAATAGCAATGCCTATACTGTAGATTTTTCCCAAGATTTTACAAACAGTATACTACCGGTAGTGAATTAATTGAGTTCTAGCTCTAGTTTTGGGCGTTACTTTTTGCATAATGGTTTTCCTTGCACTAAAACTATTTTCCATACATGCATTCTGTACCTCTACTGATTTCTATTATGTGGTGCAGCTGTAGCACCAATCCACTTGTCCTGCATGCCTTCATGCATCATCTTTGTTGCATATGCTTGTGGATTGTCTGTTTATGATTGCAATTGTATCGTGTAGATTATGACGAGTGCAATGCTTGCTCATGTGTGGATTGTTCTTCCGACCGCTACAATCAAGGCAAGTAGATGCTACTTTGTTCATGATATCGTTCTACTATTTTTAATGCATTGTCGTGTATTTTGTAGATGCATGTGTAGGATGATACTATCGCTATGCTATGTCCTATTATGTGGTAGGGCTTTCCTTGTAGATGAACCACCGTCGGTAGATGTGCTTAGCCATGCTATGTTGAACGAGGGCTGGGTTACATCATTGAGACTTGTTTCTAAAAGTATTGGTTTGTGAAAACTAAAACAACTTAATCAATGAATCTCCTGGGTGTGATGGTATTGATAATTTTTGGTGGTTTCATTGCGGAAAGGCACCCATGTATCGAGAGAAATTGATTGGCTTCTTTATTGTGTAGCTTAGGTGTGCAAACATGTGCCAATAATGGAATGGGCGGTTGGTTGGACTTAGTAGGTTGTGGTAACCCGAACCCGCGTATCCAGAGATGTAGAATTTTGGTAGGTTGGACCGGTGCGCGTCGGGATTGAGGAGCTACTTCCCGAACAGTCTATTCTTGGACTTCTCCCTATCATCACCCAAAATGAGAGTGATGGTACGAGCTGGGATGGCCAAGTCACATGGGTAAAGTGTACTAACCTCTGTAGGGTGTATAATCTAATCGATTAGCCGTGTCCCCGTTTATGGACAACTGAGTTGCTTGATATTGATTCCATGACATGTTTCTCGCTCATTATAATTTCATAATTGTTTTAATATTGTTTGGTTAACTTAATTGGGATCTTTTCAAAGAAAATCAAACACTGTTTATGAAAGTAGGACAAATGTATTTGCAAATTCAAGCCAGACACAGCTCCACTTGCCAAATATGCATGTAGATGTTAGTACTATTGTCTCCATTACTAGCTCTACTTGCCATACATTCTATGTATTGACCCTTCGGGGCTGCTACGTTTCATGTTACAGGTTATTCCGATTCTGAGTAATCGATATAGGCCACGGTACTCCACTCGGCACTTGTTCACTTGTGGGCAATTTGAAGAATGGAGGATTTACTTTATTTACGTTGCTACCTGAATAATTTGAGCTAGCCTAGAGATAAGCTTTTATTATAATAATGGTACTCTAGATCATTGTTATTTATGATACACGGATATTTTGCTATCTTATTCATCTCATTCTATTGTGGGCCAATGAACCGATCTAGGGATTGGCATGTCACATAGAAGCCTCGGTCTTTTCAGAACCGCGGTGTTACACCCTCACCGCGTGCACACACGATCACCACCGACCCAGGAGACCGCCAGACATCCCCGTTTGCCGCCCCGTGCCATATAGCCACCGCCTGCCGTCGAAGACGCCGCCTCTGCCGCGCAGAGCATCGTCCGTTCCAGACCAAGCCGCACCGCCCCATGCCTCGAGACCATATCGTTGAGCATCGCCAGGAGACACCGCACCGTCCCCTACCCTTGCCCATGCCTTTAGCCTCCTGTAACCTCGCCCCCGACGAGCTCACTGTGCGCCCCGACGGTCCCCTCGCTCGACTATAAATAGAGGCCACCCCCGCACGATTTCTTCACACCATCTCACTCCCCTCTCCTCACTGATCGTGCCACACCGTTCTCAGAGCAAGGCGAGCACCACCCCGCCGGAATTTCACCAGAGCCCGCCGCCTCTGGAGAAGAAGGGAGCCAGCGATTGGAGCCGCCCCCAGGAGAATCCACCAGTACCAGGAGATTCGCCGTCGTCGACTTCGTCGTTCGCCCGCCTCGACGACCCTCTCCCGTACCCCGGTGAGACCCTAGCACCCCTCACTGGCCGCGCTAGGTTTCGTTCTCGCCGGAGTTGTCTCGCGTCGATGATGACCCCCAGCCTTTGGATTAGAACTAGATCGAACGATCCACGTTGCCCCATACCGCTTCGCCCAACCCCGTGTCACTAACGAGTGGGGACACCCACTTAAGCAGCCCGCGGGAGCACTGCGCTTAGCAGGCCGGCCCAGTAATTTTTCCCGCGCAGCCCAGCGATTCAAATTAAACCTTTTTCTTTTTAAATTCAAACACACTTCTGTACCCAACTTCAAAAATCAACCCAGATCGATTCAGTGCACCAAATTGAATGAAACCAATTTTGTTGGAAAGGTCTGTGAATGCTGCATCCAAGCCCGTTGGATTCCAGTCATTTGGATCTGTAGATCACCCATAGTAAAAATAACAAGGCAGAAGCTTTTATGCATTCAAACATTTTTCAAATTTAAACCATAAAAGCTTTTGAGTTGATTCCAACTCTCAAAAATCACATTTAACCATACCTTTGAGAATATATAAAAATATATAGGTTTACTTGCAGAAATAATGTTCAAGTAATAAAAGAATGCTACATAAGCATTTCTAGCCACTTTAATTAATTAAAATAAAAGGGTAAAACCTTATTAAATTGTGACATCACTTTAAATCACATTCCCATAGACTACAATGTGTGGTGATGACATGTGTCAACATGATCCCATGTTTGGTTTGGAGAATATTAAATCTTAAGTAGTTTTTCAATGAGTAGAAATTACTTTTCTAAAAATAAAAAGAATCAAATCAAGCCTTAACCTTGTAAGGTTAGAGATGATGTTAGATCATCTATAAGACCCTTGTGTGTGATGATTGCAAGTAGTGAAGTATTGTTTGGTGATTGTGTACCTCGTATTTATTCATAGACGCTAGTACCGACCAAGGCTACGAGGAGGAAGGAGGATACTACGAAGAAGAAGCCGAGGAGAACTTCAACCACTGCTCTGCACAAGGCAAGCCTAATACTACTAGTGAATGAGCAAGCTATTAACCTTGTAATCTAACACTTGCAATTTAGCAAGCTTATATTGACATTGATGTAAGCTAACCCTTGCAAGATTACCCTACTGATGCAACAAACCCCTACTTGTTACTATGCCTATCATATGCTTTAAGCCTATGAGATCATACCCACTTGATAAACCAATCCTAGTTTTACTTGCAAGCTCCTTACTTTATTTCTTTAGCAAAGCCTCACTTAGATTTGACTTAAGTAACTTTTAGATATTGGAAAGATGCTGAAGGTTGCATAATGTAACACCCTCTGAATCGGCCCTATGCAAGTTTTAGCAAAACTCGCCAAACCCGCATAGAAACGATTCGAAGGTGCCCACCAGGCACTTTCGTGCGGGTGGAAAAACAAAGTAATAACATTACACAACAGTCCTTGATGGGACCCACAGAACAGATATATATACAGCAGCGACTCAAAGAGTCAAGAATACAAATATACGGTACAAAGATCCAAATCACCTTGAAAACGATAAAGCGTCCAGCTACGGACAAGATGCAAATGGGGCTAAGAGCCCTGAAGAATAACCAATGGCGTCCATAACCCTGCCCAGGCCAAGCCGGAAGGGTAACCCTGCTAACGGCGTCGATCTCAAAACCTGCTTAAACAAAAGGGGTGCCGACAAAGGGCAAAGGAAAAAGAAGGAGCGTCAGTACTGAGGCCAGTACACGGCGAGGCTAGAATTCGGCGGTCCTCGCCTACATAGGTATGGTGGACTGAGCGGCAGCGGCAGCATGCACTAAACAACCTATAGAGACTCGATACAACTGGCGGTTATCAGAGAGGGGTGAGAAAGACCTGTTCGGATCCAACCTGATACTATTATCAAACAAACCCATCCTGGCGTTTCCCCCTCGAAACCAAACGAGGAAGTCAACCGAGGAACTCACAGAGTTGGCAGTTTTATTTATTCGGTTATAGTTGCGGCACTTTACTAGTCAGTTTTAGATAATCGTCCTGATAAAGTAAGCAGTGGGCACCTTTAGTTAATCATTCCGTTATAGTGGCATCACTTACTAGTCAGATTCAATTAGCATGAGATAACCCAAAACCCAGCAGTTGTTGGTACTTTTACTTAGCCATGCCGTTGTAGTGAAGCTGATTACTAATCATATCGGATACAAGTCAATTTAAAACAGTAAACTTTAGTTATAGTTGTCTATGATCAGACACTGTGCTCCAAGTCGTCCATAACCGCGGACACGGCTTCTCGAAAAGATTTAACCCTGCAGGGGTGCACCAAAGTATCCACAGGCACTTCGACCCTTTTTGCCAGATCAGTTAACATACACCCATCGGTATGTCGGCGGGGCCTAAGTCACGACGTTCCCAGACACAAAGCAAGTACATGGGGGCCACCCCACCGAGTCGACACCCGCAACGGAGTCGGCCGGTCTCCGAGACGGTCTCAGGGTTTGGGTATACGGCTGTGCACGACAGCAAATCCCCAAACGGGGACTGTCGGCACCGCGGAATCGTGTCCCGATCCTAAACAGTACAGTGTGCAGTACCTCGCACAATCGTAAATAAAGCAGTAAAACATGGCATAAGTACAGGATAGTAATAAAGCCCCAAACTACTTTGTGGCCCCCAGTACAATACTTTGAAATCAGGTAATTATCAATGGGGGGCCCATATCTCCCCACCTGTGGTTAGCGCGCTCGATCTCGGAACAGGTGTCAAGAACTCGGGTCCTACGGGACACAAGTGGGCGGTCGGAAACCAAATCTTACCTATCACCCACCGATGCCTCTGCTTAATTCATTTTTAGTTGTTAAACAGGAATTAAAGTGAAACAATAAATAAAGCCAAGATCATCTCCAACGTCAACATGCGGCAATTCTCCAACAAAGGTGGTACTTGATGACAAGCAAAACACTTGAGCAAGCGACTACGACACGCGGGTCCAACTATCTACCAAACAACAGGTAATAGGATGTGTCCAAGGCTATATATGGCTGCAAGGGATATCACGGGTACGAAATCTAGAGCATCCCAACACAGATAGCAAAGATCAACAGGAGGGAATAAATACTAGAAAAGTAAGATAGGTAGAAAGGGTGAGGTGCTCGCCTGAAAACATTGCCGAAGGGTCAACCGAAGATCGGGGCGAAGCTCACATCAACTCATCAGCCTTATCCGCGAAGAAGCAAAACACTAGAAGAAACACCGGATGCAATATTTAATACAACGGCAGAAGATCGGCATGATGCATGTATGATGCATGGCATGGCAAAGGTGCGATGCAATTAGGTCAAATTAAGCGGAACCGGGGTCCCGACAATTATTTAGGTGGTTCATGTTATTTAGCTACCCCGCACTTTAAATGTGGTTTTAGCATGGCAAAAGATAGCACCGGTTCGCTACACAAATTTAAATGAGGCCGATATAAGGCTAGATTTGCCCGCATATGGGCCCCATATTTAATTATTAGGTGAATCGGCATAAGGCCCCCAAACCACAGATATGCATGCGAGATGAATGATTACATATGCAACAAGTTGTTATGTTATAAAATAGGGTTCGAGGAAAGGGGTCACACATCAGAGGGGGTTCGACGATCTTGAGGTTCCGAGGGTTCGGGGTCCGACAGGGTCCAGGGTCCGGTCTCGGGGTCCAGGGTTTGACGGGATCGACGAGGTTTGACGGAAGCGTTCTCGGACTCCGGGGTCGTTCTCGGTATCGGGCAGATCTTGTCGCATCGGGGCCTCGATGTCCGGGGAGCAGAACTTGGGTCGGTGTCGGGTCGCATCGGCTTCTTCCGGGTCGGTGCCGTTCTCGTCATCGCGAAGGTCTTGCCGTGTCCCGCGGGGTCGGTCTTGCCGTTCTCGTCATCGCGAAGGTCTTGCCGTGTCCCGCGGGGTCGGTCTTGCCGTTGCGAGGGCCTTGTCGGTACCGCGTACCGGTCGGTCTTGGCGTTCGGGATGCAGAACTCGGTGTCCGGGACGGGGTACTTGTCACTCTTGTGGTCTTTGGGTGCTATGACGACGATCTTGTCGTTTCGATGTCGATGATCTTGGCGTCTTGGCGTCATCGGATGCTTGTCGGCGCACTCGGTCTTGGCGTCCTCGGGCATAGGGCTTCGAATCGGGGGAGGCGATCTTGGGGTACCGCGTGCCGGTTGCCGGGATGGAGAACTTGTGTTGGACTCGGGCGTTCTGGGCCATATGGACGTATGCACGCTGGATGGAGGGCGAGGGGCTCGGGAGCGAGCTCGCGGCGCGGACGCGGCCGCAAGCGGAGGTGGGGCCCGCTGCTGCGGCCGGGGGCGCGGCCACGGCCAGGGCGGCGCCGGGCGCGGAGGAGACGGCCGGGGGCGGGGCTCGGCCGGCGGCGAGGGGGTCCTGCTGGGGCGGGGAGGACGGCCAGGAGGGGGGTCGACGGCGATGACGGGCGGGCCTGAAGCGGGCCGGAGGCGGCGGAACTGGCGCAGGCGGTTGCACGCGGGCTCGGGACGGCGCGATGCAGAGGGGCGGCCGGCGCACGCGGCGCGCGGAACAGCGGCGGAGGGCGGAGCTGCCATGCGCGGCGCGGGCGCGCGCGAGGGGGAGGAGGAGGTGCTGGGGCGGCGCGGGGCGCGGAGGAGACGGCCGGGGGCGTGGCCGGAGCGGCGAGGGGGTCCTGCGGCTGCGGCGGAGCCTGGGGAGGAGAGCGGCGAGCATGGCGGGGTCGGGGCGCCAGCGCGAGGCGGCGGGGCTTGGCGAGGGTGCTCGGGTCGGCGACCAGGGCACGCGCGCGAGCGGCGGACTGCGGCGAGGCGGATGCGAGGGGGGGCGCGGAGGAAGGAGGAGAGAAGGAGGCGTGCAGGGTGAGCAGGTGAGAGGGAGGAAGAAGAACCCGAGGAGGAAGAGAACAGGGGAGGGGCGCGCGCGAGAGGAGGTGGGGCTCGGGGCCAGGACGGGTACGGGGGCGTGGCGTGCGTGGGAGTGCGTGGGTGGGGCCCGGGGTAGGGTCGGGGCCAGCTGGCAGGGGGACAGGGCAGGTGTGGGTGTGTGGCGTGTAGTGTGTGCGTGTGGGGGGAGTTAGCTGGGAGTGGGTGGGGCTGAGAGGGTGTGAGGGAGGGGGTTGGCCATGTGGCTTGCAGGGATAGGCTAGGGAGTAGGGGAGGGGTGAGGTGGCGGTTGCTGAGTGGCTGGGGTGAGGTGGCCAGGGGTGTGGGTAGGATAGTGGGTAGCTTTAGGATTTAGGTAGGGCTGGCAGGGTGGACCGTTTCAAAAATGGGGTGGTCGTTCGGGTCTATCCGGCCCGTTCGACTGCCCCGCAAAACAATATAACAATTTTATTTAATTCTAAAACGTATCGTTTTGCAAAACATAGCCGACAACAAAATAATCCGGAGGCCCGGAGTTTTGCGTTTGAATTAAGTTGGGGCGTTTGGAAAACAAAAATAGGTTTTCGAAATTAGTTTTAGGCAAACAATGCATGATGATGACGATGCAATGCACAAATTCAACGCGATTTTCTAGTAGTGGTTTTGCGGGATGCCACAATTCGACACCACTAACAATGGATCTCGCCCTCGAGATCCGCCTCATGGTACCGGATAGAAGGTCGGCGATCTGCGTCTTCTCGCTTCGTGTAGATCCTCGCGACACCACTAACAAGAGGTCGTTGATCCCGATCGTCGAGAGAACACTCCGGATAAACAACGGTCGAAGTTAAAGGTAAGGCCACCTCTAACTTCTATGGAAGGAGTAAAATTGCATCGACCCACCATTCAATGTACATAAGCGAATGATAAGAGTAGTGGTATGGTCGCGACTCCATCCCGCACTCAAAACATTACTATGTACACGAATAGACAGATTATGCAACCAACCCTCAAGATTCAGACTGAAGATCTCGACAAGCGAGGTTCGGAACAAAGGAGTGATGCAGTCTCTGCATCGGATCTGGCGTAGAGGATGTCGTCGCGTCGGAAAACACCGGAAGCACAAACAAGGAACAAAGGATGGTACCACGGAAGACGGATTCCTCGGATAGCATGAAGACCGGATGTAGCAACACCGTTACCAAAAGAGGAAGCGAAACCCTGAAGGTACGACGGAAAACCCACCACGAGAAGTCCTGGACTCGAAGAAAAGATAAGAGAGATGATTCAAAACACGTCGAGGTAAGAGGAGAATAGCAGAGAGGTAAGGAGTAAAAATCAGACCTAACCAGATCTATCCAACCGATTTTGCAAAATAGTTTTGACACTCTACTTCGGCCGTTAGCTAGGTTATCCTACAGGCTGGACTTGTGGGGTATCGCAACTGCTGAGCTCTGATACCACTCTGTAACACCCTCTGAATCGGACCTATGCAAGTTTTAGCAAAACTCGCCAAACCCGCATAGAAACGATTCGAAGGTGCCCACCAGGCACTTTCGTGCGGGTGGAAAAACAAAGTAATAACATTACACAACAGTCCTCGATGGGACCCACAGAACAGATATATATACAGCAGCGACTCAAAGAGTCAAGAATACAAATATACGGTACAAAGATCCAAATCACCTTGAAAACGATAAAGCGTCCATCTACGGACAAGATGCAAATGGGGCTAAGAGCCCTGAAGAATAACCAATGGCGTCCATAACCCTGCCCAGGCCAAGCCAGAAGGGTAACCCTGCTAACGGCGTCGATCTCAAAACCTGCTTAAACAAAAGGGGTGCCGACAAAGGGCAAAGGAAAAAGAAGGAGCGTCAGTACTGAGGCCAGTACACGGCGAGGCTAGAATTCGGCGGTCCTCGCCTACATAGGTATGGTGGACTGAGCGGCAGCGGCAGCATGCACTAAACAACCTATAGAGACTCGATACAACTGGCGGCTATCAGAGAGGGGTGAGAAAGACCTGTTCGGATCCAACCTGATACTATTATCAAACAAACCCATCCTGGCGTTTCCCCCTCGAAACCAAACGAGGAAGTCAACCGAGGAACTCACACAGTTGGCAGTTTTATTTATTCGGTTATAGTTGCGGCACTTTACTAGTCAGGTTTAGATAATCGTCCTGATAAAGTAAGCAGTGGGCACCTTTAGTTAATCATTCTGTTATAGTGGCATCACTTACTAGTCAGATTCAATTAGCATGAGATAACCCAAAACCCAGCAGTTGTTGGTACTTTTACTTAGCCATGCCGTTGTAGTGAAGCTGATTACTAATCATATCGGATACAAGTCAATTTAAAACAGTAAACTTTAGTTATAGTTGTCTATGATCAGACACTGTGCTCCAAGTCGTCCATAACCGCGGACACGGCTTCTCGAAAAGATTTAACCCTGCAGGGGTGCACCAAAGTATCCACAGGCACTTCGACCCTTTTTGCCAGATCAGTTAACATACACCCATCGGTATGTCGGCGGGGCCTAAGTCACGACGTTCCCAGACACAAAGCAAGTACATGGGGGCCACCCCACCGAGTCGACACCCGCAACGGAGTCGGCCGGTCTCCGAGACGGTCTCAGGGTTTGGGTATACGGCTGTGCACGACAGCAAATCCCCAAACGGGGACTGTCGGCACCGCGGAATCGTGTCCCGATCCTAAACAGTACAGTGTGCAGTACCTCGCACAATCGTAAATAAAGCAGTAAAACATGGCATAAGTACAGGATAGTAATAAAGCCCCAAACTACTTTGTGGCCCCCAGTACAATACTTTGAAATCAGGTAATTATCAATGGGGGGCCCATATCTCCCCACCTGTGGTTAGCGCGCTCGATCTCGGAACAGGTGTCAAGAACTCGGGTCCTACGGGACACAAGTGGGCGGTCGGAAACCAAATCTTACCTATCACCCACCGATGCCTCTGCTTAATTCATTTTTAGTTGTTAAACAGGAATTAAAGTGAAACAATAAATAAAGCCAAGATCATCTCCAACGTCAACATGCGGCAATTCTCCAACAAAGGTGGTACTTGACGACAAGCAAAACACTTGAGCAAGCGACTACGACACGCGGGTCCAACTATCTACCAAACAACAGGTAATAGGATGTGTCCAAGGCTATATATGGCTGCAAGGGATATCACGGGTACGAAATCTAGAGCATCCCAACACAGATAGCAAAGATCAACAGGAGGGAATAAATACTAGAAAAGTAAGATAGGTAGAAAGGGGGAGGTGCTCGCCTGAAAACATTGCCGAAGGGTCAACCGAAGATCGGGGCGAAGCTCACATCAACTCATCGGCCTTATCCGCGAAGAAGCAAAACACTAGAAGAAACACCGGATGCAATATTTAATACAACGGCAGAAGATCGGCATGATGCATGTATGATGCATGGCATGGCAAAGGTGCGATGCAATTAGGTCAAATTAAGCGGAACCGGGGTCCCGACAATTATTTAGGTGGTTCATGTTATTTAGCTACCCCGCACTTTAAATGTGGTTTTAGCATGGCAAAAGATAGCACCGGTTCGCTACACAAATTTAAATGAGGCCGATATAAGGCTAGATTTGCCCGCATATGGGCCCCATATTTAATTATTAGGTGAATCGGCATAAGGCCCCCAAACCACAGATATGCATGCGAGATGAATGATTACATATGCAACAAGTTGTTATGTTATAAAATAGGGTTCGAGGAAAGGGGTCACACATCAGAGGGGGTTCGACGATCTTGAGGTTCCGAGGGTTCGGGGTCCGACAGGGTCCAGGGTCCGGTCTCGGGGTCCAGGGTTTGACGGGATCGACGAGGTTTGACGGAAGCGTTCTCGGACTCCGGGGTCGTTCTCGGTATCGGGCAGATCTTGTCGCATCGGGGCCTCGATGTCCGGGGAGCAGAACTTGGGTCGGTGTCGGGTCGCATCGGCTTCTTCCGGGTCGGTGCCGTTCTCGTCATCGCGAAGGTCTTGCCGTGTCCCGCGGGGTCGGTCTTGCCGTTCTCGTCATCGCTAAGGTCTTGCCGTGTCCCGCGGGGTCGGTCTTGCCGTTGCGAGGGCCTTGTCGGTACCGCGTACCGGTCGGTCTTGGCGTTCGGGATGCAGAACTCGGTGTCCGGGACGGGGTACTTGTCACTCTTGCGGTCTTTGGGTGCTATGACGACGATCTTGTCGTTTCGATGTCGATGATCTTGGCGTCTTGGCGTCATCGGATGCTTGTCGGCGCACTCGGTCTTGGCGTCCTCGGGCATAGGGCTTCGAATCGGGGGAGGCGATCTTGGGGTACCGCGTGCCGGTTGCCGGGATGGAGAACTTGTGTTGGACTCGGGCGTTCTGGGCCATATGGACGTATGCACGCTGGATGGAGGGCGAGGGGCTCGGGAGCGAGCTTGCGGCGCGGACGCGGCCGCAAGCGGAGGTGGGGCCCGCTGCTGCGGCCGGGGGCGCGGCCACGGCCAGGGCGGCGCCGGGCGCGGAGGAGACGGCCGGGGGCGGGGCTCGGCCGGCGGCGAGGGGGTCCTGCTGGGGCGGGGAGGACGGCCAGGAGGGGGGTCGACGGCGATGACGGGCGGGCCTGAAGCGGGCCGGAGGCGGCGGAACTGGCGCAGGCGGTTGCACGCGGGCTCGGGACGGCGCGATGCAGAGGGGCGGCCGGCGCACGCGGCGCGCGGAACAGCGGCGGAGGGCGGAGCTGCCATGCGCGGCGCGGGCGCGCGCGAGGGGGAGGAGGAGGTGCTGGGGCGGCGCGGGGCGCGGAGGAGACGGCCGGGGGCGTGGCCGGAGCGGCGAGGGGGTCCTGCGGCTGCGGCGGAGCCTGGGGAGGAGAGTGGCGAGCATGGCGGGGTCGGGGCGCCAGCGCGAGGCGGCGGGGCTTGGCGAGGGTGCTCGGGTCGGCGACCAGGGCACGCGCGCGAGCGGCGGACTGCGGCGAGGCGGATGCGGGGGGGGCGCGGAGGAAGGAGGATAGAAGGAGGCGTGCGGGGTGAGCAGGTGAGAGGGAGGAAGAAGAACCCGAGGAGGAAGAGAACAGGGGAGGGGCGCGCGCGAGAGGAGGTGGGGCTCGGGGCCAGGACGGGTACGGGGGCGTGGCGTGCGTGGGAGTGCGTGGGTGGGGCCCGGGGTAGGGTCGGGGCCAGCTGGCAGGGGGACAGGGCAGGTGTGGGTGTGTGGCGTGTAGTGTGTGCGTGTGGGGGGAGTTAGCTGGGAGTGGGTGGGGCTGAGAGGGTGTGAGGGAGGGGGTTGGCCATGTGGCTTGCAGGGATAGGCTAGGGAGTAGGGGAGGGGTGAGGTGGCGGTTGCTGAGTGGCTGGGGTGAGGTGGCCAGGGGTGTGGGTAGGATAGTGGGTAGCTTTAGGATTTACGTAGGGCTGGCAGGGTGGACCGTTTCAAAAATGGGGTGGTCGTTCGGGTCTATCCGGCCCGTTCGACTGCCCCGCAAAACAATATAACAATTTTATTTAATTCTAAAACGTATCGTTTTGCAAAACATAGCCGACAACAAAATAATCCGGAGGCCCGGAGTTTTGCGTTTGAATTAAGTTGGGGCGTTTGGAAAACAAAAATAGGTTTTCGAAATTAGTTTTAGGCAAACAATGCATGATGATGACGATGCAATGCACAAATTCAACGCGATTTTCTAGTAGTGGTTTTGCGGGATGCCACACATAAAGAGCATAAAATTTGGCCTAAGTTAGAAACCTTGACATTAGCCTGAGACATAAGGTTGTACTTAGTTGAAACTCCACTAGTTACCACCCCTCATCATTACTACCCCCACCTGTAGATGCTAGTGCTAAGCATAAAACTTGATCAACTTTAGATGGGAATACTTGGTGGAAAAATGGTTATGAAAACCTTGGAATGATGGATCATTCTATTGAAATGTTTTGGACATGTGTTTCCAAACACTTGAGAATTTTGGTGATAAAAATGTTGAGGCATGAGCCTTAGCCCTTTATAAAACTGATGGTTGTCTGGATGCGATACCATTCCAATTTTATCGTACAACCACAATACCCGAATATTGGGTAGGGCTTGACTGGAAACTTATATTCCTTAGTATTAGTTCCCTCACGGCCAAGGTCTGAGCTGAGGCTACCTTGTGAAGATTTTCCACCTGTGCAGTACCCAAGATGACAGTTGGTCATGGTTGGGAGGCCAAACTCACAGGAGAGGTGCTTATACTAGGGCGTGTAATCGAAAGGTTAGGATTGATTATCTGCATACTGAGTATGGTGAATTCAGGATTTGTTCCTGACAGATGTATCGAATGTTGTGGTGAAAGTGTACAATCTCTGCAGAGTGTCAAACTATTCGAATAGCCGCATCCGCGGTTATGGACAGTTGGAGTGGCCATACTGTTCCCCCGTCAGACTTTTCAAAATGACTTGTGAAATGAATTGAGACTTTGACTTGACCACAACAGAGTTGTGACCTGAGTTACAAGATCCCACGTAGGAGTTATAAAATTATGACTAGCTTCAAAACTTAGTAGAGATAAATCTGGCTTTTGCAAAACAACCCTAGAGCCTAGTGTCCTATTATCCACAAAAACCCCTTTACCTGTTAGTATTAGTTTGCGAGTACTTGAAGAGTACTCATGGCTTTGTCCCTAGCTATTCCCATGGCAAGAATATGAAGAGGAGTACCTGGAATATGGACCCCAGGAAGGTTACGACAACTAGGATCATCACCCATCGTCAGCATTGCCTGTGATCCCGAAGATGGAGCTTCGCCTACGCTACCGTTATTACTACGTATTCCGCTGCTTGATGTTGTATTAAGAACTGGATCATGAGATCCCTATTTGTGTAAGAACTTATGTATCGTTTGTAATGGATGAAGTACTATGGTATCCAATTCTGTTATGTCTCGCAAAAATGGTAATCCTGGGATTGCGATGTATGGCATAACAGGCATCTAGGATTGAAAAATCCGGGTGTTGATATGCACTATGAGGCGCGTGTGGCTTGCGTCTGCAATTGGTACGCCGAGAAACGCAAGATCGGGATGACAAAGGGCAAAGCTCGGGAGATATTTATGGAGCCGTGGCAGTACTTGCAGGTAGTTTTATTTTCATACTATCGACTTGTTGACCGTCAGAAGTGTTTTCACTAATATGTGTATTTTGTCTACGCAGTGCCCTCCTTAGTACGTAGGTCAGGCTAGCCTGGAAGTCTTTCGGGCCATGGTAAGATATTGGACTAGCACCGGGTTCAAGGAGAAGCACGATCTTGGAGTGCTAAAGCGAGCCGCGTTGAAAGGTGGAACACACACGCAAGGCAACGTCACCCTCGCCTGCTGCATCCATAAGAAGGTGAAAAAAATGCATTCTCTAAACTTGGTCATCATGTGGTTCCTTACTCCGTGTTCCTCTGCATGTATCTCCATGCTCTCTTTTGCAGAAAAGAGAGACAGGCGTGGAGCCCAGCTTGTTCGATGTTTGGACCGATAAGCGTATGGTGACGGACAAAGAGGATGGGACAAAGAAGTGGGTGAGTTCTTGCGCCGAGATCCGGGATAAGGGGTACCAGGACAAGTATGCCGAGGTAAATGGCAAGGACGTGGACCCTCTCACCGCTCCCTTTGACCCCGAGGTGTCCATGCTAGCGGGACAAGGCAAGAAGCACGGCCGCTTGTGGATTGGAGACGGCTCCGTCAATCCTTTGATCGTCCCGTCTATGAGACAGGTCCGTCGTGGCAGGACGAGCGACATGTCTCAAGTAGAGACCCGCCCGACGGTTACGTCCACAGCTATTGACCAAATCCGGGTATATTCTTCTTCCTCGGTTATCCACACTTCATTACATGCTTTCCATTGCAACATTTATGACATTCTGATGACAAAACGTAGGCTGAGGTGGCCGCTGAGAGGAGACAAAGGGGAGGAGGCCGAGGCCAACTCTCGGCGGATGGAGGAGCAGATAAGACAACAAAAGGAGATGCTGACTCAGCAGCAGCAGATGGCTAAGAATGAGAAGATGATGGAGTGGATGGCACAGAACATGTCAGCCTTTATGGTGAGTCCTTGCTCATAGAACCTAAGAGAATCCGAACTCCATTCACCTTTGTGCATGCTTGATTTCCAGGCCTCTCAGCCAAGTGGCGTGACTCTTCCAGATCTTGGTGCTCCTCCTTTCACCTTCCTCACATGGGTAAGTTGTCTTGCGTATTAAGTGTCAATCTCTACATATCTATGTCTACTTCTTATTGACTAAGAATCAAAACCTTTTTCATCTTGTAGGGACAACCATCAGCTGCATCCAACAATGCGGAGCTCGGTGGGTCGGCAAGTCAGGATGACACCCTGATGACGACTCCTGCGACGAGTCAGCCTACCGTCAACAACCAACATGTCATCCGCCGGCTTGGACTCTAGGTTAGGGCTCTATGATCCTTATAGCTAGCACACGTTGGAAATCTAGCCATAGAGCATAGGTCTCCATACATAGCTAGCACATGTGTGGAAATCTACTCAAAGTTTAAAAACTATGAATTGTGGTTTGCTATGTTCCTTTACTTGGCAAAATTTACTTGCTATGTTTCATGAACTTGCCAAAATTTACTATATGACTTGTAGAATCACTCCGAACATAGGTCTCCATACATAGCTTCTTTACTTTTCAAGAATCTCATGTCTTTTTTTTGAACGTGTAGAATTTACTCTCATATGATTCACTTATAGAATTCTACATCGTACATGTTTTCCATATTGCTACATAGCTTATGTTGTCTAGTTTCCTTTAGTTATGCAATTGTATACCATGTTTCTTGTGATTCTCATGTCCTTACTTTCAAATGTGTAGGATATGCATGAAGGACGGAGATCTTCACCTTTTGCCGACTCAATGTGAACTCTATATTTCTATGTTGTATGGATTGTGTTTTAGAACTTGTATGTATGGAACTATTGACTCTATATTGTATGAATTATATTTTGGAACTTGTATGTATGGAACTATTGACTCTATGTTTCTATGTATGAACCATGGACTCATGTTGTTATGGATCTTGTGCTAGATCCTTGTTTATGATGGTTTTTGTTTTCATGGATATTTATCTGGTGCTAGATATGCTGTTATGTAATAATATATGTATATTTTTGTGTTTAAATTGTGTGGATAAAACAAAAATAAATAAAATGTGAAAATGTTAGGCCTTTTCCGTGTGTTTACTCAGCAACCCACATGGCAAAAGGTTCTTTGCCGTGCGTTTTTGAGAAAAATGCACGGCAAAGGACTTTAGGTATGCACACGGAAAAGCCCACAGACCAAGTCAGGACATTATTTTGCCGTGCGTTGAAAGAAAACACATGGCAAAGAGACAGGAAAGGCGCACGGCAAAGCCAGGGCACACAGCAGAAGAAGAACATTTTGCCATGCGTTTCACTACAGCACACGGCAAAGAGGACAGGGAGAGCACACGACAAAGCGATGCCACACGGCGAACTGACGAGGACGACGCCGTTACGTCCGCTGTAGCAGTCAAGCACTTTACTTTACCGTGTATTTGAAAAAACACACGGCAAAGACCTTTGCCGTGCGTTTTCCGGAAAGCACACGGCAAAGATTCTTTGCCATGCATTTCTTGCCGTGCAACGTTTGCCGTGTGTTGGCACATGGCAAAGCCTTTGCCATGTGGATTATCAATTTTGCCGTGTAGATTTACCACATGGCAAAGATCTTTTTTCCTGTAGTGCACCTTAAATAAGCTCTGCGTACAATATAATAAAATGGGAGAAACAAATTAACATGTAAAAGAGATATTGATTGGGATATTTCTCAAAGCACGCAAGGAAGGTATACATACATAAAAGCTCATATACCTTGACAATTAGAAAGCTACTCTGATACCATAATTTGAAGGATAGCTGTATTTGATAAAACAGAGTACCAGACAGCTTCAGCTTGCAGCCATGCATCTTACGCTTACATGTAAGAGCAACATAGAGTTGACAAATGAGACCCCATAAAAGCATTGTGCTATAAATTGGTTGGGTACTGTAGGTTTTCAGTGTGACATTAAACATTAGTTATGAGAGAGAAACTTGTGGCTTGATAAATGGGGAGAAGAACCACTAACAAAAAAGATGGAGTCCAGAGCCAATAATAGAAAATCATATCAATACTTGATTACCTAAATTTGACCACTTGCATAACCTTATGGCCTCGTTCTCATTTTGATTCAGCAGTCTGCATGTAGTAGACACATAAAAAAGAAAGCTACACTGAAGTTACCCGGTAAGCATCAAGTGAACTGTGTGTCTCGCGCGTCGGACGGAGAAGCAATCAAGCAGTGATTGACCAAATAGTGAGATAAGTTGAATTTCAACGGTTGAATCCACAGATATGGTTGTTATTGACCTGGAGATGTCAATTGGTTTTGAGGGTTGAGAAGGGAACACAGTACTACAGACATAACGCCATTACTGCAAAGTGGATATGGCGAATGAGAATTATCGGAAAGCAGAAATTATATTTAGGAGAGAGATCAAAATCAGAGTTGGATGACGCTAGGGTCATGTCTTGCCAGAACTTGGTTCAGGCTTCAAGGTGAAACACGAAGTAAAATCCATACATAGATGCCCCACGACTCTAAACCTGTAAAGAGATAAACAGATTATACCCAAAATCCATACAAGCATCTCCGTCCGTCCGACGGAGTCATGGATTCAGCGCTCCTTCTGGAGGTAGGCGACGTAGTCAATGGATGAGAAGGAGAAGGGGAGAATGGGGATCGTTAGTGGGAGGAGAAACGGAATATCAACCGCTTCTACTTTGTTCGATTGGTGTGTTTACTGCAACTGACGTGGTTGACTGAGAGGTGGGTTCACCTATTTAGTACTTGGTGACATTAGAATGCTTCATGTTCAGCAAAAAATGTTAGTGCGTTTGGGGAATAGATGATGACCATAGATTTAAGATCAGATGGATAGAAATAATTGGGATGATGTGGCTGCACCAAAATTCAGCTTGCAAACATTAAATGCATCTCAGTGGGGATGAACTTTATAGATATTATAGAGTCCCAAAGCTAGAAAGCTTTTATTTATTTTCTGATTATTTAATTGCCCCATATATCTCTTCTTATATAGGGGAAAAGGGGACCCCAAACCTCAATGGCCTAGCCATGTGGGACTAAACAAGGGAGAGGAGAGGGGGGCGTGGGCGGCCGGCCAAGGCCCCCATGGGCCCCACGCGGGTGCCTAGGGGGCCATGCGGCCACCTCCTCCCTCTCTTCCCTTTTGGATTTCCCTCATGGGTCTTTCCCAATAGGGAATTTCACCATTTTAATTCCTTTTTCTTTTATTAAATATATACATATAAATGAGTAAATCAATATTTAGCATTTATTTTCATATTATTTAATTTCCGTGGCTATGAAAATCCTCCCATCCCACTCCGGACATTCTTCGGACCTTCCCGAAACCCTTTCGATTTCTCCCTCTCTTTTCTTCGGCGATTCCGATGATATAAAAACGATTTCCTAGATTCTTCAAACCCTTAAGCGTGCAACTCAATGGTTCAGGAACACTCCAAACATGGTCGAGACCCCTCTCGGAGCAATGATCATTAGCGGGACCTGGATGCCCATAATGATCCTTGTGCGTTCCATGAAACTTTGTTGTTGAACCATCAACGTTGTGTCCTATTCCTTTTGTCTCTATGATACTTGTATTGTGTGAGATTTGATTAACGACATCACCATGTTTGGTTCAACCTCGTTACCGACAATCGCTACTTTACTCGTTCCGATAAGTAATATACGCGTGACCTAGTCACAATATACGCGTGCCTAGGTTTTACGATTTTAACCCCTGGCTGTTTGAAGGTAATTACCCTCCTGCCCGTGACACGACATGCCGCGTGCTCACCCCATCGATCCGGACTACAGTACAGATCCGCCGTCGCTCCACCCCTCTTGACCTCCTCCCCGCAGTCGGAGCTTCTCCCAGCCTCACCTCCTCCCATCCGCCTGCCCCAAGCGCTGCCCACGCCTTCTATTCCTCTATCGAGTGCACGCTCGATGCCCTGTGGAGAAGAACCAGTCCTCAGCGACCGTCACCAAGGCAGCCTAGGGTCGGCGCCGGACTGGGGCGCGGCCGCCGCGTCGGACTCGCGGGGTCTCGATTCCCTCCATCCATGGGTGCCGCGGGGGAGGTCACCGGAAACCTCAACCTCCATCGCGCGCTGGAGGAATCCTCCTGAATCCTCCGCCTGCCCCCTCCCTTGCTCTTCCCCGTCCTCCATCTCCCAGCGGCTAGCTGCTCTTTGCCACCCGCCGGAATCAAGCGTCCAGCCTGGCCTCCGGCCCATCTTCTATCCAGATCCGACCACCAGCCTGGTTACCGCCACCATCCTTTCGTGGTCCGCCACCAACGATCCTCCGTCGGTGCCCCTAGGGACGAGTGGGACTCTAGGCAAAGAAGGCGGAGTCACTGAGGACGCGACGTCGTTGTGGTTTTCGTGTGGGGCGTTGTCTCTCTGCCCCGTCATGGGAGATCTCACGACCTCTCCATGGAGCTCGTGTCCGTCGAGCTACCGGGGAACGGGGCATCGGAGGCGGTGGCACACTGATGAACGACGATGCGGAAGGGTCAACGTCAGCCTGAAAAGGCAGTAACTGGCGGGGTTGTATTGAGCGAAGCATGGCGTCGCTGATTGAAGCGACCGCGGCAAGTCCTCGGAGGCGACGTTCCAGGTGTGGAGAAGATATGGTATAGGGTGGTTGTAAATCTGAACACACGTTGGTTGCTGTTTGCACGCCTGGGCGATGCCACGATAGAGATAAGATAGCGCAGGAGCGCCATGTCTCAGAGATATGATGACAAAGCTGTGTGACATTTACAGCCACTCTCTCATAGAGTTCACCATATCAGATGTGGAATGTCCAACCCCGTGGTGTCGTGGAATCGACGATGACAATTATTTTCATAGGTCGACGTAGGTCGTATGTTATTAGATAAGTCTTTACAAGAGTGAATTCCATTTTTTACCCTCTATTTATGCATTTGAGACAGTAATTACCACATTTAGTAAAAGTTGTACCCAAATATCCTATTTAAGAAAATTCTAAACATGATTTTGTCCCATTTTAGCATTCAATACTTGTTCTTGGATAAGGCTGACATGTTAGGACGATGTGCCATCACAAAATATGTCAAGATTGGAGGACGTCGTCATCGATCATATCTATCCTTCTCTGCACCAAATGTTCTATCCTTTGCTGCCATCTCGATAATTCGAATCAATCGTGACCTTACACCTTGCCCAATAGATATGCATCAGAAAATGAGGGTTTAATGTTTCCAAACATGGTAATTTAGATGAATTTTTACTATATAGGGTAATTAGTGTCACAAATGCACAAGTAGAGGATAAAAAGTGGAATTCACTCTTTTGATAATTATCAGATAAGTCTTTTTTCCCCTCCTTCCATGTTTTTATTCATGGTGTAAAATAAGTGCAGATGTGGGACCCTATGTGACCGATGAGTTGGCAAAACATGTGGACAATTTGCTAACATGAAGCCTAATGGGTAATTAAATTGTTAAATTCCTATAAGATTTACATAAATTTGTGTGTGATAATTTTGTTAATTTTAGATATCCATGGTATGTTCACGCGCTAGATCGGAAAATAAGTGTTTCTCTTCTTTGTCATAAAGGTTGTTGTTTAGACATAGAGTGCAACATGTAATAGGAAGGAATAATGGACAGTAAATTTATGAGGAACAATTTAATATATCAGATTCAACTTTTAAATTTGAGCCCGTTGCAATGCACGGGCACTTTGCTAGTGGATATAACTTATCCGAGTGGGCCTAAAGTATCTTCCGTCACACAGATGGACAAATCCCGCTCTTGACACATACGCCTCAACCTTCCCTTTTGAAGTACCCGATCACACCTTTATGATAACCGTTTTACCAGGTGACATTTGATGCTCTCAATGCATTCTCGGGTGATAGTGATTAAATATGGTCTCACGGTTTGAGGAACAAGTGACTACGTTTCCTGATTATCGTAACTTGAACTTTATGTCATGATAAAGTTAACAATTCTTATTTTGGGTATGTTCACCATCTCATTCTTTGAATTAATGGGGTTCGTTGCATAGAAAACAAAAAAATCATACAGTTGCAAGTGGCAAGATCAAATCTAGGCGATACTTGTAACGGTTTTAGAAGGACTCACCCTTGAAGACCGTATGTGGGATAACGATCCCGCAAACTAACATGGTTGGTGTAGAGTGTGCACGACCGTCCTCAATGAAGTGTATAACGATCAGCTCCACAAAGGGTAGTGTCTCCGTAATCGATCATACATATGGTGTGCCAACTACTACCGCCCCTTGCTCCATGTTGGGGATCGGAAGTAGAGGATCCTTGGGAACTCTAGTAGTACTACTGCATGGTAGTGGTGGTGGTGGAGAATATATTGAGCACGGCTTCGCATAATCACCGTACTCGTGGCAATGGACAAGGCTAATAAGGGACGAAGATGCTAACCAAAGGGCATATGAGAGAGATGGAATGATGTGTGTGTAGAGGGGGTCTCGACCTCCACCTTTTATAGGAGAGGGGGCTGCCCCCAAAGGCCATAAACCAGCCCTTAGTGGTACCGCCACCTCTCCCCTCTTGATAGTAGTGGAGTCTTCACTCACACAAATCAAAGGGTCACCATAATTCCATTAATTCCCACTCAAAAATCAAAAGTCTTTCAATTAAGGAACTTTAATTCACTTGGTTTAATGCCACTAAATTTAATGAACACTTCATTTAATGAGTATTTCATTCAATGAACAATTCATTTAATGAACACATTAACAATTTAATCCCTTGCATTGTGTCGATACACCGAAACTATTCTCGTAGATTCAACGAAACAATTTCTATGATGTCTAGTGTCTTCTCCTGCGTTTCTATCCACTCAAATGTGTCAAATACTCTTAAGTGTGGCTCCCTATGGGTACAAGAACTATGTGGATATGAGAGAGACTTTATCCGATCAATAATCATTAGCGGAACCTAGAGATCCATAATGACTCCCACTAGCTCAATAAAAATCCAATGATTATTTGAACCTTTTTCATAGTAATCAATTCCTTTTGTATCACGATATTTTACTTGTCTAAGATCCGATCATTTGGTATCATCCATACTTAGTTTAATCTGGTTACCGATAAGTACTTTTTTCTCGTTCCCATGATATATCATTCTAGTGATCAAATCACTTTCTTGCAAGCTAAGTTAATGTGATATCACCGAGAGGGTCCTGAGTATATCTCTCCGTCATATGGATGGAAAAATCCCACTCTTTATCCACGGGCCTCAACTAACACTTTCCAAGTACCCGACGACACCTTTACAATCACCCAGTCATGGTGTGATGTTTGATGGAATCAAAGTACTTTTCTAGTGGAACTGATTGATGTGATCTCATGGTCTAAGGACATGAGTTACTTTGAATGAGATGGAAATACAAACTTGAGGACTTGATCATATTGCTAAATCTATTGTGGGTGACAGTTTATCATATCATTCTCCAATGATATGACTCTGTTATTAACAACATCCAATGTTCATTATCAGGAAACCTTGATCATTAGTTAATCAACTAGGTAGTATGAAGAGAGGCATTACTAGGAACCTTTTATTTGTTTATAAATCACACATGTATTAACGTTTTCGGTTAACACAATTATAACATGAGAAATAAACATTTATCATAAACATGGAATAAGATAATTACCACTTTATTATTGCCACTCGGGCATATTCCTTTTAGTCTCCCACTTGCACTATAGTCAATAATCTAGTTTGAAAAACTCGCATTCAACACCTATGGCACTTTGGTGTTATATATATGCGTCTGCTAGTGATAAACATAATCTCCAGATTTGACACATTCAGGTATGTGTGTATTTTCATGTATTTGCGTCTCTACGCATCACTCATTCTCAAATGAGGTGGCTTTGTATAAATTTGATAAGACCTTAGTTCCTCGAGGTTTAAAACATGGTGATATTATTGTCATACAATATATCTTCATAGTACTAGCCCATTATAAACCACACCTAGTTCCTTTGCTGCTACCATAGCAGTGTTATACTTAGCCTTTCGTTGTAGTAACGGTCATAATGTCCATAACTTTGGAACTCATCCAAATCCATCATGGAACTTTCTTCCATTACACTATTCCAGCTTAACCTATAGCCTAAATTGAGATAAAATTAATTTTTATGTTGTGACGAAACTAGTACAAATGTAACACTTTACAATGAACTATTTGTATAGTGCCAATGTAACACCTTACAATGAACTATCTGTATAGTGTCAATGTAACACTTTACAATGAACTATTTGTCACTTCTACATATAGAATATATACTTACTTCTTCCACAAATCATAAGAATATCCTTACTATCGTCCAATGATCATCTTATGAGTCACCCTCGTATATGCTCATAACATATAGAGAATAAGACATATTTGGATATGTACATATCACCGTGGCGAATGATCATCTTATGATTGATTAAGATATTCATGTGATTTCACTCACCAAGTGTTAAAACACTTGAATCTCGTTTATCAAGATATCCATGTGATTTTACTCACCAAGTGTCAAAAACCTTGAATCTTGATTCAACCTTTTCCATGTGGAAAGAACCTTTCTCGTCGTTTCCATATTGAACCCATTCAATATTTTATCTATGTACATTTTGCACCATATTAGCGTCTCAATCTATCCAAATAGATATTAATGCCTAATATTCGGGTTTTGCCTAAGTATTTCATCCAAATCTAATTTCAATGAAATTATTAACATGTGTCGATAAAAGATACATCTTTTCCAATCAATAATACGTCTTATACACAATGTATTAGAAATATGTCTTAGCGCTCCCACTTAATTTCTTGCAAATGCAAGTATCTTCATATTTTCTAATGAAATTAAACATTTTAACAGTTTCATCATGGTGAAGATCCCAACTCTAATATGCTTATTTCAACTATTGAAGTTTGCATGCCTTTTTAGCATCTTTTGATTTAACCAAACCCCTCGGACCGTGTAACGTACACGTCCTACGCAACCATTCTATTAGAAGAATGTTGTTTTGTTTGTTCAACTAGCATATACAACAATTGACATATGTAGTGGTTGCTAAACTAATCCTTCCATAGTAAATATCGTTAAGAAAGATATAATCTTGTCATATTCAACTATTTGAACATTGTCGTAAACTATTTACCGACATGTCGACTATTTTATAGATGTGAAACATCCATGTCGGTTTTTTATAGATCCAAATACAACCGATAGGCTTGATGCCTTCTAGAGGGTCTTCCAAGTTTAGTAACTTGGTTTCTCGTGTATGGAACTATCACAGATTTTATGGCTTCCAGCTATTTTCCGGAGTCAGGGCCCATCATCGCTTCTTTGCATATAGTCAGTTCATCATTGTCAAAAAATAAAAGATATAATATCAAATCTTAGTATTTGATTGTTTATCCGACCTACGCGGTTAGATCTTCGTTACCACAACCTTTGAGGCACGGGAGCCATGAGCATTATGGTTAGCTCCTGGACACTTTACGGTGATATGCAACTCAGCACACATAGCTCAGGTTCAATAAACTTATCAAAAGTTATATTGTCCTCACACTTAACTTTTCTCAAAAAATTCCTTCTCAAGAAATTTGACGTTTCCAAGCAACAAAAACTTTTGTATTTGATGTTATGGAGAAATACCCAAGGGTTATTTGAAATAACCTACAAATACATGCTCATACGGCTTTGGTTGTAAACATTTGACTTATGACTATTATACCAAAATTTAAGAAAGGACAAATTGGGTTTTATCCCAAACCATAACTAATATGGTGTCATTTCAACAGATGATGATGGTGCTCTTTTCAGTGTACAAGCAATAGTCACTAAAGCTTAATCCTTAAAATATGATGGAAATTTTATAGATAACGCTGTTTCTCCTACCATGTCAAACAAGGCTTGATTATATTTCACGAACAATCCATAATCCTATGGTGTTTCGAGAAATGCAAGTCAATGTAACGTTTCCTCAAATCTTAGGTGTTTTGATAAACTTGTAAATCAAATATATTTATTTATGATCCAATCATAAATTCTTTATTTTATTGTTACGATGATTTTCCACTTCATCTGGAAATCATTTGAATATTTTCAAATGTTTCATACTTCTCCCTTATCAATTAAATGTACACATGTATTTACTCAAATTTCGGAGAAAGCATATGAAGTTTAAATGCACCACTCACGACTACATATAATGGACAATTTACATTAACATGAACCATATCTAATAGGTTATTCGTTCGTTCTTCTTTGGCCCATGAATGTGGTTTTTTAATTATCTCTAGGAAAGTTTCACAAGCGTCAATTGATCAAAATCAAAAGACTCCAAAACCCCATTAACACGGAGTTTTATCCATGTTTACTTTCCAATATAATTTAAATGGCGATGTCACTCAAAAGTTATATTCCGATCATTTGCCTTGCGACTTTTTAGCATCAATGTTTATGTACGAGATTTATCCAACTAGATTTGGAAAAGTTCATCCATATTCTGTAGAATACGGTAATTATTTGAATAACCATTACTCTCATAATACTAGAACAAAATAAAAATTATTCATACAAATCTTGAAGGAAACATTGATGTCAATGAGAAACATAATAACACTTTATTTCTTTTCAATGAACACATCACATATTATTTTGCTAGTTACTTAGGCTATTGCAGTTCATGAATTGTGTTGTTCTGTATGACACTTCATACCAACCAATTCGGTATCCAATATCTAAGAACCATATTGTTTAACAAGCAAAGAATATATCCACAACATGTATATCATGTATATACCTAAGCTAGACATTTCTAATATTTTTCCTTTCCGCCAAATATTTACCAGATTCTCTTTCATCATTTCCTTTCCTTTTAAAAGAATCTATCAACATCAATAGTGGTTCCATAAATATGACACATAGTCCAAATCCTATTAGTCAAACACTAACATCCTTGGACTTGCACTATTGATATAGATCACGATCATCAAATGTTTTGCGCTCTTCCAAATTTCATTCATTTAGTAATCCTTTTAATGTAGTAAAAAATTTACCTACATCTTCTATCGATCCTTATAATTATAAATTTCATGATAAATCTACTATATATTATAAAGGTGAATTGCGAGTATAATGTTAGTTCCCAAAACCTTTTGTGCACCAAGTGTCTCTAACCTTTGCAAATTCTCATACAATATGAGAACATGTTTCTCATTAAAATTATATTCTATCATATTTCAACCAAACATTATTTCAGATATCATAATATCTTTCACACATGATGGTTTCTGAAACAATTCTTTCAGCTCCAAGATAACCTTGATACCGAAACAACTTTCGAATATCAAAGATCATGGAGGAAAACATCATACTTAGATATTAATGCTGGAATTTGTTACTCTTGATTCAATACTACTTATTGAATTTCACAAAGTAAGTGAGGTTTTGCTAAAAGTTTTCAATAATACTTTAAAATTTATATTGACACTCATAAAACAATACGATACCAATTCGTAAAGTAAAATTCCAGAATCCTATAGTTATATTATATCAATTGTAGCAAAACACAAGGCCGTAAACGAATGCGAGTGACTACAAAGAACTATGCAAATTCACTATGAATTAGTTATGATAAATTGAGTTTAATTTTAATCATATTACTATATAAACTCGCACTCAAAACCAACATCCGTTGAGTCGTTTTAGTCATTACACGAACTAAATTTACTACACCACGTCCGATCATCATGTGAGGCGATGTAGCTGCAATGGAGAGCATCATATGGGCATCATATCATTCATATGACTCTTTCTTTACCTTTCGGTTCATGTTCCAAGGTCATATATATACATGCTAGGCTCGCCAAGTATGAAACTTAGTATTTGCGTGTGTAAAACTATCTTACACCCGTTGTATGCGAACATAGAGTCTATCACACCTGATCATCACATGGCGCTTTGAAACGATAAACTTTCTTAATGGTGCATAGTAAGGCAGAACATATTATTATATTGATATTTAGTAGGACGAACTTTCCTAATATCTCATCAAAATTAAATTCTTAACCCATGTTAATAAAAAGGATACATCATTTCCAATCAACAAGATGTACTCCACATAATTTGTTAGAAATATTTGTCAATGCTCCCACTTAATTTCTTGCAAATGCAAGCATCTTCATCGTCTCTAATGAAATTAAACCTTTTAACAATTTCATCATGGTGAAGATTCCAACTCTGTGATGCTTACTTCAACCATTGAAGTTTGTATGCCCTTTTAGCATCCTTTGAATTAACAAAACCCTTTGGATCGTGCCATGTACACGTCCTAGGTAACCATTCTATTAGAAGAACTTTGTTTCATTTGTTCAATTACCATATACCAAAATTATATGCAGTGGTTTCTACATTAATTCGTCCAGACTAAATATCGCTATGAAAGATCAAATCTTGTCATAATAAACTCCTTGAAAATTGTCGTAAAATCTTTACCGACATGTCTACTATTTCATAGATGTGAAACATCCATGTCTATTTCTTTATGGATCTAAATACGACCGATAGGTTTAAAACCTTTCTGGAGGGTCTTCCAAGTTCAAAAACTTGATTTCTTATGTATGGAATAATCACGGATTTTATGGCTTCAAGCCATTTGACGGAGTCAGGTCCCATCATCGCTTCTTTGCATGTAGTCAGTTCATCATTGTCCAACAATAATGATTTACTCTCAAATCTTAGTATTTGATTGTTTATCCGACCTACTCGGTTCAATAGGAACTTAGACCTCCATTCCCACAACCTTTGAGGTACGTGAGCCATGAGCATTATGGCTGCCTCCGAGACACTTTTTGGCATTGCGTAACTCAGCACATATAGCTAAGGTTCAATAACCTTATCAAAGTTCTATTTTCCTCCCACTTAAACTTTTCACAAAAAATCTTTCTCAAGAAACTCGACGTTCTAAGTGACAAACACTTATGTATTTTGAGTTATGGAGGAATACGTGATACGTCGGAAACGTATCTATAATTTTTGTTGTTCCATGCTTGTTTAGTATCTACTTTGCTTTGCTGTTCCTGCACTTTGAGGTGTTTTTATATCTTTTCTGGAACTAACCTATTAACAAGTTGCCACAGTGCCAGTTGCCTGTTTTCTTCTATTTTTGGTTCGAGAAAGGCAGAGAATCAATATTCTCAGAATTGGATGGAACAAAAGCCAAAGTCAATATTTTACCGTGGGAGACACGAAGCCAGAAGACGAGACGGAGGGGCGCCACAGGGCGGCCATACCACCCTAGGCACGGGTGGGCCCATCCCGCACCTGGGTAGGGAGTGGCCCCTCTGGTGGCCCTCCTGGCTCGCCCCTTCGCCTATAAGAAGCCCCCGATGCAGAAACCCTAGGCACCTGATCAAAACTCCACGAAACGTTCTGTAGCTGCCGCCACCATCATCCCTAGATCGGGGGGATCTGAAGTTCTTCTCGGCACCCTTTCGGAGGGGAGATCATCCCGGAGGTCTTCTTCTCCGGTATGAAGCTTGAGTAGTTCCATCTTGGACTACGGGTCCATGTAGTAGATAGATGGTTGTATCTCCTCCTTGTGATTTCATGTATAGATCTTGTGAGCTCCGTTCATGATCAATATCTAATCTATTTGTAATCATGCATGTTGTGTTTGCTGGGATCCGATGGATATTGAGATACTATGTCAGATTGATTAATGGTTTTGTCTATTTTATTCTATCATGTCTGTGTTGTTTGTGATCTTGCATGCTCTCCGTTGTTAGTAGCTATCTTGGCCAAGTAGTTGCTAGTGACTCCAAGAGGGGGTATTTATGCTCGATAGTGGGTTCATGCCTCTAGTTTCCAAGGGAAGTGACAAAAATCTCTTTGGTTGTAGATGTGCTATTGCCACTAGGGAGAAAACAACGGTCTCTTGTTCATGGAACAAGTGGATTATTTACCTTACACACTTTGCTTAAAGCAGTTGTTTGTTGCTTGCAACTTAATACTAGAGGGGGTTCGGATGATAACGTGAAGGTGGACTTCTAGTCATAGATGCAGTTGGATGGCAGTCTATGTACATTGTTGTATTGCCCAATCGAATCTCATAGGATGTTTTTGTCTAGTATTGCATTGTTATATCTTGTTCAGTTCCTGTCAATTACCCTGCTGTAATTTATTTACCCTTCATGCCATGTTGTTTATCTAAGGAGAGCACCTCTAGTGAACTATGGACCCCGGTCCAATCTTTACCATTGATACATCTTCCACTATTACCTGTTTACTTGATGTAAGCAATCATCGCCTTACACACCATATAGTTAATCCTTTTTTACAGCAACTGGTGAGATTGACAACCTCACTGTTAGTTGGGGCAAAGTCTTGAGTTTGTGTTGTGCAGGTCTCCATGTTGCTTGCAGCACCTTTGGGACGTTTCCTTCCTCCTACTGGTTCGATAACCTCGGTTTCTTATTGAGGGAAACTTGCCTGCTGTACTGCATCATACCTTCCGCTTGGGTTATCCCAACAAAGTGTTGCTGCACTCATCAAGTCTTTTCTGGCGCCGTTGCCGGGGAGGCCAAGGACGTCTTCACAAGGGGAGTCCTCCTCAACCTTTCTCTTTACTATTTTTTTGTTTGCTTAGTTTCTTTTATTTGGTTTTGTTTGCCTCTTTTAATCAAAAACTCCAAAAAAATTAGTCTAGTTTGGTTTTCTTTTTTATCAAAAACACAAAAAATTAGTTCTTGCTCTAGTTGCTGCTGCTGTTTTTGGCTTGCCTCACTTTGCCAAAATGAACTCTGCTGAGAACACCAAGTTGTGTGACTTCACTAGCACAAACAACAATGATTTCCTTAGCAATCCCATTGCTCCACCTTCTCCTGATGCTATCTTTTATGAAATTAAGCCTGCTTTGTTAAATCTTGTGATGAGAGAGCAATTTTCTAGTACTAGTTCTGATGATGCTGCTGCCCATCTCAATAAATTTGTTGAACTTTGTGAGATGCAAAAGTATAAGGATGTAGATGGAGATATTATTAAGCTCAAACTGTTTCCTTTCTCCTTGAGAGGAAAAGCTAAAGAATGGTTGCTATCCTTGCCTAGAAATAGTATTGATTCTTGGACTAAGTGCAAAGATGCTTTTATTGGAAACTACTATCCTCCTGCTAAGATTATATCTATGAGAAGTGACATTATGAAAGTTAAACAACTTGATAATGAACATGTTGCTGAAGCTTGGGAAAGAATGAAATCTTTGGATAAGAATTGTCCCACTCATGGACTCACTGCTTGGATGATTATCCATACTTTTTATGCAGGTTTGAACTTCTCTTCCAGAAACCTGTTGGATTCAGCTGCTGGAGGAACCTGTATGGGCATCACTTTGGGTGCTGCAACAAAGCTCCTTGATAATATGATGGTTAATTACTCTGAATGGCATACCGACAGAGTTCCACAAGGTAAGAAGGTAAATTCTGTTGCAGAAACCTCCTCTTTGAGTGATAAGATTGATGTTATTATGGCTATGCTTGTTAATGGGAAAGCTCCTTTAGATCCAAACAATGTTCCTTTAGCCTCTATGGTTGCTCAAGAAGAGCAAGTTGATGTGAACTTCATTATAAACAACAATTTTGTCAACAATACTTATGGTAATTATAGGCCTTATCCTCCTAGTGGAAATGCTTATCATGGTAGATCTGGAATGCCTAGTGAAGAGAGGATTCTAGAATTTGAGAGATCCACTAAAAACTTTATGGAGATGCAATATGAGAAAAACAAGATTTTCACTAAGACTATGGAGGAACAATCTATTATCTTGAAAAATATTACTCACCAGCTTGATAATCTGAATAGAGAAATTCCTAGTTTACAGTCAAAAAATTTGAGTGTCGAGAAGAATATTTCCTCTTTGTCTGAAGCATAGTCCGCCTTGATTAATAAAATGGCTGCTAAACTTGAAACCATGGAAAGTACCTTCGCTGCTACTCATGACATACAAGTTACTATGGATGAAAATGTTAGACTATTAGCTCTGAAGGAAATATGCCCTAGAGGCAATCATAGAGATGATTATATTTCTTATGTATCCATGAGTTATTATAATGTTCCTTGAATATCCATATCAGGCAACTTGTATTGATTAGCAATTATGTGAATTATTTGTGAAACTCTTTACTTGTATGGTTATTTAATAGTTGTCCCTAGTCGGAGTTCATGTGAGGACACATGTGAATATTGGACTAGCACATCGATTGGTTGATGACTATGTTTCACAAGTCATAGACATGGAGATGTCAAACCAATGATGTGGACACATGTTATGAACATGGGGTTGGACTGACCCAACTTGAGACTAGCAATTAGTTGCATCTCTCTCTCTACACATCGTGTACGTTTTGTCCTTAGACCTGAGATGGTCGCATGTACTTGAGATGTGGATCGACATAATTTGGGGCTATCAGACGCTACTCCGTAACTGGGTAGTTATAAAGGTAGCTTTCGGGTTTGTTCTGAAGCATGCTGCAAGGCATGGTCAATCAAGATGGGATTTGCCCCTCTCTACTTGAGAGAGATATCTCTGGGCCCCTCGAGTGATCGGATCTAGAAATGCATGGCCGTGCTACATATGGTTAAGAGTTAAACTAGTAAAGGGATTCTAAATCACGGTATCGAGAAAGGGAGATCAGCATGGAGCTAGACCAAATATCATGAGGCAAAGTGAAAGACATGTACTAAATATTGTGATGGTTCGTCTGATATGATTTTGTATGTGTTTAGGAGTTGGCACGTCTTGCTAGAGGACGGTACAAACTATTGACACAATAAGTGTATTCGTGTCATGTCTACACCTATATGAACCTATAGGGTCACACACTTAAGGGGCTGTAAGCCTAATGAGGATTGGATCCGAATTAGACCAGGCTTAGGCTACAAATGGGCTTCTAATGTAGAAGCCCACTAGGGACGCCTATATAAGAGAGGGTGGGGTGTGCTGACCAGGGTTAGACTATTCCACCCAGCCGCCACTCCTCACGCCTGTATTTCATGTGCGGACCTAGGAGTCCGGCGTCTGACGCTTCCACCCTGTACGTGTGGATACCTCGGAGGCGCTGCATCTATAGCGCTTGGATGAGCCGCGCAAGGGGAGCTGCTCGTGGGACGAGAACAAGGAGGAGACGTAGATCGTCTGCACTGCCTCGACGCGCTTCATCAAGTTCCGCAACTGCAAGTCTAGTGGTAATCCCGTGATCTATGACAACCGTAATCCTGGCTTACGCGGTAGAAATTTTTGATTTGCGCTAGTGTAGCCTACCCGTATCCCTTCAGTGGTATCAGAGCCGTTGCTGTTCATTTATAGATTCAGGATGTTTGCATATGGTGATATGCAGATTGATATGAATGATGTGATCGATTATATTGCGGTGGTTCAGGATTGATCTATGATCTTGCTTTCCGTGATCGTGATTCTGAGGTAGTCGAACGAACCCCTACCGGTCGGTTTTCGCCATCGGGGTTGACAGTGACACACAAATACTTTTGAATCATGCGAAGATCAATATGATTGATCGAATCGGAACCTAGATCTAAAATCGATGTACCATGATCAAAGGAGTTTGATCAGATCGGAACAACCGCGAGGGGTGCTGCCCCTTCGAACCCCGCAGGGGGAGACCCCCTAGACCCCCCTAGTCGTAGCACATTTTTGTATTTCGTTAAGGTAACTAGGTCCTGAGAAGGTCACATGATCCGATAGAATGCAATAATATGCATAACTTGTTTTTGCAGGATGTATGTGATCAGTATGGCCCATATATGTATGTGATGCATGTATGAAATTTACATGACCTGCGTGTCGTGAGTATGGCAACACGGCTGGAGCCATGTGTGTTGTCAATTATTGTAATGGCCTGCGTGCCAACTTGTGATGATCCCAATTCTATGTAATTTTGATTACTAGTTGTTAGGGGTAATAGCTTATATAAGTTCTTGGAGGACTCATCACTTGGAGGATGGATCGCATGGAACATGAAGATGGAGATCATCATGGTGGACAGGTTCTATGCGATAGAGATCACCACGAGAAAATGGGCCATACTGTGTCACAACTATGTGAATGCTATTCTTATGTGTTTTACTCTATGCATGCTTAGATGATAGAAGTAGAACGGTCCCTCACAAAGTTTAAGTTAAACCATGCCCTCCAAACCAAACCTTGCACCATCCTATGCCCTGTACAATCATTGGTGGGCCTATGAAATTAGGGTGCCGCGGTTTTCCTTGGCTGGATGGGTTTGTATCGGATACCTACACGCATAAGGGTTGGTGAGCTTGACAAGGTCATCTTAACAGTTAAGGACGTTGGGCATAAATTTTGGGTGCCTAGTTTTTACATAAAGATGTCACCCAACAACAAGAGTCATATGTGATATGATTAGCAAGTGTTGCTTACCGATTTACCTTGTCTTCTAGAAGTGATGCTAAAGCTCACTAGTCGACTTGTTAATTTTGGATCTTGAATCACTTAGTATCAATAGAGGGATATTGATCTAAGTGGGAGTATATGCTATTAAATTGTTTAATATGTTTTACTCTTTCATGGTTACATGGCTTAGTATTTTGCATGTTTTCTGTTGTAGATCAATGGCACCGAACACTGCATCACCTTTTTCTTTGCGTTCGATTCTTGACAAAGATAAACTAAATGGAACAAACTATACAGACTGGGTCCATAACCTGAGAATTGTTCTCAGGTCTGATAAAAAGGAAACAATTCTGGATACCCCAATCCCCGATGAACCTGCTGATAATGCATCAGCTTCCCTAAAGAACGCCTACAAGAGAGCATGTGATGATTTTTTTGAGGTTAGATGTCTTATGCTTGCATACATGGAACCTGAACTCCAAAAGAAGTTTGAGGATCAGGATGCGTACGATATGATTGTTGTTCTTGAGGACATGTTCCAAGATCAGGCAAGGACTGAGAGGTACAATATTGCCAAGTCCTTTGTCGACTGCAAGCTAGCAGAGGGAGCAGCTATAGGCCCCCATGTGATCAAAATGGTTGGTTACAGTCAAATGTTGGAAAAGCTTAGTTTTCCACTAGGCCAAGAGTTGGCTTCTGACTTCATTTTGGCGTCTCTTCCATCTAGCTATGGGCAGTTCATTTCGAACTAACATAAGCTTGGGGTGGAGAAAGGCCTTAATGAGTTATGTGGGATGCTAAAAACTGCAGAAAGTGACATGAAGAAGTGTGCAGGGCATAGCCATGTGATGGTTGTGCATAAAAAGCCTAGCTTCAAGAAAAAGGGTACTTCTTGGAAGAAGGGCAAGGCTAAGGATACGATCCCTAAGCATACACCCAAGCAAAAGGCTGGACCTGTAGAAGATACCGAGTGCTTCTTTTGTCATGATCATGGCCACTAGAAGAGAAACTACAGCAAGTACCAGGCTTCTTTGAAGAAGAGTGGAAGTAAGAGTACTTCCCACTCAGGTACGCTTGTTGTAAATGTTGTGGACATTATTCTCGCTGATTCCTATGTTAACTCTTGGGAATTTGATACCGGATTGGTTGCTCATATTTGCAATTCGATGCAAGGGCTAATAAGGACTAGAGAAGTGCAGAAAGGAGAAGTCGATTTTCGCGTCAGAAATAAAGCAAGGGTTGCTGCATTTTCGTCGGCGTCATGCAACTTCACCTTCCGTCAGGATTTATTATGGAGTTGAATAATTGTTATTACATTCCTAGTATAGGTCGAAATATTTTATCACCTTCATGTTTGATGAGGGATGGTTATTCATTCGCGAGTGCAAACAATGGCTGTGTAATCTCTAAGAATGATATGTTTATGGCTGATGCTCCCATTGTGAATGGGTTATTTATTTTAAATCTTGATGATGCATCTGTTTAGAATGTTAGTGCTAAAAGGCTTCGGCCTAATGATTTGAGTGCTACCTATTTATGGAATTGTCGTTTGGGGCATATAAGTGAAAAGGTCATGAAGAAGCTCCATGGTGATGGTCTCCTAACTTCATTTAATTTTGAATCATACGAGACATGTCAGGCTTGTTTACTTGGAAAGATGACCAAATCGCCTTTTTCGGGTTTACCCGAGAGAGCGACAGACTTGTTGGAACTCATACATACTGATGTGTGTGGACCAATGAGCACGACAGCCAGAGGATGTTATAACTACTTCATTACTTTCACTGATAATTTCAGTAGATATGGTTATGTCTATTTGATGAAGCATAAGTCTGAAACTTTTAAAAAGTTCAAGGAGTTTCAGAATGAGGTAGAGAATCAATGTGGCAAGAAAATAAAGGCCTTGCGATCTGATTGCGGAGGTGAATATTTGAGTCACGAATTTAGCAATCATATTAAGAGTTGCGGAATTGTTCCACAGCTCACGCCGCCCAGAACGCCTCAAAGAAACGGGGTCTCCGAACGGCGCAATCGAACTTTGTTGGACATGGTTCGATCGATGATGAGCCAGTCGGATTGACCATTATCATTTTGGGGTTACGCTCTAGAAACGGCAGTTTTCACGCTTAACAGGGTACTATCTAAATCCGTAGTTAAGACACCATATGAGATGTGGACTGGAAAGAATCCCAGTTTGTCTTTTCTAAAGATTTGGGGATGTGATGCATTTGTCAAGCGACTTTAGTCGGACAAGCTAACACCCAAATCGGATAAGTGCATTTTCATGGGATATCCGAGGGAAACCTTAGGGTATTATTTCTACAACTGATAAGAGGGCAAAGTGTTTGTCGCTCGTAGCGGTGTTTTCCTAGAGAAAGAGTTTCTCACAAAGGGAACAAGTGGAAGGTCGGTGCAACTTGAAGAAATTCAAGATGAGCCCGTTGGGGATGTTTCTACAAGTGATGCTATTGTAGCAGACCAAGTTGAGGAACCTGTGGCAATAGAAGCACCACAACCACGAAGATCAGCGAGGCTCCGCGAAACGCGGGAATTATTATTGTTATACAATGATGAGCCTGCGACCTATGCAGAAGTGATGGTGGACCTAGAATCTGAGAAATGGCTGATCGCCATGAGATCCGAGATAGAGTCCATGGGAGACAATCAAGTTTGGAACTTGGTTGAGCTCCCTGATGGTTTTAAAGCCATCGAGTGCAAATGGATCTATAAGAAGAAGATTGATATGGATGGAAATGTTCACATCAATAAAGCTCGACTTGTTGCAAAAGGTTTTCGACAAGTTCAAGGAGTTGACTATGACGAGACTTTCTTGCCCGTAGCGATGCTTAAATCTATACATATCATTATAGCCATTGCTGCACATTTCGACTATGAAATATGGCAGATGGATGTCAAGAAGGCTTTCCTAAATGGAATCCTAACAAAGGACGTGTATATGATGCAGCCCGAAGGTTTTGTCGACCCTAACAATGCTGGAAAGGTATGCAAACTTCTAAAGTCTATTTATGGGCTGAATCAAGCATCTCGGAGTTGGAACATTCGATTTGATGAAGTTGTAAAGGAGTTTGGCTTCATCAAAAACGAACAAGAACCTTGTGTTTACAAGAAAGAAAGTGGGAGAGCGCTGGTATTTCTAATCTTATATGTAGATGACATATTACTGATTGGAAATGGCATTCCTATGCTCGAGTCTGTTAAGACCTTGTTGAAAAATAGTTTTTCGATGAAGGATAGGAGAAGCGACATATATTCTAGGCATCAAGATCTATAGAGATAGATCAAGGAGGCTAATTGGATTAAGCCAGAGTACATACATTGACAAAGCGTTGAAATGGTTCAGCATGGAAGAGGCTAAGAAGGGGTTCTTGCCAATGTCTCACGACATTAAACTCAGCAAGACTCAGTGTCCTTCGACTACTGATGAGCGTGAGCGCATGAGTAGGGTTCCATATGCTTCGGCTCTTGGATCCATCATGTATGCAATGATATGTACTCGCCCAGATGTTTCCTATGCTCTAAGTGTTACGAGCATATATCAGGCTGATCCAGGTGAAGTTCACTGGACAACGGTAAAGAATATCCTTAAGTACTTGAGAAGGACTAAGGATGTGTTCCTAGTTTATGGAGGTGAGGATGAACTCAGTGTAAGGGGTTACACAGATGTGAGTTACCTTAACGACTCAGATGATTCCAGATTGCAATCTGGTTATGTGTTTGTCATGAATGGTGGTGCTGTGAGTTGGAAAAGTTCCAAGAAAGATACGGTGGCCTCCTCTTGAACAGAAGCTGAATATATTGCCGCCTCGGAGGCTGCAAAGGAAGCTGTTTGGATTAGGAATTTCCTGATCCCTCTTGGTGTGGTTCAGGGCGCGTCTAATCCTATGGACGTTTATTGTGACAACAATGGTGCAATTGCACAAGCCAAGGAACCTAGACAGCACCAGAAGAACAAATATATTCGCATGCGTTACCATCAGACTCGTGAGTTCATTGAGGATGGTAGTGTCATGATATGCAAAATACATACAGACTCAAATGTTGCTGATCCTTTTACAAAGCCACTCCCACAGCCTGCGCATGAGGCACAGGCAAGAGCAATAGGTATTAGATACAATCTAGGTTGACTATAGTGCAAGTGGGAGACTGAAGGAAATATGCCCTAGAGGCAATCATAGAGATGATTATATTTCTTATGTATCCATGAGTTATTGTAATGTTCCTTGAATATCCATATCAGGAAACTTGTATTGATTGACAATTATGTGAATTGTTTGTGAAACTCTCTACTTGTATGGTTATTTAATAGTTGTCCCTAGTTAGAGTTCATGTGAGGACACATGTGAATATTAGACTAGCACATCGATTGGTTGATGACTATGTTTCGCAAGTCATAGACATGGAGATGTCAAAACAATGATGTGGACACATGTTATGAAAATGGGGTTGGACTGACCCAACTTGAGACTGGAAATTAGTTGCAGCTCTCTCTCTACACATAGTGTACGTTTTGTCCTTAGACCTGAGATTGTCGCATGTACTTGAGATGTGGATCGACATACTTTGGGGCTATCAGACCCTACTCCGTAACTAGGTAGTTATAAAGGTAGCTTTCGGGTTTGTCCTGAAGCATGCTGCAAGGCATGGTCAATCAAGATGGGATTTGCCCCTCTCTACTTGAGAGAGATATCTCTGGGCCCCTCGAGTGATCGAATCTAGAAATGCATGGCCGTGCTACATATGGTTAAGATTTAACCTAGTAAAGGGATTCCGAATCATAGTATCGAGAAAGGGAGGTCAGCTTGGAGCTAGACCAAATATCGTGAGGTAAAGGGAAAGACATGTACTAAACCTTGTGATGGTTCGTCCGATATGATCTTTGTATGCTTTAGGAGTTGGCACGTCTTGCTAGAGGCCGCTACCAACTATTGACAGAATAAGTGTATCCGTGTCATGTCTATACGTTTATGAACCTATAGGGTCACACACTTAGGGGGCTGGAAGCCTAATGAGGATTGGATCCGAATTATACCAGGCTTAGGCTACTAATGGGCTTCTAATGTAGAAGCCCACTAGGGACGCCTATATAAGAGAGGGTGGGGCGTGCTGACCAGGGTTAGACTATTCCACCCAGCCGCCACTCCTCACGCCTGTGTTGCACGCATGGACCTAGCAGTCCAGCGTCTGACGCTTCCACCCTGTACGTGTGGATACCTCGGAGGCGCTGCATCTGTAGCGCTTGGACGAGCCGTGCAAGGGGAGCTGCTCGTGGGACGAGAATGAGGAGGAGACGTAGATCGTCTGCACTGCCTCGACGTGCTTCATCAAGTTTCGCAACTGCGTGTCTAGTGGTAATCCCGTGATCTATGACAACAGTAATCCTGGTTTACGCAGTAGAAAATTTTGATTTGCGCTAGTGTAGCCTACCCGTATCCCTTCAAGTTAAACTTCATGCTAAGTGGGAAAGGGAAGCTGAAATTGATAGAAACAAAAGTGTTTACACCATCACTAGAATGGAGACCAGGAAACAACAAGAAGCCCATATTCCTCCTCCTACAATGCCTAAGCCTAATGAGTCTACTACTAGTGATGCTAAGTTTGATTTTGTTATAGATGGTTGCAATATTTCTGAAGTGATTATGTTTTTGCATAAGCTTGTTAGAAGTCCTGATGCTAGTGATATGCATGTTGCTTTCACCAAACACATTATAGATGCTCTTGTTAAGATTAAGGAAGAGAAGTTAAAACATAAATCTTTTATTCCTAAGAAAGTAGAAGATAGTTGGGAACCCATTATTAATGTGCAAGTGAATGACTTTCATCTTAAAGCTTCATGTGATCTTGGTTCTAGTGTCTCTATTATGTCTAGGAAGATTTATGAAATGCTTGATTTGCCACATTTGGAAGATTGTTATTTGGATGTTCCACTTGATGATAATGCTAAGAAAAAACTAATGGGGAGTATTAATGATGTTCTCATCATGGTTAACAATGCTTATGTCCGTGTTGATTTCTATGTTTTGGGTTAAATACAATGCTTCTTGTCCTATTACTTTGGGGGGGCCTTTTCTTAGAACTGTTGGTGCATCATTGATATGAAAAAGGCACCATTAAATATCAATTCCCATTCAAGAAAGATATTGAACACTTCCCTATGAGGAGAGATAAGTTGCTTTTTGCTCCTCCTTTGAAAGTAAGGTTTGATGTTAATGCTTCCTCATTTGAAAATACTTGATATCTTGCTTCTTGTGCCTAACTTAAAGGCGTTAAAGAAAAGTACTTGTTGGGAGATAACCCAAGAGTTTCCTTGAGTCTTAGAAGTTATTACTTCAGTAATGATCCCTCCTTATCCTTTTTGTTTTCTTTTTGTGCCAAGAATGACCTCTAATGAGAGGGAAGTAAGATTTGGGGAGTTGCTGTCCCGAAACCGATTTTTGTCTATAAGGCTCGGCTTGTCGCAAAAGGTTTTCGACAAGTTCAAGGTGTTGACTACGATGAGACTTTCTCTCCCGTAGCGATGTTTAAGTCCATTCGGATTTTATTAGCAATTGCTACATTTCATGATTATGAAATATGGCATATGGATGTCAAGACTGCGTTCCTCAATGGCAAGATTGATGAAGAGTTGTATATGATGCAGCCCGAAGGTTTTGTCGATCCTAAGGATGCTAATAAGGTGTGCAAACTTCAGCGTTCCATTTATGGACTGAAGCAAGCATCTCGGAGTTGGAACCTTCGTTTTGATCAAGTGATCAAGAGCTTTGGATTTGTTCCAAATTGCTATGAAGCTTGTATCTACAAGAAAGTGAGTGGGAGCTCAGTGACATTTCTAGTACTATATGTGGATGACATATTGATTATTGGAAATGACATTGGTATGCTTAACGATGTGAAGTGTTATTTGAATAAATGATTTTCAATGAAAGACCTAGGAGAAGCTGCTTATATATTAGGCATCAAAATCTATAGAGATAGACAAAGACGCCTAATAGCTTTAAGCCAAAGTACATACCTAGACAAAGTTCTGAAAAGGTTCAGAATGGATAAAGCAAAGAAAGGTTCATTGCCCATGTTGTCAGGTAAGATATTGAGCAAGGCTCAGTGTCCAGCTATGGTAAAGGATAGAGAAACTATGAGCAAAGTGCCTGATGCCTCGGACATACGTTCCATCATGTATGCCATGCTGTTTACTAGACCGGATGTGTCCAATGCTCTTAGTTTGACGAGCAGATACCAAAGTGATCCAGGAGTGGAACACTGGACAACCGTAAAGAACATCCTAAAGTATTTAAATAGGACTAAAGAAATGTTCTTGGTGTATGGATGTGACTAGAAGCTCGTCGTAAAAGGTTACGTCGACGCTAGTTTCGACACCGACCCAGATGATTCTAAATCTCAGACAGGATATGTTTATATTTTGAATAGAGGAGATGTGAGCTGGAGAAGCTGCAAGCAAAGCGTGATCGCGGGATGTATAGTAGAATCGGAATACATGGCTGCTGCAGAAGCGTCAAGTGAAGTAGTTTGGATAAGGAACTTCATCACTGAGCTTGGTGTGGTTCCAAGTGCCTTGGACCCACTGGAGATATTGTGCGACAACACTGGCACCATAGCATTGGCTAAGGAACCAAGATATCATCCAAAGACCAAGCACATCAACCGCCGATTTCATATAATTCGAGATTATATAAAAGATGGAGATCTGAAGATTATCAAAGTACATACGGATCTGAATGTCGCAGATCCGTTGAGTAAACCTCTTCCACGAGCAAAACATGATCAGCACCTTAATGCCATGGGTGTTAGATTGTTGCCAGATGTAAACTAGATTATTGACTCTAGTGCAAGTGGGAGACTGTTAGAATTATGCCCTAGAGGCAATAATAAAGATGTTATTGTTATAATTCTTGTTCATGATAAAGTTTATATTCCATGCTAGAATTGTATTAAGCGGAAACTTTGATACTTGTGTAGTTTATGAACAACACCGTGTCCCTAGTACTCCTTTATGGACTAGCTCATTGATTAATGATGGTTAAGGTTTCCTAACCATATACATGAGTTGTCTATTAATAATGAGATCATGTCATTAGGATAATGATATGATGGATAGACCCAAATTAAGCATAGCAATTAGATTGTGTCATCGTGTTCATCTTTGCGATGCTTTTTCCTATGTCAAATATTGTATTCCTTAGACCATGAGATAATGCAAATCCCTGGTATTGGAAGAAAGCTTTGAGGTCATCAAACATCATCCTATGTGAGGGTGATCATAAAGGTGTCTCTTAGGTGATCGGAAAGTACTTGTTGGGTTGTATGTATCGAGATGGAATTTGTCCCTCCCGAGTCGGAGAGATATACTTCGGGCCCACTCGGTAATCGATATCAACACCGCTTACAAGCACGTGGTTAAGGAGTTAATCACAATGTGATATCAGATTACGGAACGAGTAAAGTACTTGCTGTGAACGAGATCGAACTAGGTATACCGATACCAACGATCGAATCTCGGGCAAGTAAAATATCGCGTGACGAAGAGAATAAATATATGGGATTAATTGAATCCTGGCATCGTGGTTCATCCGATATGATCATCGATGAATATGAGGGAGTCAATATGGGTTTCTAGATCCCGCTATTGATTATTGATAGAAGATCATGTCTGCATATTCTCGAACTCGTAGGTTCACACACTTAACGTGCCTCGACGCTAGGATAAAATGGATAATTGGTTTATGAGTTTTTGTTCGGAGTCTCGGATGAGATCCAGGACATCACGAGAGGTTCCGAAATGGTCCGGAGAATAAGATTCATATAAAGGAAAGCAGTTTTTGGATTTCGGAATCGTTTCGGAGCATTCGGTATTGTACCAGAAGGTTCTAGAAGCTTCCGAAGTAGGACCAACGTGGCCCCACTTGTCGGAGGGGTGCGTGGGCCTACAAGGGAGTGCCCTGGCCTCTTTGGGCCAGGGGAACAAGGCCCCATAGGCCCAGCCGGCCAAACCCTAGGGGAAACCCTAGGGAAACCTTCTAGAAGGGGGGGGAGACTTGCCCCCCACTCCACCCTTGGGGCCACCGCCCTAGGTCTTGTAGGAGGGGCCAAGGGGGCCGACCAGCCCCCTATATAAGGTGGGTATGGGGCGCACCCTCCCCTCACCCCAAACCCTAGCCGCCAGCTGCTGCCCTTCCTCTCTCTCTCTCCCGACTGCGTGTAGGCAAAGCCCTGCTGCAGAAACTCTCCACCATAGCACCACGCCGTCGTGCTGCAGATCCAATCCATCTCTGCACCCCACTTGCTGGACCAAGGAAGGAGGAGATGTCGCGGCACCGTACGTGTGCATCTCTCGGAGGCGCCGCCACTTGCGGCGTAGGATCAGATCGGATCACGAGGAGGAGACGGCTAGTACGACTACATCAACCAAGTTCTGTTGAACGTTTCCGCTGTGTGATTTCTTCAAGGGTATGAAGATCTCATTTATCCCTCTCATTGATTGCATCTCCTATATTAGATCTTGGATTTACCGTTCGCATCCGTAGAATTTTTTTGATTTACTATGCTGCAAAACCCTTTAGTGGTATCAGAGCTAGATCTATGCGTAGATGTGTTTCACGAGTAGAACGCAACATGCTTATTGCGGGCGTTGATGTTTTCTGTTGCAAGCCTCTTGTTGTGTACTTCTTATGACGCGGGATAGTGAGATCAAAGCGGTCCAGTCCAACTTTACGTGACTTCGTTCCCGAGACCGGCTCCGCAATTGACGCGTGGCTTGTTCCACACATGCGGCTGGTGGATGCCAGTTTCTCTCACTATAGTAGTCATGGGATTTACACCGGATGTTGGCAACCATAATATCACCGTTTTGGCTTTCCGTAGGTAAGAATCGTTCTTAGCTTGTTACTCCCATAAGCCATGTAAAACATGCAACAACAAAGTAGAGGCGTCTAACTTGTTCTTGCAGGGAGTGTTTTGTGATATGGTATGGCCCAAGATATGATGTGTATGTTGTATGCAATGATCATGTTTTGTAATATTTTACGACTTGCATGTTGATGAGTTCACAACCGGTAGGAGCCATATGGTTGTCTTTATAATTGTGTATGACCTGTGTGTCAACTTCTTATACACCATGTAGTAGCTTTACTTTATCACTAAGTAGTTAGCAATAGTTGTAGTTGCTATTCGTGGTGGAGGCAATCATGGTGGAGTGATGAAGATCATGCTGGCGCGCACAAGATGGAGATCATTGCGCGGAGATTGTCTATACCATGTCACATAAAATTATATGCATGTGATGTTTATCCTTTTATGTATCTTATTATGCTTAGATCGCGACGGTAGCATTATAAGATGATTCCTCACATAAAGATCAAGATAAAATTGTGTTCTCCCCATGTATGCACCATTGCGAAAGTTCGTCGTGTCCAAGCACCTCGTGATGATCGGGTGCTATAAACTCTATGTTCACATACAACGGGTGCAAGCCAGTTTTGCACATGCGGAAATAGTTGGGTTTGACTTGACGAGCCTAGCATGTACAGACATGGCCTCAGAACACACGAACCGAAAGGTTAAGCATGAGTCATATGAATGATATGATCGACACTTTGTTGTGCACCATTGAAACCACATCTCTTCTCTTGAAGATCGGATTAGATGTGGTGAATTTGGATCATGTTCACTAAACAACTTGAGGGATGTTGAATTTACTGGGAGTTCATCTAGTAATTTGATTAAGTTGAACTAGTTATCATGAACATAGTTTAAATTGTACTTGCAAATTTTGTAGATCAAATGGCTAAGTCCAACTTCAACTTCAATGTTTTTCTGAGAAAGAAAAGCTTGAAAACAATGGGTCTAACTTCACCAACTGGTTCTGCAATCTGAAAATCATTCTCACTGGCAGACAAAAGGACTATGTCCTAGAGAAAGCGCTAGGTGACGCCCCTTCCATTGATGCGCCAACTGATGAAAAAGTTGTTTATCAGTCACGCAAAGATGATTAAGAGTACCATGTTGTTTGCTATGGAATCGGACCTTCAAAATCGTTTTGAGGAGTTCGCCGGGCCCTTTGAGATACTTGAGGAACTGAAAACCATGTTTCAGACTTAGGCCCGTTCTGAGAGATATGAGATCTCTGAGAAGTTCTTTAACTGCAAGATGGAGGAAGGGAGTTTCGTTAGTGAGCACGCCATTAAGATGTCGGGCTACACTCAACGTCTTGAGCAACTGGACTGCAAGATTCCAGAAGAGCTCAAGATTGATAGAGTTCTGCAATCACTCCCTCCTAGCTACAAAGGTTTTGTAGTTACGCACAATCAGATTGGTTCCACTAATATGATCACTGAGCTCTTCGCTAAGCTGAAAGATGCGGAGGTGGATATCAAGAAAGATAATCATGTGTTGATGGTCAACAAGACCACTAGCTTCAAGAAAGGTAAGGGTGAAAAGAAGTCCTTCAAGAAAGTAATTAGCGGACAAGAAGGCTGGCACCATTAAAGGTATATTTGATATACATGTTATTGATGTTTACCTTACTAGCGCTCATTGTAGTGCCTGGGTATTTGATACTGGTTCAGTTGCTAATATTTGTAACTCGAAACAGGAGCTACGGAATAGATGGCGGCTAGCAAGGGATGAGGTGACGATGCGCGTTGGCAATGGATCAAGAGTTGATGTGATGGCCATACGCTCTCCTTAGTTTTACCTTCGGGATTAGTTTTAAACCTTAATAAGTGTTATTATGTGCCTGCGTTGAGCATGAACATTATATCTGGATCATGTTTATTGCAAGAAGGTTATTCATTTAAATCGGAGAATAATGGTTGTTCTATTTATATGAGTAACATCTTTTATGGTCATGCACCTGCTATGAATGGTTTATTTCTTCTGAATCTCGAAAGCAATGAAACACACATCCATAACATTGAGGCTAAGAGATGCAAAGTAGATAGTTATAATTCGACTTATTTGTGGCACTGCCGTCTAGGTCATATTGGTGTAAAACGCATGAAGAAACTCCATTCTGATGGACTTTTGGAGTCTCTTGATTTTGAATCATTTGACACATGCGAGCCGTCCCTCATGGGAAAGATGATCAAAACGGAATAATGGAGCGAGCAACGGACTTGTTGGAAATCATACATGCCGATGTATGCGGACCAATGAGTATTTCGGCGCGCGGTGGATATCGCTATTTTCTCACTTTTACTGATGACTTAAGTAGATATGGGTATATCTATTTAATGAAACATAAATCTTAAACGTTTGAAAAGTTCAAAGAATTTTAGAACAAAGTGGAAAACCATCATAATAGGAAAATTAAATTTCTACGATCCGATTGTGGAGGTGAATATTTGAGTTATGATTTTCTCACGCATCTTAAAGCAAGAGGAATCGTTTCGCAACTCACGCCACCCGAAACACCACAACGCAATGGTGTGTCTGAACGCCGGAATCGAACTCTATTAGATATGGTGCGATCAATGATGTCTCTTACAGATTTTCCGTTATCATTTTGGGGTTATACATTAGAAACCGTTGCACTCACTTTAAATAGGGCACCATCTAAATCCATTGAGACGACACCGTATGAACTATGGTTTGGTGCTAAACCTAAGTTGTCGTTTCTTAAAGTTTGGGGATGCGAAGCTTACGTCAAGAAGTTGATGCCGGACAAGCTCGAACCCAAAGCGGAGAAATGCGTCTTCATAGGATACCCTAAGGAAACGATTGGGTATACCTTCTACCACAGATCCGAAGGCAAAGTGTTTGTTGCAAATAACGAATCCTTTCTTGAGAAGGAGTTTCTCTCGAAAGAAGTGAGTGGGAGGAAGGTAGAGCTAGACGAGGTTATTGAACCTTCTCTCGAGTTGGAGAGTAGCGCAGCACCCGAAATTGTTCTAGTGTCGTCTGCACCAACAAGAGAGGAAGCTAATGACGAGGATCATGAAACTTCGAACGATGCTACTGCTGAATGTCGCAGGTCGACAAGGTCGCGTGCTACTCCTGAATGGTACGACAACCCTGTCTTAACTGTCTTATTGGTAGGCAACTGTGAACCTGCGAACTATGAGGAAGCAATGATGAGCCCAGACCCCGAGAAATGGCTAGAGGCCATGAAATCCGAATATCCATGAGCAAAAACCAAGTATGGACTTTGGTGGACCCTCCTAGCGACCGTAAGGCCGTTGAGTGCAAATGGATTTTCAAAAAGAAAACGGACACGGATGGTAATGTTACTGTCTATAAGGCTCGGCTTGTCGCAAAAGGTTTTCGACAAGTTCAAGGTGTTGACTACGATGAGACTTTCTCTCCCGTAGCGATGTTTAAGTCCATTCGGATTTTATTAGCAATTACTGCATTTCATGATTATGAAATATGGCAGATGGATGTCAAGACTGCGTTCCTCAATGGCAACATTGATGAAGAGTTGTATATGATGCAGCCCGAAGGTTTTGTCGATCCTAAGGATGCTAATAAGGTGTGCAAACTTCAGCGTTCCATTTATGGACTGAAGCAAGCATCTCAGAGTTGGAACCTTCGTTTTGATCAAGTGATCAAGAGCTTTGGATTTGTTCCAAATTGCTATGAAGCTTGTATCTACAAGAAAGTGAGTGGGAGCTCAGTGACATTTCTAGTACTATATGTGGATGACATATTTATTATTGGAAATGACATTGGTATGCTTAACGATGTGAAGAGTTATTTGAATAAATGATTTTCAATGAAAGACCTAGGAGAAGCTGTTTTTATATTAGGCATCAAAATCTATAGAGATAGACAAAGACGCCTAATAGCTTTAAGCCAAAGTACATACCTAGACAAAGTTCTGAAAAGGTTCAGAATGGATAAAGCAAAGAAAGGTTCATTGCCCATGTTGTCACGTAAGATATTGAGCAAGGCTCAGTGTCCAGCTACGGTAAAGGATAGAGAAACTATGAGCAAAGTGCCTGATGCCTTGGACATACGTTCTATCATGTATGCCATGTTGTTTACTAGACCGGATGTGTCCAATGCTCTTAGTTTGACGAGCAGATACCAAAGTGATCCAGGTGTGGAACACTGGACAACCGTAAAGAACATCCTAACGTATTTAAATAGGACTAAAGAAATGTTCTTGGTCTATGTAGGTGATGAGAAGCTCGTCGTAAAAGATTACGTCGACGCTAGTTTCGACACCAACCCGGATGATTCTAAATCTCAAACAAGATACGTTTATATTTTGAATGGAGGAGCTGTGAGCTGGAGAAGCTGCAAGCAAAGTGTGATCACGGGATCTACAGTAGAATCGGAATACATGTCTGCTGCAGAAGCGTCAAGCGACGGAGTTTGGATCAAGAACTTCATCACTGAGCTTGGTGTGGTTCCAAGTGCCTTGGACCCACTGGAGATATTGTGCGACAACACTGGCGCCATAGCATTGGTGAAGGAACCAAGATATCATCCAAAGACCAAGCACATCAACTGCCGATTTCATATAATTTGAGATTATATAATAGATGGAGATCTGAAGATTAGCAAAGTACATATGGATCTGAATGTCGCAGATCCGTTGACTAAACCTCCTCCACGAGCAAAACATGATCAGCACCTTAATGCCATGGGTGTTAGATTGTTGCCAGATGTAAACTAGATTATTGACTCTAGAGCAAGTGGGAGACTGTTGGAATTATGCCATAGAGGCAATAATAAAGATGTTATTGTTATAATTCTTTTTCATGATAAAGTTTATATTCCATGCTAGAATTGTATTAAGCGGAAACTTTGATACTTGTGTGGTTTATGAAAAACACCGTTTCCCTAGTACGCCTCTATGGACTAGCTCATTGATTAATGATGGTTAAGGTTTCCTAACCATAGACATGAGTTGTCGATTAATAATGAGATCATGTCATTAGGAGAATGATATGATGGACAAACCCAAATTAAGCTTTTTCCTATGTCAAATATTGTATTCCTTAGACCATGAGATAATGCAACTCCCTGGTATCGGAAGAAAGCTATGAGGTCATCAAACGTCATCCTATGTGAGGGTGATCATAAAGGTGTCTCTCAGGTGATCGGAAAGAACTTGTTGGGTTGTATGTATCGAGATGGAATTTGTCCATCCCGAGTCGGAGAGATATACTTCGGGCCCACTCGGTAATCCATATCAACACCGCTTGCAAGCACGTGGTTAAGGAGTTAATCACAAAGTGATATCGGATTACGGAACGAGTAAAGTACTTTCTATGAACGAGATTGAACTAGGTATACCGATACCAACGATCGAATCTTGGGCAAGTAAAATATCGCGTGACGAAGGGAATATATATATATGGGATTAATTGAATCCTGGCATCATGGTTCATCCGATATGATCATAGATGAATATGTGGGAGTCAACATGGGTTTCCAGATCCCGCTGTTGATTATTGATAGAAGATCATGTCTGCATATTCTCGAACCTGTAGGGTCACTGTAAGGTTCCCAACCTTTAATAAGGTAGAGATCCCTGTGTTTACAATTCTAGTCCCTGGATCTATAGCTAGCATCCACAGTTAAGATGTAATATCAAGAAACAAAGGTCATAATGCAACTTTATAACCAGGAATAACATAATTTATTACATCTTGCATAGCTCATTTGGCTATTACATTACATTGCAGCAGAATATCTATAAGCATGGGGTCCTTCATCTTCAAAGTGCCACAGGCAAACATGTTGGTTATAGACTTTGTAATCCTCATCAACACACTTCACTAAATCAATCAAACCTGCAACATAACAAGTTACAGACACAAGGGTCAATACATTTGAATTGTATGGGCAAGTGATACTATGGTAGTATAGTGGAGTCTATCATCTATATGCATTTGGCTAAGTGGAGCTTAGGCTTGCATTGCTCAAAATAGATTTTCCTTATCATTTGAAAATACTAAGTTTTTGCTTTGACAAAATAATCTTTCCCAAGGCATCTCCCAATCAAAGATTGAAGATCCTTTAACCCTTGTTCAACCACAAGTTTTTAACTTAGAAATTTGGATGATGAGATTCTTGATTGCTTCCATGTCTTGATGCTCATATTGTCCTTTGCCAGGGACATGGCTAAGTACTTAGATTTTACACTCTGCACAGGTGGTGCACTTTCCCCACAAGACTTGGTTTAACCAAGACAAGATCTTTCAGAAGCCTTTACTTAGACCAAATGGACGAGTTCCAACCTATCATTCCCACTACCACCAACTGTCCAAATGGCTAAGTTCTAGCAACCTATATGATCCAGGCAGAGCCCATAATGCCAAGTGGTTGCACTTGAAGCTTCTCAACATTTGACATCTCAAATCTCTCTGTTCCTGGGTGGCCATCCACAAGTGAGATACACAAGGTTCACCAGTCCCCTGGCCTTGTGTAACCACTCAACCAAAAACCACCAAGCAATTACCATTCCACCCAGGTGATTCATTAACTTAGTTGTTTTATTAAACAAAAACACAAGTCCTCAGACTTAGAAATTTTTCCATAGTGTGAATATATATTCCACCCTTGTTTTCTACTAGCTAAGCTAAGCATGATAGTAGTAGGAGTCTTAACTTAGGAAATTGTACTAAGGTTTCATCTACTAGGATTTCCCATAGCATGGTTTATACTTAGCAAAAATTCCATGCAAGTTTTACTTAGAAAAATCACTAATGCATAGTGAAAGTAATGGGACAAAAGTATGAAGCATCACTTGCCTTTTTGGTAGAGGGTATAAATTCACTCCTTGTCCTTGCAACAATGACACTCTTCAAATCACTACAATTCAATCAAGCAAGGCACAAGTTCAATCTACCAATCAAGCAAAACATCACACAAAATCATATAAACAAGATAATGCATGCAAGCATGCCAAGGATTGTTTTATTTGTAAAAGTGATTTCTAATGGGTCATAAACATTTGAAAACACCTAATGGTCATTTTTATAAAGTGGCAAAGTCATTTGCAAAAGGTTTCACTTCATAAACCATTTTCAAAACAAGGTAACATTTTATGTGGTGTAGACATGTTTTTACTAAGGCATTAATCCATAGGGTTCACAAAATATGTTATCAAACCATAAAACTTGGTGTTTGGGGTCAGAGAGTTTAAAACAAAACATTTCCCAAAAGTTTTCTTCCAAAACCATTTTTAATAAATAAACCATATTTTTATTTGACTAGAATTGGTTTTAAATCCAAAATTCATTCTTTTGCATCACCAAATATATTTTTGAAACCAAAAAGTGATTCCTAGGGTCAGTAGGTTCAAAATACACCATTTTCAAAAGATTTTATTCCTAAAATCATTTTTGAACAATTTTTACATTCTAAACAAGCATACATAAGTTTCTGCAAAAACAAACCAATTAACAGAAACTTTTTACTAAACAATAGGCATGGTTGGATAGGGCTTGTTCCACTGATTCCATTGATATAAAATTTGCAAATTTTGGACGTGTGGAACTAAAGTTATGGATTTTACAAGTTTGAATATCTAATAGACACATTTCTGTTTTTAAAACGAAGCACTCACCACGTGGCGCCTTCTTACTGGCTGAAAATGGTTCGCGCGGATCGCTTTCTGTGGGTCATTGGATTTTAATTAGATCGTGCGGCACAGAACTATTCGTACCCCTTCGATCCTGTTCTATCGTGGCGCTTGGATTTACATCCTACGGTGCACAGCACGCCAGCCAGAAATGGGCGGCGCTGCGGTGGCTACTGGCGGCGGAGCGGCCAGACGGTGGCGGTGCCGGTGATACAGGAAGCTAGAGTGGCTGGGGAGATGCTCACAGTGTTCGCGGCGTCAAGGGGAAGCTCAAGGAGGTTGTCGTTGCTGAAGGGGCGCACAGAGGTGAGGATAATGGCTCGCCGGAGTTGCTCCTGGCGTCGGGTTCGTCTGCTTGATGACGGAGGCGTCGACTGAGGGCGTGCTAAGACAAATGGAGAGCAGCGTTAGATGCGTGTGAGTGAGGAGAGTGTGAGAGTATCCATTAGAGGGTCCGGGGTGGTCTGGGCTCACCAGGAGATGTCGCCGGAGTTGCGGGGTTCTTCGGTGGCGCTCAGACGAAGACGGAGGTGAGGTTGCAGGTCACTCGCGGGCGATCTGAGGCCATAGAGCGGTGCACCAGAGTCTGGTGAACTTGCATGCATGCTCGAGGAGGCAAGGGGCGGTGTCTACTGGCCGGAATCGGAGCAGAGGCTCGCCGGAGTAGGGAGGGGTCTAGGCGCTAATTGGAGCGGCCTGGGGGCGTATAGGTTCTGGCGACTGGGGAAAAGAGAGAGAAGATGCTGGCGTTTATCACTGCATGGTCACGGCGAGGGATTAACACGATATTAAGGCATAATCAAGCGAAGAATTAAGCGGCAGGAATGGCAGCGGCGTCTGGGGGAAGAACAGGTCGCGGGTGGGAACGACGAACAGTGCTGTGGGTCCTGGTTGTCCGCGAGAGACAGAGCGTGAGTGTGGGGTCCAGTCGTCATCCTCTGTGCGGGTAATTTCCTGAGTGAGAAAAGAACGGTTCGCTGGGGAGAGAGGTGGGCTGCTGGGCTAGAATGGGCTGGGCTTGGTTTGATTCTATTTTTTTTCTATTCTGAATCTATTTCCTTTTTCCAATTCAATTTCTGTTTTGAAATTCAAATCACAAATTAAACAACCAAATCAAATAAACTTCCACTAAACATTATTTTGAGTTTAGCTCTGTTTAATCAACACAAAACAAAGTCCAAAACAAAATAATATTTTTAATCTTTTTAGGATCCATTTATTAATTAAATAAAATGGACCTTAGTTATTAAATCAAATAGGGTTTGATTTATTTATTTTTAAAACTCTATTTGAAATTTAAATAAAACCAAAAACACTTCAGTAGGTTTTATTTGAGAATATAAAATACTTGGAAAACTTGTTTAAAATAATTTTAACAAGTTTTAATGTTTTTAATTAAAATGGGAAAAACCTTTACTTTAATAAAATTGGTTTATTAATAAACTCTCCTTATTTTTATTTAAATAAACCTTTACTCTTTTAATAAAAAAAAAACATTTTATTTCAAAATCTTGGCCAAGGTTTAATTTGGCTCTATAAAATAATCCTTATTTATAAATCTACCTTTTTCCTTTGAAAACCAAATCTTTTATTAAAAGATCCAAAAATAGAATTCAAAATATTTTTAACTTTGTTGTTTATTTATCTTTTTAAATCCATTTAGGATTTTATTTGATCCAAATAGGTTTTGAAAGTTTCCAATTGGATTCAAAAAGATTCTTCTCACCCTGAAAATCATCAAAGTTTTATTATATTCATTTATTTTTCACATAACAAGATTTGGAAAATCTTGGGATGTGACAGGCTACCACCCTTAAAATAAATCTCGTCCCGAGATTTGGGGAGGCTAGGGGTTACAAGTTGGCTCAAAAGCATCTAGGGTACTACCACCCTTAAAATATTTCCAACTAGTTTACATATTGGCTTGTTTGGGGTCTTGTTGAAACTTCCCTAGACAAACATCTGCATAGTGTCCTTTGTTTTCACACTTGAAACATGTGACAAGGCTGGTATACTTCATAGGTTGGTTTATCTTGTGCTTCATCTTTTCTGGATAGTGGTTTGCATAGTGGCCTAGCTCCTTGCATTTGAAACACATCACTTGGCTGATATCTATCTTTTCCTTTGATATCATTGCATCTTGTTTGTTTCTTTGGTTCTTCTTATTTTCTGGGCATTCATTGGCATAGTGTCCCATCTCTTTGCAAGTGTAACATTGTTCTTGAGTAATATCCTTCTTGCTAGGGTTGGGGCATTTCTTCTTTTTCTTGGGTTTCTCCAAAGCTAGGAGTGCTTCTAGTTCATGTTCTTCATATGTTATCTCATAGGTAGGAATGTCTACTGGTTTCTTGGACCTTCTATTGCTCCTTGGATAATTCATATGCCTCTTCTTTGGTCCTTTAAATTGGGTCATATTGCATGGAGGTACAAGTGGAGATTTTCCTTTGTCCTCATCCTTCTTGGTAGAAGTTGTTCCTTCATGAGGGTTTACAAACTGTTGATGCACTCCACCTTGTTTCCTTTGTTGAACTAGGGAATAGATGGGGCATTGGATAGGGACATGACTATTTCCTTCACATAGGAAGCAAGTAGCTTGAGATGTGGGGCATTGGCCAACTGGATGTTCCTCTTCACAATTGGGGCATTGATCCCCATGTTCCTTGGAAGTGTGATCCTTGTCTCCACAAATATTGCAAGCTTTGGTTCCCTCTAAAATAACATCTTTGTCATCCTTGTTGTCATAAACTCCTTTGGAAAAGTTGTCTCCAATGTTGATCATTTGAGTGGCCATCCCTTGCAACAATTGGGATTGAATTTTCAATATCCTTTGTATGGCTGGGTCTAATCCATTGTTGTTGGCTAAAAGCTGAGTTGTCACTTGGCTCAACTGGAATTGGTTTGCTAGTAGTTTTTCTCTCATGTGCATCTCTTGGTTGTTGTTGTCATCAACCTTGTTGTTGGAGTCTCTTGGAGTAGTCATCTGTTTGGGTTGGATTGGGATTAGAATAGGCAAAATATTTCTAAGGGAATAATTCTAATCACACACATCACAATTCACACAAGCAATGAGCAAGCTATCATAAACAAACATCCCACTCAAACAAAAAGTTTCAAGCATATCTTTAGGCAACCAAAAATATTTTGTTACACCACATAAGTTGGTGTGTTCGACTTAAACTAAAAATGGTGGTCCATCTAAGTGGTTCACTTGAATTCTTTCCATCCTTCTTAGTTGATTCCTCATGAACAAGATCTTTGTATCCTTAGAGAGAATTTTTTTTGGGCACAAAATCTTCAAAGGTGATGATGGTTCCTTCTAAGTTGTGTTTCCTTAGTCTTCAAGTCTAGAGTACTATTCCTTATCTGTCACATCCCAAATTTTAGATTTGGTCTTGCATATCATTCATAGCATTGCATCATATCTTACCATGCAAAACCGTCGAGTAGAAAGGTTCGACGAAGCGCTATTTGCAAAACCCTATTTTACTTTGCTACAAGGTTCCTGCGGGAGGCTTTGGAAGGACTTGCAACAACCTCCCTTGTAGGTTCAAGTTTTCGCGCAAACTTCGACTGAAGGTTGTTCCCCTCGACGATACGAACCCGTAGGCGCGAGAATCGCTCCAATCGGAGTTCGTATGCAAAAGACTCGGACGTTTTAGTAAACCGCCGGAAAACGGTCCGAAAATCTGGACCGATTTCCGAATCGGAGTCCAACTGCGGACCGAATCTGTTTAGAACTCGCGTGCTGGACTATTTAAACAGGGCCCCATATCTCCCCGTTTTCCGTGCCCCACACGACCCCGACCCCGCCGCCTCTCCACCTGCCGCGCGCCCGCCCCGAGGCTCGCACCCGCCGCTGCCTCCTGGCACATCGCCGCCGCCGTCGCCCTCCGCCGGCCGCCGCCTCTGACCGCCGCCACCCCCTCGCTCTCCTCTCTCTATTCCCGGCCATCACCGCCGCAACCACCGCCCCCATCTGCGCGCCTCCGCGCCGCCGCCGCCTCCGCCCGCCACCGCGGTTGCGCCGCCTCGCTGCCGCGCCATCGCGCCGCCGCCACCGTCCCGCGAGCGCGCGAGCCCGCGCGCCGTACGCCGCCACCTGCCTCGCGCTGCCGCCACCGCCAGCGTCGCCGCCGCCGCTCCTCACCGCCGCCGCCGCATGCTGCTGCTGCCGCCGGGCCTCGCCGCCTCGCTGCGCGCGCTAGCCGCTGCCTCGATCCGCGTGCACGCGCGCACACGCACGTATGCATGCATGCATATACACGCACGTACGCGCCACCTTGCGTCCGATTAATTTTTCTCGGACCGTTCGTTGACGTGTACGTCCGTGCAGGAAGAACCACGTCGCCGGATCCGATCGCCACCGCCGTCCGGAGCTCGCCGCACTTTCCGGAGTCCGTTTCGCCATCCGTTTCTGGTAAGACAGCAGTCACCGTCAGATCTCAGATCAGCGGCCTAGATCATTCGTTGACTGGTCAGCATCCCAGGCGTTGACTAGCCAGACGCCCAGTCAGCGTCCAGTCAAACAGACACAGTTGACTGGGTCAATTTCGTTAACCCCTTTAGATGGCAGATTTCGGTAGAATCTTGTAAATTGAGTAGAAATTCAACCGCTTGGCCAAAAATTGTAAATAAAATATGTACGAGTTCAGTGAGTCGTGTAGAATCTCGCTGTAGCTTTGGTTCAGACTTTTACTGTCAGGTTCAGTACAGTTTAATCAAACTAGTTAGTGGCCTTTTCGGAGTAATAAATTCGTAGAAAAAGATCCGTAGCTCCAAAAATCGCGTGTGATATGTCCCTGAGCTCGTATGAACGAGGGGAATCTCGTCGTGGATTAAGAAGGTAGGTTTACAGTAAAAACTTCTGCAGTATTTGTCTCAGGGCTTTCTGCAGTGTTTTAATTACTCGGGGAGTTTTATAATTCCTTTTTGAGTAATTCCAATTGGTACTGTTTCTATTCAGCGATGCCTATGCTGTAGAATTTTTCCAAGATTTTACAAACAGTATACTACCGATAGTGAATTATTTAAGTTCTAGCTCTAGTTTGGAGCATTACTTTTGTCTATTAGTTTTCCTAGCGCTAAAACTATTTTCCATGCATGTATTCGGTAGTACAATAGATTAGAATTATGTGGTGCAGCTGTAGCACCAATTCACTTGCAATTCTTGCATTCATGCATCATATTTGTTGCATATGTTGTGGATTGTTTGTTTATGAATGCAAATGTGTCGTGTAGATTGTGCTGAGTGCAACGCTTGTTCGTGTGAGGATTGTGTTCCAGACCGCTACAACCAAGGCAAGTAGATGCTACTTTGTTCATGATATCGTCCTACTATTTTCTATACATTGTCGTGTATTTTTGTAGATGCATGTGTAGGATGATACTATCGCTATGCTATGTCCTATTATGTGGTAGGACCCTCTTTATAGATGAACCACCGTTGGTAGATGTGCTTAGCCATGCTTTGTTGAACGAGGGCTGGGTTACATCATTGCTACTTGTTTTCTCAAAGTATTGGTTTGTGAAAACTAAAACAACTTAATCAATGAACCCCCTGGGTGTGATGGTATTGATAAATTTTGGTGGTTTCATTGCGGAAAGGCACCCAGGTATCAAGAGAGAATGATTGGCTTCTTTATGGTGTAGCTTACATGTACAACCATGTGCCAATAATGGAATGGGCGGTTGGTTGGACTTAGTAGGTTGTGGTAACTCGAACCCGCGTATCCAGAGATGTAGAATTTTGGTAGGTTGGACCGGTGCGCGTCGGGATTGAGGAGCTACTTCCCGAACAGTCTCTTCTTGGTCTTCTCCCTATCATCACCCAAAATGAGAGTGATGGTACGATCTGGGCTGGCCAAGTCACATGGGTAAAGTGTACTAACCTTTGCAGAGTGTATAATCTAATCGATTAGCCGTGTCCCCGGTTATGGACATCTGAGTTGCTAGATATTGATTCCATGACATGTTTCTCGCTCATTCTAATTTCATAATTGCTTTAATATTGTTGGGTTAACTTAATTAGAATCTTTTCAAAGAAAATCAAAAACTGTTTATGAAAGTAGGACAAATGTATTTGCAAATGCAAGCCAGACACAGCTCCACTTGCCAGATATGCATGTAGAAGTTAGTACTATTGTCTCCTTTACTAGCTCTACTTGCCATACATTCCATGTATTGACCCTTCGGGGCTGCTACGTTTCATGTTGCCGGTTATTCCGATTCTGATTGATCGTTATAGGCCACGGTACTCCACTCGACACTTGTTCACTTGTGGGCAATTTGAAGATTGGAGGATTTATACGTTTATGTTGCTACCTAAATAATTTGAGCTAGCTTTATGCTAAGCTTTCATTGTAAAATGGTACTCTGGATCTTTGTAGATCATGATACACGGTTATTTGCTATGATTATCTATCTTACTCTATTGTGGGCCAATGAACCGATCGAGGGATTGGCATGTCACATAGAGGCCACGGTCTTTTCAGAACCGGGGTGTTACATTATCTCACTTGTGGTCCTTAGTAATATCTAAGGTTGAAGTCCTTGGTGAGAATGCTGAAGATGTTGAAGTCATTAGAGTTGAAGATGTTGAAGTCATTAGAGTTGAAGATGTTGAAGTCTTTAGAGTTGAAGATGTCCTTAGCATATGGTGAAGTCTTTGTCCATGGGGTAGGTTTTTCCATCAAGTTTGAAATATATGAGGTGTAGAATCAAAACCAAAATGGTTGAGGGAAAGAGTTTACAAGATTGTTTGTAAATAAGTTTTGGAACAAATACAACTCCTATTTTTCTAAGGTTTTTTTGTCCAATCCTAGGTTTACAAATCCTACAGGCAACACAATGCTCTCATACCATCTGTAAGGTTCCCAACCTTTAATAAGGTAGAGATCCCTGTGTTTACAATGCTAGTCCCTAGATCAATAGCTACCATCCATAGTTAAGATGTAATATCAAGAAACAAAGGTCATAATACAACTTTATAACCAGGAATAACATTATTTATTACATCTTACATAGATCATTTGGCTATTACATTACATTGCAGCAGAATATCTATAAGCATGGGGTCCTTCATCTTCAAAGTGCCACAGGCAAACATGTTGGTTGTAGACTTTGTAATCCTAATCAACACACTTCACTAAATCAATCAAACCTGCAACATAACAAGTTACAACCACAAGGGTCAATACATTTGAATTGTATTGGTAAGTGATACTATGGTAGTATAGCGGAGTCTATCACATATATGCATTTGGCTAAGTGGAGCTTAGGCTTGCATTGCTCAAAATAGATTTTCCTTATCATTTGAAAATACTAAGTTTTTGCTTTCACAAAATAATCTTTCCCAAAGCATCTCCCAATCAAAGATTGAAGATCCTTTAACCCTTGTTCAACCACAAGTTTTTAACTTAGAAATTTGGATGATGAGATTCTTGATTGCTTCCATGTCTTGATGCTCATATTGTCCTTTGCCAGGGACATGGCTAAGTACTTAGATTTTACACTCTGCACAGGTGGTGCACTTTCCCCACAAGACTTGGTTTAACCAAGACAAGATCTTTCAGAAGCCTTTACTTAGACCAAATGGACGCGTTCCAACCTATCATTCCCACTACCTCCAACTGTCCAAATGGCTAAGTTCTAGCAACCTATATGATCCAGGCAGAGCCCATAATGCCAAGTGGTTGCACTTGAAGCTTCTCAACATTTGACATCTGAAATCTCTTTGTTCCTGGGTGGCCATCCACAAGTGAGATACACAAGGTTCAGCAGTCCCCTGGCCTTGTGTAACCACTCAACCAAAAACCACCAAGCAATTACCATTCCACCCAGGTGATTCATTAACTTAGTTGTTTTATTAAGCAAAAACACAAGTCCTCAGACTTAGAAATTTTTCCATAGTGTGAATATATATTCCACCCTTGTTTTCTACTAGCTAAGCTAAGCATGATAGTAGTAGGAGTCTTAACTTAGGAAATTTTACTAAGGATTCATCTACTAGGATTTCCCATAGCATGGTTTATACTTAGCAAAAATTCCATGCAAGTTTTACTTAGAAAAATCACTAATGCATAGTGAAAGTAATGGAACAAAAGTATGAAGCATCACTTGCCTTTTTGGTAGAGGGTATAAATTCACTCCTTGTCCTTGCAACAATCACACTCTTCAAATCACTACAATTCAATCAAGCAAGGCACAAGTTCAATCTACCAATCAAGCAAAACATCACACAAAATCATATAAACAAGATAATGCATGCAAGCATGCCAAGGATTGTTTTATTTGTTCTAATGGGTCATAAACATTTGAAAACACCTAATGGTCATTTTTATAAAGTGGCAAAGTCATTTGCAAAAGGTTTCACATCATAAACCATTTTCAAAACAAGGTATCATTTTATGTGGTGTAGAAATGTTTTTACTAAGGCATTAATCTATAGGGTTCAAAAAATATGTTATCAAACCATAAAACTTGGTGTTTGGGGTCAGAGAGTTTAAAAACATTTCCCAAAAGTTTTCTTCCAAAACCATTTTTAATAAATAAACCATATTTTTATTTGACTAGAATTGGTTTTAAATCCAAAATTCATTCATTTGCATCACCAAATATATTTTTGAAACCACAAAGTGATTCCTAGGGTCAGTAGGTTCAAATACACCATTTTCAAAAGATTTTATCCCTAAAATCATTTTTGAACAATTTTTACATTCTAAACAAGCATACATAAGTTTCTGCATAAACAAACCAATTAACAGTAACTTTTTACTAAACAAAAGGCATGGTTGGCTAGGGATTGTTCCACTGATTCCATTGATATAAAATTTGCAAATTTTGGACGTGTGGAACTAAAGTTATGGATTTTACAATTTTGAATATCTAATAGACACATTTCTGTTTTTAAAACGAAGCACTCACCACGTGGCGCCTTCTTACTGGCTGAAAACGGTTCGCGCGGATCACTCTCTGTGGGTCGTTGGATTTTAATTAGATCGTGCGGCACAGAACTATTTGTACCCCTTTGATCCTGTTCTATCGTGGCGCTTGGATTTACATCCTACGGTGCATAGCACGCCAGCCAGAAATGGGCGGCGCTGCGGTGGCTACTGGCGGCGGAGCGGCCAGACGGTGGCGGTGCCGGTGATACAGGAAGCTAGAGTGGCTAGGGAGATGCTCACAGTGTTCGCGGCGTCGTGGGGAAGCTCAAGGAGGTTGTCGTTGCTGAAGGGGCGCACGGAGGTGAGGATAATGGCTCGCCGGAGTTGCTCCTGGCGTCGGGTTCGTCTGCTTGATGACGGAGGTGACAACTGAGGGCGTGCTAAGACAAATGGAGAGAAGCGTTAGATGCGTGTGAGTGAGGAGAGTGTGAGATTATCCATTAGAGGGTCCGGGGTGGTCTGGGCTCACCAGGAGATGTCGCCGGAGTTGCGGGGTTCTTCGGTGGCGCTCAGACGAAGACGGAGGTGAGGTTGCAGGTCACTCGCGGGCGATCTGAGGCCATAGAGCGGTGCGCCAGAGTCTGGTGAACTTGCATGCGTGCTCGGGGAGGCAAGGGGCGGTGTCTACTGGCCGGAATCGGAGCAGAGGCTCACCGGAGTAGGGCGGGGTCTAGGCGCTAATTGGAGCGGCCTGGGGGCGTATAGGTTCTGGCGACTGGGGAAAAGAGAGAGAAGATGCTGGCATTTATCACTGCGTGGTCACGGCGAGGGATTAACACGACATTAAGGCGTAATCAAGCGAAGAATTAAGCGGCAGGAACGGCAGCGGCGTCTGGGGGAAGAACAGGTCGCGGGTGGGAACGACGAACAGTGCTGTGGGTCCTGGTTGTCCGCGAGAGAGAGAGAGCGTGAGTGTGGGGTCCAGTCGTCATCCTCTGTGCGGGTAAGTTCCTGAGTGAGAAAAGAACGGTTCGCTGGGGAGAGAGGTGGGCTGCTGGGCTGGAATGGGCTGGGCTTGGTTTGATTCTATTTTTTTTCTATTCTGAATCTTTTTCCTTTTTCCAATTCAATTTCTATTTTGAAATTCAAATCACAAATTAAACCACCAAATCAAATAACATTTCACTAAACTTTATTTTGAGTTTAGCTCTGTTTAATCAACACAAAACAAAGTCCAAAACAAAATAATATTTTTAATCTTTTTAGGATCCATTTATTAATTAAATAAAATGGACCTTAGTTATTAAATCAAATAGGGTTTGATTTATTTATTTTTAAAACTCTATTTGAAATTTAAATAAAACCAAAAACACTTCAGTAGGTTTTATTTGAGAATATAAAATACTTGGCAAACTTGTTTAAAATAATTTTAACAAGTTTGAATGTTTTTAATTAAAATGGGAAAAACTTTACTTTAATAAAATTGGTTTATTAATAAACTCTCCTTATTTTTATTTAAATAAACCTTTACTCTTTTAATCAAAACAAAACATTTTATTTCAAAATCTTGGCCAAGGTTTAATTTGGCTCTATAAAATAATCCTTATTTATAAACCTACCTTTTTCCTTTGAAAACCAAATCTTTTATTAAAAGATCCAAAAATAGAATTCCAAATATTTTTAACTTTGTTGTTTATTTATCTTTTTAAATCCCTTTAGGATTTTATTTGATCCAAATAGGTTTTGAAAGTTTCCAATTGGATTCCAAAAGTTTCTTCTCACCCTGAAAATCATCAAAGTTTTATTTTATTCATTTATTTTTCACATAACAAGATTTGAAAAATCTTGGGATGTGACAGTCACACATTTAACGTGCCTCGACACTAGGATAGAATGGATAATTGGTTTATGTGTTTTTGTTCGGAGTCTCAGATGAGATCCAAGACATCACGAGAGGTTCCGGAATGGTCCGAAGAATAAGATTCATATAGAGGAAAGCAGTTTTTGGATTTCAGAATCGTTTCTGCGCATTCGGTATTGTACCGGAAGGTTCTAGAAGCTTCCGGAGTGGGACCAACGTGGCCCCACTTGTCGGAGGGGTGCGTGGGCCTACGAGGGAGTGCCCTAGCCGCTTTGGTCCAGGGGCACAAGTCCACATAGGCCCAGCCAGCCAAACCCTAGGGGAAACCCTAGGGAAACCTTCTAGAAGGGGGGGACTTCACTGGTGGAAAACATGCCTCTAGTCTCGGGCCGCAACGGGCTCTAGTCCCGGTTTTGGGCCCGGGACTACGAAAATGGGACTAGAGGCCCCCCTCTAGGCCGGGCTCGCAACGGCCCGCGACTGATAACAGCCACGTGGCTGTTTCAGCGCCGCGGGGGGCGGAAACCCTCTAGTCCCGGGCTGTAACACCACCCGGGACTAAAAGGTTTCCTGCCGCGGCAGAGAAACACCACATTTCTTTGCCGCGGCAGAGATTGTGTATTTCCTTTTTTTTGCCATTTTGTTCCTTTTTTCTTTTGTGTTTCACTATAACGAACATATATTTCAGTATACATATTATACGCTACTACATACACACTACATGTCGATGCATTTATATAATTAATCGATCCCTTGCAAGCATACATATAATCAGTCATATCAAAAGGAAGAAATGTTTTGAAATTACATGGTAATTGATGAATATATATATCATACGAGCTACATGGAGATGACTAAGGAAAATCGAGTTCCACGTCATCCGCATAATGCTCTCCATGTACATCAAGGACTTCCTTCATCATAAATCCCGCCAGCTCCTCTTGAATTGCTCATATGCCTTGGTCTGGCTCTAGTTTCTCTCGAAAATCATAAATATAATGTGAGTCAACTCGCGGATGTACTCGCAGACGTAGTATCCACATAAATGAGTTCCCGGTGGCTGCTGTAAACTCTTCGCCATTTTATAAGTTAGCTCCTCTTTGAATGGACCTGGTATTTTCTGTCTGAACCGTGTCCAACACCTGCTCGGCAAAGAAAATGAACAAAGGAGTTATTAGTTACTTGATATCAGGAAATGAATGAAAGAGGACGATATATTGCGATAATGATTGAAATTACTTATGGAGCATTGCTTTCATGTCGCTCCACTTCTCTTGGTCCCAACTTAATGAGTCGTGGACTTCAACTAGGGAGTTGTCAACTTGAATGTTTAGCAAGATCCAGTAGAATCTGCGGACATTTACATAAGCATACATGCATAGCTCATCCAGTAAGCAAAAATAAAATGTGTACAAGATATAAACAATCACTTGAAGTTGTAAGGAAATAGTATTTCCTTAACAAAATTATGCTCTGTTAAGAACCTGGACAGGTCTTCCTCCACGTCTTTGGGGTGATTCTTTAACGTATATTCATTAATGATATATGGGTCAATGAACCCAACTTCGTATCTTCTAGCTCTTTTGCATTCAAGCATCTTCATTCAACGGAATATAATATCATCATACAAAAGGATATATAGTTAGGATAATATATTAAATGCAATGAACAAGTTAAAGCTACAAACTTAATTATAGAAATAAATAACTTACAGACAGTAGCAACCAATTATAGATTTGTCGAGGGCGCGCTGGTTGTATAACTGAAACAGTTTGGTCATTTGAACCTGTATCGAGTATGGTTTGAAGTGATGCTCCTTTCTAACGTCCACCGGAAACCAATCTTTATGATGCTTTTTTTCTGCTTGCGACATGTACCATTCATGCAGATTTCGCATATGTGTGGATAGACGCGCGAGCTCCTCATTACTGACTAGAGGCTGCCCTTGGACATACTGCCGTACTATCTGACCCACTGGCGTATCTTCATAGCCTAAATATTGACCAAGAGACATATTTGCTTCGTTAGCAAGTGCTTTGGCCTCCGATACAGTGATTCCCATAAGTGCAACATTGTTACGGGCTCTAGGGTCCATTATTTGCATGTCCATATCCATTTCAGCTCTGAAGGCCTTGTCGAGGTCGTAAATGACTTTGAGCGGGGCGACCGATTGATTCTTCTGTGCTCCGAGCTGGGCAACTTGCTTCCCGCTTTTTGCAGTTGTGATTTTTTTCTTCTGTGCTTGCTTAATAATCTCCCGGTCATAGTCTAATTCCATATTCATCGATATCTGGGATGGTTGCTCAAGAAAGGACTTAGCCCACTTTTTGGTTTTTTCGTTATATACCGGCTTTGGCTCAGGATTTTTGGGTGCAAAATGCGCCTTAACTTGGGCAGCCACATCCACGTTAGTTTCCTCATCGGTCTTGTCATAAGGTCTCTTTGGAAGAGCCGGCGGGATATCGACTATCTTCGGCGTTTGACCTTTCTTCGATGTGGGGCGTGGGGGACCGTCGAACTTCCGTTTCTTCGACGAGGTAGTAGTATTGCACGGAGGCGGAGGCGGAGATCGAGTTGATGTACTCCTGCTGCGGCGATCGTCAGCGGGGCGGGGTGGACTTGGAGGTTGGCGATAATCGGGTTGGGGTGGACTTGGAGGTTGGCGATAATCGGGTTGGGGTGGACTTGGAGGTTGACGATATTCGATGCGGGGTGGATTTGGATTCCTTGGAGTTGGTGGCCTTGGCTCCGAGCCTGGAAACTTGATGTACTTCTTATTCCATAGAATGATGTTGCGCTTGACATCTCCTAGTTTCGTAAGGCCTTCAGGCGTAGCGATTCCAATCTCTAGGTCCGCAAAATCCTCCACTATGTCATCCACCGTGACACGATCATAGCCTAGTGGAATCGGAAGTGAATGGTGGAGTGCTCCAGGTAGACAAGATAAAGCAGTGCCGATCGCCACCTTGAAGGACATGTTGTTCATTGGCTGATGTAGGTCACATTGTGCCATCTCTCTGACATCATCCACGGGGTAGTGAGGAGCCGGTGCATCATCCAGCAGTGCTTGATCATCAGCACGGACCTCCGTGGAAGCCACGCTGCTTCTCCGTTGGCTAAGATCCAATGCAGGATCATCAGACCGCAGGTGAGTTGACGACGGCGGCCTTTGGCTAATTTCATGCATGAGGTTCTTCAGATCAGCTAGGTCCTGCTCTACCCTGGAGATCCGGTCTGCCTCCCGGTCCTTCTTTCTCTGACGGCTTCTGTAACTGGCATCATACTGAGGAAAACCTTTCTTCCACGAGACACCGGCGCCTTTGCCTCGTGTTCGTCCTCCCTTTTCAGGATTCCCTAGGGCGCGTGTCAGCTCGTCGTTCTCTCTCTCGGGACGGAACAATCCCAATTGAGCATCGTTCATTGCTTGAATAAGGTCTTGGGAGGGTTTTAGAATTTTATCATGAAATAATGTCTTCCCTGTTTCTGGGTCCAAGGATCCCCCGTGCCCGTACCACCAGTGCTTTGACCTCTCGGGCCATCCATATGTACCAGGAGTGACACCTCTAGCCCTCATATCCTTCTCCATAGTTTCCCACTTAGGGATGGCACTCTTGTAGCCACCTGTCCCCATTTTATGATGGTATTTCTTGTTGGCAGCATTTAACGCGTTCTTTGCCAACTTTTCCTTTGCTTTATCAGATTGCTTGTAATGTACAAAATCGGGCCACTGTTCTCTCAACTTCTCGTTTACTCCTTTGAAGTCTGGAGTTTCCTTTTTCGTGACATATTTCACGTATAAATTTTTCTTGTGGTTCCGGTATAGTTCAGCCATCTTCCTTAGTGCCCACTCCTTGACTTTCGCTCTATTTTCAAGCCCACCCGGCCTTGGTGTAATACCATCTACCTCAAATTCCTCATACTCTAGAGGTAGTATTAAATGCGCTATGAGCTTCTTCCAAAGGTCATCTTTGGCATCATCGGTGACATAGCTATTGGATTCTTCACCGGCTTTCTTTGACTTATTCCATTCTTGGATGGTGATCGGCAGGTTGTCCCTAACAAGCACCCCGCATTGATTTATAAACATCCTCCGGTGCTTCTCTGGAGCAATCGGTTTACCATCATCATCTATTTCTTCGATGGTGAACCTCTGATTACCATGCAACTTTTTGTTCGGCCCTCGTTTTGTTCGAAGTGTCGATTGCTTCGATCCGGTGGGCTAAAATAAGAAGAGAGAGAGTGATTAATATATATCTAGATCAGTTAATGAATAGAGGTAACACGAGACTTTATACATATATATATATATATGTACCTCGCCGGATCCTGTCGAGGGGCCATCATTATTGTTGTTATTTGTTTGCCCTTCGTCCATCTGGTCTTCCCCTTGGTACATTAGGTTTTCCTCTAGTCCATCACCGGATGGATTCAGATATGAGGATATCTCTTCCTCGAGCAAAATATCTTCGGCGCCGGTAGTAATAAGAGGAATTTCACCTCTTATCATGCCCTGAAGAAAACCTTCACCGATGCGACCAGGATCTTCAGATGGATCCATGACTTAATTATCTTTAACAAAAAGAGAGTTAAACAGGTTAGAAAAAACAATAATCCTAATAACTAAAACAATATAATCCTAATTATAATAACTTAAACAAAAAAATAACCCTAATCCTAATCCTAATTCTAAACTTAATAAATAAAACAAAAAAATCACTAAAACAATAATCCTAATCCTAAAAAATTATATATTCCTAAAAACAAATAAAAACAATTATATAAACAATTATATATTCCTAAAAACAACTAAAAACAATTATATAAACAATTATATATTCCTAAAAAAAGAAACTAAAAACAATTATATATTCCTAAAAACAACTAAAAACAATTATATATTCCTAAAAAAAGAAACTAAAAACAATTATATATTCCTAAAAAAAGAAACTAAAACAATTATATATTCCTAAAACAACTAAAAACAATTATATAAACAAATATATATTCTAAAAAAAAGAAACTAAAAGCAATTATATATTCCTAAAAAAAAGAAACAAAAAATGCTACTAAAAATTGTACTAAGATATAAAAAAAGAAACTAAAAATTCCTAGCTAAAAAACGCACGTCGAGGAGGCGGCGTTGCGGGCGGCGGGACGGCGCATGGCGTCACGGCGGCGCGCGTTGCGGGGAGGCGGGACAGCGTGCGGCGGCGTGGCGGCACGGCGGAGCGGCGGAGCACGCACGGCCGGAGACGAGGGCGTCTGGGCAGCACCTCCCCTGCGTCTTCGATGCTTCGTCTTCGCTTGCTTCGTTTGTCGAGAAATGCTAAGTGTTGGGCAGCCCCCTGGCACGCAAATATATACATACGGACCTTTAGTCCCGGGCTAAGCCACCGCCCGTGACTAAAGGGTCTTTAGTGCCGGGCCGTGGCTTAACCCGCGACTAAAGACCCCCCTTTAGTCGCGGGTTAAGCCACGGCCAGGGACTAAAGGTTTTTTCGGCCGGTTCGTTTTCGCACGCAGGCACCCTTTAGTCCCGGGTCCATCCTCGACCCGCGACTAATTGTTTTTTTGTAAATTTTCTTTTTTTAATGCAAAAACTTCGGAAAATTATATCTTTTATTGTAATAATCCAAATAACACAAATAATATGTCTATTATTATTAGAAAAATATAAAGAATCTTAATATAATATCCATTTATCTGTTTGCATCATTTATAAATTATTTCATTTGTAAATTTTCTTTTTTTATTCAAATCAAATATAAAAACTTTGAAAAATCATATCTTTTATTGTAATAATCCAAATAACACAAATAATATGTCTATTATTATCAGAAAAATATAAAGAATCTTAATATAATATCCATTTATCTGTTTGCATCATTTATTAATTATTTCATTTGTAAATTTTCTTTTTTAATTCAAATCAAATATAAAAACTTTGGAAAATCATATCTTTTATTGTAATAATCCAAATAACACAAATAATATGTCTATGATTATCAGAAAAATATAAAGAATCTTAATATAATATCCATTTATCTGTTTTCATCATTTATAAATTATTTCATTTGTAAATTTTCTTTTTTAATTCAAATCAAATATAAAAACTTTGGAAAATCATATCTTTTATTGTAATAATCCAAATAACACAAAAAATATGTCTATTATTATCAGAAAAATATAAATAATCTTAATATAATATCCATTTAGTCCCGATTGTGGTCACAAACCGGGACTAAAGATATTTCCCTCCATTTCCCACCGCTTCCCGCCAAGTTTTCTCGCCCTTTCCTTTCTACGAGATCTTTTAGTCCCGGATGTAGTCACTAACCGGGACTAAAGATATTTCCCGCCATTTCCCAAAGCTTCACGCCAAGTTTTCCCGCCCTTTCCCTCTATATTTAGGGTGATCGCACCATGGCTATCCACACATCCACACCTTCCTCTCTTAGAACAATGGACAACGCCTACTGGGCCATTCTGACCCTCGAGGAGACCGAGGCGCTGTGAGCCTCCAACTACCCTTATCCGCCGGGCTACCGGCTGCCCGCCGGCTGGATGCTGAGCGCTGGAGGGGTTCCTGTCCCTCAAGGTTCCGCATGCCAGGCGGCCATCACAAACCACTTCTACCACGAGCTCACGCCGGAGCAGCGGATGGATCCCCAGTAGGATCCCGACAACTACGACACCTGGAATTCCTTCTTCGCTAATAGGCGGGAAAGGGAGCTCGCCAGGTACGAGGGTGATGGCCCACCACCGGTGAACCACAACGAAGCCGGCCGTCGTCTGTGGTGGGCGAATCGTACTATCATCAGAGTGATGTGCTACATCTCCGGGGGAGACCATCCTCGCCTACGGTGCCCACGAGTCCACCCGCCACAGAACCACAAAAAGGCCCCACACCGGCCCGGCGGTAGCGGCATCGTCTTCCAGGAGACCCCTCCCCCGTCCACCGTGAATCCGAGGCTGGAATGGCCCCTGGTATATGCCATGGATGGGATGAGGATCCCCGGAGTGGCAGGTGACGATTACGATGATGATGGCGATGACGAAGAATACCCTGAAGCTGCATACTATAGGACTAGGCATGATTATGACTAAAGGGGGCGACTTTAGTCCTGAGTGTTAGCTAGTCCCGGTATGTCCCGGTTTTTAATATTAATAAATGTCTTGAGTGTTACCTAATAAATAGAGGGAAATGCCTATATAAAGAGAGGGTTCATATTTAGTCCCGGTTGGAGAAACCAACCGCGACTGAAGGGATTGCGACAGACTGGGCCAGGCAACACTAATAATAGGGGTGAGTGTCGACATTATGTCGTGCGACTTGTTCCTTGTCCCGGTTGGTGTCACCAACCGGGACTAAAGATGAACCTTTAGTCCCGGTTGGAGAAACCAACCGCGGCTGAAGGGATTGCGGCAGACTGGGCCAGGCAACACTAATAATAGGGGTGAGTGTCGACATTATGTCGTGCGGCTTGTACCTTGTCCCGGTTGGTGTCACCACTAAAGATGAACCTTTAGTCCCGGTTGGAGACACCAACCGGGACTAAACATGAGTCAGCACTAATAATAGGGGTGAGTGTCGACATTATGTCGTGAGTGTCGACATTATGCCGAGCTGCTTGTACTATAAATTGGCATCCTTGTGAGTCCAATCCTCCAGCCAGTTTGAGGCATCTCCAAGATGGTTTTCGAGAGAAGGGACACCACTACGGCCAGTTTCAGGGAGATGCCGACGGAGCCCAGTCCTCCGGCATCTCCGAGAAACTGGTCATAGAGGCACTCCCTAATATGTGAAATTAGTTAGCTCCCAGGAGTATTGATCTAGTTAGAGAAGTTACGAGCTGCAAGATGGTTTTTGAGAGCAGGGACACCACTACGGCCAGTTTCAGGGAGATGCTGACGGAGCCTAGTCCTCCGGCATCTCCAAGAAACTAGTCATAGAGGCACTCCCTAATATGTGACATCACGCGTTTGGAGATCAGATCTTAATGGTAAGTATGAATCGGTACTAAAGGCCCTCCTTTAGTCCCGGTCCAGCCAGAAAACGAGACTAACACACTCAAGATTGTTTGGAGACAACACTATAAAAATGGACACATGCATGGAGCATCTTCACTCATAAAATGTTACAATTATTACATATCATTTCTTCGCGTGTGTTCCTTTGTGATCCCGTCGTATCCATGGAGCATCTTCATTCATTAACATGATGCTTGGGTCATCCTTCACCGCGAAGGGCAGAATTTCATGAAACTTATCACAATCTTCTAACATGTCTGTCTTGTCCTCCACTCCCATGATGTTTCTTTTTCCTAAAATAACTATGTGGCGCTTTGGCTCATCGTCTGATGTATTCTTTTTCTTATTTTTTCTTTTTCTAGGTTTGGTAGACATGTCCTTCACATAGAAAACCTGAGCCACATCATTGGCTAGGAAGAATGGTTCGTCTAAGTACCCAAGATTGTTGAGATCCAACGATGTCATTCCGTATTTCTTGTCTACCTCAACCCCTCCTCCTGTCAGCTTGACCCATTTGCACCGAAACAAGGGGACCTTAAAAGTAGGTCCATAGACAAGTTCCCATATCTCCTCTATGTAACCATAATATGTGGTCTTTGACCAATTTTTATCTGTTGCATCAAAGCGGACACCACTATTTTGATTGGTGCTCTTTTTATCTTGGGCTATCGTGTAAAATGTATACCCATTTATCTCGTACCCTTGGAAAGTCGATATAGTCGAAGATGGTGACCTAGACAACAAGTATAGCTGATCTCCAAGAGTGTTGTTTTTGATGATATGTTGCAACCAACCGCCAAAACTCTTCATGTGTTCATTGCTAATCCAAGAGTCATGCTTTCCAGGGTTTTTGGAGCGTAAGATTTTCTTGTGTTCCTCGATATATGGGGCTGCCAAGATAGAATTCTGTAGAACGGTGTAATGTGCTTCGGTGTAAGAATGTCCGTCTCTACATATTATTGATTTCCTTCCTAGAGTACCCTTTCCACTCAGGCTCCCCTCATACCACGATTGAGGAAGACCAATCGGCTTAAGGTTAGGAACAAAGTCAACACAAAATTCAATGACCTCCTCTGTTCCATAGCCCTTGGAGATGCTTCCTTCTGGCCTAGCACGACTACGAACATATTTCTTTAAGATTCCCATGAACCTCTCAAAGGGAAACATATTGTGTAGAAATACAGGACCGAGAATGGAAATCTCTTCGACTAGGTGAACCAGCAGGTGCGTCATAATATTGAAGAAGGATGGTGGGAACACCAACTCAAAACTGACAAGACATTGGACAACATCATTCTGTAACCGTGGTAGATATTCAGGATTGATTATCTTCTGAGAGATTACATTGAGAAATGCACATAGCTTCACAATAGGTACTCAAACATTATCTGGTAGAAGCCCCCTCAATGCAATCGGAAGCATTTGCATCATAATCACGTGGCAGTCATGAGACTTTAGGTTTTGGAACTGTTTTTCTGCCATATTTATTATCCCCTTTATATTCGACGAGAAGCCATACGGGACCTTAATACTGCTTAGGCATTCAAAAAATATTTCCTTCTCTTGTTTGGTAAGAGCGTAGCTGGCATGACCTTGAAACCATTCTGGATGCAGGCCATCTGGGTCTTTCATACGTTGATGGTCCTTTCGTGCTTTCGGTGTATCTTTTGTCTTCCCATACACGCCCAAGAAGCCTAGCAGGTTCACGCAAAGATTCTTCGTCACATGCATCACATCGATTGCAGAGCGGACCTCTAAGAATTTCCAATATGGTAGCTCCCAAAATATAGATTTCTTCTTCCACATGGGTGCGTGTCCTTCAACGTCTTTTGGAACAGATTTTCCTCCAGGACCCTTTCCAAAGGTTACCAGTTGATCCAAATCTTTGACCATATCAATTATATCAGCACCAGTATGCTCCTTAGGCTTCGTCTGGTGACATGCCAGACCGTTGAAATGCTTGCCTTTCTTTCTTAAGGGATGCTTGGCCAAAAGAAATCGATGATGCGCATTGTATACATTCTTCTTACAATGGTCCAAATATATACTTTCAGTCTCATTTAAACAGTGTGTGCATGCATTGTATCCCTTGTTTGATTGTCCTGAAAGGTTACTAAGAGCAGGCCAATCATTGATTGTTACGAAAAGCAATGCTCGGAGGTTAAATTCTTCCTACTTGTGCTCATCCCACACGCGTATCCCGGGTTCGTGCCACAACTATAAAAGTTCTTCCACTAATGGCCTTAGGTACACATCAATGTCGTTGCCGGGTTGCTTCGGACCTTGGATCAACACTGGCATCGTAATGAACTTCTTCTTCATGCACAACCAAGGAGGAAGGTTATAGATGCATAGAGTCACGTGCCAGGTGCTATGACTGGAGCTCTGCTCCCCAAAGGGATTCATGCCATCTGTACTTAGACCAAACCTTAAACTCCTTGCGTCATCTGCAAAGTGCGGGTACTCTCTATTGATTTTTCTACATTGCGACCCATCAGCGGGGTGTCTCAACATCCCATCTGACTTACGTTCCTCTTTATGCCATCGCAACAACTTGGCGTGCTCTTTGTTTCTGAATAAGCGTTTTAACCGTGGTATTATAGGAGCATACCACATCACCTTCGCAGGAACCCTCTTCCAGGGGGGCTCGCCCTCAACGTCACCAGGTTCATCTCGTCTAATCTTATACCGAAGTGAAGTGCATACCGGGCATGCATCTATATTCTCATACTCCTCACCGCGGTAGAGGATGCAGTAATTAGGTCATGCATGTATCTTCTGAACCTCTAAACCTAGAGGGCAGACAACCTTCTTTGCTTCGTACGTACTGGCGGGCAATACGTTATCTTTTGGAAGCATATTCTTCATCATTTTCAGCAACTTTTCAAATGAGGAGTCAGGTATAGCACACTCAGCCTTCCATCACAGAAATTCCAGTGTGCTGCCCAGCTTTTTCAGACCATTTTCGCAATTTGGGTACAACAACTTTTTGCGATCCTCTAGCATGTGATTGAACTTCTCCCTATCCTTTTCAGTTTGACAATATCTTCGTGCATCGGCAATGGTCCGACCAAGATCATCAGCGGGTTCATCATGTGTCTCTTCTCCATCCTCCCCTTGAGCATCCCCCATGGAAGTATCTCCGTACTCAGGGAAACCATGATAGTTGTCATCCTCCTCCTCTTCTTAATTGTCTTCCATTATAACCCCTCTCTCTCCGTGCTTGGTCCAACAATTATAACTGGGCATGAAGCCGGACTTCAACAGGTGGCTGTGAAGGGTTTTTGAGTCAGAGTAATCCTTCTGATTCCTACATCCATTACATGGACAGAATACAAAACCATTGTGCTTGTTTGCATCAGCAACACGGATGAATTCATGCACGCCATTAATGAACTCGCCAGAGCGTAGGTCAGTACCGTACATCCATTCCCGGACCATCTGCATTATAGTAAAAGTACATCAAAAACCATTACACAACATGATAAAATTATTACAAGTTATATTGAGAGCTTCTAGAGCATTAATATTGAATTTTGAAAAATTTACATGCACCAATTTGTGAATTAGAGAAAACAATCAACATGATAAATGTGGAGTTTTTTATTATTGTTCTATCAGTGAAAACCTCATTCCATTCTAAGCTCTGAAACTCTAAAATTACACATTTCAATTTTCAGTAACTATGTGCCTAATCAAAATTTGTTACACATATATATCAAAATCCGTCTAGCTACTTCTAGAGCATGCATGCATTTGATCCATATCTCTATACTTCTAGAGCATTATAGAGATAAAGTAGCAATAAGAGATGAAAGAATGAAGTTCTAACCTTTTAAAGCTTTGGATTTAGGTGTTGCAAACTAAATCTTGACAAATCTTGAGAAAAAAATGGCATGAACTCTCTTGCTTCTTTGAGAAAAATGGCCACCATATGCTTTAGGGTAGCTGGCCAGGGAGCTGTATATATAGTGATGCACAATTAGTCCTGGGCCATGATACGACCCGGGACTAATAGTCCCCGAAAAGAGTTGTTGGCCCGCTCCAGCTTATTAGTCCCGGGCCGTATTACGGACCGGGACTAATGCCCTGGTCCAGCCCGAGACTCGTGCTTATAGCCAGTTCTAGCCGTTGGAGGCCTCATGGACCGGGACTAGTGCTAGCACTAGTCGCGGTTCATGACGGGCCGGGACAAGTGACGTTGCTCTGATAGAACCGAAGGCCTGTTTTCCAGTAGTGCTTGCCCCCCACTCCACCCTTGGGGCCGCCGCCCTAGGGCTTGGGGGAGGGGCCAAGGGGGCCGGCCAGCCCCCTATATAAGGTGGGAAGGGGGCACACCCTCCCCTCACCCCAAACCCTAGCCACCAGCTGCTGCCCTTCCTCTCTCTCTCTCCCGACTGCGTGTAGGCGAAGCCCTGCTGCAGAAACTCTCCACCATAGCACTACGCCGTCGTGCTGCAGATCCAATCCATCTCTCCACCCCACTTGCTGGACCGAGGAACGAGGAGACGTCGCGACACCATAAGTGTGCATCTCTCGGAGGCGCCGCCACTTGCGTCATAGGATCGGATCGCGAGGAGGAGACGGCTAGTACGACTACATCAACCACGTTCTGTTGAACGTTTCCACTGTGCGATTTCTTCAAGGGTATGAAGATCTCATCTATCCCTCTCGTTGATTGCATCTCCTAGATTAGATCTTGGCTTTCTCGTTTGCATCCATAGATTTTTTTTGATTTGCTATTCTGCGAAACCCTTCACATTCATGTGGGTGGACACTCCACTCACAAAAATCCTTTCAATTCCCTCCACTCAAAATCCCTTTAAATTTCCACCAAATTTAATGGGAACTCTCATTAAATAAAACTCCTTTTATTTATTCAGAATTTTGCCAATTACTTTAATGACAAACATTCACATATAACCCCTTGCTAGTATTTCATTTCACATGCAAAAAATCTTTCTGCAATTTCACCCGAAAACCTGTTTCGGTATCCAGTGAAATAAATTCCTGCACTTGTTATTCTTTCCGGCAAGAAACCTTTGCTCCAAATGGATGTCGGTGTCTCTTAAGTGTGTCACCCTACAGTTCGCGAATAATGCGGACATGATCGAGACCCTTCTCCGATCAATAATCAAAAGTGGGATCTGGAGACCCATACCGACTCCCACATATTTAACGATGACTTTCTTGTGATCGTTGGAACCTTTTACGCTAGTATCTTAATCCCTTTGTTTCACGATATATTACATGTCCGAGATTAGATCATCGGTATCTCCATACCTAGTTTGATCTCGTTACTGACATGCACTCTTTTATTGTTCCCGTGATATAACATTCTAGTGATCAAATCACTTGCTTGCAAGCTAACCAATGTGATATTACCGAGAGGGCCTAGAGTATATCTATCTGTCATTGGGATGAACAAGTTCCACTCTCGATCCATGGGACTCAACATAACACTTTATTAGTTCTGAACCCATCTTTATAATCACCCTGTTACGGTGTGACATTTGATGTTATCAAGAAACTCTTCTGGTGTTAGTGATTGACATGATCTCATGGTCTAAGGATTAGGATCACTTCATAAGTTGTTATAGCAATATAAAATCAATGAATTTGATCGTAATACTATACTTCGGATGAATGTTCATCACACCATTACACTAATGTTGTGATCTCGTTATTAACAGCATCCAATGTCCATGATCAGGAAACCTTGATCATCTTGTTAATCAACGAGCTAGTTTATGAGAGAGGCATACTAGGAACTTTCTGTTTGTTTATTAAACACACATGTATTAACGTTTCCGTATTAATACAATTATAGCATGAAAAATAAACATCTATCATATACTTGGGATATACATAATAAACACTTTATTATTGCCTCTCAGGGCATATTCCCTTCAGTTTGGACCTCCTGTTCTCGCTGTGTTGTTTCAAATAAGTCGGTTGGTGTTGGAAAGGAGTAGGAAGTTCCTGCTTGAAAGTGCAAGAGGAGCTTGCATTGATTGTGACTTAGACTTCAGCATGACATGCTAGGTGCTGTTTTGACCTTATGCTTAGTGATTATTTCTGTAGCATGTCTTGTTCCAAAAAATTTGGATTGCTTAGTGTGCCTTGAAAGAATCACGCATTGTTTTAGCATACAAAAGCATAGTATTGTGGTATTCTCCTTTGATTCTTTGTTTGGGTTGACTTGGAACATGCTCACACCATGTTATGACTATGAACAAGTCACCATAGCCTCTATGATCATTTAGTCCATGACTTGTAGTAACACCCTATGCTTTGATTAGTAATGTTTTGTTTCTCTGCATGATTATGGCCATTATTGCTCTCTTAGTTGGTTGCTCCTAGTCTTTTGCTAGCCTCCACTTGTATGGGTAAGCTCTACTCATGCTTCCAACTCCCAAGAAACCAAGTTATTCCAAAGTGTCCACTATAAAATCCTATGCATGGTGTGTTACACCATTCCAAGTATATTCTTGTTTCCAGCTATCTTCCAATTAAAGAGTATTTTGTTATGTGAAAACTTAGTGATTAAAGCCCTCACAAACTTGATGGCACACTTTATATTATTTGCCCCTTATAAACTTGAACCATTGTGTCATCTCTGTTGTATATGCTTGCACTTATACGTTGGAATTAGCAGAACCATGTTGTCATGGGGAACGTTTTCAACATTGCACTTGTACTTTGTACACAGTTAATATCATGCTCTTTTGTCTATGGATGTCACCGGTGTGAAATAAAGAGGGATCTTGTAAGTCCATGGAGTTATGTATTTTGTGTTAGAGAAACACCTGGGCCGTTAGCCTAAGCCATGCCTAATCATGGTGGAAACTTGCAGCATCACCAAAATGAGCATTCTGTGAAGCATCCTCAATAAAAATCTCTGCGCATAGTAAATAAAAAGATCGCTGAGATGCTCATTGTCTACTTGCCTTGTCATTTTGGTTATGGGATAGCTCCTGTACCATGTGCAAGGGGTACCCCATTGGCGGTTCTCTATGATACACATGTACTTACTATGACAAGAACTTACAGGTGACTGAAGTTGAGTAGCATGAGGTGTGGCCCTCATATTCAAGGGACTTGAGATTGCCAACTTATACTTTGTCAAGCATATACTCCATAGTTTGTTCACTTTAACCTTCATCACTTCAAGATGCTTATGATAGGGGCAATGAGGGCTGAAAGCTAACAAGTACCATAATTTTTGGAAGCTCTTTTTGAAACTTGAAATCCCTGCTTCCCTTTGTGAAGGGCCTTTGTTCCACTATTATATTGAGTCTCCACCTTCTACCTTCAGGCACCATTAAGAGAGCATAGTTTCCATTTTGTGTGCAGTGTCCCAAAACTTATTGAATGATGCATCTTGTGATATTACTTATTCTTGTGATATTTGTATCTAGTCACTCTTGTGAAATTTGAAGGTGTCCTATGCATCTATTTGCTACTCTATGAGGGACAAACTGAATGCCACTATGCCATGTATTCGGTATGTGAAACAAAATAACGTTTTTCAATGCATATTATTCATGATCTTTGTTTGTAGCCTTTCATGTTGCATGCATAGTTACTATATCCTATTGTTAGAACTCCATCTTTCATGCACATGTTTAGAGTTCTTTGATACCAGCTTTCAATGCTTGCAAATGGTTTGATCTTGGTTTTGATGGTGCATGTCACCTCAAAAATTATTATTTTTATCACTTACCTACTCGAGGACGAGCAGGAGTTAAGCTTGAGGAAGCTTGATACATCGGAAACGTATCTATAATTTTTGTTGTTCCATGCTTGTTTAGTATCTACTTTGCTATGCTTTGCCTACAATTTGAGGTGTTTTTATATATTTTCTAGAACTAACCTATTAACAAGTTGCCACAGTGCCATTTGCATGTTTTCTTCTTTTTTTGGTTCCAGAAAGGAAGAAAATCAATATTCTCGGAATTGGACGGAACAAAAGCCAAAGTCAATATTTTACCGTGGGCGACACGAAGCCAGAAGACGAGACGGAGGGGCGCCACAGGGTGGCCAGACCCCCTAGGCTCGGGTTGGCCCACCTAGTGCCTGGGTAGGGTGTGGCCCCCCTCGTACGTGGCCCTCCTGGCTCGCCTCTTCGCCTATAAGAAGCCCCTGATGCAGAAACCCTACGCACCCGATCAAAACTCCACGAAACCTTCTGTAGCCGCCGCCACCATTGTCCCTAGATCGGGGGGATCTAAAGTTCTTCCCGACACCCTGCCGGAGGGGATATCATCCCGGAGGCCTTCTTCTTCGGTATGAAGCGTGAGTAGTTCCACCTTGGACTACGGGTCCATGTAGTAGCTAGATGGTTGTATCTCCTCCTTGTGCTTTCATGCATAGATCTTGTGAGCACCGTTCATGATCAAGATATAATCTATTTGTAGTCATGCATGTTGTGTTTGTGGGGATCCGATGGATATTGAGATACTATGTCAGATTGATTAATGGTTTTCTCTATTTGATTCTATCATGTCTGTGTTGTTTGTGATCTTGCATGCTCTCCGTTGTTAGTAGCTATCCTGTCCAAGCAGTTGCTACTGACTCCAAGAGGGGGTATTTATGCTCGATAGTTGGTTTATGCCTCTAGTTTCCAAGGGAAGTGACATAAATCTCTTCGGTTGTAGTTGTGCTGTTGCCACTAGGGAGAAAACAACGGTCTCTTCTTCATGGAACAAGTAGATTGTTTACCTTACAAACTTTGCTTAAAGCAGTTGTCTGTTGCTTGCAACTTAATACTGGAGGGGGTTCGGATGATAACGTGAAGGTGGACTTCTAGTCATAGATACAGTTGGATGGCGGTATATGTATATTGTCGTATTGCCCAATCGAATCTCATAGGATCTTTTTGTCTACTATTGCATTGTTATGCCTTTCTCAGTTCCTGTCAATTGCCCTGCTGTAATTTGTTTACCCTTCATGCCATGTTGTTTATCTAAGGAGAGCACATCTAGTAAACTGTGGACCCTGGTCCAATCTTTACCATTGATACATCCTCCACTATTACCTGTTTACTTGCTGCAATCCATCATCACCTTCCACACCATACAGTTAATCCTTTGTTACAGCAACCAGTGAGATTGACAACCTCACTGTTAGTTGGGGCATAGTCTTGAGTTTGTGTTGCTCAGGTCTCCATGTTGCTTGCAGCACCTTTGGGACATTTCCTTCCTCCTACTGGTTCGATAACCTCCATTTCCTTTTGAGGGAAACTTGCCTGCTGTACTGCATCATACATTCCGTTTGGGGTCTCCCAACGAAGTGCTGCTGCACTCATCAATACCCAACGGTTATTCAAAATAACCTACAAATACATGCTCATCCAACTTTGGTTGTAAACATTTTACTTATGCCTTGCATACCAAAATTTAAGAAAGGACAACTTGGGTTTTATCCCAGACCATAACTTATATGGTGTCATTTCGACGAATCACGATGGAGATAATTTCTGTGTAAAAGCGGTAGTCACTAAAGCTTTAATCTTTAAAATACAATGGTAGTTTTATAACTGACACCTTTTAACCTCACAAACAAGGTTTCCTTACATATCTCAAACACTCCATATTCCTATGGTGTTTTAGGAAATGCAAATATATGGAACGATTCCTCAAATCTTAGGTTTTTTTCTAAACTTGTAACTCAAATATCTTCCTTTATGATCAAATCATAAATTATTTATTTTCCACTTCATCTTGAAAGTCTTTAAATATTTTCAAATATTTCACACTTGTTCCTCATCAAGTAAATATACACATATATTCACTCAAATTTCCGAAGAAAGCATATGAAGTTGAAATCCACAGCTCATGACTAGACATAATGGACTACATACATCAATATGTACAAATTCCAATAAGTTATTGATTCGTTCTTCTTTGGCCTTTGAATAAAATTCAAATATCTCTAGGAAAGTCTCAGAAGTGTCATTTAATCAAAATCAAAATACTCCAAATTCCACCAAAATGGAGTTTCTTCATGTTTTTCTTTCTAATATAATTTAAATAGCGATGTCAGTTCGTAAGTAATCTTTCAATCATTTGTCTTGCGACATTTTTAGCATTAGTTTTTATGGACATGATTTATCCAACTAGACTTGTAAATCATCCATCTTTTATGGAATACGTTAATTATTTGAACAACCTTTGTTTTCATAATATTTGAACAAAATAACAATTATTGAAACAAATCTTGAAGGCAAGTTTTGATGTTAACGAGAAACACAACAACACTTTATTTGTTTTAAATGAACATCATCACATATTCTCTTGCTAGTTACTTAGGACATTGCAGTTCATGAATTATGATGTCCTGTATGACACTTCACACCAACCAATTCGGTATCCAATACCGAAGAACCAAATTGTTTAACAATCAAATAATACAACCATAACATGTATATCATCTATATACCTAAGCTGGATTTCCAACCTTTTATTTTCTGCCAAATATTTAATAGATTCTGTTTCAGCACTTCCTTTTTCTTTTAAAAGAATCTATCAACATCAATAGTGGTGCCATACACATGACACATAGTCCAAAGCATGTTTATACAAATACTAATACCTTTCGACTAGCACTTTGAATTAGATCACCATCATCAAATGTTTGACGTTCTTTAAAAATCCATTCTTTAGTAATCTTTTAGTGTAGTAAACATTTTACCTACATCTTCTATTCATCCTTATCATGACAACTTTCATGATTAAGCTAATATAGCTTATAAAGGCGAATCATGAGTATAATTTTACTTTCCAAAACCTTTTTGCAGTATTAGGATGCTTAGAGTCTCTAACCTTCACAAATTCTCATACAATATGAGAACATGTATTTTGCTAAATTACACACTATCATATTGCAACCAAAAACATTGTTTTAGATATCACAATATCTTCCACACGTGATGGTTTCTCAAACAATCCTTTCAGCTCCTAGATAACTTTGATACTAAAATATCTTTTGAATATCAAGGATCATGGAGGCAAACTTGATACTTTAGATACTAACACTGGAATTCTTACTCTTGAGTTAATACTAATTATTAAATTTCATGGAGTGTGCTGAAAGTTTGCAATAGGACTTTAAACTTTAGATTGACACTCCAAACAATACGATACCAGTTTGTAAAGTAAATATCCAGAATTCTATAGTTCTATTATCTCAATAAGAACTAAGCAGAAGGTAGTGAACGAATGCCAATGATAATAACAAATTATGCAAATTCACATTGATTTAATTTATGATAAATTGAGTTCGAATTTTTAATCATATTATTACTTGAACTCCCACTCAAAACCAACATACCTCGAGTTATTTTGGTGATTACATGAACCAGATCCACTACAGCAAGACTGATCATCATGTGAATTCGTGCAGCTTCATAGGCGAGCATCAACATGGGAATCATATCAACTATATGACTCATGCTTTACCTTTTGGTTCGTGTTCTGAGGCCATGTCTGTACATTCTAGGATCTCCAAGTAAGAGCCTTAGTACCCGCGTGTGTAAAATTGTCTTACACCCGTTGTATGCGAATGTAGAGTCTATCACACCCAATCATCACGTGGTGTCTCGAAACGACAAAACTTCTGAACATTGAATATTAAAGGAAAAACACATTTTTGTCTTGATATTTAAATGAGGGATCATCTTATAATGCTACTAAAGCACCATAAAAGCAAAATAAGATGCGAGCAAACATCATATGCAAAAAGTGATATGATATGGTTCTTGCACTTGATCACTATCTTGTGCATCGTGGCATGATCATTATCATTCCTATATCTGTAAGACCAAGGTCTATGGAACTTACACTTTGGCATATTATAATTTCCAATAATATCAGTACATACTACAAATTATAATACTACCATATAATATCACTTGCATGGAAAAACAAAAAACTAGACACCTCTAATTTATCTTTTGCATGTTTTTACGTGGCTGAAGGCTTGCGGATATAGAACCGTTCATACCTATGAACATGGAACCACAACGATGATAATCAAATTATTGGCAACTCTTTGTAAATCAGATATTGACTATAGTAGGAGAGACAGACACCCAGAAGCGACTTATGCAAAACTAGTTGCATGTTAAGCGTGGAACATGTCTCATGTACGAGGACATGTGAAGTTTGTCTAGTCCGCTTCATGTCGCTATGCCACCAATATCCAAAATACACATATGGAGCAATAATGTGACCATCAACACCCACATAACCATATGTGTACTACCCGTGCAAAGCATATACGCATAGATCTGTCTCTGATACCACTGTTGGGTTCACAACATAAAAACAAAAAAATTCCTATGATACGAAGAACTGAGCACCAAGATCTATCTATCTAGATAGAAGCAACGGGTGGATATACATCCATAGAGAACTTACCCTAGAATACTGAAAAAATGTTATGAGATTGGTTCTCGTGGATGATGTAGTTGTTCACTTGCCGATCTCAAGATCGTGATGATGTCCAGCAGGTCCAGCGCCAGCAAGTCCAACAGCGCAAACTAGCAACGCATCTGTGATCGCACACATGGTCGGTACCCTGACAACCTCCGAGTCGTCGGTCCAACGAAGCATCAGAAGCAACAAATCCTTCCATAAAAACCACAGGGAACATGTATCTTGCTAAGCCGAGACGATGGGGAATATTCTAGAGGGGGAGAGAGATCCTTCGCGAGGAGGTGTAAGACGAGAGGAGAGAAGGGAGGCCTTTTATAGGGAGAGGGGGGCATCCCCCTCCCATAGACTTCGGCCCTGGAGGTTCCCCCACCTCTTCCATCGTTCATGTGGGTGGAGCTCCCACTCACATAAACATGCTTCCACTCACACAAAAAATCCTCCACTCAAATCCATTAAATTTCCACCAAATTTAATGCAAACTCTCATTTAATAAAACTCTTTTATTTATTTTATTCAGATTTTTTTATTACATTAATTAAAAAACATTCACATAAACCCTTACTACATTTCAATTTCACATGCAGTACCAATTTTTAGCGATTTCACCCGAAACAATTCCGGTGTCCATTGAAATATTTCCAGCACTTTGATATTCTTTCTCTGGCATTTCATTTGCTCCAAAGGGTGTCGGTATCTAATGACCCACAAGTATAAGGGGTGTATCGTAGTACTTCCGATAAATAGGAGTGTCGATCCCAACGAGGAGCAGAAGGTGTTGACTAGTGGTTTGGAGCAGGAAATCTCTATAAATACTTAGCAAACGGATTTTTAGGGTTTTTGATAAAGCAAAGAAATAAAGTGCAAGTAAATAAAGACAGCAAATAATTGCAGCAAGTGGCCCAATCCTTTCTTAGCAAAGGATAAGCCGGTTGTAATACTTATGAGGACCAAACGTTCTCAAGGACACATGGGAATACTGTCAATGTAAGATCCCTCCTTTATAAAGGAAAAGGATCCCTGTGATTGCAATGCTAGTCCCTGGATCATCGCTAGCATCCACAGTTTAAGATGAAGTACACAGAAACAAAGGTCATTATTACATTCATTCCAGAGACAAACATAGTCTTTACAACTCCAAGGCCACAGGCCTAGTACAAGAGTTTGAATAAGTAAATAAATAAAAGTCTTCATCTTCATGTGCCACAGGCAAGCATGTTGAGTGTAGACTCATGACTCCTAATCCTCATCAGAGTAACCTGCAACATCACAAGTTACAACCACAGTGGGTCAATACATTGGAATAGTATTGGCAAGTGATACCCTAGTATAATTTAGGTGGACTAGATACTATATGCAATTTGGCTAAGTGTATCTTGGCTTGCTTTTCTCAAAATAGGTTTTGCCTATTAGTTGAAATCACTAAGTTTTTCTTTGTCAAAACTTTTCCCAAGGAACCACCAATAGACACTGATGTCCTTTACCCTTGTACACCCACAAGTTTTTACTTAGAAATTGGGACGAGGAGATTCTTGATAGCTTCCATGTCTTGATGCTCAAGTTGTCCTTTTCCAGGGACATGACTAAGTACTTAGATTCTTCCATCTGCAGAGGTTGTGCACTTTCCCCACCATACTTGATTTTCACCAAGACAGGACCTTTCAGAAGCCTTCCCTTAGACCAAATGGACGCGTTCCAACCTATCATCCCACTACCACCAACTGTCCAAATGGCTAAGTTCAAGCAACCTATGTGATCCAGGCAGAGCCCATATTGCCAAGTGGCTGCACTAGAAGCTTCTCAACACTTGGCCTAAAAATCTCTTTGTTCCTGGGTGGTTTTCCACAAGTGAGATACACAAGGTAAACCATAGAAATGGTCCTTGTGTAACCATTCAACATAAACCATTCCTTCCATTCCACCCAGGTGTTTCATTAACTTATTTGTTTTATTAGGCAAAACACAAGTCCAAAGACTTAGAAATATTTTATCATAGCATGTATATTTCACCAACCCTTGGTTGCTACTAGCTAGGCTAAGCATGGCATAGATAAGCATCTTAACTTAGAAATTTCCTAGCGATTCTACAACGACTAGGATTTCCCAACATGGCATATAAGCAAAAAATATAGCATGCAAGACTAGCAAAATATTTCTAATGCTTAGTATAAAACATAGGAATAAAAATATTCATGAAGTACCACTTGCCTTGGTAGTTTGTAGAGTAGCTACACTCCTCACAATCACAATCACTAGCACCAAAATCTACACAAAGATTCATAGCCACAAATCACATACAAAACATATACAAACAAAAATATATGAATGCATGCAATATGATATGTGATGATTTTTCAAACTCAACAAAGCAAGTGTATAGTACAGGATCATAAACAAGTTAAAAACTTGCCAAACAACATTTATTTAAATCCTAAAACAATTCTTAAACAATTCATATACTCAAATTAGCCCTACACAAGTTTCTGCAAATAAAACCATTTTAACAGAAGCAAAACATTAAACACATTGCATATATAGAAAGGGCTTGCCTCTCCTGATTCCAACGATATAAAATTTTTCAAATTCTAACGTGGGGATCAAAAGTTATAGCCAAAAAAAATTTAAACATCTAATAGATTCAAACCCTGATTTTAAATCCAAACGACTACCACGCGTCTTAATCTAATTGGCCCGTACCGTTTCGCTCAGGATCGCGTCTGTGAGCAGTTAGATCAACATAATCTGCACGGATCAGATCTAACTATACCGCTTCGTTAAGTGATATAATCTCGCACGCTGGATCCAGATCCAACGGCTCTGGATCAAACGACCAAAGCTGGGCGGCGCTGGCGGTAGCTACTGGCGGCGGCGAGCTCTGCCTACGGCGGCGCGGCGCTACAGGTGGCCGTAGGTTCTTCGAAGATGCTTACCAGGATCGCGACGAAGCACTGATGCTCAACCTGGCGACGACTTGACAAGGGGCGCACGGACACGGTCGCTAGAGCTCTGTCTGCGGCGGCGCAAAGGCAATTGAGGGCAGCCTGGGGGCGTAGAGGTGGCGCTAGGTGAGGGGAAATGGCCGCGGTGCAGAGGGGGTCTTATAGCCAGAGCGGGGGCGAGGATCACGCGGCGTATCAATGACAATTAAGCGCGCAGTAACAGCGGCGAGGTAACGGCGGAGCGAGCGTCACAGCCGCGCGTGATTAACGACGAAGGCGACATGGTCGCAGGGTCCACTCGTCATCGAGTTAAACAGCGAGGGGGTGGGGTCGTGCAGTCAGTGACCTGGGGGGTGTGTCTGCGGGTGAGCGAGAGAGAGGGAGACCCCGGGTGGGCTTAGTGGGCTGGATAGGTAGTTGGGCCAGATAGGTAGCGCTGGCCTTTTTCTAATTCTTTTCTCTTTTTCTTTTTCTATTTTGATTTTCTGAAATGGTTTTCAAATCAAAATCAAATGAGTTTGAATTCAAATCTTCTCTAGGTTTTTATACTGTAAACCTTGCAGTCAAAAGTGTGCCAAACACTACTGTCTAATCCAAACACTTTGATCAAATGAAAATAAAAATAAAACCAAGCCTTTATGATATATATTCAATAGGCATAATATTGGTTTTATTTACTTATTTTGTTTTGAAACTTTGTTCAAACTTTGGATGGTGCCTAAGTTTGAATTTCAGACTTTACTGAATCAAAACAAGTATTCTTCTCATTGGAAGATAGCACTAAGGCTAGAGTTAACTTACATGAAATAATAAGCATAAATGCTTCTGTTTTGAAATGATTTGTTTGAAATGAAATTCATATGATCATGGATGCATGGATGATATGCATAAGTTTGAATTATGATTTTAGGGATGTTACAGTCAAGTTCTTCCGTTTCATATAGTTGATTAATCTTATTTGGTTTGGTAAGTGTTGTGTGGGTGAACCTGTGATAATGTACCGACCTTACTTGGAATAATACATACTTGTGATTAAACCCCTTTCAAGCATCCACAACTACAATAAATTAATTAAGATAAAAACCTAACCATAACCTTAAACAGAGATCCTACACTCCCTTATGCAATGGTGTGCTAACGGGGGTTCAGGTTTCTGTCACTCCGGCAACCCCACAATTAGTAGACAAATACATAATGCATTCCCCTATGCCCATAAATGGTGAGTTATCATGTAGTCGACGTTCACATGACACCACTAGAATAATATCACCACAACTTAAATATCAAGCCATTTAATAATACCTCAACACAATTCCACTACTAACAACATGACTTATCCCATGTCCTCAAGAACTAAATGAACTACTCACGAGACATCATATGGATCAATATTGTAAGACCCCACCTTTATAAGGTAAAGGTCCCTGTGTTTGCAATGCTAGTCCCTGGATCAAAATCTAGCATCCACAGTTTGAGTTGAAGTACACAGATACAAAGGTCTTTATTACATCGTCATTCTAGAGATAAACATAGTCTTTTACAACTCCATAGCCAAAGGCTAGTACAAGAGTTCATAACATAAGTAAATAAAGTAAAGTCTTCATCTTCATGTGCCACCGGCAAGCATGTTGAGTGTAGACTCATAACCCTAATCCTCATCAGAGTAACCTGCAACATCATAAGTTACAGCCACAGTGGTCAATACATTTAGAATTGTATTGGCAAGTGATACCATAGTAGAATAGTAGTATCTAACATCTATATGAATTTGGCTAAGTGTAGTTTAGGCTTGCTTTGCTCAAAATAGGTTTTTCCTATCAGCTGAAAACACTAAATTTTTGTTTGGCAAAAACTCCCAAGGAACCACCAATAGACATTGGTGAACCATTAACCTTGTTCATCCACAAGTTTTTATCTTAGAAATTGGTATGAGGAGATCCTTGATAGCCTCAATGTCTTGATGCTCAAATTGTTCGTTTCCGGGGACACGACTAAGTACTTAGGTTTTACCCTCTCGAGAGGTGGTAAACTTTCCCTACAAGACTCGACATGCATCGAGACGAGATCTTTCAGAAGCCTTCCCTTAGACCACCATGGATGGGTTCCATGCTATCACCCTACCACCAACTGTCCATCTGGCTAAGTTATTGCAACTTATATGATCAAGGTAGAGCCCATATGCCATGTGGTTGCACTGGAGGCTTCCAAACACTAAGTATCTCAAATCCCTTTTTCCTGGGTGGCTTTCCACAAGTGAGATACACAAGGTAAACCATAGACATGGGCCTTGTGTAACCACTCAACATAAACCATCATACCATTCCACCCAGGTGATTCATTTACTTAGTTGTTTTATTAAGCAAAAACACAAGTTAAAATACTTAGCAATATTTCCGTAGAATGAATGTATTCTACCCTTGTTTGCTACTAGCTAGGATAAGCATGTTAACATGGCCAGTATCTTAACTTAGAGAAAATTATACTAAGATTACAACTACTAGGTTTTCCCAAGCATAGCATATAGATACTTAGCAAAAATTTCATGCAAGCCCTATTCAAATTATCACTAGTGCATAGTCAAAAATAATAGGACAAATACATGAAGCACCACTTGCCTTGGAACAATCACCACTAGCACAATCACAATCACAATCACCACTAGCACCAAAATCTACACATAAAATGATAGCACCACATTCTCATTCAAATATTCAAACAATATATGAATGCATTCAAATGCAATAAAATGATTTTTCTACACTAAACTATTCAAACCAAACAGTACTGAACAAAAAACTAACTATATTTAGTCTAAATAAACTTAAATTTGCTTTAAAAACAATTTCTAAATAATTTATATGGCCAAAATAAGCCTATATTTGATTCTGCAAATAAACCCAATTTTATAGACGAAAAATACTAATTCAAGCCCACAGTAGTGTAGGATTTATTTTTCTGAATCCAATTATATGTTATTTGTATTTTTTGGATAAGAAGAACAAAAGTTATGATTTTTACAAGTTTAAATCTCTAATAGATTAAAAAAATATTTTAAATCTAATTCTCAGACACATGGACGCATCTGATTGGCCCGTACCGGTTCGATTGGATCGACCAATGAGAGCCACAGGATTAAAATGAAATTGCACGGTCCGGATCTGAGCGTACCCCTTCGTTAAGTGATCTAATCATATCCACTAGATCAAGAACTAACGGCTATGACGCATGCGACCAAAGTCTGGCGACGCGCGTGGCTACTGTGGCGGCAGCGCTACTGGCGGTGCTGCTCCAGCGATTACAAAGGGGGCTAGGGGCAATGCGGAGGCTTACCAGCATCGCAAGGTCGTGAGGAAGCTCAACGTGGCTTTGGCTTGGACAGGGGCATATTGTTGCAGCGGCTGGAGCTTGTCGGAGTTGCTGGCAGCGTCGGGCACGGGTTGGCGGAGACGATGGCGATGCTCTGGATCACCCTAGCACCAACCAGAGGCATCAGGGCATGCGCAAGGTTCAGGCTAGGGCCGGTCCTAAGATTTTGGGTGCCCGGGGCAAAACTAAATTTTGGGCCCTTATTATAATTTTTTTTGCATATATAAGATGGTGAAAAATAAATATTATAAGTATACTCCAACTATAATATAGGAATAACAATGTTTACATGATACCTTAAAATTTCCTCCAAAAATTTTTAGAAGCAAAGTCCAAAAATTACAATGGAACTTAAACGAAAAAAATTATAGAATCATGAGAAAACAATCACTTTACTGGTGAAACACAATTTGAGTCTAAAAGAAAAACCGCAAGAGATAAAAATTTAGAATAAGCAGAAACAATGTTTAGATGCATGAGGAAAAAATTCATAAAAAATATATATCTAATTTAAACATGATAGAAGGTAAAGAAAAAATAAAATTAAAAGGAAAAGGCATGAAATAAATATACCAAAGAGAAAAACAGGAAAAACGATAAAAGGGAATGCAACAGAAAGAAAATACGTAATGAAACTTATGTAAGAAAAATAAAAAATAAATAAAGGAAAGAGACATGCGTTAATGTGTTGAAAAGAACCCGTCTCGTATGTCTCTGATAGTTATGCCGATACCTTTTCGAGTGGATGCGGGGATCAATAGACTGACAACACCCAAAGCTACACACTCTAAACGGGATCAACCCATGACCGATTTTCTTTAGCGAAACCACGCGCTAGCATTTTCCTAGGACTCGGGAAGCGAACGGCGCGATCGATGAATTGATCAATGTGTGATATTGGCCATTGGGAGTCGAGCATTGCCCACAAACCTAATAAAAAATCTTTTTATATGTATACTAGGCTTATAATTTTTTGGGCCCCTAATTTTTTTGGGCCCGGGGCGACTTCCCCGCCAGTCCCGCAAGGGCCGGCCCTGGTTCAGGCGAACAAAATCGTTTGATTTAGAGGCCAAGGGGCGGTCGCGTCTTACCAGAATTTCATGCCGGAGACGAAGGCTGTGTCGGGTGCTCACGATGTTTGACGAATACAATGACCTAGGCCTGTACAGGACGAACCAGTGGTGTCAGAAGATGCGCAAAGGGCAGAGGAACATCATCGAATGAACGAGAGGCAAGGGGGCGCTCGAGGCTCACCGGAATACCTCGTCGTAGTTCGTCGGGCAGCGGCAGTGTAGGTTGATTTGCGAGCAGCTTGGCGGCGATTGAGTGCAATTGTTTGAGGGGGGGGGGAATGGCCGTGGGGCAGAGAGGTTTAAGTAGCCAGAGGGGGCGAGGGAATCATGCTGCGAATCAATGGCAATCAAGCCCGAAATCAACGTGGCGGTGAATGGTGAAGAAACGGGCGGCGACGGCGTCTGTGCGCACGGTGCGGAGGAGACGACGCTGAGCTGGCGCGGGGCCACTGGCAGTGTCAGCGGGGTAGGGGCTGCGCGTGTGAGAGAGAGGGGAGAGGGGGAAGTGGCCCGGGTGGGCTACTGGGCCGTTTCTAGCTCTAGGCTAAATAGCTGGCGCATGTTTTTATTTTTTCCTTTTTGTTTTTGTTTTTCTATTTGATTTTTTAGGAATGGTTTTGAAACCTTTTTCAAGTTTGTTTGAATTCAAATTTTCTCTAGGTTTTTATAAAGTGAACCTTGCAACTATTTGTGTATAAAACACTACTGATTAATCAACTACACCTTGATTCTCTAGAAATAAAATAAAACCATGCCTTAATGATATATAGATAATAGGCATAAAAGTGGTTTTATTTGGAGTTTTGATTTGAAAATTTTTGTGCAAGTCATGAATGATATGAATACATGAATGCAATGCATGCTTTTGTAATTCATGAATTTTGGGATGTTACAAATCTAACCCCCTTAAGATGAATCTCGCCATCGAGATTCAGATTGGCTAGTAAACAGGTGAGGGTGATCTTTCCGAAGGTCATCTTCTCTTTCCCAAGTTGCTTCTTCCTCAGAATAATGGTTCCACTAAACTTTGCAGAATTTGATAGTCTTAGTTTGAGTAACTCTTTCTATAGTCTCAAGGATCTTGATAGGTTTCTCTTCATAGGTGAGATCATTTTCTAACCGATCCTCTTCCAAAGGTATAGTATCCTTCAAAGAAGTTTCTTCCATCTCCGGATGACATTTATTCAATTGACTCACATGAAATACATTGTTAACTGCTGATAGTGATTCATGCAGTTCAATATCATAAGCCACTTATCCTTTGTGGTTCAAAATCTTGAATGGTCCAACGTATCTTTGTGGCAATTTTCCTTTGACCCCAAATCTCTTTACAACATGAAGTGGCGAGACTCTAAGATACGCTATATCACCTACCTCATAGCTCTTCTGTCGGGACTATGCTATCTTCAATATGTCCTTTACCAATTTGACTTTCTCTTCCTCTTCCTTGATCAATTCTGGTCCGAACAAATTTCTTTCTACAACACCACTCCATCGCAATGGTGTAGTACATTTCCTTCCATAGAGAAATTCAAACGGTGCCATCTCAATGCTTGCTTCATAGCTGTTATTGTGAGAGAATTCTGTGTAAGGCATACTTTCATCCCAACTAGCACCATAGTCTAGGGCACATGCCCTCAACATATCCTCCAAAATCTGATTGGTCCTTTCTGTATGTCCATTAGTCTGGGGGTGAAAAGCTATGCTGAACTCTAACCTTATTCCTAGTGACTCATGCAATTGTCTCCAAAAATGTGAGGTGAATTGAGTTCCTCTATCAGACACAATAATGTTGGGTACTCCATGCAGACACACAATCCTGTTCATGTAGATCTTGGCTAACTTAGCACTTGTATAGGTTGTCTTCATGAGTATGAAATTAGCCACTTTAGTTAGGTGATATACCACAACCCAAATGGAATCATATCCAGATATAGTCCATGGAAATCCGGTGATAAAATCCATACCAATCTTCTCCCACTTCCAATCGGGAATAGGTAGTGGTTGTAATAACCCTGCCGGTTTCTGATGTTCCGCATTTACTCGACTACACACATCACACAAGCCAATATGCTCCGCAATATCCTTCTTGAGGTTGTTCCACCAAAATCTTTCCTTCACATCCATGTATGTTTTGGTGTTACCTGGATGAATGGAATATGGCGAGTTGTGTGCTTCTTGCAGAATCAATTTTCGACGCTCCAGATCTTGCGGAATACAGATACGTTTTCCATACCATCAAGTACCCTGCTCGTCTTCATGGAATCCTTTAGATGTCCCTTTGCTAATTTTTCTTTTAATCTCTTCAATTTCGTTGTCCAACTTTTGGCTTCTTTGATCTTGTCCAACAATGTGGGTTGAACATCCAATGACATGATATGTCCTTCAGGTACTATTTCCAATTTGAGATCTTTGAATTGGCCACACATATCATCTGGCAATTCTCCCTTAGTAAGGCCATTCACATAAACCTTACGTCTTAAAGCATCTGCTACAATGTTTGCTTTACCGAGATGGTATTGCAAACTCAAGTCATAGTCCTTGTTGAGATCTAGCCATCTTCTTTGTCTCAGATTCATTTCCTTCTAAGTGAAGATATACTTCAAACTTTTGTGATCCATGAACACTTCACAACGTTTTACCAAAAGATAATGTCTCCATGTTTTGAGTGCATGGACAATAGAGGCTAACTCTAAGTCATGAGTAGGATAATTCACTTCATGATTTTTTAGTTGTCTCGAGGCACAAGCCACAACTTTCCCATATTGCATCAAAACTCCACCTAATCCTTGTGAGATGCATCACAATAAACTTGGAAATCTTTCTCCAAATCTGGTAGACATAAGACTGGTGCTATCACTAGTGTCTTCTTCAATTCCTCGAAACTGACTTCACAACCTTCAGTCCAGTCAAATTTCTTAACTTTCTTGAGTAACTCCGTCATTGGCTTAGCTACCTTTCAGAAATTCTCAATGAATCTTCTATAGTACCCTGCCAAGCCAAGGAAAATACGAACTTCTTTCACTGATTTGGGAGATTCTCACTCATTCACAGCTGACACCTTTGCGGATCGACAGCTATACCATCTCCTGACACAATATGTCCGAGAAATCCAACTTTATTCTGCCAGAATTCACACTTACTGAACTTGGCATACAGCTTGTGCTCCCTGAGCTTCTCAAGTATCAATCACAAATGCTCTTCTTTTCTCTTCGAATAGATCAAAATGTCGTTGATGAATACGACAAAAAACTTGCCAAGAAACTCCATGAACACCTTGTTCATCATATTCATGAAATAATCTTGTGCATTTGTCAAGCCAAATGGCATCACGGTGTACTCATACAATCCATACCTAGTGGTGAAAGCAGTCTTAGGTATGTCTTGATCTCTAATTTTTAGCTGAAAGTAGCCTGATCGGAGATCAATCTTTGAAAACACACGAGCTCCCTCTAGATTATCAAATAGATCGTTGATTCTAGGCAAAGGATACTTGTTCTTTATAGTCACCTCATTGAGTGAGAGGTAATCTATGCATAATCTTTGACTTCTATCCTTCTTCTCAACAAACAGAACAGGTGCACCCCAAGATGAAGAAATTGGTTAAATAAATCCTTTCTGCAACTGTTCTCCAAGTTGTTTCTTGCGTTCTTTCAATTCATCAACTGACATCTTGTAGGGTTTGTTTGCTATTGGTCCTGATCCTGGTAGTAAGTCAATCAGAAACTCCACATCTCTATCTGGTTGTGAGTGTAACAGTACGATTAGCACAATCTAGTACTCCTTCATACTTATGTAGGGATACGGATAGGCTACACTAGCGCAAATCAAAATTTTCTACTGCGTAAACCAGGATTACTGTTGTCATAGATCACGAGATTACCACTAGACGCGTGGTTGCGGAACTTGATGAAGCGTGTTGAGACAGTGTAGATGTTCTATGTCTCCTCCTCGTCCTCGTCCCATGAGCAGCTCCCCTTGCGCAGCTCATCCAAGTGCCACAGAGGCAGCACCTCCGAGGTATCCACATGTGTGGGGTGGAAGCGTCAGACGCCGGAATGCTAGGTTCGCACGTGCATCACAGGCGTGAGGAGTGGCGTATGGGAGGAATCGTCTCACACTGGTTAGCTCACGTCGCCCTGTCTTATATAGGCGTCCCTAGTGGGCTTCTACATTAGTAGCCCATTAGTAGCCTAAGCCTGGTCTAATTCAGATCCAATCCTCATTAGGCTTCCAGCCCCTTAAGTGTGTGACCCTATAGGTTCATATACGTGTAGACATGACACGAATACACTTATTCTGTCAATAGTTGGTAGCGGCCTCTAGCAAGACGTGCCAACTCCTAAACGCATACAAAGATCATATCGGACGAACCATCACAAGGTTTCATGCCTTTCCTCTTTGCCTCACGATATTTGGTCTAGCTCCAAGCTGACCTCCCTTTCTCGATACTGTGATTCGTAATCCCTTTACTAGGTCAACTCTTAACCTTATGTAGCACGGCCATGCATTTCTGGATCCGATCACTCGAGGGGCCCAGAGATATCTCTCTCAAAGAGAGAGGGGCAAATCCCATCTTGATTGACCATGCCTTGCAGCATGCTTCAGGACAAACCCGAAAGCTACCTTTATAACTACCCAGTTACGGAGTAGCGTCTGATAGCCCCAAAGTAGGTCGATCCACATCTCAAGTACATGCGACAATCTCAGGTATAAGGACAAAACGTACACCTTGTGTAGAGAGAGCTGCAAGTCTAATTGCCATTCTCAAGTTGAGTCAGTCCAACCCCATGTTCATAACATGTGTCCACATCATTGTTTTGACATCTCCATGTCTATGACTTGCGAAACATAGTCATCTTCCAATCGATGTGCTAGTCTAATATTCATGTGTGTCCTCACATGAACTCCGACTAGGGACAACTTTTAGATAACCATACAAGTAAAGAGTTTCACAAACAATTCACATAATTGCCAATCAATACAAGTTTCCTGATATTCATATTCAAGGAACATTACAATAACTCATGGATACATAAGAAATATAATCATCTCTATGATTGCCTCTAGGGCATATTTCCTTCAGTCTCCCACTTGCACTAGAGTCAATCTAGATAGTATCTAATGCCTATTTCTCTTGCGTGCGCCTCATGCATAGGCTACGGGAGTGGCTTTGTAAAGGGATCAGCAACATTTGAGTCTGTATGTATTTTGCATATCATGACACTACCATCCTCAAGGAACTCTCGAATCTGATGGTAACGCATGCGAATATGTTTGTTCTTCTGGTGCTGTCTAGGCTCCTTGGCTTGTGCAATAGCACCATTGTTGTCACAATAAACATCCATGGGATTGGACACACCCTGAACCACACTAAGAGCGATCAGGAAATTCCTAATCCAAACATCTTCCTTTGTAGCCTCCGAGGCGGCAATATATTCAGTTTATGTTGAAGAGGAGGCCACCGTATCTTGCTTGGAACTTTTCCAAGTCACAGCACCACCATTCATGACAAACACATAACCAGATTGCGATCTGGAGTCATCTGAGTCGTTAAGGTAACTCGCATCTGTGTAACCCCTTACACTGAGTTCATCCTCACCTCCGTAAACTAGGAACACATCCCTAGTCCTTCTCAAGTACTTAAGGATATTCTTTACCGCTGTCCAGTGACCTTTACCTGGATTAGCCTGGTATGTGCTCGTAACACTTGGAGCATAGGAAACATCTGGGCAAGTACATATCATTGCATACATGATGGATCCAATAGCCGAAGCATATGGAACCCTACTCATGCGCTGACGCTCATCAGTAGTCGAAGGACATTGAGTCTTGCTGAGTTTAATGCCACGAGACATGGGCAAGAACCCCTTCTTTGCCTCTTCCATGCTGAACCGTTTCAACACTTTGTCAATGTATGTACGCTGGCTTAATCCAATTAGCCTCCTTGATCTATATCTATAGATCTTGATGCCCAGAATATATGTCGCTTCTCCCAAGTCCTTCATCGAAAACCTATTTTTCGACGAGGTCTTAACAAACTCGAGCATAGGAATGTCATTTCCAATCAGCAATATGTCATCTACATATAAGATTAGAAATATCAGTGCTCTCCCACTTTCCTTCTTGTAATAACAAGGTTCTTGTTCATTTTTGATGAAGCCAAACTCCTTTACAACTTCATCAAATCGAATGTTCCAACTCCGAGATGCCTACTTCAGCCCATAAATGGACTTTAGAAGTTTGCATACCTTTTTAGCATTGTTTGGATCGACAAAACCTTCGGGCTGCATCATATACACGTCCTCAGTTAGGATTCCATTTAGGAAAGCCGTCTTGACATCCATCTGCCATATTTCATAGTCGAAATGTGAAGCAATGGCTAGAATTATCCGTATAGATTTAAGCATTGCTACGAGCGAGAAAGTCTTGTCATAGTCAACTCCTTGAACTTGTTGAAAACCTTTTTCAACAAGTCGATCTTTATGGATGTGAATATTTCCATCCATATCAATCTTCTTCTTATAGAACCATTTGCACATGATGTCTTTAAAACCATCAGGCAGGTCGACCAAGTTCCAAACTTGATTATCTCCCATGGACTCTATCTCGGATATCATGGCGATCAGCCATTTCTCAGAGTCTGGGTCCACCATCGCTTCTGCATAGGTCGCATGCTCATCATTGTCTAACAATAATAATTCCCGCGCTTCATGGAGCCTCGCCGATCTTCGTGGTTGTGGTGCTTCTATTGCCACGGGCTCCATAACTTGTTCTGCTACAATAGCATCACTTTTAGAAGCATCCCCGACTGGCTCAACTTGAACTTCTTCAAGTCGCACCGACCTTCCACTTGTTCCATTTGTGAGAAACTCTTTCTCTAAGAAAACACCGCTACGAATGACAAACACTTTTCCCTCTTCTCGGTTGTAGAAGTAATACCCCAAGGTTTCCCTCGGATATCCCACAAAAATGCACTTATCCAATTTGGATGTTAGCTTGTCCGACTGAAGTCGCTTGACAAATGCATCACAACCCCAAATCTTTAGAGAAGACAAACTGTGATTCTTTCCAATCCACATCTCATATGGTGTCTTAACTACGGATTTAGATGGTACTAGAGCGTAACCCCAAAATGATAATAGTAAATCCGACTGGCTCATCATCGATCGAACCATGTCCAACAAAGTTCGATTGCGCCGTTCAGAGACCCCTTTTCTTTGAGGCATTTCGGGTGGCGTGAGCTGTGGAACAATTCCGCAACCCTTAAGATGATTGCTAAATTTGTGAGTCAAATATTCACCTCCATGATCAGATCGCAAGGCCTTTATTTTCTTTCCACATTGATTCTCTACCTCACTCTGAAACTCCTTGAACTTTTCAAAAGTTTCAGACTTATGCCTAATCAAGTAGACATAACCATATCTACTGAAATCATCAGTAAAAGTAATGAAGTAGTGATATCCTCCTCTGGCTGTCGTGCTCATTGGTCCACATACATCAGTATGTATGAGTTCCAACAAGTCTTTCGCTCTCTCGGGTAAACCCGAAAAAGGCGACTTGGTCATCTTTCCAAGTAAACAAGCCTGGCATGTCTCGTATGATTCTAAATCAAAGGAAGTTAGAAGACCATCACCATGGAGCTTCTTCATGCGCTTTTCACTTATATGCCCCAAACGACAATGCCATAAATAGGTAGGACTCAATCATTAGGCCGAAGCGTTTTATCACTAACATTGTAAACAGATGCATCATCAAGATTTTAAATAAATAACCCATTCACAATGGGAGCATTAGCCATAAACATATCATTCTTAGAGATTACACAACCATTGTTCATACTCGCACATGAATATCCATCCCTCATCAAACATGAAGGTGATAAAATGTTTTGACCCATACTTGGAATGGAATAACAATTATTCAACTCCATAATAAATCCGGATGGAAGGTGAAGTTGCATGACGCCGACGAACAATGCAGCAACCCTTGCTTTATTTCTGACGCGAAAATCCACTTCGCCTTTCTGCACTTCTCTAGTCCTTATTAGCCCCTGCATCAAATTGAAAATATGAGCAACCGATCCGGTATCAAATACCCAAGAGTTAACATAGGAATCAACGAGAAGAATTGTAAGGTTCTCAACCTTTAATAAGGTAGAGATCCCTGTGTTTACAATGCTAGTCCCTGGATCAATAGCTAGCATCCACAGTTAAGATGTAATATCAACAAACAAAGGTCATAATACAACTTTATAACCAGGAATAAAGTAATTTATTACATCTTACATAGCTCATTTGGCTATCACATTACAATGCAGCAGAATATAACAATAGCATGGGGTCCTTCATCTTCAAAGTGCCACAGGCAGACATGTTGGTCGTAGACTTGTAATCCTAATCATTAAACTTCACTAATATCAAACAAAACCTGCAACATAACAAGTTACAGCCACAAGGGTCAATACATTTGAATTGTATTGCCAAGTGATACTATGGTAGTATAGTGTAGTCTATCATCTATATGCATTTGGCTAAGTGGAGCTTAGGCTTGCATTGCTCAAAATATATTTTCCTTATCATTTGAAAACACTAAGTTTTTTCTTTGACAAAATCACCCAAGGAACCACCAATAGAAATTGGTGAACCTTAAACCCTTGTTCAACCGCAAGTTTTTAACTTAGAAATTTGGATGATGAGATTCTTGATAGCTTCCATGTCTTGATGCTCAAATTGTCCTTTTCCAGGGACATGGCTAAGTACTTAGATTTTCCACTCTGCAGAGGTGGTGCACTTTCCCCACAAGACTTGGTTTCACCAAGACAAGATCTTTCAGAAGCCTTCCCTTAGACCAGAATGGACGCGTTCCAACCTATCATCCCCTACCACCAACTGTCCATTTGGCTAAGTTATTGCAACCTATATGATCCAGGCAGAGCCCATAATGCCATGTGGCTGCACTTGAAGCTTCTCAACATTTGACATCTCAAATATCTTTGTTCCTGGGTGGCCATCCACAAGTGAGACACCAAGTTTTCCCCAGCATGCTGGACTTGGTGAGGCCCAAGTTTTCCCCAGCATATTGGACTTGCATGACCACTCAACACAAACCATTCCTTCAATTCCACCCAGGTGATTCATTCACTTAATTCTTTTATTAAACAAAACACAAGTCCTTAGACTTAGAAATTTTTCCATAGCATGAATATATATTCCACACTTGTTTTCTACTAGCTAATCTAAGCATGATAGAAGTAGTAATCTTAACTTAGGAAATTTTTACTAAGGTTTCATCTACTAGGATTTCCCATGGCATAGTTTACAATTAGCAAAATTTCATGCAAGTCCTACTTAGAAATATCACTAATGCATAGTGAAAATAATGGGACAAAAGTATGAAGCATCACTTTCCTTTTTGGTAGAGAGTATGAGTTCACTCCTTGATCTTTGCAATGTTCACACACTTCAAGTCACTACAATTCAATCAAGCACAACAATATTTCACTCTACCATTCAAGTAATTCATCACATAAAATGATAGAAACAAAACAATGCATGCAAGCATGCTAAAGATTGTTTTATTTGTAAAAGTGGTTTCTAATGGGTCATAAACATTTGAAAACACCTAATGGTCATTTTATAAAGTGGAAAAATCATTTGTATAAGATTTGACTTCATAAACCTTTTTTTGATCAAGTCATTATTTTATGTGGTGAAGAAATGCTTTTAATAAGGCAAAATTCTATAGGTTTCACAAAATATGTTTTCAAACCATATAACCTTGTGTTTAGGGTCAGAGAGTTTATTTCCAAAACATTTTTCAAAGGTTTTCTTCCAAAACCATTTTTAATAATTAAACCATATTTTTTTGACTAAAATGGTTTAAATCCAAGTTTTATTCTTTTGCTTAACCAAATACATTTTTGAAACCACCAATTGATTTATAGGGTCAGTAGGTTCAAAACAAACCATTTGACAAAGATTTTATTCCCAAAATCATTTTAGAACAATTGTTATATCCTAAACATACATACACAAGTTTCTGCATAAACAATCAATTTAACAAAAGCTTTTTACTAAACAAAGTGCATGGTTGGATAGGGCTTGTCTTGCTGAATCCATTGATATAAAATTTGCAAAATTTGGACATGTAGATTAAAAGTTATAGATTTTACAAAATCTAGCATCTAATAGATCAAATCTGATTTAATTCAAACCAACATAGCCACGTGTCTTATTTCTATTCGCCATACCGCTTCGGTTGGATCGAGCGATGGCAGCCATTGGATTTAAGTGGGATCACACGGCTCAATTTCTAGCGTACCCTTTCAGTTAGTTTCTATCGCGAGCGTCGGATTCAGATCGAACGGTTCACATGAGCTAGTCAAGGATGGGCGGCGCTGGCGGCGGATGGTGGTGCCGGAGAGGTCAGATGGCGGCGGAGTCGACGCTACAGGAAGCGAGGGAGGAAGGGGATATGATCACCGTGTTCGCCGTGGCATGGGGAAGCTCAAGGCAGTCCTTGCTGGCGAAGGGGCGCACGAGGATGACCTTAATCGCTCACCGGAGTTAAGCTGCGCCTCGGGCTCGCTCAGATGTCGTCGGGGGCGAGGATACGTAACGCGCTAGGACACGGTACAAGCGGTGTTAGATGCGGGCGAGTATTCTGGTTCCAGGCGTATCATCGAAAGGACAAAGGGTGGCCAGATTATTACGAGAAGCTTCGCCGGAGAGGGAACAGACGGTGGCGGCGGTGGTCGTCGTTGTTGCCGAGGCTCTGGAGCGTGCGGGGACGAGCCGGTGCTACGGGGAGGTTCGCCTGGGTCTGTGGAGCAAGTGAGCTTGGTCGAGGGAGCAAGGGGCAGCGTCTACTGATCGGAATCGGAGAAAATGGCTCGCCGGAGTCAGAGAGTTTCGAGACGATTTCAAGGTGGCCTTGGGGAGGAGAGGAGATGGTGTCTGGAGAGAAAGGTAGAGGGGAGAGTGGCGAGTTAACGGGAGTAATCGCGGGGTGTAATCTCTGCATAATTAAGGCGGATTCAAGCGACGAATTAATCGGCAGGAATGGCGAGGTTTGGTGGAGAAACAGTCCCGCGGGTGAGAACGAAGAACTGGTATGTGGGGTCGTTTCATCAGCGAAGAGAGACAGGGGGTGGGGTCCAATAGTCAGAGACTGCACGGGTCTGCTTCTGAGTGAGAAACGAATCTTTGCGGGGGAGAGCAGGTGGGCTAGGTTGGGCTTAGTTGGGCTGGTCGGCTGGGCTGGGTCCTTTTACATTTTTTTTTGTTCTGTTTATTTTTGTTTTTCTCATTTGATTTTTCTGTTTTGATTTTGAATAAGCAATTCAAACATTCATTTGAATTCATTCCTTTGCCAAAATTTGTGTAGGTTTAAATATTGATTAGTAGCACATTCTGAAGTCAATTTTTGAATAACTCATTTATTCCTTTTGGGGTCTTTTAATTATTCAAAATAGGTTCTAGTTTTAAATCATATAAGATTTAATAAAATTTCTAAACACCATTTGATTCCCAAAACCTTCGAAATCTTTTCAGTAGGTTTTTATTTGTTTATTTGGGTTCAAGTAATTCATCTTGAATTATTTGGAAGTATTTAATATGATTCATAAATCATTTGGATTGGGTTTTAATTTTAATTCCAATGGAATTAAATATAGTTTTAATTCCCTAAAGTTTAATTGGAAGATTTCTTTAATCTTAATTAAGTTGAATTAAACAACTTTTATTTCACTTGGGTAAATTCCAAAATACTATCTTCTCATGCTTTATATAATTATTCTTATTAGAGATTTGTCTTTATTAAAATAGGGATAGGATGGTTAATGCCATTTTATTTTATTTTATTTTGAAAAATTCTTTATCCTTTTATTTTATTTGGATTTGGATTCTATTTATTCCATTTGCTTAATGGATTAGGCCAAGATTTAATTTGGTCTTTAAATATTCTTATTTAATATTTCTTTCTTTATCTTATAAAATCCATATCTTTTATTTATAGATCCAAACTTGGTGATTCCAATTTGTAAAATCTTATTTGATATTTATTTATTCCTTTTAAATATCTTTAGGATTATTTGCTCACCATTTTGTATGGATTTTAGATAAGTGCTTTATTAGCTTTGGAAATTCAATTCCTTTATCTTATTAGACTCAAAAAAAATTATCTATGGCTCCAAATTGAGTGAAACCAATTTCTATGGCTTTATAATATTTCTATTTGTCTTTCTTGATCATTTGTAAATGTTTGTTGACAAGATATTATATGGATCAAATCCATAGGCTTGGAGATAACTTGGAATTGATTTTTATTCCATTAGGGTTTAGGGTTTGGATTTATTTTCCAGGTGTTTAAATTTCCAGATACATTCATTGAGGAATGCATTTCTCTAGATTTGAATTTTGTTGAATTCAAACTTTAATTAAAGTTTGTTCAAGATGGGATTTTAAGTTTCCTTTTCACCCTGATTTTCAACAATAATTTATTTTGTTTATTTATTTTTCACATTACAAGATATGGAAAATCTTGGGACGTGACAGGCTACCACCCTTAAAATAAATCTCGTCCCGAGATTTGGGGAGGCTAGGGGTTACAAGTTGGCTCAAAAGCATCTAGGGTACTACCACCCTTAAAAAAATTTCTAACTAGATTACATCTTGGTTTGCTTGGGATCTTGTTGAAATCTCTCTGGGCAAACATCTGCATAGTGTTCTTTGTTTCCACACTTGAAACATGTGACAAGGCTGAGATCCTTCATAGGCTTGTTTATCTTGTGCTTCATATTTTCTGGACAATTGCTTGCATAATGTCCTTGGTTACCAGAATTGTAACATGTGATAAGATTGAGTTCATCACGTATCTTCTGTGGACAGGTTGCTACATAATGTCCTAGCTCTTTGCAGTTGTTGCACCACACGCTTGGCTAATCTCCTTATACTTCTTCTTCTCTGGACATTCACTGGCATAGTGTCCCATTTCTTTTGAATGACCACATTGCACATGGATTTTGTACTTCTTTTTCTTGGGTTTCTCCAAATCTAGGAGTGCTTCTAGTTCATGTTCTTCATATGTTATCCCAAAGGTAGGAACAGTTCCTGGTCTCCTTGACCTTTATTACTCCTTGGATAATACATATGTCTCCTCTTTTGTCCTTTGAATTGAGTCATGTTGCTGGGAGGTACAAGCTGGGATTTTCCTTTGTCTTCATCCTTCTTGGTAGACTTGGCTCTCTCATGGTAGTCTGCAATCAGTTGTTGCACTCCACCTTGTTTCCTTTGTTCAACTATGGAATAGATGGGGCATTGGACATGGACATGATTATTTCCTTCACATAGGTAACAAGTAGCTTGAGTTGTGGGGCATTGGTCAATTGGATGTTTCTCTTCACAGTTGGGGCATTGATATTCATGCTCCTTGGAAGTGTGATCCTTGTCTCCACAAATATTGCAAGCTTGGGTTCCTTCTAGAATAACATATTTGTCATCCTTGTTGTCACAAACTCCTTGGGAAGAGTTGTCTCCCATGTTGACCATTTGAGTAGCCAACCCTTGCAACAATTGGGATTGATTTTCCAAAAAATTTTGCATGGTTGGGTCTATCTCATTGTTGTTGGCTAAAAACTGAGTTGTCACTTGGTTCAACTGGGTTTGTCTTGCAAGTAGTTGGTCTCTCATGTTGATCTCTTGGTTGTTGTTGTCACCATCCTTGATGTTGGAGTCTCTGGGAGAAGTCATCTGTTTGGGTTGTTTTGGGGTTAGAATAGGCAAAAGATATTTCTAAGGGAATAATTCTAATCACACACATCACAATTCACACAAGCAATGTGCAAGCAATCATAAACAAACCACTCAATCATCAAGTTTCAAGCATATTTTTAGGCAACCAAAAATATTTTTGTTACACCACATAAGTTGGTGGGTTTGACTTAAACTAAATATGGTGGTCCGGGGTTCAGTTGAGATCTTTCCATCCTTCTTGGTTGATTCTTCTTGAACAAGATCTTTGTATCCTTGGGAAAATTCTTGGTCATAAAACTTCAAAGTGATGATACTTTCTTCTAAGTTGTGTTTCCTTAGTCTTCAAGTCTTGAGCAACATTTCTTGTCTCACTTGTAGTCCTTAGTGATATCCAAGGTTGAAGTCCTTGGTGAAAATGTTGAAGATGTTGAAGTCATTAGAGTTGAAGATGTTGAAGTCATTAGAGTTGATATCCAAGGTTGAAGATGTTGAAGTCATTAGAGTTGATATCCAAGGTTGAAGATGTTGAAGTCATTAGAGTTGATGAAGTCCTTTGCACATGGTGAAGTCTTTGGCCATGGGGTAGGCTTTATCCATTAAGTTGAAATAGAATAGATGTAGAGTGAAAACAAAAAATGGTTGAGGAAAGAGTTTACAAGATTGGTTGTAAATAAGTTTTGGAACAAATACAACTCCTATTTTTCTAAGGGGTTTTGTCCATTCCTAGGGTTACAAATCCTACAGGCAACAGAATGCTCTGATACCATCTGTAAGGTTCCCAACCTTTAATAAGGTAGAGATCCCTGTGTTTACAATGCTAGTCCCTGGATCAATAGCTAGCATCCACAGTTAAGATGTAATATCAAAAAACAAAGGTCATAATAAAACTTTATAACCAGGAATAAAGTAATTTATTACATCTTACATAGCTCATTTCGCTATCACATTACAATGCAGCAGAATATAACAATAGCATGGGGTCCTTCATCTTCAAAGTGCCACAGGCAGACATGTTGGTTGTAGACTTGTAATCCTAATAATTAAACTTCACTAATATCAAACAAAACCTGCAACATAACAAGTTAAAGCCACAAGGGTCAATACATTTGAATTGTATTGGCAAGTGATACTATGGTAGTATAGTGGAGTCTATCATCTATATGCATTTGGCTAAGTGGAGCTTAGGCTTGCATTGCTCAAAATAGATTTTCCTTATCATTTGAAAACACTAAGTTTTTGCTTTGACAAAATCACCCAAGGAACCACCAATAGAAATTGGTGAACCTTAAACCCTTGTTCAACCACAAGTTTTTAACTTAGAAATTTGGATGATGAGATTCTTGATAGCTTCCATGTCTTGATGCTCAAATTTTCCTTTTCCAGGGACATGGCTAAGTACTTAGATTTTTCACTCTGCAGAGGTGGTGCACTTTCCCCACAAGACTTGGTTTCACCAAGACAAGATCTTTCAGAAGCCTTGCCTTAGACCAGAATGGACGCGTTCCAACCTATCATACCCTACCACCAACTGTCCATTTGGCTAAGTTATTGCAACCTATATGATCCAGGCAGAGCCCATAATGCCAAGTGGCTGCACTTGAAGCTTCTCAACATTTGACATCTCAAATCTCTTTGTTCCTGGGTGGCCATCCACAAGTGAGACACCAAGTTTTCCCCAGCATGCTGGACTTGGTGAGGCCCAAGTTTTCCCCAGCATACTGGACTTGCATGACCACTCAACACAAACCATTCCTTCCATTCCACCCAGGTGATTCATTCACTTAGTTGTTTTATTAAACAAAACACAAGTCCTCAGACTTAGAAATTTTTCCATAGCATGAATATATATTCCACCCTTGTTTTTACTAGCTAAGCTAAGCAGGATAGAAGTAGGAATCTTAACTTAGGAAAATTTTTACTAAGGTTTCATCTACTAGGATTTCCCAGGGCATAGTTTACACTTAGCAAAATTTCATGCAAGTCCTACTTAGAAATATCACTAATGCATAGTGAAAATAATGGGACAAAAGTATGAAGCATCACTTGCCTTTTTGGTAGAGAGTATGAGTTCACTCCTTGATCTTTGCAATGTTCACACACTTCAAATCACTACAATTCAATCAAGCAAAACAATATTTCAATATACCATTCAAGCAATTCATCACATAAAATGATAAAGATTTTTTTATTTGTAAAAGTGGTTTCTAATGGGTCATAAACATTTGAAAACACCTAATGGTCATTTTATAAAGTGGAAAAATCATTTGTATAAGATTTGACTTCATAAACCTTTTTTTGATCAAGTCATTATTTTATGTGGTGAAGAAATGCTTTTAATAAGGAAAAATTCTATAGGTTTCACAAAATATGTTTTCAAACCATATAACCTTGTGTTTAGGGTCAGAGAGTTTATTTCCAAAACATTTCTCAAAGTTTTTCTTCCAAAACCATTTTTAATAATTAAACCATATTTTTATTGACTAGAAATGGTTTAAATCCAAGTTTTATTCTTTTGCTTCACCAAATACATTTTTGAAACCACCAATTGATTTCTAGGGTCAGTAGGTTCAAAACAAACCATTTGCCAAAGATTTTATTCCCAAAATCTTTTTAGAACAATTGTTATATCCTAAACATGCATACATAAGTTTCTGCATAAACAATCAATTTAACAGAAGCTTTTTACTAAAAAAGTGAATGGTTGGCTAGGGCTTGTCTTTCTGAATCCATTGATATAAAATTTGCAAAATTTGGACGTGTAGATTAAAAGTTATAGATTTTATAAAATCTAGCATATAATAGATCAAATCTGTTTTAATTCAAACCAATAGAGCCACGTGTCTAATTTCTATTCGCCCATACCGCTTCGGTTGGATCGAGCGATGGCAGCCGTTGGATTTAAGTGGGATCACACGGCTCAGATGCTAGCGTACCCTTTCAGTTAGTTTCTATCGCGAGCGTCGGATTCAGATCGAACGGTTCACATGAGCTAGTTAAGGATGGGCGGCGCTGGCAGCGGCTGGTGGTGGCGGAGCGGTCAGACGGCGGCGGAGTCGACGCTACAGGAAGCGAGGGAGGAAGGGGAGATGCTCACCGTGTTCGCCGTTTCGTGGGGAAGCTCAAGACAGTCCTTGCTGGCGAAGGGGCACATGAGGATGACCTTAATCGCTCACCGGAGTTAAGCTGCGCCTCGGGCTCGCTCATATGTCGTCGGGGGCGAGGATACGTAGCGCGCTAGGACACAGTACAAGCGGTGTTAGATGCAGGCGAGTATTCTGGTTCCAGGCGTCGAAAGGACAAAGGGTGGCCAGATTATTACCAGAAGCTTCGCCGGAGAGGGAACAGACAGTGGCGGCGGTGGTCATCGTTGTTGCCGAGGCTCTGGAGCGCGCGGGGACGAGCCGGTGCTACGGGGAGGTTCTCCTGGGTCTGGGGAGCAAGTGAGCTTGGTCGAGGGAGCAAGGGGCGGCGTCTACTGATCGGAATCGGAGAAAATGTCTCGCCGGAGTCAGAGAGTTTCGAGACGAATTCAAGGTGGCCTGGGGGAGGAGAGGAGATGGTGTCTGGAGAGAAAGGTAGAGGTGAGAGTGGCGAGTTAACGGGAGTAATCGCGGGGTGTAATCTCTGCATCATTAAGGCGAATTCAAGCGAGGAATTAATCGGCAGGAACGGTGAGGTTTGGGGGAGAAACAGTCCCGCGGGTGAGAACGATGTACTGGTATGTGGGGCCGTTTCGTCAACGAAGAGAGACAGGGGAGGTGGGGTCCAATAGTCATAGACTGCACGGGTCTGCTTCTGAGTGAGAAACGAATCTTTGCGGGGGAGAGCAGGTGGGCTAGGTTGGGCTTAGTTGGGCTGGTCGGCTGGGCTGGGTCCTTTTACATTTTTTTTTGTTCTGTTTATTTTTGTTTTTCTCATTTGATTTTTCTGTTTTGATTTTGAATAAGCAATTCAAACATTCATTTGAATTCATTCCTTTGCCAAAATTTGTGTAGGTTTAAATATTGATTAGTAGCACATTCTGAAGTCAATTTTTGAATAAATAATTTATTCCTTTTGGGGTCTTTTAATTATTCAAAATAGGTTCTAGTTTTAAATCATATAAGATTTAATAAAATTTCTAAACACCATTTGATTCCCAAAACCTTCGAAATCTTTTCAGTAGGTTTTTATTTGTTTATTTGGGTTCAAGTAATTCATCTTGAATTATTTGGAAGTATTTAATATGATTCATAAATCATTTGGATTGGGTTTTAATTTTAATTCCAATGGAATTAAATATAGTTTTAATTCCCTAAAGTTTAATTGGAAGATTTCTTTAATCTTAATTAAGTTGAATTAAACAACTTTTATTTCACTTGGGTAAATTCCAAAATACTATCTTCTCATGCTTTATATAATTATTCTTATTAGAGATTTGTCTTTATTAAAATAGGGATAGGATGGTTAATGCCATTTTATTTTGAAAAATTCTTTATCCTTTTATTTTCTTTGGATTTGGATTCTATTCATTCCATTTGCTTAATGGATTAGGCCAAGATTTAATTTGGTCTTTAAATATTCTTATTTAATATTTCTTTCTTTATCTTATAAAATCCATATCTTTTTATTTATAGATCCAAACTTGGTGATTCCAATTTGTAAAATCTTATTTGATATTTATTTATTCCTTTTAAATATCTTTAGGATTATTTGCTCACCATTTTGTATGGATTTTAGATAAGTGCTTTATTAGCTTTGGGAATTCAATTCCTTTATATTATTAGACTCAAAAGATTTTATCTATGGCTCCAAATTGAGTGAAACCAATTTCTATGGCTTTATAATATTTGTATTTGTATTTCTTGATCATTTGTAAATGTTTGTTGACAAGATTTTACATGGATCAAATCCATAGGCTTGGAGATAACTTGGAATTGATTTTTATTCCATTAGGGTTTAGGGTTTGGATTTATTTTCTAGGTGTTTAAATTTCCAGATACATTCATTGAGGAATGCATTTCTATAGATTTGAATTTTGTTGAATTCAAACTTTAATTAAAGTTTGTTCAAGATGTGATTTTAAGTTTCCTTTTCACCCTGATTTTCAACAATAATTTATTTTGTTTATTTATTTTTCACATTACAAGATTTGGAAAATCTTGGGATGTGACAAGAATGTCCACAATATTTACAACAAGCGTACCCGAGTGGGAAGTACTCTTACTTCCATTCTTCTTCAAAGAATCCTATTACTTGCTGCAGTTTCTCTTCCAGTGGCCACGTTCATGATAAAAGAAGCACTTAGTGTTTTTTACAGGTCCAACCTTTTGCTTGGGTGCAGGCTTAGGGATCGTATCCTTAGCCTTGCCCTTCTTCTTCCAAGAAGTACCCTTTTTCTTGAAGCTAGGCTTGTTCTGCACAGCCATCACATGGCTATGCCCTGCACACTTCTTCATGTCACTTTCTGCTTTTTTTAGCATCCCACATAACTCATTAAGGCCCTTCTCCACCCCATGCATATGGTAGTTCGAAATGAACTACCCATAGCTATATGGAAGAGACGCCAAAATGAAGTCAGTAGCCAACTCTTGGCCAAGTGGAAAACCAAGCTTTTCCAAAGTCTGACTGTAACCAACCATTTTGATGACATGGGGGCCTACACCTGCTCCCTCTACCAGCTTGCATTCCACTAAGGACTTGGCGACATTGTACCTCTCAGTCCTGTCCTGAGTCTAGAACATGTCCCTAAGCGCGACGATCATATCGTACGCTTCCTGATCCTCAAACTTCTTTTGGAGTTCAGGTTCCATGCATGCAAGCATAAGACAACTAAGCTCAAGTGAATCATCACATGCTCTCTTGTAGGCATTTTTAAGGGCAGCAGATGCATTATCAGCAGGTTCATCGGGAATTGGGGTATCCAGAACTGTTTCCTTTTTATCAGACCTAAGAACAATTCTCAGGTTACGGACCCGGTCCGAATAGTTTGTTCCATTTAGTTTATATTTGTCAAGAATCGAACACAAAGAAAAAGGTGATGCAGTGTTTGGTGCCATTGATCTACAACAGAAAACATGCAAAATACTAAGCCATGTAACCATGAAAGAGTAAAACATATTAAACAATTTAATACCATATACTCCCGCTTAAATCAATATCCCTCTATTGATACTTAGTGATTCAAGATCCACAATTAACAAGTCGACTAGTGAGCTTGAGCATCACTACTAGATGCCAAGGTAAATCGGTAAGCAACACTTGCTAATCATATCACATATGACTCTTGTTGTTGGGTGACATCTCTATGTCAAAACTAGGCGCCCAACCTTTATGCCCCAAGGTCCTTAACTGTTAAGATGACATTGTCAAGCTCACCAACCCTTATGCATGTAGGTATCCGATACAAACCCATCCAGCCAAGGAAAACCGCAGCACCCTAATTTCATAGGCCCACCAACGATTGTACATGGAATAGGATGGTGCAAGGTTTGGTTGGGAGGACATGGTTTAACTTAAAATTTGTGAGGGATCGTTCTACTTCTATCATATAAGCATGCATAGTAGTAAAACGCATGAGAATAGCATTCACATATGATGTGACACAGTATGGCCTATTTTCTCATGGTAATCTCCATCGCCATAGAACCTGTCCACCATGATGATCTCCATCTTCATGTTCCATGTGAGCCATCCTCCAAGTGATGAGTTATACAAGAACTAATACAAGCTATTACTCGTAACAGCTAGTAATCTAAATTACATAGTATTGGGATCAACACAAGTTGGAACACATACCATTACAATAATTGACAACACATATGGATCCAGCCGTGTTGCCCTAGTCACGACACGCAGGTCATGAAATTTTTTATACATGCATCACATACATATATGGGCCATAGTGATCACATACATCCTGCAAAAACAAGTTATGGATAGAATCGCATTCTACCGGATCATGTCAACTCGCAGCACCTAGTTACCTTAACGAGATACAAAAGGAGCTACGATTAAGGGGGGTCTATGGGGTCTCCCCCTACGGGGTTCGAAGGGGCAGCGCCCCTCACGGTACATTGATTTTCTTTAAGGAAAATGTGAGATCGAATCTATATAATTTTCTTTTAGGATTTTGATCGGCAAATCAAATTTACCATAAACCGACTATTGTTTCGATTCAATCAAAATCCTTTGATCACGGTACATCGATTTTAGGTCTAGGTTCCGATTCGATCAATCATATTGATCTTCGCGTGATTCAACAAGATTTATGTGTCACTGTCTACCCCGATGGCGGAAACCGATCGGTAGGGGTAAGTCGTTCGACAACCTCAGAATCACGATCATGGAAAGCAAGATCATAGATTAATCCTGAACCACCTCAATACAAATGATCACATCATTCATATCAATCTGCATATCACCATATGCAAACATCCCGAACCTATAACTGAAGAACATCGGCTCTGATACCACTGCAGGGATACGGATAGGCTACACTAGCGCAAATCAAAATTCTCTACCGCGTAAACCAGGATTACTGTTGTCATAGATCACGATATTATCACTAGACGCACGGTTGCGGAACTATATGAAGCGCGTCGAGGAAGTGTAGATGTTCTACGTCTCCTCCTCGTCCTCGTCCTATGAGCAGCTCCCCTTGCGCGGCTCGTCCAAGTGCCACAGATGCAGCACCTCCGAGGCATCCACACGTGCGGGGTGGAAGCGTCAAACGCCGGATTGCTAGGTTCGCGCGTGTAACACAGGCGTGAGGAGTGGCGGCTGGGAGGAATCATCTCACACTGGTCAGCTCGTCCCACCCTCTCTTATATAGGCGTCCCTAGTAGGCTTCTACATTAGTAGCCTAAGCCTGGTCTAATTCGGATCCAATCTTCATTAGGCTTCTAGGCCCTTAAGTGTGTGACCCTATAGGTTCATACACATGTAGACATGACACGAATACACTTATTCTGTCAATAGTTGGTAGCGGCCTCTAGCAAGACGTGGCAACTCCTAAACGCATACAAATATCATATCAGACGAACCATCACAAGGTTTATTACATGTCTTTCCCTTTGCCTCACAATATTTGGTCTAGCTCCAAGCTGACCTCCCTTTCTCGATACTGTGATTCGGAATCCCTTTACTAGGTCAACTCTTAACCTTGTGTAGCACGACCATGCATTTCTGGATCCGATCACTTGAGGGGCCCAGAGATATCTCTCTCAAGCAGAGAGGGGAAAATCCCATCATGATTGACCATGCCTTTCAACATGCTTCTGTACAAACCCGAAAGCTACCTTTATAACTACCCAGTTACAGAGTAGCTTCTGATAGCCCCAAAGTAGGTCGATCCATATCTCAAGTACATGCGAAAATCTCAAGTCTAAGGAAAAACATGCACCATGTGTAGAGAGAGCTTCAAATGTAATTTATAGACTCAAGTTGGGTCAGTCCAACCCCATGTTCATAACATGTGTCCACATCATTAGTTTGACATCTCCATGTCTATGACTTGCGAAACATAGTCATCAACCAATCGATGTGCTAGTCTAATATTCACGTGTGTCCTCACATGAACTCCGACTAGGGACAACTTTTAGATAACCATACAAGTAAAGAGTTTGACAAACAATTCACATAATTGCCAATCAATAAAAGTTGCCTGATATAGATATTCAAGTAACATTACAATAACTCATGGATACATAAGAAATATAATCATCTCTATGATTGTCACTAGGGCATATTTCCTTCAACTTAGTCATCCAATCAATACCCAAAATTACATCCAATACTTGGGAATCTAGTATTATCTGACTAACTGGAAACTTATACTTTCCAAACTCTATCACTAGTTCATGACATACAAAATTCACTATCATCTCTCCACCAGGAGAGCTTACTTTAATAGGACACCCAATAGTTTCAGTTGGAATTCCATTTTTATCAATTAATGCTCTTGATATGAATGAATGCGATGCGCCGGTATCAAAAACAACAAGTGCTAGAAAAGAATTAAGCTTGAACTTACCAGCAACATCATCAGACTCTTCATAAATTTCTTCCACATTGATGTGGTTCACTTGTCCCTTCTGAAAAGGGTTGGGCTTGTTGGCTCCTTAAACTTTATTTTCTGGGCATTCATTTGCATAGTGCCTAGTTTTCATGCATTTGAAGCACTCAACCTCACTGATGCCTCTTTTTGCAGGCTGACTCCCATTACCACTACCACTGTGGTGGTTCTTGTGTCCACTCTTGTGGTTCTTATACTTGTAATTGTCATGACTGCGATGATGCTTGTTGTCATGGTGACGGTTATGGTTGTGGTGGCTGTTATACTTCCCATTTTTGTGGAATACAGAACTTCCACTATCATCATTATGGGAACGTTTGTGAGATGATCCCGAGCTGTGTTTATCAAAGTTATGCTTCCTTTTCCTGCCCTCAACCTGTTTCATCTTGTTTTCCAAGATGGTGGCCTTGTCACAAAGTGATTGATATGTTGGTACATAGGCAACATATAGCTGCAGGTTTAATTCATCATTCAATCCTTCGAGGAACTTCTCCTGATTCTTGAACTTCTTGTCCGGGCTCTCGAATCTGGCCTCCATCTCCTTGAGAATATAGTCTTTCTCCGCGAAGAGCTTGTCCTTCTCCCTCAACTGAACCTGGAGCTCGTCATTGCTAAGCATGACGTTGGTCCTATATGTGTCAAGGTGTCTAATAAGGCCCTCTAGGTCCTAGAGGTACATAAGAACTAGCTCTATCGTCTCTCTAGGAGTGCCCTCATACACCAATGCCTCTCCCTCCTTGTCACGTCTCCCGAACAGGTGGAAGTAGATGCCTCTGATCTCGGTGGCATGGCGTCCGCAGAGGTGTCCGAGTAGCTCCTGCATGACTACATCTAGACCCTTATCTTTGTCATCGTGCATCAGCTTGAAGGAAATCTCCTCCGTGCGTGGCTCCGTCTGGCGTCCTGGCTATGTGACTCTAAATCCCTAAAGGTCCTTCCTGTCAAACTTGGTGATCTGAAGTGCCTTGATACTAGGAAGTGGGAGGTTGAGCACACTAGTAAACTGCACGATGCGTGAACCAAAACAATTTCCATTGAACTCCTCGGCAGTGCTGATCACAAAGCTAGGCATCTAATGTAAGATAGAGAATTATTAGAACAACACAAGTAAGATAAAAACAAGACAGTAAAATGAAAGCAAAAACATACATCATCCATAAAACATACAAGACATAGAATACAAATTCTACCACAATCACTAAGGCTCAAACATAACTTAGACAAATTTTTGCGATAAAACGACAAGTGTGATGGTCCAACTAGCGAAGTCTATTACAATTCTCACTCATATGCTAAGTCTATGATATCTTCCCTTAGATGATTTATGGCGGTCTCTAAGTTTTGGGTATACTTCTTCTCCACCTCAAGGTCATTTTTAGTGTTGATCATTCTACACTTGAGTCTTCACCAAGCTCCTTGATAGCATTTCAAGCTGCATTTCTTGCAGAGTGAAATAATGTCGTATACATTTCTGAGTTGGTGCCCATGTAGAATCTCGACTCTTTGTGGTTGTCTCCCTTGTTTTTGTACAAGTGAAGATGCACCCACCAATATTCTTCTCCTTCATATATTACTGGAAATCCCTTGTACACGGCCTCATCATGTATCCCCAAGCTAACCATAAGGGTTTCAGTGCTTTGGGAAACTCTGTCTGACATTCTAAAGTCATGGTCATGAGTGGACCCTTCTTGATGGTTTCGTTGATGGTGACCATCTACAAATTTAGATGAGAAAGAAGATTAGAAGGTTTTACGAGAATAAAAAGACAAGTGTGGAATTTGCAAAGTGTTGCATTTTTCCTTAGTAGTTTTCTTAGTCTAACCCATCCTAGGGTCATAATCCGGCAAGGCAACACAGTGCTCTGATACCATCTGTAAGACCCCACATTTATAAGGTAAAGGTCCCTGTGATTGCAATGCTAGTCCCTGGATTAAAAGCTAGCATCCACAGTTTAAGATGAAGTACATAGATACAAAGATATTTATTACATCATCATTCCAGAGATAAACATAGTATTTTATAACTCCATAGACAAAGGCTAGTACAAGACTTCATAACATAAGTAAATAAAGTAAAGTATTCATCTTCATGTGCCACAGGAAAGCATGTTGAGTGTAGACTCATAACCCTAATCCTCATCAGAGTAACCTGCAACATCATAAGTTACATCCACAGTGGGTCAATTCATTTGGAATTGTATTGGAAACTGATACCATATTAGAATAGTAGCATCTAACATCTATATGAATTTGGCTAAGTGTAGTTTAGGCTTGCATTGCTCAAAATAGGATTTTCCTATCAGTTGAAAACACTGAGTTCTTGTTTGGCAAAAACTCCCAAGGAACCACCAATAGACATTGGTGAAACTTTACGCTTGTTCATCCACAAGTTTTTAACTTAGAAATTGGGATGAGGAGATCCTTGATAGCCTCAATGTCTTGATGCTGAAATTGTCCATTTCCAGGGACAAGACTAAGTACTTAGGTTTTACCCTCTCGAGAGGTGGTGCACTTCCCCACAAGACTCGACATGCATCGAGACGAGACCTTTCAGAAGCCTTCCCTTAGACCACCATGGACGCGTTCCATCCTATCTCCCTACCACCAACTGTCCATCTGGCTAAGTTATTGCAACTTATATGGTCAAGGCAGAGCCCATATGCCATGTGGTTGCACTGGAAGCTTCTAAACACTAAGTATCTCAAACCTCTTTGTTCCTGGGTGGATTTCCACAAGTGAGATACACAAGGTAAACCATAGACATGGGCCTTGTGTAACCACTCAACATAAACCATCATAGCATTCCACCCAGGTGATTCTTTTACTTAGTTGTTTTATTAAGCAAAAACACAAGTCAAAATACTTAGCAATATTTCCATAGCATGAATATATTCAACCCTTGTTTTCTACTAGCTAGGCTAAGCATGTTAACATGGCAAGTATCTTAACTTAGAGAAAATTCTACTAAGATTACAACTACTAGGTTTTCCCAAGCATAGCATATAGATACTTAGCAAAACTTTCATGCAAGCCCTATTCAAATTATCACTAGTGCATAGTCAAAAATAATAGGACAAATACATGAAGCACCACTGTTAAGGCCTCAACCTGATAAGGTGGATTCCTCCTGTGTTTTACAATGCTAGTCCCTGGATCAATAGCTAGCATCCACAGTTAAGATGTAATATCAAGATACAAAGGTCATAATATAAATTTATAACCAGAAATAATATAATTTTATTACATCATACATAGCTCATTGGGCTATTACATTACATTGCAGCGGAATAACAATAATCATGGGGTCCTTCATCTTCATAGTGCCACAGGCAGATGTTGGTTGTAGACTTTGTAATCCTAATCAAACAATCTTCACTAAAACAATCAAACCTGCAACATACAAGTTACAGCCACAAGGGTCAATACATTTGAATGGTATTGGCAAGTTTCACTACTTTGTTTATTAAGAGTGGATCCTATCATTACATGCATATTTGGCTAAGTAGAGTTTAAGGCTTATTTGCATAAAGCAACATTTATCCTATCTTTTCAAAATGGTTTTGGTCCTTTGTCAAATCTCTTTTCCAAGTTCCTTGAACTCCTTGGTAGAAATTCAAGTGTTCAAGTCCTTGTCAAAAATCCCTTGAGCTACTTGGTAACCCCAAGTGCATCAAGTTTTTATCAAAATCTCATGAGTCCCTTGGTAACCCCAAGTACTTCATGCTCTTGAGCACCTTGGTAACCCCAAGTGCAACAAGCTTAACAAAATATCTTTGAATTCCTTGGTACCCCCAAGTGCATCAAGTTTTTGTATTAGAAATTGGAATGTCGAGATCTCCCATGGTTCAAACTTTAGTTGCTCAGTTTTGTCCATAACCGGGGACACGACTAAGTACTTAGATTTTTATTAACTTCTGCAGAAGGAGTACATTTTACCCACATGACACAATCCCATCTTGTTGCCACCAGTGGCCTACTGGATTAGTGCTCACCAAGATGGAGTACTGGCAGACTGAGAATGTGACGAAGTCTTTCCAAAAGGTCCTCCCATACATCCTTGCTAGCTTGTCTTCAGCCCCCATGAAGCATTCCAGATCCCCATGTTCGGTAACTAAAGACAATGTATGGGTCTTCCTAATGTAGTTGACTAAGCCAGAGCCATAATAGCATGTGGTTGCACACGAAAGCCACAATTGGAGAAACATGTTCAATCTCTAAGTTTCCTAGGTGGTTTTCATTTGGAGCACAACACAAAGTGACTGCCATAGACATGGTTCCCTTTTGTTGCCACCTTCTCCAAAACATAAAGTGTCCACCACCTAGGTGGTTCATTGAGTCCTTGTTTTATTATATAAAACACAAGTCCTTTTCTCAACCTTTGTAAAATCTCAACATGTATCTCTTTTCAAAACATAGCATGGCTAAGCATGTACAACTTCAATATTTTTACTAAGGAGTGTATAGGGAATCCTATTAGGATTTGCATAGCATAAGTATAAAACATTTTCATGCATGTTTACAAAATCCACTAAGTATAATAAAAATAGTAGGTCTTTTGTATGATAGTGTAACTTGCCTTTTTGGTAGGGAATGGTGGTTCACTCCTTGATCTTGCTAGTCTCACACCTTGCTAAATTCACTATAAGTCAATCAAGCAAATACCAAATCAACTAACATTCCACACCAAAGTCAAACAACAATTTCACACTCACAAAGTAATTGGAAACTAAGTCATGCATAAGTATGCAAAGTTTGGTTCTATTGCAAGGATGGTCTCCACTAGGTTTATAACTTTGTAAGGTTCCAAATTGGTCATTTACCAAAATGGCAAAGTCATTTTCAAATAGGTTTTATCTCAAGATCATTTTAAAATCCATTCATCATTTTTATGTGGTGAAAATTATTTTTATCACCCAAAACTTTATGTTTTTCACCAAGTGAGTTGCTCTTGGCAAAGCTTGGTGTTTTGGGTCAGTAAGTTTGGTACAAAGCATTTTCACAAAGTTTTCCTTGCAAAAACATTTCCATAGTAAAATCAATAATTTTATTTTGGCTAGAAAATGGTTAAGTTAAATAATTCAACCTAAATTCTACCAAAATCATTTTTAACACTAAGGGTTGGTTCCTAGGGTCACTATGGTCACTACAAATCCTTTTGCAAAGGTTTTATCCTTAAATTCAATTTTAAACAATTTTTATACTCTAAACTAGCTCACAAAAGAATCTGCAAAAACAAGCAAACAAACAGATACTATTTTTCAAACTAAGGCCATGGTTGGCTAGGGATTGTTCTCCTGAGTCCATTGATATAAAATTTGCTAAATTTGGACGTGTGATTTGAAAGTTACAAAGGTTTGAGATTGGCAAAAATTTCTGTTTTCAAATTCTGTTTAAACAGAACTGGGGACACGCGGCAAGATTCTATTGGACGGTACCGGTTCGGTCGGATTGATCCCTCTGGATCGTTGGATCTAAGTGGAATCGCACGGCTCTGGTTGTTCGATACCCCTTCGGTTAGTCATTCTATCCAAGCCGGTGGATCTGCATCCTACGGTTCCTATCGCTTGGCCAAAAAGCAGCGGCGCCGGCGGCGGCGTCTGGTGGCGGAGGGGTCGGTCGACGACGGAGGCGACGCTACAGGAGGTGAGGGAGAAGGAGGGGTTGCTCACCGGGCTCAGGGGGTCACGGCGTTGCTCGAGGAAGTGTTGGTCGGACGAGGGGCGCTCGGGTTCTACGGTAATTCCTCACCGGAGTTCGTGGCGGCGTCGGGCGCGTCAGGTGGTCGTCGTGGACGGCGCTGTGGATCACCTCAAAGCGAAATGACGACACGGTTAGATGCGCAGGAACAAGACAGAGTCGGGGGCGTGAACTAGAAGGCGCGGGGCGGTCAGATACTACCTGTGGGCTTCGCCGGAGATGAAGCAGACGGTGGCGACGGTGGTCGTTGTCGAAGGCGAGGTTACAGGGTACCCGCGGTCGAGTTGGATGCACTAGCAGATGCGTCTGAGAGTGGGGAAGCTGTGAGCTTGGTCGGGGAGGAGAGGGGCGGCGAGTCTTGGCCGGAATTGGCGAGGAGGGTCGTCGGAGTAGCAGCGGTACAGAGAAAAATTGGGGCGGCCTGGAGGCAGAGGGGAGGCGGTGTCTGGGGGAAAAGGAGGAGGAGGAGCAGGCGGTTAAATGGGCGTTGTCTCGACGAGGTAAAGACGCGTCATTAAGACGAATTGATCGCGGCATTCAAATTCAGCAAACGGCAGCGAGGTTTGGGGAAGAAAGGGTCAAGCGGTGAGGACGATGAATAGTAGCGGTGGGTCTACCTGTCAGTGGGAAAACGAAATAAGGGAAGGGTCCACTGGTCATACACTGTACGGGTCTGAAACGAGGTGCGAATCGTTTTCTTTCCGGGTGAGGAGCTGGGCTGGTCTGATGGGCCTTAGTGGGTTGCTGGGTTGGGTCGATCCAATTCCATTTTTTTTATTCTGTGTCCTTTTCTTTTCTATTTCTGAATTTCTGTTTGAATTCTCTATCAAACAACATGGTTCAAATATATTCAAACAACACCCAAACTTTGTAAATTTGACTTGGTTCCGTTCAGTAGTCTGAACCTAAATCTAAACTCCATAATTTTTAAATAATAAAGTCCATTATTAATTAAATAAATGAT